>CP136067.1:80384473-81038393 GCA_032622095.1 Siphonodentalium dalli | reverse complement strand
AAGTATGGTTCTTCACATTGTATTATTCGTAGATATACCTTTTAGTTTACCTTGATTTAACTCAGAAATATACCTCTAAATTGTTTCTATAATCTGTCTGTGGGGGTGGGGTTGTTTGGTCAAACTGATCATACATGGCGATCTGTCTCATCTAAAATTTCATGTAAACTTTGTTTTGCTTGGCTATCAACATGTTATATTTTGACGTGAAAATGTAGTTTCTGTTTGGGTATGTTCAACTAGGAATTTCCAACTGCACTTTGAACCAAACCAAATCTGGAAAATTCCATTTGGACGCCAATTATACTACTGGTATACCTCAAGCTTTCCAATTGTTGGATATGTCTCTCCAAACATCCGTAATGGTGATACATTTTCCAAATTATGACTTTTATTACCATATTTTGACCAAATGTAAGAACGATTTTCCAACAATTGAACAAATTTATCAAAGTTTCGTGTGATTAAACCATCTCGATCTCCTGTCGCACTTCCACGTCTGACAATTTTCGCAAATTTTGGAATTCAGTTTGGTGTAATTCTTCCCTTTTGATGTCGCTGGAGGATTGACATGTCTAATGTCGTTCCCCGACTGGAAGACACCCACACTATGTTTCCGCCCCTTGATAAGTATTCCTGTTAATTTGCTATGATGTTGATTGGGGGAAACTGATGATGTTAAATAAAATGTATTGCTATTGCTAGTGGAAAACACCAACTTAATCAACCATATACCGGTAGCAACATCAGACTATCGTGTAGAAAATATTCGGAACGATAACATGCAGAATAATCACAACTTACAACAACAAAAGCGTGTAATAACCGCATCAGATAAACAGAAAACTACCAACTGCCAGCGAGAACCTGAACATCATTTTTTAGAGCATGGCAGGGGGTCGACCCAAAGGGCCATACAAACAAATCATTACCAGTCTATACCACAGAAAATTATGACAGATCAGAAAACTGTGGGAAAAAACAAAATAGAAAAGCGAAACCATCAGCTTATATACTACATCATGTCAGAACACAAATGACAAGCAATATAGCAACACAACCTCCACCAAACATAGTCTCATGCTACCCTCGACTAAGCAGTCGACTGCCGAAGCGGAACATGAACCTAGAAATTGTGACCTATATTCATGGGAGACAACATCAGTAATAAATCAACATTCTCCGTTAAGAATCGAAAATATAATTGAGACACAAAAACTCAATATAGCTTCAATTAACATCCAAAATATAAACACAAACAACGTGGTATTACAACATGCAATAGAAACATACGACATCATATGTATCCAAGAACACTGGCTTTTCCAATATCAAATTGCTCGAATAAAAGAACTAGCCGAAAACTTTAACAACTTCAGTAAGTCAGTAGATCAGAATGAACCTCTACCACCAAACATGCGGATCAGGGGCTATGGGGGAGTATCAACCTTATGGCACAAAAATCTCAATAAGATCATCGACGCTAAAGAAGATGGTGACAACAGAATTATCTGTATTACAATCAAAAGCAGTCCAACAAATATATGCCTAATAAATGCATACATGCCCAGTAACACTCACTCGGCTGATAAACAAGATAAAGATGAATACAATGAGACACTGGAAAAAATATATGCTATTATGATAAAATACTCAGATCATAAAATAATAATAGCAGGGGATATGAACGCCTCATTAGATAGACAACCACCTAATGAGCAAGACAAACTTTTCAAAAAGTTCTATATAGACCATGAGCTTACCATACCTAATGGATATGTCCCGGAATTCACATTTAGACATCATAATGGGAAATCACAATCCATCATAGACTATTTTATTGAATCCACAAAGCATGACAAAATTCTATCAAATATGCAAGTTATCGATATTCCATCAAATGTATCTGATCATGAGCTCATTAAAGTCGAAATGAAAATAACACCCTTTGAAAAAATACAAAATAGTCTTGAAAACATCTTACAAAAAAGAACAAACTGGAAAAAATGTGATTTAGTCCTCTACAGACAGCATATAGACAAAACCAATCACCTAACACAGACCACTATACACAATAATCTGGAAGAATCCATTGTGAAGTTTGGCCAAATGATAATAAGCGCAGCAGAGAAAGCCACACCTGCCAAAAGGCATAAAAAAAGCTCCAATGGTCAAAAACAATGGAATCCCAGCATAGCCAGTACGATACAAGAAAGTAAAAAGGCCCATTATCAATGGAAAACGGCAGGTAGGCCAGTTGACACAAATAATCCACTTAAAATGGCAAAAATGGCCACTAAAAAGAAGTCAAGATGTACACAAAGGCAACAAATAGCTGCAGAGAGAACCCAGCTATATGATGAAATCTCTCAAGCCAATGCATCTAATGATCAAGTACTATTCTATAAACTTATAAACAAACAAAGGCTCACCAAGAGTGTAGTCACTGAGTATATTGAAATAGATGGACACCAATATGGTGCCGAACAGCTGATGGATGGGTGGTTTAAACACTTCAAAAAACTGTCAGAACCAAAAACTGCCGATAGATTTGATGATACATTCCACAAACAAGTCTCGGCTGATATTGAAGCTATTGAACAAATATGTCGTGCTAATACACCATCTTTAGAACCAGTCACACTGCATGAAATTAAAACAATTGTCAATAAGCTCAAACTAAATAAAGCAGCTGACTATGCTGGAATTACGGCTGAACACCTCAAATATAGCATAGAAGAAACTGCCCCAATAATCATGAACATCATAAACACTATATATGAAAAACGAGAAGTGCCAAAAGAAATAAAAATCGGCATATTAACACCTGTATCAAAAAAGGACAAAGACCCAACAAAACCAGGGAATTACAGGGGCATAACTATCAGCTCCACAATATGCAAAATCATAGAAGCAACCCTGCAAGACAAACTAGACAACATACTATTACCATCGCAAAATAAAATGCAACGTGGCTTCACTCAAGGCACATCACCCCTAGTTGCTGGGCTTATGATAACTGAAGCATACAATGAAAGCAAAGACATAAATGAGACATTAATATTAGAAACCCTGGATGCTGAAAAAGCATTTGACGTTGTATGGCATAAAAGCCTATTGAGAAAACTTTTCATTGATGGGATCCACAGCGACCTATGGCTACTTGTAAATTCATTACATCATGAGGCGAATACAAAAGTAAAATGGGGTGGATCATACTCCTCAGATATACTACTTCACCAAGGAATAAGACAAGGGGCTAAATTATCAGCAATGCTCTATAAAAGATTTAACAACGACATGCATGCTAAATCAGCTAAGTAACAATGCAGCTGGGTTTAAAATTGGCACAATTGATATAACAGCCCCCACCTGTGCAGATGATGTAGCCATCTTAGCAAAAACAACATCTGATTTACAAACTATCACAAGTATTGTATACAACAACTCATGTAAAGATCGATTCGCAATGAACGCAACTAAATGCGAAATTGTCCAAATGAAAACATCTACACAAAAAATGAATGGTGAAATAAAAACTGTCCTAGGTGGAACTCCTGTTAATATCGTAGGCTCCACCAAACACCTAGGTGTAGAGCGTAATCCTACAAATACCCCAGATATCCCAAAACGAATAACAATGGGCAGACGAACCCTATACTCCTTGATGGGTACAGGGCTACATGGAACAAATGGTATATCACCAGTAATAGCATACCAAATGTGGAACACTTTTGTCATTCCTAGAATGCTGCATGGTATAGAAATTCTACATATGAAAAAAAAGACATAGATGAACTCGAACGTTTCCAACGAAAAACCATGAGACAATTGCAGAGTTTATCAACACGCACAGCAAATGCTGCTACAAATGCACTTATTGGTGTTATTCCCATCCAAGGCACTATAGATCTCAAAATTACAACATTCTATATTAATATAGCCAAAACACACAACTCTGCAGAGCGAGATCTTGCAATAAGACAACTTATCATGAAAAATGACAACAGCCATAGCTGGTTTATACATGTCAGAGACATACTTTCCAAATATACCCTTCCTGACCCACTGCATATCACAAACACCATCCACAGTAAGGAAGATGCCAACAAATGGAAAACAATATGTAAAAAAGCTATATACCAATATTGGCATGATATTAATGACAAAGAGTTCTCCAGTAAAACAACATTAGCAATGATCAAACTGCAAAAAAAATCCAGCAGCAAATGTCATCTTGTATGGGATTCATCAAAATAATCGCCCGCTGCCACAAAAAAGGCTATTATAAAAACATGGTTGATGACAGACACTTATTTACTACAAATAAATAGAAAAAGATTTAGACAAAACCTGACCTCTGCCATATGTCCACTATGCAAACTAGCTGATGAGGACAGAATACATTTCATTTCACAATGTACGAACACTAGCAACCAACGACATTGTTACATACAAAAACTCAAACTATGTCTCTCAAAAACTACCACTGACAAATACATTATTGATCAACCAGAACTCTTAACTCAGTTAACCTTAGACTGCACAAAACTAGAATCCTGGAACCTTACCGATATAGAAAAAGAACAAATTGAAAAACTGGCAAGAAATTTCTTATACTCAATTCATGTGCATAGAGTAAACACTTTAAAACAGAAGCAGACAAGCACATATAAAATGACAAACTAGCCGAGCTGTACAGGCAAAACAACTACCTGTAAATATTCTTGTCAATACGACAATTTTAACTATACCAATCTTAAAAAAAAATAATATATATATACATGTACATATGTACATATGAAAGCTCAACTTAAAAGTTTTTAAGCGTAACTTACGCACACACAAATCTTTTAACTCATTAGTAACACAATTTTACCAACTATTTTATCATTATTGCAGTTTTACCTGGTTTTATTTGACTTATTTTTACTTCCATTATTTTATATACCCAATATAATGGGGTGCTCCTCACTTAAAGGAGGGAAATCCACAACAAGCAAGCAAGCATGAAACATTAAAAAACATGTGTATTTTAACATATTTTAATCATGACTGATCATGTGTTTGCAAAAGCGAGAGGAATAGCCAGTTTTTAATAACCAAAAGAGTCATTATTTAAAGGGACATGACTCATTCGAACTTAAAACTTTTGTCGAGGTAATTTTGGAAGAAAGTGTACGATAGGTTGATAAATACACGGTATATTGATATAACAGTTCCATATGCTCTGAAAAAAATTGTCAATGTCAAGCTCTTTTCCAGCTGTTTTCACTGTTTGCACCTCAGTGAAACAATAGTTCTTTACTTTTACCATTTCAAGAATAGATCTCGACTTTCAATGAATGTTCTTTATTGTTTGAGGCCGTCCCCAACTTTCTGAATTTTATCATTTGAGTTAGTCTTTCTGTGGCATAACAGGACATATAAGAATTTTAGCCTATTTACCGACCTATGTTGAACACTTGAACCGGACCGCAATATAATAAAAAGAGCATAATCTGGACCTTCAAACCACCAATTTCCTTGAAATATCCTACAATATCTACGTTTTTGTAATGTTTTATAACCATAATGGCTTTTCTTCATTCGTTCAGATTAGCAACAAGTCGTGAAAATGACAACAGAAAAAATAACGGTACATTCTCAAAACAGCATCATTTTGAACTAACAACATCATATTAATTCACCAGCACCCCCATCAGCATAATAGCAGGACTACTTAACCAGGAGTGTTTTCCTCTTACCGACGGGGTCATTATTTTCCCAGTCCTTATCTAGATAATGCACAATTGTGCTAATAATGTGATTTGTCGCCCGGCACGTGACAGCACATGGGCCAATCAGAAGGGTGGAAAATAGGGAGGAGGATAACAAATCTCAATGTCTCCCGAGAAGAAGGGCGACAACTGTATATTATTACCACTTTATAGGGCGTTCTCTAGGCCATTGATAATGTTTTTCGGGGCGTTCCAAATAGCGTATTGTTACCAAAACAGCGGGCCGCGGGCCGATAATGAGAAGCCTAGTTCAATATCGGCCCGCCGCCCGGAAACTATAGATCTCGTTTATTATCGCGAGAGTTACGTCCCTTCAACTTCCGATCTGGCGTGTTTATTTCAAGAAAATAATGGGAAGATGTATCCGATTTCCTCGACACTATAGTGGTTTTATGATTGGAATTCACGCTATATGTTTGAATTATTGTATCAAGCGTAAGTATGCATTGATAATTTTAGCTGTCAACCTTTCATTGGTTGTTACTCGTCTCCAATTCTGGTTCCCCCCCTGTCCTATTTTCGAGACTCCGTCAGTCCGTGTCAGCTGACAAGTCAAATGATATCAAATTTAAATGTTCTTGAAATTATTTCTCTCTTAATCTACTTCATTATTCCACTAAATCCTCAAATGGGTCAAATGTCCAAAACTGTGGTAATAATAGTAATAACATGATTTCATCTGGCATTATGGTTTATCAACGGCCCTCTGGAATGATTAACAGCCCTCGGCCCTATTATCGTCCCTCGACTTCGTCTCGGGCCGCTAATAGGCCCTTGGGCTGTTAATCATTCCAGCCGGGCCGTTAATAAACCATAACGCCCTCAAAAATCATGTTATTGTTATATTGATGTTCAAATAACCGCGCTATATACTAAGTAGAGTTTGGTCATTTTCCTTGCCGCTAAAAATATTCCCCTGACCTCACAAATATATCATTATGGTATAACGGCTTGTTGTCAATTTCTTATCCACAGCCGAAAATTAATTGTTAGTTTCAGATGTTATCATTCTTGAAATCAACACGTCTACATTCATTACAAGCTAAACAAGACATTTGTCATATGTGTATACTTTACTGTGAAATTGCATTTTTCCACTCTCCGAAAACGGATTCTCACAATGTTTGGTCTTCCAAAGAGCAAGGATTCGAACTATCCGAACTGAACTCCATGCGTTCATTTAAAGTTGAATAAATAGTGGGAAAGACAGACAACCCCAGTTTATAAATAATGAATTTAAGTATATAAATATAAATAATAAACGGCGGATTCAACGTGGTCATGGATTTTGACCGCGATATAAATTCAGCAAATTCCGGGGTTCGTGCAATTTGTTGAATTTTTCTCGCGGTCAAAATCCCATGACCACATTGAAACCGCCGTTCATTTCTTATATGAACTTTACTTTGTCAATCTCAAAAGATGGCCACACTGTTAAAGACGAACAACTCTATTTCTCTCTTCACTAACCTTGATCCATTTAGAATATAGAGTTATGCATCATCCCCCCGGACTGGTCGAATATGGCGACGTCTCTATACGGACCCTCACACCGGATATAGTAATTCGGACGTCATATTGACAGTTCGCCGATCCGTAACATTTAGCTGACATGAATGATTAAAAGGTTACTAAAATGCGTGCATTTGTAAGCAATAGAGTTATTCACCCTGAACTTCTGTCAATATACGGCATCTAGAACAGTCTAGAATGCTAAAAGTCAAATCCCAAAGTCGCCGCAAAGGTCAAGGTCAAGTTGGCGGACGATTCATTCAATATCCAACTTTCTTCATTTTGCGTAGCCTGTTGATTCACGATTCATCCACTTCCGGTTGGAGGGTCCGTATAGAGCTGATCCGGTCGAATATGTGGGATATAAAAGCGCCACAACGATAAAGACAAATGGGGTGAAGGAGAATATCATTGATCTTTTCGACCATCCCGGGCGTATCGCGCTCAACCACTCTCTCACAAAGTGAAGACAACTGAAATGTCTTTTATTTTCTTGTTTGATATTTACCCTATGAATGTTAAATTTAAATTACATATATTATAAAGTGAAAAAATTCATGTTACTTTTGATACCCAGCATTACGTACGCATGTCCATGAACATTCTTAATTGTACCCGATATTCCGTCGGAAGACTATATTAATGACCTTCGTCCGTCAGTTCGTGTGTGTGTGCGTCCGTCCGCCCGTCCGATCGTCCGGAACACTGGCCCAGCATGTATTCTGTCATTTTCTGGTAAAATATGTGGGATATAAAAGCGCCCCAACGATAAAGACAAATGGGGTGAAGGAGAATATCACTCGGTCTTTTCGACCATCCCGGGCGTATCGCGCCTAACAACTCTCTCACAAAGTAAAGTGAAGACATCTGAAATGTCTTTTCTTTTCTTATTTGATATTTACCCTATGAATGATAAATTTAAATTACATATATTATAAAGTGAAAAAAATTCATGTTAATTTTGATAGCCATCATTACGTACGCATGTCCATGAACATTCTTAATATTCCGTCGGTGCATTCTGTCATTTTCTGGTAAACCAGCATGAGAACCTACATGCGCACCTGTGATTTTTAGTTCGGTCAGACTCAATTTGGCGAAGTTATTGCCCCTTTTCGACATAGAATGGTACATCGATTGGGACGCATCTGTTGTCCGAACCTGTATTCCGTCATTTTCCAATCATTTTTCTTTAAAAACTTGCCAACAGCATGGAAACCTGCGCATTTGCGACTTTGAGTTCGGTCGAACTCATTTTGGCGGAGTTATTGCCATTTTTCGACATAGATCATCGTACATCCTGGGGCGCATATTTTGTCCGAGCCTGTATTCAGTCACTTTCCAGTCAATTTATTTAAAACTTGGTACAGAATGATGTCAACAGACATGGGAACCTGCGATTTTGTGTTCAACAGGAGTCGTTTTGGCGGAGTTATTGCCATTTTTCGACACATATTTTATAGTTATTGACCCTTTCTCGATACATTGAAGATGTGCAACATATTTAGGGATCTGAAGCCCATAAATCCTTCAATCCTGCCACCTTCGTCGGGGGACATTTTCGTCAGCGACCTTTTATTCAGTTAGAAATACATGTTAAATTATATACAACTGTAGGATCTGTCTCTCTGTATGTTCGCGATTTTTCTCCCAGACGCCTGGACCGATTTTAACCAAATTTGGTGTGGTAACTCGGAGTACGCCGGGGAATGTTAAAAAGTCGTTAGTTTTTCAAAATTTATTTTTTAAAAATGTTTTGAATTTGGCATGGAGTAAAGATTAATATTTTTAAATCAAAATGTACGAACACGATGTGGCACGCGCGCGCGAAGCGCAAAAGGGGGTTTGAATCCAACATGGCGACAACATTGCCACCCCAGTATATAATAGGCATTAACTTAGTCAGATTAATCTATTTTGTTGGAAAACATATTTTCTCAAAAGTATACACATTTATATATTATTCGGATGATACAACATTACCGTTTGTAGGAAACTTTGGTACATTAGCAAGATGGCTGCCACAATGGTGACCGCAATTGGAAAAATATATATATTTTCACTCATATCTCCTTGATCCAGGCTTGGGGCAATTACTTGTGAATGTAATTAATTACAATTACAATTACTTCAAAAATTTTCAATTACAATTACAATTCCCATTACATCTAATTCACAATGTAATTAATTACAATTACAATTACTTTGAAATGTAATTCAATTACAATTACAATTACATTTCAGTACAGAATTGAAGTTGGAATAGTTTTTATTTATATGAACTTTATTTGATAACAAAACATAAATTTAATACAAGCAAGATAAAATACACGAAGAAGCACAACAATGAAGCACACTTGGTACAGAGCAGCCAATGTATTAGGTCCAGGATAGGTGTTCGTGGAACTGAGCGCATCATGATTTTTGCTGGCAATTCCAGCGTGTTGCATTGGCAACTTGTAGCCTGGGTTGATCTTCTAGAAATTGGGATGATATCAGAGATTTGTGAACTTTGCTAACTATCTTTTCTATGCTGTTGGTAACTTGCTGATGGTGCTTGTGTGACTGTGGATTCATAGACATATTGATGCTTTCGCTATAAAATGAAAATAATAAGAGTATTTTAGTAACACATACATGTATCCATCATTTAATTATTAAGGGAATAAGACCGTCCCAGTAAGTCAGACACAAAGCCAGGCCATTGTAAAGGACAATGAGATAATCAACACTCTAATTGTTAATTAGAGTCATAAACATAATTAGCATTTGTGGCCACCAGCTTACTGGTGACACAATGCATCCACTAGACACTGCTAATTGGGGGATTAGTGAGGCAGCTATTTGTCCCCACATTGTCATTCAGTTGCAAATTAGAAGGGACAAGACACAATGCATATACCAATACCACCATATGACTGAAGTAATTTGTCAATGGAATTAGACAATACTAATACATAGAAATGGAAACTTACCTTCAAATGTGTCACAAAATTGGAGGTAACTTTTTTGGAACCGGAGATTGTAGTTGGGCAAAGTTTGCACTTCGCTTTCATAGTATACGACGTGTCTTTCTGCAAATCAAAATGCTGCCAGATTGTTTTTGTAGACATGTTGATAGCATTTTTAGCAATGGTTGGTATGAGTTTCTACCATAGCATATATACCATATCAGGTGGAGATAATGAAACATGATCATAAGAGTGATCTATTATAGTGATCTATTGTTTATTATTTGAAGTTGGTTTCTCATTGTATTTATCAAAACAAGCCTTCTACCTCAAAAGTTAACCAATGCTTAATCAAACAAAGAGGTGTCAACAGAATTAACCATTGAGACAAAGTGGATGAAAACTCAGTGTTGTGACAACATAGTGATAGCCAGTCACCAGTCTTACACTTTGAAATTTGGAGAAAAAAACATTTGAAGAAACCATTGATTTTGAAGTAATTGAAATTAGACCCCAATTACAATTACAATTACATCCTAACCAATTACAATTGCAATTACATGTAATTGAGAATAAACTCAATTACCAATTACATGCAATTACTTGAAAAAATGTAATTAATTACAGTCAATTACAATTACAAATTACAATTACCCCATCCCTGCCTTGATCTGTTTATACATTGTGCTGTTGTTGTAACTCAATTTCGTTTCCTGGCCAAATTTTAATGTGAAATGAACTGATCTGATGGAATTAAGCGGGAGTAGGTATTAACTATAAGGTGCAATCTCATTAGGGCCTCAAAATTTTAATGTGGTTTATGATGGCAGTCAAAATGGCGGCAAATTTAAAGAACATTTTATATTTCGTCCTTATGTGTTTACCTGTCGTGACTGATACGTGGAGTTAACTATTCTGCATTGGCGATATTAAAATGTAACACTTCAGGAAACAATATGTATATCGACAGTACAGTTCGTATGTGGTATGAGATATATACATTTTAGAAGACCAGAGGCTGAGACAGTGAGACTCCCTGTCGTTTTTAATTTAGTATAGAGGCATCATTGTATAATACAGAACACTGACTTCAGCAGTGTAGAGAATGCAATCTCAATGTATGATGACATTATGGTTGGAGTATACATACGCGGTTGCGCTTATTGAAGTTCTATGTACACGAGCCTTTGGTCTTGTGGGTAATGCTATGACTAATCTATAGACTAATTGGAATGGATATTTCCCGAGTTTCAAAGATTGTACGACATAACATTTTGTCATGTAAATGTCAAGTAGGCCAGGGAAACAATTTGATCACACTCTCACCAAGACCACACTTAATGCAGTTGTCTCACTGCACCTACGTGAACCGCCGGTATATGTAATGGTGCTATCATAATTTATCATTCAATTATCACTGACGTATGTTCATATGACATCCACATTTCCTGAGCTAACATTTATTCAAAAACCTCCATGCACGAAGAACAAAATAACTTACCTGAGCAATATGATAATAATAGCAATATCATTGTAGCTGGAGAAGACCCTTGTAAATTCAAAAGTTAAAATGCCATTTACCATCAAGGTGTGCCTTACATTGGTTGACTCTAAAACACCAGGATAAAACTATGATATCCTATATTACATTTATATTACTGCAGTAAAGACTGAATTTACCCTGGTGTTCTAAGGTTCATTGGTTTTTCCAGCGTGTTTTTGAAACACCATAGTAAATAGAATCAATGTAAAGGCTCACATTACCCCAGTAAACCCGCGTAAACGGTGATTTACACTCGTTAAAATCGTGATTTACAATGGTTACCATTGGTTTTTCCATGGTGTTGATGTTATAAGCCCCCCACCCCCTCTCGGCCTACTTTGGAACACTGGCTATACGCCCCTGAATGTGACACTGGCCGATCGATAACCGCTTCATGTTTTGTACTCCACCTCCATAAAATTACTCATGTGGCCGACGAAGTACTGAAGTACAAATCTCACCAGTCTTAAAGTGGAAGTGGTCGAGGTTTGAGTGAAGTTGAAGATGGTCACAGTTGAAATTGAACAAGTGTTAACTCAATTTTTTTGAAATAGAAGTGTAACTAGTTTTGAATTAACCCGTTTACTGGAATTGTTCTATATCTCCGAAGCAAGCACATTTGAACCATTAAATACTCATACTGAGTACGTTTCTCCACACATGTATATCTTATATTGCCTGATTAAATCGATTGAAAAAATATAAATAAATCCATGTACTATTAGACTGCTGTATTGATATGTTGCTGGTATGACAACATGATGCTGTTAAGAATTTGTACGTACTGTTATTTTTTTTTCTAAAGTAGTCATTTTCACCATGTCTGGATAATCTGAAACTATTCGAAGAAAGTCTGTGTTTGACAGCAAGACATTGAAGTAAATGCATGACAACGGAGCGCGCTACAACCCCCGTGACAAATAAACTGCAATTAGTACCCTCGGTGTGATTAAAAAGCCCACTCAATGTTTTAATCCTTAGATAATAACAATTGCTTTATTCTCTTATCCAATAATTATTAATGACATGAATGGATATTGAGAAAACGAAATTAAATACAAAAGATAAACATAATGAAGAAAATGGTGTGTGTTCAAAACAAACCGCGACCTCCCGAACATCAGCCTCGTCATCACCATCATTATTATTATCATCATCATTATCTCATCTTCACCATCAACATCACCACTATCATAATCATGTCGTCGTCGCTATCGTCATCATCGTCGTCGTCGTCGTCATCATCCTCGACATGGTTGTCGTCATCATCATGCATAATCATTGTCGTTGTCATCATCATAATCATAATCACCAGGATCGTCGCCGTCGTCATCATCATCATCATCATCATCATCATCATCGGCATAATCTTTGTCAATCGCGAGACCCATGCGAATTATGTTGGAACACTGAATGCGAAATATCTCAACACTGTAGTCACCCGTTGTGTGAAATAAATAATCTGGCTGGTGGACCCAAATTTCGTTTCGGCTTAAAGGGGTCCTGTAGCCATTTTCTATAAATTCCCGGTAATAACAACGATCTAATATCGATAATATATAGAACAATAAGTAATTTGAGTCGAAGATGTATTCTGTAAACGTTCAGGTTAATGGTTTATCTTAAAATCAAAGGTAATATTTTTATACAAATTTAAAGGTACTCAATCCGTAAAGAGGGTCCCCATCTCAACATATTCCAACAACAACAATCCGATCAGAGGGTCCTATATTACTATTTCTTTGGCTTTGGGGGTAAAAAATATTTGATTCGAGTCGAGGAACCCATCAAACAAAGCTCAGAGTTATTAGATATTGATTTTTGAAATTTGTTAATTGCTCGAGATGAGTACTAATAACTGCCGTCAATTTGGTAACCTGCTCGAGATTTTACGCCAAAACTCTATTCAAACAGACAAGGATGGATAACTCTATAATCAAGTGGTAATAATAACGAAATTTTGACTGTCTTCTGGGCCAGAAAGAATTCCCGATAATGAAAAATAATAGATTTCTAAAATCGATATCTAACAAATCTGAGCTTTGATGGGTGACATCCTCGACTCGAATCAAATATTTTTGACCCCCGAAGCCATTGAAATAGTAATTGAGAGGAGTTTTATCGGATTGAGTACCTTTAATTTATGGCTGGAGCCATAAATTAAATTACGAATTTCCATGTACACTGTACACTATATAATCAAAATAATTGAATGATAGTGGATTGGGCAACGCGTGGCACACACGATCGTGTAAAAAATATGTTGCGGGCGTAAACTCAAGACACTCACTGACTAGTGACTATGTAATAACTTAAATGAAAATATATGGGACTAGTAATATAACATTTATTTGATACATTTCTTTGAAAACTGTTAAAAAAATTATTCGACAACGACAAATTGTATTATCGCATTCCGGCTAATCTCACTGTCGGATACCCGTTTAGGTTCGGACATTCCAAGATGGCGGCGCCCACTAAAGCAGATAAACGGTAAGTGTATGTATTGTCTCCACGCAGCAATCAACGACATCTTTCGGTGATACACATTGAAACAGTTATGTAGGAATTTGTATGCCCAACACATACGTAACACGCCTTTTGCATAACAGGCATGTGAATTGTTGTATTTGGCGTGTCAAGTCGTCATAATTTTTCGAAATTTTATCGAGGCGGCGAAATGTTCGCTTTTTCGTATTTTTCTGGCCCTGGGCTCATGCATCCGCAAATTTATGTATTGTTGTGGGATAGATTAGTTCACCACACATCCTCGGAATGCAAAACCGGCGATATTTTTATTGTCTAACTCCGAAAACGACCTTTAAAAATTTCAAAATGTTCAGGTTCGGATTCGCAACATTCGCGATGATTTTGTTCAGGTTCAGACACAATTTTCGTTCAGGTTCGGACAAATTTGGTTCAGGTTCGGACGCATCAAAAACTTCGCATAAAAATGACACACCGAGGTACAGTCGCGTTCTTATTGCGTTTTTGTGCATTTGATTTTCTTCCATTCGTAAAAGAAACGATAAATGGGGAACACGAGGCATGGTTTTAGCCCACTCGTGAATAATTTGGGCGGACTTTCTTATTTTATGCGCGTGAGATCTATGCGATCACGTGATTCCCCTCCGCATCCACATACGATGCCACGAAGGTCGCCGCACGTCGATGAGCAGATAGCTGTTCATAACATAAGTTACACGGCTTTTTGAGGGGGATACTGTGTGGTATGCCCCGGTAGAGGCTCGTATCCCCCAAGGCGATCCCCCATCAACAAGCCGTGTAATGATGTATTTACCCTCAGTCTCTATTGACAATATATTCCCAGACATAAAGCGCAGAAACGAGCCACGAACAGTAATTCTATTTTGTTAGACTGCTTATACGATGAATGTGATTATATAGCTGTTCCCACAATTTGCCCATAAATACTTGCTGATAGATAGACAATATATATTTTGTATCAATAATTGGATGATATATTTGGGTATTCACACGAAACATATTCTTTTCAATATAAGCCTTATGTGTTTTGCCTCATTTCTAAATGTTGAATCCAGTTACAAGTTAACCATTTGTCACACGACTATTATGCCGGACTATTAATTAGAGCCCGAACATGTTGCGTTCTATTCAGCACTACGCGAACATAGAGAATACCTATATATGGTTTGCCGAATAATACCTGCAATATGCGAATCTTCACGAGCGGCGATATTTCAGGAATATATTATTCGAGAAACCATATGTGTTCTCTTTATGTTATGCTTATGGTAAGCAATTCTGCAAAACTACAAGTATTTATTTATCGAAACAAGAATTTAGACGGCGAAGTAGCGAAACTTATGCAAACAACATCAGCTGTTCCATTGGCAAATTAAGCATCTCTAAATTTTGGTGGAAAATTTCCTTCATGTGCTTAAGAGAATAGTGCCTACCCAATGGTTAAATATTACACACATAAACCCAATTAACAAATATGAATACGTAATAAAACGGGATCATTTGTTTTTCTTTAGAACTTATCGCAGTAATAAACTATTTTCAGTCTTCCGCGGAATTTCGCGTAGTTCCAGGGGGGGGGGGGGGGGGGGGGGGGGGGGGGTCGGAAAAAAAAAATTCAGGCACGTATGGCATTTTTTTCCCTTTCGATCATTTTTTGTAACCACCCACCCCCACCGCCAATTTTTTTTCCGTTTTCGGCAGTTTTTTCCGACTATTTTTTGACACCCACCCCCCTTTTAACACTAAAACAGAGATTTGCGGGGTGAAATTCACTGTAAACAGCTGTATATGAATTTATGTGCATACTATTTATCATGGATGTTGTTAACATGGACATGTAAATAGGAATGAGTCATTTTGAGGTCATTCGGCCAAAAAAACATGGCTGCCAGCGGCCATCTTGGATTTCAAAATTTGCAACAAAATACAACACGATAACTGCCTGCAGTCAGTTTACCAGTTAGAATTACATTATTTCTCTCATTCAAAGTGGTTTTGAAGCCAAACTCATTGCCAAAACACTAAACAAAACAAGCAGGAATTTTTTTTTTAGTTGCAGAAAAAATTGCTTGTTGGTGGCTTTGACCACCCACCCACCCCTGGTAGTTCCATTGATAATACACGCGTCAATAATTGTGTACCCTTTTTTAAACAGAAGTATCTACAGTGAGATAACGTTTGAAAATTATTATCCATGACAAGGTCCTGACGAAAGAGAGCGCATCGTATGTCATTTAAAATTACAGCTATTTCACAGGGAAACATTTTACAAACAGCGCTTGTCCCCACACCCGGTTGTAACTAACAATCTGACTGACAACAACGTCACGTTTAAGTCATGCACCATGTCCCGTAACTCTTGACAGTGGTCGAAAAAAGTACGTGAAACATCGTGGTTATGAATTACCCTTAAACTAGCAGTTTCACCAATCGTGACATTGTTCTAGCGCGCTGAGCTTAATTGACGTCACCTAAAACAGGATCGATAGGTCTGCAACTGAATTATTCTTATTGGTGCTGATTGGTGTGAATTTATCTGATAACCTATAAAAAGCACACCACAAGGTAGCTATTGATGTGGGACAAAATCGTTAGCTCCGCCAACATCGTGGGATACTAGGAGATTTAATACCCGGATGTCTCTTTTTGAAACCTCTTGGCTCCGCCTCGTGGTTCAAAATCGAGAACCAGGTATTAAATATCCATGTATCCCCGATATTTCAGACGATAAGTATAATACCACTGTTGCTCATATGTAAAATGTAATAATTCCCACTAGCTGGTTTATAGTAGACATTGCTCGAGAATATTCAACTGTGGCTTTTATCCCATTATTTCGGAGAATTTACCACCTATATTTGGAAATTTCAGCTGCCATATTTAGATATAACAAATTAACAGTGCATGTTCGTTAATAACACGCACAATAAGATCGAGACTGCACCTCGGCATGTCATTTATAGGTCAGGTTTTGATGCGTCCGAACCTGAACTAAAATTGTCCGAACCTGAACCATATTTGTCCAAACCTGAACGAAAATTGTGTCTGAACCTGAACAAAATCATCGCGAATGTTGCGAATCCGAACCTGAACATTTTGAAATTTTCAAAGGTCGTTTTTCGGAGTTAGACAATAAAAATATCGCCGGTTTGGCATTCCGAAGATGTGTGGTGACCTAATCTATCCCACAACAATACATAAATTTGCGGATGCATGACCCCAGGGCCAGAAAAATACGAAAAAGCGAACATTTCGCCGCCTCGATAAAATTTCGAAAAATTATGACGACTTGACACGCCAAATACAACAATTAACATGCCTGTTATGCAAAAGGCGTATTACGTATGTGTTGGGCATACAAATTCCTACATAATTGTTTCAAGGTGTATCACCGAAAGATGTCGTTGATTGCTGCTTGGAGACAATATATACAATTACCGTTTATCTGCGTTAGTGGGCGCCGCCATCTTGGAATGTCCGAACCTAAACGGGTATCCGACAGTGAATCTGACATCCGTAACATTATACATTGTACCCAACAGACTTTCAAATAATGGAGATATGGTTACCTTATTCTGCGACTCAGAGACAATAGAAACCAACAACAACATTTGAGTACATTATCCCTTTAAACGGGAATTTCGACTTATCCACCTTCGACTTAACCGTGTTCGTGTTTATTTTATCGACATTGCACACAAGCTCATAATGACTGGGGTTTTCGAGTTACCGACGTTCGACTTAACAAAGTTTGACTGGTGTTTAAAGATACATCCGCGCAAGCTCCATGCAGAGTTTGGTCCCCTACGCAGGACTTACCGCTGCCCGCACCTACACGGAATGTGAAGAAATGTCGCATCTATTTATTTGAGACTGTTGTAGGTTACAATTCATTCTGCATCATTCTGAGAAACTGAACTGTCCATATTCAATTGAAAGTGGTCTAGATCAAGCCAGAATGAATTGTAACTGGCGAAACACTTCAATAAAAAATGTTGGATTTAATTAAGAAAATACACGTGCCGGCAGCATTCAGACATCGTGTTTTGAGGGGACTGAACTGTTTTGCAGCTTGACATCCGTGATGCGATAGGCGCCGCCCGAATTAGAGATGGGATGGGAGTGGCGGTTAAATTAAACATAAATGTTATTGTCGCCTATTTATTCCGAACTTATAAGTTGTCACCTCCACGATATAGGGAATCTACATATGTCTGATTAAAGATGCATGATCCGAATTAACGCTCGCAAATTACTATTGCTTTGGCTTCGGAGGTAAAAAAAAATATATTTGATTCGAGTCGAGGAACCAACCAATCAAAGCCCAGAGCGATCAGATATCGATTTTTGACATCTATTATTTTTCACTACTGGTACTTTTTAGTGGCCTGGTAAAAAGTAGACGAGAAGACGGTCTCGAACCAAATTGCGGGCGAAGGTGGATAACTCTAAAATCAAGTGGCTTCTATGTGTCAGATATTTGACAAACCGGCAAAATTTCGTTGAACAAAATGTTGGTAAATAACAGGTTTTTTGCAATTTTATACTATAGTTGACTGCGGTTAACATTATTTTAATTAATCGATTCTGATAACTGAAGCGGCACTCAAAAAATGTTGTTGTTGTTGTTGTTGTTGTTGTTAGAATCTGGATATATGGGACCATCGAATCGGATTGAGTACCTTCAAAGTGGTGCCATTCGTGGCTTGTATGGGGGTAGGATGGAGCACAATATTTTCCATATTTTCTATATAATGTATATCTTGTATGAGGGTGTGTTCCTTGGGTGAATGAGAATCAGATTAGTTTTCAAATGTTGAGACATTGAACAGAACCCGGGACCGGCTAACACGAAAGACAAATTTCATAGCGGCTTCTGCGAAATCCCATCATGCAGCTACTTGACCAACAAGTGGCGTATGGTACAAAAATGCAGCAAATGGTACCACCGTGCATGCTTGGAGATGCCCTTAATAGAATATAAACATTTCGATAATTCTAACATATATAACATGGTTATGCTGCAGATGTGAAAACGCCATTGCAGCGTACCATCTTTCACTTTACACTGATATGAACTATCATCACCGAACTACAACTCACCACTGACAAGGGATAACATGTCAACACTCGCTTTGGTACTTTATTCAGCCAACTGAAGACCAGTAGCCCAAGGCAATCCAACAACCACGCAGCAGCAAACTGTGAGACAACCACTAGGGTATAGCCGTACGGGCGCCCGAATTTGTAGAGGGCCGATAACTTTGCTCGAATTTTGAGCTTTCAAAAAGTGTTTGGGAGCCCTCCCTGCCAGTACTGGTTAAAATACCCAAAGCGACAATGTCTTCGAACTCCATCCTAAAGAAAATCTGAGGATACTAACTTTCAATTGCAGGATTATACAGAACAAGACGTCAGAATTTAGCACAATGGTTCACTACAAAAAAAAAACAGATGTAATTTGTGAAACGGAGTCGTGGCTTCGATGGATCAAAGCAGGGCAGCATCCATATCCAGGCGCAGTCAAATCATGAGAAATATTCCCACCCGGCTATGAATGTCAGGCTCACATCAACAAAAGAAGGCGGTGTCTTCACACTGGAAGAGAGCCTGTTTCAACTAGTACTATTATAACTGAATGGAAGAATCCATTTAGTAAAGAAAGGGTTAAACAAATTAAACTTGTGTCCTAGAGTTTTCCCACGGCAAGGAATGAAACGTCACAACTGACACCATCTGCGCACGAATGTTCAATATATCCACATTGTTGTGATTCAGAACTTATTAGTGCTCTGTGGTCTTAGCAAATCCACTAAAGATTTGTGGTATCTATTATATGATAGGGTAAATATATATACACTCTCCAACCACACTCATAATTATCAACGTCCATTGAACACGAATCCCTGTCATTTGACATGTGTCCATTTGGGAGTTATACCGAACCATAGGCGGTTCTAGGTTTGAAAAGTCCAAGTTTGAATTTATGTCGATCCATTGAACGCAAGTCTCTGATCCGTTCACACGTGTCCATTTGGGAGTTGCGTAACTCGTGACGCATTTGTTGTATATATCGAGGTGTTTCTTTCCTGAGGTTTGCACTTGATCACGTTGTTTATGAAAGTTTTCCTGAATTTTCTACCACTGATACAGTACATATAGAAGTTGATTGCATGGTTGGCATCTGCCAGGAAATGAGCAATCTGAATACCCATTAAAGTTGTAACTTGCTGTTTTAGGGTGTCGTTGGAGTCGTCTCGAAGCTTTCCATCCAGCATAAAATAACAGTAAGGTAGATTGAGAATGACGAACACTATGGACACAGTGAGAAGCATCGTTGTGATCTGGCGCTGCTGTTTTACTTTCTCTTGCATTTTATTGTTCGCCATCTCACTCTGAAGAGCATGCGATCGTCGTATCGCCAATATAATCATCCCATTGCACATGAATAACACGACTGTCGGGATTAATAAAAATACCGTGTTATCTATCCAGGGCCATATTTGATCATAGAAAATTTCAAAGTCCCACTTGTCTGTGTTACGAACGCAACGCCACACGCTTCGATCACTATTATAGTTGACATCCGGAGATATTACATTATGGCTGCACAGACCCACAGCCAAAAATCCGCTTACTGCTAAAATTATACTTGCTTTTTTTATGGTGCAAAACTCTCCTGCTTTGAATGGAAATCTTATGGCTATGAATCGCTCCACTGTCATCGCTACGAGTATATAGTTAGCATAAATAGACGTAAATTCGGTAGCAAACATCAACAAGCCGCATAGCCAAACTAAGCCACGGCCCTGTAGCTGGATGAATAATAGTTTAGAGATTATTGCACTTCCGTCGACCACCGCCAGAACCAGAATGTATAACGACGATGATGTCATCGGCTTTAGACGAAGCGTCGTGGCGACTGCGAAAACGTTGCCTGGACCGCCCAAGGCCAGAAATACCCATATGTAGTACTTATTTAGATAGTAAGCAATCAGAAATTCTGTATATTGTTCCCGAATACCAAACCCAAGTCGTCCGTAGAAACGTGTGGTTGTTTCTATTTCTAAGGAATTTAGAGACGCGTTGTTGAAACTGCCGACAGCGTCTACAGATGCGATGGTGTGTAATGCTTGTGTTGATGCCATTCTGTTCAATCGAACTTCCTGCAAGATAAAGATTTAAGATTTGTTGTGCTTTAGTGATAACTTAGTCGTGAATACACGCCCTTTTGGATTTGACACATACATTGTCATGACCATCATCATCGTCATCACTACCATCATCAGTATCATCATCATCACCACCACCACCATCATCATCATCAGCATCACCACCATCATCATCATCATCATCATCATCACCAACTACATGTACATCTGCACCATGATTGCCACAACAACAACATTAACACCACCATCATCATATAATCGTCTTCATCGTCATTAACCCGTTATATGCTAAAGCATCATTGGTGAGTAGTTATCCCATAGGAAATGTTCAGATAACAAGTTCAACAAACGGTCGTTTTTAACTTATTATCTAAACATCTTCCTCAATAATTAGGGCCCCTTCTGCATTTGCATATATTCGGGTGGATATTCTGGAGTAGTCGGCAGTATTTGGTAGGTTATTCCCGAATTCGCCATGTATGGCTGCTTTTATACTGAGATCCGGTGTATCTGCAAAATTCGGCATCGATTCGGGACGTTCGGCAGCAATTGAATACCAATTCGGTATCTATTCGGCATCAATTCGGTACCAGTTCGGCATTGATTCGGGGTATTCGGCAACAATTCGGTGTAAGTCGGTAGTAATCTGGGCAATTTGGCAGCCACTCGTACGAAAGTTCGGGATAATTCTTGATCATTCGGGAAGATATTCGGAAGCATTCTGGAATACTCGGCAATGTTCGGGACGATTAAATTTTGTCATAATTCGGCATCAGTTCGGGCGGCTTTTTGGAATAAAACTCGTCCAGAATTCTCTCGAATGCTGCCGATTTGGTCTGGTCCCGAATTTGTGCCGAATATACTAATTCGGGACAGAAAATCGGGAATATGGAACCGGGGCTTAAACGAATCAGTGCGGTCGGGTACTTCGCTTTACGAAATCTCGTATGATCAGATGATACAAATGGAAATTGTATATAGGCCAACCATCGAAGGATTTAATTGTAAGTACAGTAATGCTCTAAGTAATCGACCTCTTAACCACAGCAGAATTATGGGTAACTTTTCAGGATTTAGTCGGAAATATGGCTTGTTGCCGACTAAATCCTGAAAGTTACCCATAATTCTGATGTGGTTAAGAGGTCGATTACTTAGAGCATTACTGTATATGGCGCGGCGCACCAGCTTGCGTTTTAATTTTGTAATAGTTTAGCAGACGATATCGAAAATCTCGTTTAGCTGTGAAATTTCGTAAAGCGAGGTACTCAACCTCACTGATTCGTTAACCTCCCCACTGCACGAAATGTTAAGCTGGGTACTCAACCGTACGTCGCGTGAGTTTTTACCACATAAAAGGTTGCGGAATAAATACAGAACATAATTTAAATCATAACGTCATATCTTTTATCGAACTCGTTGTGGACACCCACGCATGCACTGTTATATTTCACTCGAGCCTTCGGATCTTGTGAAATAAATCCTCGCGCCGTCCGCAACTCTTTATTACGCCACATGTGGTGTATCTAGTTTCTGTGATTTTGATATTGTTTGGTGGACAGGGCGAATGTATTCTTGGAGATTTTTTGTACCTTACTCAATCGTACCGATAGAATCACGTAGATGCCGAAATTGTAAAGTTAACGCCACCGGTGTATAATATGTTTATGAAAATATGATGCATCGTATCGATAGAGTCAGGACAGGCTGAAATTGTAAACTTAAAGTCACCGGTGTAATAATATGTTGTTGAAAATATAAATACTCTGATAGCCTGAAAATAATATATCACCCATTGGGAGCCCCTAGTTTATTTTTTGATATTTTCATTTGTACCTTACTCAATCGTACCGATAGAATCACGTAGATGCTTAAATTGTAAAGTTAACGCCACCGGTGTACAATATGTTTTTGAAAATGTGATAAATCGTATCGATAGAGTCAGGACAGGCTGAAATTGTAAACTTAAAGTCACTTGTTGTTGAAAATATAAATAATCTGATAGACTGAAAATAATGTGTAACCCATTGTGAACCCCTGGTTTAGTGAAGTGCTTGTGGGAAGTTTAATTGTGATTCTCCTCCATCTTTATTTTCTGGAATTATCACCAAGATTTCTCCACTCTATTCTCTTAAAATGTACCCTGATCGGTCAAATTCTTTTGATAATTCTATCTAAATACATCTTAGCTACTATTCGGATCTGCTGTCCCGGTCGAAAAGGGTTTAGTTTGACCAAAATGGCTATTGTCAATTTGACAAAAGCTTGTTTACAAACTGCGTCTACTCGATCACCCGGCCGTCTACTCCACGCTGTAATTAGTGTAAATTTATTATCGAAAACAAATTCAATTTCTTCCATCTAAAACATAATTACGCGCTGAACTCTGCCATTTTAAGAATATAGTAGTATTACACACATACACACCAAGTTTCAGCTCAAAATTTTGAAAAATGACAGTTTTATAGACATAAATAGATTTTAATGGGAAATCCTGACCTGTGTTAAATTTATCTTCGATCTAAGAAATAATTACGTGCTGTACCCTGTCATATTTGACCGGTTCTACCTGATAATTGTGTGACAGTACAGTCGCGTTACTTTATACGTCAACATTGGTCATTATCACTTGACAAATTTATTTCGGTCTATCGTATCAACCCCTATTTCCCCGCGTAGCCTGACTAAGTGTCTTTATCGCTCCACTAATTTGTATCGTTTCATCGGTATGAATTCCATATCCAATTATCCACATATAACCAACCCAACCTCTAATCCCGGTCCAATTTATTTATTTCTTTCATCGGTATATAGTCATGTTACGTACTATTTTATCTTGTGATACTTGTACTTATATGTCTATGGTATTACTATAGTATACCGTATATGTATATCAATTGCTATTCTTTCTATATAATCCTGGTGCCAACTATAGAGATAATTTCAGACCCCCCCCCCCCAATTTTATATAATTGCTGCTTTAGTACAGTCACGATGCATTACATGGCAACATCGATCCACTAATTTATGTCAGTTCATCGGTACAAACCCCTTTTTTCTCCGAGTCCATATAACCAACCCAACATCTTATAGAACTCCATAAATGACTATTCTGGCACTATATAGAGATGACTAAGATTCTGACACCCCCTATTTTATAGCCTTGTTACAACAGTAGAGTTGATATGCATAATATGTCAACATTTGTCGTTATCGCTCTACAAATTTATATCGGTTCAACCCTTAGTTCCCTGTATCGCCCACCCCTCCCTCAATTTATTTTTTCATTTGTATTATAGTATCGTCACATACACATTTTATCTTTTGTAACTTTTGCCTCAACGCGTCGAGATCCGCTGCAGACAATACAAAACTGACAAAAACATTTTGAAATGTAAGCAGGCTTCAAACTCATCTTATCCAAGAAAAACTCTGGTTACATAAGAAATTTGTGTATAAGGTGTACGCGCATTTGTTGCGTTAAAAACCAAAGGTCCCAAGTCAAGGTCCAAATCCCCAACATACTGATGTGAGGTTTAACTCCATCTACATACAGTAATGTCCAAAGTAATTGATCACTTAACCACAGCAAAATTGTGTGTATTTTTTCATGATTCTAAATCCTGAAAAATTACCCATAATTATGCTGTGGTTAAACGGTCAATTACTTTGGGCATTACTGTAACCAATATAAGGATTTGAGGTTTAATGATAACTCAATCATCCTACAGTAATGTTCAAAGCAATTGACCACTTAAGCACAGCAGCATAATGGGTAATTTGAGGATTGTAAATGCTGAAAAAATACCCATAATTCTGCTGTGGTTAAGTGGTCAATTACTTTGGGCATTACTGTAACCAATATAAGGATTTGAGGTTTAATGATAACTCAATCCTCATACAGTAATGTCCAAAGTAATTGACCACTTGACCACAGCAAAATTATTGGTAAATTTTCAGGATTTCAAATCCTGAAAAATTACCAATAATTCTGATGTGGTTAAGTGGTCAATTACTTTGGGCATTACTGTAACCAATACAAGGATGTGAGGTTTAATGAGAACTCCATCCACATAACTAATAATTATGTGTGAAAATTAAAACAAAACAAAATAAATTCCATGATGGCGTCCAATATGGACTGCCTAATTCTGCTCCAAAACATGTATATTCAATATATGGATGTTTATTGGGGAAACCGAATATTTCAATTATATTTTCATTAACTGGGATCCAAAACCCGACTTACGGGAGCGTGCGACTGTATCTTAAGCATATGTGCATATTTAATGAGCCAACAATTGGAATCCCAACAGAGAAGATTGGCGTGGGTCCCTTGCGCGATCTGTCCATCGAAAATTATTTAGACATCGCAAGACACGTAAGACCCAATAACTTAATATACAGTATAGATACATATATTGCCTGAGTAACTAATATTTATATTTGTTACAATGAGGTCAAATAGTTGCGAAGCCAGCTTCACAATTCTTTCCCTCCATAGTAAATCTTAAAACAACTTCTAAAGAATTATTAATTCACCTTATATTTGGTATGAAGCGTCCTTGGTTAACTGGAGTTCAGATTTGTTAACACCACGTCACCAAGTTAATTACTTGCGAAGCCACAGCCATAACTATTTCCCTCCATAGTAATTCTCAAAACAACTTCTTAAGAACAATTGACCAGGTCAGTCGCGCAATTATTGGAAGAGCCACGGTCAATCATTTTTTTTAAACCAAATGTTACATTTAAATTATTGCTTTATTTAACCAAAAAACAAATGAGAAAATTAACTTTTACTACTTGCTAAATTTTATCTTTTAATTATTTCATTTAAATTTTAGTATTTACAGTATACTATGTCCAAGTCTTTATAATCTGTTGAGTGACCCCACAGTCGTTTACTTTGTTAGTAATAATTTGAAGGATTACTTGTTTAAACGCAATTGTTATCAAAATATTTTATGTATTTTTTATAATTTCTATTTATATGTAATACTATAATCTTGGTGGCGTTACCATTTCTGACTATGGTTTTCTTGTTACGCCACCTGTGGTGTTTCTAGCTTCTGTGAGTTTGATATTGTGTGGTGGACAGGGCGAATGTATTCTTGGAGATTTTGTGTACCTTACTCAATCGTATCGATAGAGTCAGGACAGACTGAAATTGTAAACTTAAAGTCACCGGTGTAATAATATGTTGTTGAAAATATAAATAATTTGATAGACTGAAAATAATATATAAACCATTGGGAGCCCCTAATGTATTCTTGAACATTTTGTTTTGTACCATTACTCAATCATACCGATAGAATCACGTAGATGCCGAAATTGTAAAGTTAACGCCACCTATGTATAATATGTTTATGAAAATATGATAAATCGTATCGATAGAGTCAGGATAGGCTGAAATTGTAAACTTAAAGTCACTTGTTGTTGAAAATATAAATAATTTGATAGACTGAAAATAATGTGTAACCCATTGCGAACCCCCCCCCCCCCTGGTGTAGTGAAGTTAATTGTGGGTAGTTTCATTGTGAATATTCTCCGCCTTCTTTATTTTCTGGAATTATCACCAAGATTTCTCCACTCTATTTTCTTAAACTACACCCGAATCGGTCAAATTCTTTTGATAATTCTATCTAAATACATCTTAGCTACTATTTGGATCTGCTGTCCCGGTCTCAAAAGGGATAGTTTGACCAAAACGACTATTGACCAAAACTTTGTTTACAAATTGAGCACACTCGATGACCGGGTTGACCGGAATGACCCGTCCACGCTGCAAATTTATTATCGAAAACAAATTCAATTTCTTCCATCTAAAACATAATTACGCGCTGGACTGGTCATTTTAGGAATATATATGTATCCCACGCACATACACCAAGTTTCAGCTTAAATTTTTGAAAAATGACAGTTTTATTGACATAAATCGATTTTAATGGCAAATGCCATGTTAAATTTTATCATTGAAAACAATTCATTTATTCCATCTAAAACATAATTACGTGCTGTACTCTGTAATTTTAGGAATATATAACTATCCCACGCACAAACACCAAGTCTCAGCTTAAAATTTTGAAAAATGACAGTTTTATTGACATAAATCGATTTTAATGGCAAATGCCATGTTAAATAAATTTTTGGGCCCTGCAAATATTTTCTGAGCTGTTCCATATTGGCACTAGAGTCCATATTTGACCGGTTACACCTGATAATTGTGCGACAGTACAGTCGCGTTACTTTATACATCAACATTGGTCATTATCACCCGACAATTTTATTTTGGTCTATCGTATCAACCCCTATTTTCTCCCGCATAGCCTGACTAAGTGTCAACATTGGTCTTTATCGCTCCACTAATTTGTATCGTTTCATCGGTATGAATTCCATATCCAATTATCCACATATAACCAACCCAACCTCTAATCCCGGTCCAATTTATTTATTTCTTTCATCGGTATAGTCACGTTACGTAATATTGTATCGCATGATACTTGTACTTATATGTCTATGGTATTACTATAGTATACCGTATACGTATATCAATTGCTATTCCTTTCTATATAATCCTGGTGCCATATATAGACATAGAGATAATTTCAGACCCCCCCCCCCCCCCCCATTTTATATCATTGCTGCTTTAGTACAGTCGCGATATATTACATGGCAACATCGCTCCACTAATTTATGTCAGTTCATCGGTACAAACCCCTTTTTCTCCGAGTCCATATAACCAACCCAACATCTTATAGAAGTCCATAAATGACTTTTATGGCACTATATAGAGATGACTAAAATTCTGACACCCCCTATTTTACTGCCTTGTTGCAATGTTCAGTAGAGTTGAGATGCATAATATGTCAACATTGGTCATTATCGCTCTATAAATTTATATCGGTTCAACCCTTAGTTCCCTGTATCGCCCACCCCTCCCTGAATTTAGTTTTTCATTTGTATTATAGTCTCGTTACGTACACATTTTATCTCTTGTAACTTTTGCTTCAATGCGCCGAGTTCCGCTGCAGGGAATACAAAACTGACAACATTTTGAAATGTTAGCAGGCTTCAAACTCATCTTATCCTAGAAAAACTCTGGTTACATAAGAAATTTGTTTATATGGTGTACGCGCATTTGTTGAGTTAAAAACCAAAGGTCCCAAGTCAAGGTCCAAATCTCCAACACACTGTTGTGAGGTTTAACTCCATCTACAAACAGTAATGTCCAAAGTAATTGATCACTTAACCACAGCAAAATTATGGGTATTTTTTCATGATTTTAAATCCTGAAAAATTACCCATAATTATGCTGTGGTTAAGTGGTCAATTACTTTGGGCATTACTGTAACCAATATAAGGATTTGAGGTTTAATGATAACTCAATCCTCATACAGTAATGTTCAAAGTAATTGACCATTTAAGCACAGCAGAATAATGGGTAATTTATCCGGATTTTAAATGCTGAAAAAATACCCATAATTCTGCTGTGGTTAAGTGGTCAATTACTTTGGCCATTACTGCAACCAATATAAGGATTTGAGGTTTAATGATAACTCAATCCTCATACAGTAATGTTCAAAGTAATTGACCACTTAACCAGAGCAGAATTATTTGTATTTTTTCAGGATTTTAAATCCTGAAAAATTACCAATAAGTCTGATCTGGTTAAGTGGTCAATTACTTTGGGCATTACTGTATCCAAATATAAGGATGTGAGGTTTAATGAGAACTCCATCCACATAACTAATAAATATGTGTGAAAATTAAAACAAAACAAAATAAATTCCATGATGGCGTCCAATATGGACTGCCTAATTCTGCTCCAAAACATGTACATGTATATTGAATATATGGATGTTTATTGGGGGAAACCGATTATTTCAATGATATTTTCATTAACTGGGATCCAAAAAACCTGACTTACGGGAGCGCGCTTCGCGCGCTACTGTATCTTAAGCATATGTGCATATTTAATAAGACAACAATTGGAATCCCAACAGAAGATTGGCGTGGGTCCCTTGCGCGATCTGTCCATCGAAAATTATTTAGATATCTCAAGACACGTAAGACCCAATAACTTAATATACAGAATAGATACATCTATTGCCTGAGTGACTAATATTTATATTTGTTACAATGAGGTCAAATAGTTGCGAAGCCAGCACCACAATTCTTTCCCTCCATAGTAAATCTTAAAACAACTTCTAAAGAATTATTAATTTACCTTATATTTGGTATGGAGCGTCCTTGGTTTACTGGAGTTCAGATTTGTTAACACCACGTCACCAAGTTAATTACTTGCGAAGCCACAGCCGTAACTATTTCCCTCCATAATAATTCTCAAAACAACTTCTTAAGAACAATTGACCAGGTCAGTCGCGCAATTATTGGAAGAGCCACGGTCAATTATTTAAAAAAAAACAAATGCTACATTTAAATTATTGCTTTATTTAACAAACAAACAAAAAAATGAGAAAATTAACTTTTACTACTTGCTAAATTTTATCTTTTAATTATTTCATTTAAATTTTAGTATTTACAGCATACTAAGTCCAAGTCTTTATAATCTGTTAGGTGACCCCACAGTCGTTTACTTGCTTTGTTAGTAATAATTTGAAGGATTACTTGTTTAAACGCAATTGTTATCAAAATATTTTATGTATTTTTTATAATTTATATGTAATACTATAATCTTGGTGGCGTTACCATTTCTGACTATGGTTTTCTTGTTTTTACTCTCGCGCCGTCTTCTCGATTAAGATGGGCGTTGCGTTCTGTCTAAACATGTGTGTTTATAAATGTCCTGGCAAGTCGATTAGCAACGTGTTATGATGAACCGTCTCGCTGTCCAAAACGTGTCAAACAACGTATATATCGAGCGTGAACCAATAAATTGTAATTGGATAATTATTGTTCATGATCAAAAATAACATTAAAATATTGGGCACTCCATCTATTAAAATATAAGTATTAATTTTCCGCTGACGATGTGTGAAATATGCACAACTCGTTATGTGGAGTCACCGGTGTGCTCAAACAAGCGTGACAATACGAAAAATCGATTGTTGATGAAACAAAACCAAATTTGAGCGCGTATCAGTCCATCAACACTGCTGTGTTCTACCTTATTTGAAATGGGCGTGTATGTTATCTATGGCGCATTATGCCGTACACGGCGATGCAGAAAAAGTCCCCAGGCACAATCTTATCAGGAATTAAAGATGGTGTTTCTCGTTCACTCTATTGATTCAGAGGTATAAAGTAACCAGTCGACAACAGCTTCTGTCTCTATATAATTTATATATGGAAAATAACTACTAGTTTTTCCCCAATCTTGGACAGGTTGTTACTATATTTTAAAAGTTTGCACCATTTTTATTGAAAAAAATGTGAAAATGTCACTTGTACAATTTCTTGTCAAACTTCATTACGCCCTCTGGGTGTATATAGTATCGCTGTTTTGGCGAGATGACAGGAGCTATTTGGATATTTCGCGGAAGAACACATTTCTGGTTTCATACGGGAACGACCGTAAACATGTAACGGAAACATCTTCAACAATGTCTGACGTTGCATATCTTCTAATATTGATACATATTATTCCGACGCCTTCAATTTACTGAAGCTTATGCGGAGGTCCAGGTATCTAGAGTAACTCCAGTGGTGACTCCATGCAGTAGCGTTCTTTAACACGTGTGCGGGATCAGCCATTAACCCTTTACCCAACAAACCGGCCAAACCCGTCAAATAAAGCTTCAACAGCCTAAAATATATTCGGTCTGTCTCAATAGAACCATACAAATATGGATATCATTGGAACCGGCTCTTTGACCACATTGTGATAGTTACAGTTATGCCCTGTGCCAATGCATTCTCTTATATATGCGAGTCGACCATAGGTCGCCTCGCATATATAAGAGAATGCATTGGCCTAACAATTTTATAATTTTTAATGTATTAAGCCAATGCATTCTCTTATATATGCGAGGCGACCTATGGTCGACTCGCATATATAAGAGAATGCATTGGCACAGGGCCGTTCTGTTGGGTAAAGGGTTAATGTCCGCGCCAGATCATACAGCGTACTACTACACGGGGGTGGTGGTCTGCACCCACACCAACATACATGGACAAATGTTATAATGAGGAGGGGGTCGGCATTCGGATTTTTATTCAGTGATCTCGAATGAGACTTTTTTGTTGCAGTATGTAACTTTTTATGACCGCGTTAATTGCTTTCGATATTTAGATGTGAACAATGGCTGGGTCACTCTTGAAGATTTTATTTCGGGAACACAGTATGTATATATAACAGCTAACATTGCCGATGAAGTATGTCTCAGTTGGAAAGTACACTAAATGTCGTATTGCGAAGTATTGGGGCGTATTTAATCCGATTAGTAGATTTGTTGACTGCATTGAGAGGCTTTCTGGTGTGGTGAATGACAAACCTTCAGTGATAAGCCGTAGTTGTAATAATTTGAAGGATTAGTTATATTAACGGAATTCTGAAGTGGTGCATTCGTGAAACCAATATATTTTATATTATATAACTATATGCCTATATACATAATATTATCTTGAGGGCGTTACCATTTCTGACTATATGGTTTTCTCGTAGCTCATATACTGTCCGCACAGTAACTGACGTACTGACACTGTACCAAGCGCTCATTGTTGTGGCTGTATAGAGGGTCTCCGTTTGGTCGCGGGAGCCGGTATCCAGCATAGAATTTCCAACCCCCCCCCCCCCAATGTAGAAAAAAAAATTCCAAACTTCATTTGCATCCCTACCATTGAGTTATAATTGTCCAGCGGATACCTCAAACTTTCCAAGTGATTAGAAATTTCCAACGTAAGATGACTGAAAGTATGTGAAATAAGGAACATATTGCAATCTTGGACAAAAAAACGACACACTTTACTCCAGATATATATATTGTTTGGAAACTCAAACTATGGAAACAATTTCAACCTGTTTTCACTGTGAAATCTCCAGTTCTGAAACACCCATTGATCCAGACATCAAATTCCTGGACAACAGTTACTGTTGAACATTTTCACCAAAGGCGGCGAGGGAAGGTTAGCGTCACGTAAACTAGAATTGTACTGTATGAGTTGCTGTATAATGCTCAGTTTACTATTTGTATTGCAGCACGACATTGCCCTCTAAGTCGATTAAATTTGCCTGAAATTTTACCAGGCAAATCCCCACAGGTTGTGAATATATCATAAGACCCCTGAGTATAGCGTATAACACAATTTTAATATTATTCCCAGATTAAAAAAAGGCTGCATATGACATTTCAGATGGAAATCTATACTCGTCCCTGTCTCATATGTGAAACACTACGGCGCTATCGCTCTGTGACGTGCCCTTCCATAATAACGACGTCCAAAGCAGAGCGATGGCAAGGTTTATAGTCCGGAAACCAGTCAAATGGAAATCCTACCTTTAGCGAACCAAAAATGGATTGAACTATATATACAACGAAACGAAGATTCTCAAGATAATAGATTTAAATTGGAAGATTTCATTCACAATCTCTCACAAGATTGTTATAAGAGCTCAAGAGATATAGATCGACCGTATATGTCGAGCCGATGTCGTGATACTAATGCTTATATATATGCATGGGGTCATGGTTACAAGGCATCGATCACATTCGTAGCCATCTTTTCAAGGGCGATCACAAATGTAGCCAGCCTTTCATATTCATGTGGGTCTAATGAACTAGACTAATTGTTTGATTAGTTAATAATTTCTATATATACCTAATGTCGTGAAATTGCTCGAGTTCTGTTCCTATAACTTAATACAAGAAACCAGTTTTTAAGCCATTTGAAAAGCCAGCTATACAAATGTGATCGCATGTAAACAGCTGACTACATTTGTGATCGATTTGAAAAGCTGGCTACGAACATGTGATCGATGCCTTGTGACAATGACCCCATCGGAGATACTGATACAGAGGCTTCGCAAAACTCAAGGATAGAGTTACGAAAATACGTTTACGGTAATACGTCATTAAATTATTCGCACGTTCAAACTTTAATAGGCGTAATGTCCTAACCGTCACGACGGATCCATAGGGTGTCAATCAGTCGATTAGTTTTGTTGTATCATACAGCCACCATTTATCAAGCCACGGACAAATGTTTACTTGTTAACATGAATCCTCAAGTGCACGACAGGTCTATCCCGCAGTCAAATTTTACCTGGAAAAACCTACAACAGCTAGTTAAATAATTTTCCCATTCACAAAAATCCATTCCCCCATTAATTCACCCGTTTAAATTATTTATATATGATGTACAAATCAAATAAACAAGATGTCATCCTTTATCAGGCGAAGGACATTCTTCAGTTACCTTCACCTCAGTTACCTTTACCTTCAATGTGAGGCCTGCTGAAAATTAGTGTCAATCGTCAAAATAAAGCCAAAAAAATTAAGATTTTCTTTCAGTTTGACTAGCTGATGTATCTCGGATAAACTGAAATATGCGGCATTCCCTTAACTACAGCATAATATTACTAAACTGAAGAGGAAATGTTAATCTACATTTTGAGAGGGCTATCTTGTCCAGTTTTAACCATATTCATGTATAATTTGGCAATTTATAATCAAAATTTACATAATTTAACAGAAAATCACAATTAAAAATACTTTAATAGCAATATAAAGCAACCATAAGTCAATGGAAAAATCTAAACATATTGATACATCAGACAAAGCCTCAGGCGTGAAATTATATCAGATGGCACAGCGCATCCGCACACAATCCCGTCCAAATACAGATACGATAGGCGAGAATCGCATGCGTTTTGATATGTCGATGCCGTCTGGAGAGTTTGGCGGGACCAGCATCCCGTCTCGATTTGCTCAGTCTACCCTTGATGCTATAAAGTGGTAGCCGCGGGCGCTTATATATAGAGTTGTTTTTATGAGCCATCAGGCCCCCGCGGCAGCGGTCGCTGGCGCGACCTGACTGCCTCGATATCAATTTGAAAAAGGGGTGACGTTGCTTAACGCGCCTGCGGCGCTTCAATAACAGGTTAGACAGTGCCGTCCGCCTCACCCAAGCCCACCCACCCTAAAAGTGATTTTTCCTATAGTGTTTTTGAAACGTGTCTCTTTGTGGTATCATTCTTTTGGTATGATTTTTTACTAAATAACGGGTATATTAGAGTTACATTTCTTTGAATTTTACAATCGAAACATAGTATAAGATATTCGCATGCGATGCTGAGTCACGCGGGACACGGCAAACTAAATCGCGCGCAAATTGGCTTGCGATTTTTCAGCATCCCACCCCATTTGGCATGCGATAGCGTTTGTACTAGATGGCAAGGCATACTGTCTGTTTAACAGACCTGCCATGACAGTCTTACACGGCAGTAACTCTGGTGGTGGTGCCATAACCCCCTAATTGACACCCTAATTGTACCTACGTTACTCCCAGATTGTTTTACTTTCTTTACTATCTACAGAGGATCCATGAGATTCTTCTTTATATCTGTCTAACATGTCGCCGTTATTATTTGAAAATCAGAAAATATGAAATTAACAAATTATCATGGTGAAATGTCGTGAAATTCAAATTTTTCTTATAGGAATCACTGAACTAAATGGTTTCCCATAAACGACAGTGTCAACGTTTCAGCCAAAATCAAAGAATTGAAGCATGCAGACCACTCCATTGATGTTTACCCGGCTAGATTGACACCAGCTGATCACGAAAATGCAAGAAAAATCAAAGATCATGTGGTTACTTTTTTAAAGTGATGTGAAACACTCCTGTATGGTGATCAAATATAAATGGAGAATAATCGTGTTCAAAGTAGTAGTAACTTTTACAAATATTATATCCAAATTGACTACACACACCTTCATTCTTATGTATTAATTAAATGCAGTGACTCGAGATGGCGAAATCATTTTCGTTAGTTTATCGCCGATAGATGAGTCCCGAATCGAGTAGTAAATATTTACATTTGAGCGCAGTTCAGCCGATGTTTTCTATGGAGTGGTACGGTCGATTTGCTTCAGATTTTCGGCGATGTTAGTAAAATGGTACATTCCTCCAATTGGCATAGCGCCTGGATACTAACTGATCAGTTTCACGCACCCGAACAAGTACATAATATGTCTTTAAAACGTGTCACATATATCAGATGAAGGCCATCCTTCAGTTGCCTTCACCTCTATAGCATTCCACGGTGCACTCACTCCCCGACTCTGGAACACATTTAGCTCCCTGATTCCATAAGCTGGTAGATGACTCGAGGCGGACATATCACTGAGCACGATTAGCCATGCATTGTTGAGTTCAGTAATCATACTCGTCCTAGTATTTTTTTTTAGAAATTTTGGCTCAACACGTTTACGAAGAGGAATAGCTAAAGGTAACGTAACCGTAACTCGATCCGCGAGTTTGCGAATCCTCTCTAATGTATATTCCTTATAATAATGATAGAACCGGTAGTTTCTGAAGTGGTGACCTAGTTGTTGTCGGAGGACAGGGTTCACGAGCGCTTCGTGTTAACTATAACCCAATACAGCAGATACCATGCATGCAGTGATAATAACCAATATAATATGCTGTCGATAATCATTCTATTTACATTTTTCCAGGCTGTAAACTTGCGACATAAGCAATTTTCTGGTAGTCAAATATTATGTCACTTGGTTGATTGTCAGTCGCGCCATGCAATTACATAATTACTACACGGGGCTTAATGGATTATAAAAGCCCATTATTTACGCAAACCGCCCATTTAGTGTGAATCCATTATAGAGGTTTCGCAAAACTCAAGGATAGATTACACGATCACGTTAGGGTAGTACACGTCATCAAATTATGAGCACGTTCTAACTGTACTAGCAATGATGTCATTACCGTCACAACGAATAGGGTATCAATTTCTTTGGTTTGTATCAAAAACTTCATTAAAAGCGGTACTGTACCCTAAATCCGGTCATTTATGGGACCATCTCATTTTATACTCAACAGAATATATGCAACAAATGAATATATTTGATATATGGATTAGTGTAAAATACACGTTCTCTATGAACGAGCAAACAGCATGATCATTATAATGAAAATTAGTTTATGACTCCTACAAGGAGATGGCCCCATACGTGGCCGGATTTAGTGTACAATACCCCTTGTATATACAGATACTAAGCCATTATTTTTGTTTTTATACGTGTACCATGCAGCCATAGCGTATCAATCCTCGGGCAGCTATCCTCAATTGAATAGAAGATTAGTGTAAGCATTGTGCTTAATTTGGTAGATCGTGTAACGCCAAATCTCAATTAACACCCCCAAAACTATTGTTCTTGATTTCCCCCTTTTTCGTCACTAATGTTTTTCGTCAATCATCATGGTTAAAGGCACGGATGACCTTCGTTATCTCATATATATTTTGAAGACCTCTGTCTGTTTGTCTGTATGTCTGTATGTTTGTCATTTATACAAATCTACGATTCTCGACCGATCGGGACCAAACTTGGTACGTGTGTGTAGTTTGACCAGCGGTGGACGTTGTCGTATTGGCGAGCCCGTGCGGCGCCCGCTTCGCGCATGCGCAGACGAGATCTCGGAAACGGGTGGAGCTATCGACTTGAAATTTGGTATGTGAATGTATCTTGCCCCGGATACGAATTTTATCGGGTCGCCGAGCCCGTGCGACGCCAGCTTCGCGCATGCGCAGACGAGATCTCGGAAACGGGTGGAGCCATCGACTTGAAATTGGGTATGTGAATGTATCTTGCCCCGGATACGAATTTTATCGGGTCGCCGAGCCCGTGCGACGCCAGCTTCGCGCATGCGCAGACCAGATATCGGAAACGGGTAGCGCTATCGACTTGAAATTTTGTTTTTGAAACGGGTGGAGCTATCGACTTGAAATTTGGTTTTTGAATAGCCCGGACAACGTCGGGCTCATCGGCTAGTCTCATATATATTTTGAAGACCTCTGTCTGTTTGTTTGTCTGTCTGTCTGTCTGTCTGTATGTTTGTCTGTATGTTTGTCATTAATACAAATCTACGATTCTCGACCGATCGGGACGAAACTTGGTACGTGTGTGTAGTTTGACCAGGCGGTGGACGTTGTCGTATTGGCGAGCCCGTGCGACGCCCGTGCAGCGCATGCGCAGACGAGATCTCGGAAACGGGTGGAGCTATCGACTTGAAATTTGGTATGTGAATGTATCTTGCCCCGGATACGAATTTTATCGGGTCGCCGATCTCGTGCAACGCCAGCTTCGCGCATGCGCAGACGAGATCTCGGAAACGGGTGGAGCTATCGACTTGAAATTTGGTTTTTGAATAGCCCGGATGAATAGCCCGGACAACGTCGGGCTCATCGGCTAGTCTCATATATATTTTGAAGACCTCTGTCTGTCTGTCTGTTTGTCTGTCTGTTTGTCTGTCATTAATACAAATCTACGATTCTCGACCGATCGGGACGAAACTTGGCACGTGTGTGTAGTTTGACCAGGCGGTGGTCGTTATCGTATTGGCGAGCCCGTGCGACGCCCGTGCAGCGCATGCGCAGACATGATCTCGGAAACGGGTGGAGCTATCGACTTGAAATTTGGAATGTGAATGTATCTTGCCCCGAGTACGAATTTTATCGGGTCGCCGAGCCCGTGCGACGCCAGCTTCGCGCATGCGCAGACGAGATCTCGGAAACGGGTAGAGCTATCGACTTGAAATTTGGTATGTGAATGTATCTTGCCCCGAATACGAATTTTATCGGGTCGCCGAGCCCGTGCGACGCCAGCTTCGCGCATGCGCAGACGAGATCTCGGAAACGGGTGGAGCTATCGACTTGAAATTTGCTATGTGAATGTATCTTGCACGGATACGAATTTTATCGGGTCGCCGAGCCCGTGCGACGCCAGCTTCGCGCATGCGCAGACCAGATCTCGGAAACGGGTGGAGCTATCGACCAGGTTTTTGAATAGCCTGCCCGTGCGACGACAGCTTCGCGCATGCGCAGACCAGATCTCGGAAACGGGTGGAGCTATCGACTTGAAATTTGGTATGTGAATGTATCTTGCCCCGGATACGAATTTTATCGAGCGAATAGCCCGGACAACGTCGGGCTCATCGGCTAGTCTATAATATATTTTGAAGACCTCTGTTTGTCTGTCTGTCTGTCTGTATGTCTGTATGTCATTAATACAAATCTACGATTCTCGACCGATCGGGACGAAACTTGGTACGTGTGTGTAGTTTGACCAGGCGGTCGTCGTTGTCGTATTGGCGAGCCCGTGCGGCGCCCGCTTCGCGCATGCGCAGACGAGATCTCGGAAACGGGTGGAGCTATCGACTTGAAATTTGCTATGTGAATGTATCTTGCCCCGGGTACGAATTTTATCGGGTCGCCGAGCCCGTGCGACGCCAGCTTCGCGCATGCGCAGACGAGATCTCGGAAACGGGTGGAGCTATCGACTTTGGTTTTTGAATCGCATGGAAACATAGCAATTGTGTGGGCTGCTTGGCGTGAATATGTAATGAGAAATAAGGTCATACGTAATGACATTAAACTCAAGAAAACCCGCGAAAACAAAACAAAATCACATTTAATGTTTTAAGTTATTTCCTTCATAAAAAGAATCTTCGTGATAATGAACCCTCTCAATGCTTTAGAATATAGAATTAACCTTAAAATAACAAAAACCTTCGGAATAACGAACCTTCGGAATGGTGAACCTTCGTAATAGCGAACATTCAGAGAAATTTCGGAATAGTGGACCTTCGGGATAGTGAACCTTCGGAATAGAGACATGCCCCCCAATATTCATATTATATGCCCAGCGTTCAAAGGTATGGGCCCATAAAATTCTAAATTTGGCCCTTAAAATATTGAACCCCAAATTGGAGCCCGCACAGAACAGCACTTGTCAACTGTACCTGTGTACCTGTCCCAATGCAGGAGGGTCCATATATACCACAACATTCATAGTATATGCCAAGAATTCAAAGGTATAATGGGCCCACGTAATGACATTAAATCTCAAGAAAACCCGCGATAACAAAACAAAATCACATTTAATGTTCTAAGTTATTTCCTCCTGTATCTGAATCTGTATGCGCGCAGGATCCGTTCGGATGTGAGCGCACACTCCATAAAAAGAATCTTCGTGATAATGAACCCTCTCAATACTTTAGAATATAGAATTAACCTAAAAATAACAAAAACCTTCGGAATAGAGAACATTCGGAATGGCGACCCTTCGGAATAGTGAACCTTCGAAATAGCAAATATTCAGAATAGAGAACCTTCGGAATAGTGGACCTTCGGGATAGCGAACCTTCATAATAGAAACATGTCCCCACAATTACACTGGTGACGTAAACACGTGTGCTAATCTTTGTCGGACTATCGTGACTCTATCGGTACGGTTTATACTCAAGTACGAAAAAAAACATAACCATAATACGTTCGCCCAGTGGATTATCGATCGTCCACTCTAATATGAAAAACTGTAAAACAGCTTACACCACCTTGTGGCGTAATTATAATTTGCTCGAAAATAACGGCAAGATATCACGCCTGGCAAGTTCAACACTCGTTTTTTTTTCTTCTGTATTTGCCAAAGATATCAGACTAATGAGCTACATGTATCCCAACAACTCATTATGGAGATGAACAAATCTAAGTTACTAATTCATTGATTGAACTTATCTGACTGAACCGTTTAGAATAAACACAGAACGTAACGCACATCTTAATCGAGAATCTTTTATCAAATGAGTTGCGGATGGCGCAAGGTTATATTTCGCTCTCGCTACGCTCTCGCTACGCTCTCGCTACGCTGTCGCGAAATATAACCTTGCGCCATCCGCAACTCATTTGATAAAAGATTCTCGATTAAGATGTGCGTTACGTTCTGTCTATGTATTTTATGAGATATTGGCGTTCAAATTTCACAACCCGGAAACTGGTGACCGAAATCACTTGAACACTTGTATCTTCTCAACAATCATATGTATATGGAGACGGAATTCATAGTGAGCTAGCAAATATTGATATATTGATAATACGCTATATTTTTTGATTGAGTTATTTATTAGGCGAAGAAAACAATGAATGCTCACTTTGAACGATGTGTGCCAACTTGACGCCATTTTCGAGCAAATTATGATCGACGCAGATTACCGGCCCTGATCTAAGTCAGTGTTCTAGAAATGTAAGATAAAGCTACCATTTCATCCGTACACCAGACCCACCCACTTCCAACTCAAATGACGTACATGTATGATACTATGGCATGATTAATTAAACAGCGGAAAATAATTCCAAAACTGACGTTTCATGAAAATTTTTTCAAACAAAATTACTTTATAAAATATTCGCCAGTATGCAAAGAAAACATTATTACCTATAGCAACCATTAACATATTTGAAAACATCCACTTGAAATTAAAAGAGTTTGCGTATTACCCGTTTAAGTAAATTGTGTTTGTGTGTAGAGCCTAGAGGGCACATGCAAAATCGGTTACGTAGCGTTTTTCCGAAGACCCATAACTCCGAAGGTCCGATTCTCCGAAGGTCAGATTCTCCGACGCCCCGATTCTCCGAAAGCCCATAACTCCGAAGTCCCGATTCTCCGAAATCCCATAACTCCGAAGACCCATAACTCCGAAAGCCCATAACTCCGAAGGCCTATAACTCCGAAAGCCCATAACTCCGAAGGCCTATAACTCCGAACGCCCATCACTCCGAAGGTCTATAACTCCGAAGGGCCGATTCTCCGAAGGTCCGATTCTCCGAAGATCATGTTTTATCGCTTATTAAATAGTGTACAGTCCAGTGGCGGAGTCAATGGGGCCCATGTGTAACATGCGGCATGTGAAGAATCAAATGGTTCTATACGAGTGACTTTTGGGGGTAAAATGGTGGTCTAATACCGTTTGGAATTTCACAATTCTTAGAGTGTATTGATAAGTATGGAATGCGCGTATGGTTATATTTTGTATGTAACATGTACATGTAGATAATATATCCCCCCCCCCCCCCTGGAATCCGGAATCAAGCTTCAAATTTACCATGGAATCCGGCGTCCAGCTTCAAATTGACACTGGAATCCGGCGTACGGGTATAAATGGGTGGAATCCGGCGTACGAAAAGGGGGGAAGGGCCCCTCATATATTGGAAACGTTAACTATGTATTATAATAAGGTGATATATACACCATCAGTAGTGTGCGACAAGCCTTAATTTTCCACAGAATGCTTAAATTTATGAAAGAAATCCAATTATTTTGCCACAATGTACGTCTTAATACAATTAACATGATTAAAATGTGCACATCTGACTGCATTGGGGTGATTTGATGCAATCAGGTTCATTTTATATATGAAAAAGGACAAGTTCTTCCCCGTTCACCCCTGTACATTTTACTCTGGCATCTCATGGGCCAACGTAATGTTATAGTATATGGTGTATAGTCAGTGGCGGGCCAGGATTCCCATTTAGGTGGGGGGGGGGGGGGTAGGAAAATTTTGAATATTTTGATGCCCCATGAACGATTTCCGGGCGTTTACATGACATTGGACATGTTTTGGTAGGGGCCCATATTGTCTGAAATAGCAAGTAGAGGTTTAATAGGGGCAGTAGGAATTTTGGGACCCCTTGGCTTCGCCACTGGACTGTACACTATTTAGTAAACGATAATACCCCGATAAAACAAAATCTTCGGAGAATCGGACCTTCGGAGAATCGGACCTTCGGAGTTATGGGCCGTCGGAGAATCGGGCCTTCGGAGTTATAGATCTTCGGAGAATCGGCCCTTCGGAGTTATAGGTCTTCGGAGTTATAGGTCTTCTGAATATCGGCCCTTCGATGTTATGGGCTTTCGGAGAATCGGATCTTCGGAGTTATGGGCCGTCGGAGAATCGGATCTTCGGAGTTATGGGCCGTCGGAGAATCGGATCTTCGGAGTTATGGGCCGTCGGAGAATCGGGTCTTCGGAGTTGTGGGCCTTCGTAGTAATAGGTCTTCGGAAAATCGGTCTGACACCGCAAAATCGCGGTATTCATTGTGTATCATGGTCAGCGCATGCATAACGCGGTTGTTCGCCTGATCACGGACTTATCGTATCACAATTCAGCATTTGTAGGTCTGAATTTAAAAATCCATAATTTGTCATAATTATCACTCTTGCAGGCATGGGATCAATTAGGAAGCAATCGAATCACTGCAATGTGTAGTTCCAGTACGAGATACATATATTAATGATATTGCCTTAAGTTGTGGATTAACGCCAATAGTTTTGTGCGAATATTTCTGAACTCAAACATCTTCTCAATCCCGAGTACCGAGGTTACTCGGGTCACACTGTTAATATTTTAATATTTAATTAGACGATATAAATTCCATATTATATGTACGGGAGATCCCAATTAAGCGAATCACCCGGGCGAATCGGATCGCTTCGATTAGCAAATTTTCCGCAATGAGAAATGAAAGTGTCAATGACATTGTCGCTCAACTTGGGGATGAGTTAATATTTTACCGAGCAATGAATAGAATGACAAAGAAGGAAAGTAAAAACAAGTTACAATTAATGGCTTGTGTTGTGTAGAGGAAATTATTTTCATTTCACCAATAAATATGGGCTGCATTGTGTGCCGATGGATTCAAATTTGAAATTCAAGATGGCTGCTGTCGGCCATGTTTTTTAACGATATTCGGAAATAATCTATGCATCCCATCTCGAAGTCACACCCGAAGATCCATATATAGTTTTGTGACGATTTTGTGAGGGATGTGGCCTGTAGGTGTGTGCCATAGGATTTAGTCATGCAAAGAGTAAAATCCAAGATGGCCGAAGGCAGCCATGTTTTCCAACGAATTTCTGAAATAATCGATGGCTCCCATCCAGAGGTTACCCCAAAGATCAATATGAAGTTTGGTGGTGGTCGGGTGAGGGATGTGGCCACATTTTAAGTACTACTACTTTTTATAGTATTTGTGGCGATAACTGTATACATCAGATACATTACCAATAAGTGGGCATTATACCAAAATAAACACAAGTTTGGTACTTTTGTACTGAAGTATGATACTTCACGTATATGTTGCTTTCTTATAGTTGACACTTTTGGACGGGGTGCCCGGAAGAGAGGTCATGCGTCTGGTCTGGAGAAAATTTGAAAAAGCCCACTGTTGGCAACCCGATGGACCTTGTGTTTGAATAAATACAACGAACTCACAGTGCCACCAATGGTCCATCCAACGGACTGGGCTACTAGGCTAATTGGTCAAGGTCAATTGCTCAATGTCATTGGAGAAAATGCAATATTTTTGTATATTTTATATTACTTGGCACATATTCGGCCAAACCCATTGCGTTAGTCATAAAAGATTCCCCACAATAATGCACAACAATTATGGCGCCATCATCGTGTTCAATTTGATATATGACTTACTTGAACTCTGTCTACATTTGATAACACTATTTTTATAATCACATTTTAACAACTACTTTTTTGGTTTAAATAATAATTATTTCTTCCCAAAAATATAATTAAAGTATTACTTTGTTATGGTATTTGTCGCAAAATGGCCTGCATGATACGTTAAAGCTAAATCAAGTGATTTTTAAGTTTATTATTATGAACAAAACATTTAAATAGCCACTGATATACCATACATATAACGCGTATGTGTTTTATTATAAAAAAATTTAGGTTGGGTTTGTAATGTTCCTAATTAAAGATGGATTATCTCTTTAAATGACAAATTTGAAATAGTTGCGTGGGTATAAAATAATAAATATGAACTGAAGACCCCTGTCCGGAAAGGCTTCTATCAATTAATATTGGTTTTATTTCGAATATTTTATTGGGCCCGTTTATTTGTCTATTTATATAACAGACCATTCGGGTGATACCATATAGCGATATAGAGTATTAGGCTGTTCCTATGCCTACGCACCGAATGTCAAATGTCCCAGATTGGTTGGTTGTATTGTTTTATTCCATAGTTATAAGCGATAATGAGTATAATTAATGTTTATTTGTGACAAACTTGCACAATACAATTTCTTGTCTCTGTTAACAGTAACCACTATTGTTCGTTAGCTAAACAACCACACCTTTTTAGACCAGAAAATATTCGAAATAAAATTAATATTAATCGATAGAAGCATTTCCGGACAGGAGTCTTCGATTCCGATCTAATATTTTATACCCCGGTAACTATATAATACATGTTTACAAAGAGATAATCCACCTTTAAAAATATCTTGCTACCATCGCAACTGTAATCGAAAATGCAGAAAACTGGACATCTTCGAATGAAAATGATTAGATTTTCTAACTATTTCCCCAATTTTGTCCTCATCTAATTTGAACAGGTTCACTTGGTAAGTAAAATGTGGGCATGTATGGTATCTATTATAGTTTCCATAGCAACCACTAACAAAATACTGTCCAAATTGTCATTTTAATGAACTTGTTGGTGTATTAATACTACCTCATTTTCGTTCAGAAGTAATGAATTCTATGCGCTGCCTAACTTAGTCATACAGAAACCCTTTGCAATGTTACCAAAATCACCTTTGAGTGTTCACAGAGGGGTGGACTAGAAAAATGTAATATTCACTTCATTCACACATTTCTGCTCGTTTTATGGTTAGAATCCCAGAAGAAGTTGGCGATAATGATTCATACGTCATTATTCATAAGATTGTACCGAAATTGTAATAACATAATGTCTCAAATTCTTGATTGATCAGCTAACAAGAACAATACCAAGCGAAATATTATCACCAGCGGAATGAGACAAAACATTATCATGAAATTATGATTACGAATATTTTATTACTCAACGTCCAGTCATCTTGGGTACACAATACCAACGTATCCAGCGTGCAAGTAACTTAGATATAAAACTCTGAAATTTATGGCCATGCGAGTGACATTGAGTATTTAAAATTGGAAATACACAAGAAAGAAAACGAATTTTTCGACAATGTCGACGATGTTCACTATCTAAATATAGGGCATGGTATATTATGCATTGTATTAACATTGTTTGCATGCCAGTGGTGGTGAGTTTCAAATCAAGCGACAACCTTTTAGAGACTTCTAACGGTCAATATGAAAAATGGGGTACAGATAATTGGCGCATTTACGAAAAATACCTACAACAATACATCGCAGTGATAGTAGCATATAATAATAAGAGCGTTATTTGATTGCAAGCGGTTCTGTAACTTGTGTCTGTTAGATGTCGCTGTTGTAAGCATTTGCAGTAATGCATGGATTCTGTCTTAGTGTATAGAGATTGCCGGGGAACATATTCACATAGTGTTTCTGCGCGTCCATCGATGTAAAAATGTCGATTTTCCTCTTCGTTGTGTATGTTAACAAAAGTACGGTTTATTGAGCGGACTCAATCTCCAATTTTAAAACCAAAAATGAAGGGAAAGGACAATATATGGCCAGCTATTGCTTTCATCATGCATGTCGTCCGTATCATGCACCCGATAGTCTCCTATCCTTGACTCGAAAGGCGCCACTTTTGGTATTTTTAAACCACACCAGTAGACTCCTCATATTATGGAGATGATTTTGTATAAGCTTGGTGGAAATTCCCAACTACACCTTTTACCGGACTCGGCCTCCGGGTCGCAGTTCGACTTTTAATCCGTCCAAAAATTCCCATTCTATAAATAAAACGCCCATGCGCCCACTGTATACCGAGAAACAGCGAAACATTATATGCACGGAGCGCGGAATGATATGGTACAATAAATAAAAGTTCATGCGGAGAAATAAAATTGTCATTTATCTTAGGCCTAAAGAATGAAACATTATCTTGGAATAAATTAGGATAGATAATTATCTATTCCTTAAGGGACGTATTTATTTACCATTTCTTTTAATACTGAGTATATAAATGTCTCATATTGTTCATGAACGAAAGCGGTAGCAAGCAAAAGCTTAGATTTTTGTTGAAAAAACATTCATTTATAATTTATAAAGAAAATAATTAGATAAGCAATTAGGGTCAGTTTTGGTTAGACAGGGAGACCACAAACACTGTTCCGTGTGTGACCGGGGTAGCATATACCTACCGCCCCTCTACGAGGTGTAAGAATCCCCTAACATGGCACCCTGTTTGTCCCGTGTTGCATCCCGCGAGGTGTGGGAGTCATGGAGGTACATGTACTAGGGCGGCCATATCACGTGAGACATAGATATGCGGATACGGTTTAGTTCATGGTCCTCTTTGGCCCTACATCTCTTCAAGACGGACGAGTGAGATGACCAGGCTCAATCAATCGGCTAGTCACGCATCTCTACCATGTTTCAGATTAAATTTATGTTATCGTTGTATTATGTTCCTAGTGTCTAGTTGTGTGTTCTGTTGTTTTTGTATGTTGTTTCTTTCATGTCATGTCTCTTTGCATTTCATCTTCGTGACTGTTAAATGTTTCAATCTTGTAATGTTCACACCTACCTCACTGTGGTGAGGTACCGGTATGCTGCAAAATGCAGTGGATAAACGGGTCACCGCTTCATCTATGTGCCAGTCTTTGGACCGACCATAATTCGAAGGGTAGTCCGAAGCGGCTGCTGGGCTAGATTATTATTTCTTTTTTTTATATGGCAACTCAAAAAAAAAAACGTAAGACCGATAACTCGCTAATTTCCACTGATGCTGATGTCTATTCGCAGTACTTGGTTCTTGGTTTTGGTCCGAATGTCAAGGGACCTTCTGTGTTTGTCATTAATAAAACGCTACAAAGTATAGCCGAACGATTAAAATCTGCCAAACCAATCAGGACTGGGCCACTAAGTGGCTCTCCTCTGATTGAATGTTAACAAAAATTCAATCTGACACTCTTATGCAAATAACATATATTGCGCAAAGACCAGTGTTGATTACTCGACACAAGACATTGAACAGTAGCAGAGCTGTGTTGCGAACTCGCGACATAGATGATTCTTCTGAGTCAGATATATTGACAGTGTTGGCACCACAGGGAGTTACAGACGTCTGTAGATTTCTAAAGACAGTTGATGGACAAAACGTTCCTTTAAATAGTTATCTTATGACTTTCAATCGGTGCGAACATCCACCAGCATTAAATGCTGTGTACATGAAGGTATATTTAAGTACTTATGTTCCAAATTCATTACGATGTGTTAACTGTCAGGGATATGGTCATGGCCAGGAACATTGTAAAAGCCAAGAAACCATATATACAATCTGTTCTGATTCTGAACATGACCATAAGGATTGCACACAATCAAACAAATATTCTAACTGTCAAGGTTCACATGCTGCAATGGATCGTTCATATCTCATATGGGACTATATGAATTCAAAATTCAAAGGTATAAGTCTGAGCAAGATCTATCCTATTTCGATGCAAAGAGTTGGTGCTCGACCATCTATTCAATCAACCACATACTCTGCTTCCGTTTCTACAAAAATGTGTGTTGATGCCAGCACTCAGACAGACACAAATCAAACCAACATCATTCGTATATCGCAAACAACACAATTTGACCAAACCGATCACTCCGGTTGATTCAAAACATTCCACTAACGACGAAGCAGCTACAACAACACATTCTATTCACGTTGCTCATGTTGCTTCAAAACAAAAATCGCCAAAATCTCTCGAATGGTTCGACTATCACAAAGAAAGGTTGAGATGTTTGACACGACGATTGGCGAGACACGTTCAACTCTAACTGGCACCAAACCGTTTTTGTAGATTTTGAGGTTGGGTGAAAAATGACAATCAGTCTCACCCACTCGACCGCCAACTTGACACATTAATACTATAAATACCTTGCCAATGGAAAATCCGATGGCAAACACTACTTTACATAGTTTGATATGGAGACTTGGTAATTTCATGTTATTTATTTGCTATTATTCTGTATTCTTATAATAAATTTTAGCATTTTAGATGATGCGTTCACACCAGTCAGTTCTTGAATTTATAATCCTGACTCCAAGCGGAAACAATTCCTCCTCCTGAGTGTTTTTATATGTACCATAGCTCATTGTTTTAATCTAATACACTGTCTGAGTTATCAAAACAGTTGCTCCCCTACGATCTTGTTTGATACATGATTATGTTCTTGGTCGTGATATGGCCTAACGACTGACAACGACGTTAACCCCCCAACCAATCAATTACTACGATATGCTCTTTGTATTTGGCGAACTAGCTTCTTATATTATCTCCCTCTACCATAACTGATATTTTAAGTGTTTTATTTTGTGGGTCCTTTGCAAGTTTTCGACTTGGAGTTTAATGTGTCTATATTTAGAATTGCAGTCGGTATCAAACCATCTTTTCATTTTCATTTGTTTTACTGATTTGGATATTTTTTTTGGTTAGATTTGATGTCTGAAATAAGTTGCGAAGTGAGTCTTCGACCTATGTCATTTAATTGTTTCAATATTGGCTGAATTGACATATTGTCATTTATTTCACCAATCATTGAGCATGTACTATTTTATTCTTCTAGGTTCAATTTAGTTTGAAATTTTATAAAATCATCTTTACACACCATCTTTCATTCTGTGGGATTTGCAGTAACTTATGTTTCATGATCTATGACGTTTTGTGACATAATAAGTGCACAGAAATCTTGCAATGATCCGATAATTGCTGATTGTAACAGCCTACTTTGAATATTAATGTCCTTTGTCATATTGGCACTAGATATACAGTAGTCATCAATAGATGTCCCATTGTAACCACGGTAGGTGATTTCCCCGTAGTGTCTCAAAGAGTTCTCCCGTTTAAACTCCTGATTATCGAAATAGGTAGATACATTACTTGAACTACCTTTCTACGAGCATCATAACTATGTCACAGAAAGACGCATTGAAGTCACAAAAAATACAAATTTGAACACTATGTTTGGGTCCCAAACCAAAACAGCCATTGGCACGGCATGCATGCAACAGAAAAGAGCTTTACGTGTTAGTATATTCTTGATATGGTAGAAATAGAGATCGTTTGTTTAACTCATGTGCAAAAATCGAAAATGGCAGTGACATGGCAATTATTTTTCAGAGCATGTGAAGCCGGCATATCAATATTTCATGTATTTGTCAACCTATCTTATACCTGCCTCCAAATTACGAGGACAAAATTTGGAAGCCCGAATGGGCCATGTCTGTTTAACCACAATATACGTTATATATGGACATACAGCGTGGTTTTAACAAGTCCAATATGGGACTGTTTCCATACGAAATAAGCCCATATTGGCCTTGTTTGATCTCCCTTACTCGTATTTAAATTCGCGCAGTACTATTTTTCGTTTGTTTTGAATTCGTGCACTTCAATTCAAAACTGACCGAAATATTTTCGTAAAATTCGTGGTTCTAATGACAGTTTCAGTTCTCAGTCGTTTCTGAAGATACATGTGTATACTGAACACGATCACATCGGATTTACATAATGCAGACAATATATGAGTTATCATTTTGTTGTGACGATGGATGTGTATATGCTCCAAATCATTATTCTGATATTGAAATAGTTATGGACTGCATGGAAATCAATGAATTGAACACGTTGCAAACAATTGAAAACAGAAAACCAGAACCGAGAAAGAACTGACTTAAGAAAAATAAACACTTGGCTGCGGGCTGTGATGACGTTAAGATGTCACCCCAGAGTGGCGAATATATAGGGTGGGTCGTGCTTTCGTGCACATGAAATCTAGAAAAGATGTGTATTTCTTTCAAGCATTTCAACATCGTCGACGTTACCATGATGTGTACGTCGCATGGCATTGAATGGTGGTTTTGAAATTTTAATATTGGTTGACCGAATGTAAATATAGGCCAATAGAAACCCATATATGCGTAATATTGTCTATTCAGAGACCAACCTTTCGTAATGTGTGTAACTCATCAACATAACCCTATATCTTGTTTCCGTGTGGTTAATCAGTTTAAACTCAAGAGTCGTAATATGTTTCACCCAGTTTTAAATTCGCATACCGACGGGTCCGCGAAAAATAGTACTGCGCGAATTTAAATACGAATAAGAACCTTTTTCATCGACTCGACTTACCAGATACATACTCTTTGTAATGAGTTTTTACTGCGGCCCGCGCCATTCGACGGAATAATGGGTATAACACACTGTTGGCTTATTTAAGAAACAAATAATTCCAATTTGAAACTATATGCATGTGAATATTTAGGTCATATATAAACCTATTTGCACGATGATATGATGCACACGCAAGAGTCACAAACGGCAATCCGCCCCATGTGCCTATATGCATGGACCCCCTTGCGACAAGTTCGTTATTCAAGCAAATGACAATTCATGGCACCAAGAAATTTCCGTTACCGGGAACAGTTTTGGCGGTAAAGCTCACGTGACATTATTTGCATGGGTTGCACGAGGCATATAAAGAAGATATTCTGTCGGATCTTATACATGTACTTAACTTTAAATCTTGGAAATATTTGCGAATGTCTGTCTGTCCAATACAGACATTAGCGTGGGACCATCTATATGGTTCCCAGTGGATCTAACTTGGGTAACAGTTTACGAGGAAGACAATGGTGCATGTTAGGAGTCAGACGCACGTTTTGCCAAAACATGCTGGTATTTAAAAATGGATTTTCTCAAAATCTGTCAGGAATTTCTTTGTGAAATTGGGTACAAGCGATTATTGTGACACAATATTTAACGTACATCGACCCATAGGGTATTATAACCTGGTTTACTTTACTTTTTGAGGCATGAAAATATTTAAAAATTCACTGTTTTCAGGTACCAAAAACTTGTGTAATATATTGTTTTCAAAAGTGCAGTTCATATATCCATGATATCATATCTGAAGAATTAGTTATTCATGATTTGTGAAAATTAACGATTAGTTTTATTTAGAAAGGCAACCACCCACAAATAGTTTTCTATACTTGAGGATTTTCACGTTATGACTGTTGATCAATGAAAAATTGGGCTGAGATGAGTTCTGGGTCATGGGTTCATAACCAAGTTAAAGCTGACCACCATACCTCTTAATACTCCGGTCTAATTCAAGTTGATTGATCCCTGCTTGAGTGGACCACACTGCATATCAACATTTGTTTTCATTGTGCTGAAATATTTGTGATTTGTATATTATTTTAATTTTATTTTTTATTATAATATATGGGGGCATGATGCTATATTATGCAATTAAAAATCTAACTCAACATTATGATACAAATGAAGCCTCCCCTCGTGGAGCGAAGATAATAAGCTATTTGGTGATTGTGTGAAATATTTAATCATTCTAGCAGTTCTTGGAACCGAAAGGGACAAAAAAAGAATGTAATAATTTCAACCTCTGAAATTTATTAAAATCCATTGCTTTGTCGTCTCGTAATTGCTCAGATTCTATATACAATGAAGATAATGAATGATTTGTGAAATTCACGATTATTCACCAGAAAATCTCTTGCCATTTTTGGCTGGATGTATGCAAAATGTGCGTCTCACCCTTAAACAATTCATAAATGACGCTGTCGGAGTAAGGGATGGAAAAGTTGTGATACGCCAATTTCGATGGCAAATATTTTTGTCGCCGATTTCCACCAAAGTTATATATAGTTTCTCCATGATGTGGGAATTCGTATGTGGTTCAAAGATACCAACTGATGATAGGCGACAGAAATGATAACAAATTATTTTGTCGCCGATATCCACCAAACTTGTATTTATATATTTTGGCATCAAAACAACATCTAGTTCTACATTTTGTTGGATGTATCATAAGAAGTTATACTTGGAAACTTAAAAGTGCCGTATACATTCCCACATCTATCATGCTTTCCCTGGATAATATATGGCACATGCATGTAATCCAATAAGTTACGATACATGCATGGCGGCGATTGAATTTAGATATATACGATATATTTGAATAGTTATCATGCTTCGACTTTAAAGTTTAGCTTTTAAAGGTACTCAATCCGATAAAACTCCTCTCAATTACTATTTCAATGGCTTCGGGGGTCAAAAATATTTGATTCGAGTCGAGGAAGTCACCCATCAAAGCTCAGATTTGTTAGATATCGATTTTAGAAATCTATTATTTTTCATTATCGGGAATATTATCTGGCCCAGAACTCAGTCAAAATTGCGCTGTTATTACCACTTGATTTTAGAGTTATCCATCCTTGTCTGTTTGAATAGATTTTGGAGTACACATCCAGAGCAGATTACGACAGTTGAAGGCAATTATTAGTACTCATCTCGAGTAAATAACAAATTTCAAAAATCAATATCTAATAACTCTGAGCTTTGTTTGATGGGTTCCTCGACTCGAATCAAATATGTTGTACCCCCAAAGCCAAAGAAATAGTAATATAGGACCCTCTGATCGGATTGTTGTTGTTGTAATCTGTTGAGATGGGGACCCTCTGTTCGGATTGAGTACCTTTAACTATCCAAGCGTGGAGAGTCAACACCGTGTTGATACGTTTGAAATTCGCCAAAAACATGGCGGCGAACTTCGGGTTTTTAATATGCAATTATACCGACAGAAGGACCGAGCCATCGACTATGACATATATCATGCCATTAATCTCTACTCTGGCTACGCCAGCAGAAATCATATCCCACCAGTTCAAAACCTTGGTTCTTCCAATTCTGCTCAAAGGCACGGATGGCTTTGGTTGTAGATTATACTTTGGAGATTAAAGTTACCAAATTATGAAAATATCATCAAGAATATTCTAATAGCATAGTATAACGACAATATGAATAGGATATTATACACAAAACAAAATTGTGCGAGCTGAGCGATTTTTATACATACATCACGTAAAGAGTGAGCGATAAGCAAAACACTCAACACCGGAGCAATTTTTTGGGGGCGATTGATTCACTGTGATCCATTCAACACCGAAATATTGAGAGGCGAAGATTAGCGAGCGCTATTGCGGTAAGTTGTGAAAAAACATGTTACAGTTTTAACCGAAGTTCACCCATTGGGATCTGTTGTCGAGTGTTTCGCTTATCGCACTCTCTTCGCGTACTGTACTGTAACATAACATGGCTTTTTTTTACTAACACTGCGTATATATATGGTCATGGGTGAGTTGTACAGTTAGACCTTTGGTGGCTATCAATTTCCGTAAAAAAAACCTCAGGTATATGTTAATCGATTGGGAGGTAATGTCAGAGAGTTCATCTTGGTGACCTTTTATATTCAAAAAAGGAGGAAACGATTTTCCCGACATTAGTCAAGCAATCTTGATGCCAATAGCACAACATTGGATGTTATTAAAAGCAGTTTTTCATGATTCTCCTTGTTTGACTTTCTAAAAGGCCTTCTGGTCCACCTTCCAGTGCATTACGCTGACTATTTCTGTCATTCTATTGTGCTAGGTGTGGGGATGCCTATCCCGATAGACGTGATACTTGGTCTGACACACACTTACATATAATGGCTCCACATGTTATTAGGCCAGAGTAGGCACATCAAATAGCAAAATCAATAGCTCACCCACTCGTCCTTCTATTCAGGAAATCTATCAACTCAGAGAAATTCCCAGAGTCCTGGAAAGCAGCAAACGTGATCCCGATTTTCAAAAAAGATGATCAAGCGGAAGCCAAAAATTACCGACCAATTTCCCTTCTACCATGTGTGGCTAAAGTTTTTGAGAAAGTGGTTTTGAAACAGATTAGTAAATTTTTCATTGAAAATGAACTTTTATACTTCCATCAGTCAGGATTTCTCACAGGTCATAGTACAACATACCAACTATTAGACCTATATCACAACCTGTGCCAATCCCTTGACAAAGGACTACTTACATGTTCTATATTCTGTGATATTTCCAAAGCCTTTGAGAGGGTTTGGCACAGGGAACTGATACACAAATTAAATGCGTATGGATTAGAAGGAAATATTTTAAATTGGATAGAAAACTACCTAGAAAATCGGATGCAGAGGGTCCTAATCAATGACACATTTTTAAAATACGAGGTCATCCCAGCGGGAGTTCCACAAGAGTATATCCTGGGGCGTTTTTGTTCTTAGTCTATATAAATGATTTAGCCGACGGTATTGAATCAATAACGAGAATGTGTGCCGACGATACTTGCCTCACGAACAGTCACTTTGATATTAATATACTTGAACATACTATGAACAGCGATTTAGACAAAATTACAGCGTGGTCCCTAAACTGGTTGGTCAGTTTCAACCCAACTAAAACAGTTGGCATGTCCTTTTCATTAGCTGCGCCCTCAACAGTGAAACCAAACCTCAATTTCGTAGGAAATTCAATCAACTTCGTGGACAAGCATATACACTTAGGTCTGGAACTCCAATCAAATCTCAAATGGAACGCACACATTGAAGGGTCTGTCAAAAGAATTGCCTCACGTCTGTCTCAACTCCGACGGATTAATTATCAACTCAACCGGAAAACCATTGAAATTATTTACAAAACATATATTTTACCCTTATTTGATTATTCAGACGCCGTCTGGGACAATGCCTCAAATTATATGTTAGAGAAGCTTGACTGGCTTCATGTCGACGCTGGACGGATAGTCAGTGGTATCACCCGTTCTGCTTCGGACAACACGGTATTACAGGAGGTCGGATGGCCATCACTCAATAAACGACGTCAACTACATAAACTGCAGGCACTCTATAAAATAATCAATAATATAGCCCCCTCTTATCTAGCCAACACACTTCCCCCCAGATCACACGAGGTTGCAGATTATAATTGGAGACACCCCGGTAAATTTTACTCATACTATTGCAATACTGAACACTTCAAACAGTCTTTTTTCCCAGCGATGGTGTTAGAATGGATTAAGCTTCCCAAAGTAATCACCGATGCTGATCAATCTTCTACCTTTAAAACCAACTTGTATCATATAGATCCCACAATCAGCCCCCTCTACATTTCTATGCTGGACGCAGAAAATACAACATTTTTCATTGTCGCATACGTAATTTTTGCAGTGAACTCCGATGTGATATGTTCAATAATTATATCGCTGGCAGCCCCGCATGCTCATGTGGAAATCGATCTGAAGACGCCTATCACTATTTCTTCATGTGCCCATTGTACCAACGTGAGCGCTCAGTTCTCTTCGAGAAACTAGCCCGCGAAAATCTCAAAGTAAGCCATATTTCAGAACTCATGTGTGGAATACCTTATCTCTCGTCCCAACAAAATGTGAAACTATTTTCCATCACACAGCAATATATTGCAGCGACTAAGCGTTTTGACCCCTAATGATTATATTTATCTTATTTGCGAATCTATACTTGCTTCCGGAATTTCAACTTTTACCTCACAAGTGGACAAACCTCCCATTCAAACATCTCATTCTGATTTATCATCTGTATTGCCTTCCAGAGCACAACAATAACAAAATAGAGAACGAATCAAGTGTACCATTATATTTTACAACCAACATAAAAGTACTAAGAATAGATAATATATTGGCACTTGTCAATCATTCCAACATTAATAAAGTAGTGACATTCTTCAAATACAAATTTTCTCACAGATAAGAAGCAATCTCATGTTGGATCATCTCTGGAAGGCGCTACACACTATATCTCCCATAACATCTCACCATGTAAATAAGTTTGTACCGTCATCTTGAGCACATGTGTGTTACAACATATCACATCGGAGTTCACTGCAAAAATTACGTATGCGACAATGAAAAATGTTGTATTTTCTGCGTCCAGCATAGAAATGTAGAGGGGGGGGGGGGGGCTGATTGTGGGATCTATATGATACAAGTTGGTTTTAAAGGTAGAAGATTGATCAGCATCGGTGATTACTTTGGGAAGCTTATTCCATTCTAACACCATCGCTGGAAAAAAAGACTGTTTGAAGTGTTCAGTATTGCAATAGTATGAGTAAAATTTACCGGGGCGTCTCCAATTATAATCTATTGTATTAGGAGAGGGGCTTCATAAGTTGCAAAAACTTGTGCCCCAATCCGTTTTGTATATTTTGCAAATAAAATATGTTTCAAGTCAAGTAGGCACATACCATGCCCCTCTCAGCTCAGTTTCAGAATTGAGCTCATTTCCGTTCAAAATCATGACCAGAATCTCAAAAGTTTTCGGTAAAATTACATACATGTACTGCATGATATAAAATGAAATTGTCGTTCCGCATAAAGTTCTTGGATAACCAGAATAGAACATATAGTTGTCAGTTGATTAAGTAACACGTTTAATAACCAAGTTAATCACAATGTGCTTACCTTTACAGAAGAGCAGAGAATAATGGCCGGGTTACATTAGAAAATATCAACTTTTATATCAAATTTTGTGGACATTTTGCAAGCCAGCTTGAGTACATTTTTCTAAAAACACATCAGTGGGACGCATTTAAGATGGATCAAAACAATAATCACCAAAGATAGTTCCATTTTGCTTGAAAGACATGAAAACATGAAAAGTGATTTTTTGCTGATTTTGGGAGACAAAATTCCAATAATTTTGATAATTAAATGGTAACACTTATCCAAGGTGCATCATAAATGTTAGTATTCAATGTAAATATGACAGAAAAGCCAACTTTATTCACCATCCACAACTTTTATGCGATTACATGGCACGCTGGGACAATATTTACCATTTTCCATATTTTGGCCGCCATTTTGGTTCCATTGAATTGAAATATTCATGAGTAATGGTATGCCTCACTTACTTTGCACATTTCTGCTCACTTCTTCTTGAAATATGACTAGATTCACAATGGTGATTTTTGGTGAAATTTCATACCGCGTTCTGTAAAATCGAATTATTGAGGGATCTGAACGGGCTGGGATCACAAGAATGGCACATTTCATTGCTCCGATGATCAGTTAACATGAGTAATACAAAATAAAGTTACATTTCCGAACCGGTTCCATACAGAGGAAACTGGTCAAGAAGATATTAGTGAAAAGCGTCAAATTTTACACTTACGGTTGCCATTTTGACGGTCATCTTGAACATGGAGATCCAATTTCGCCCTAAACATGTGCCACTATATCTCACAGAGTTATACTTACTGTATATGCCTAATTTAAAATCGCAAATTCCAGGGTAAGATTAATTGTGACATTTAATAAATTATATAATCCAGAAACGCTGTTTAAATTTGGAAAAACCCTTAAAAGAGGGGTTAACGTGAAATTTCAGCGTGGCTCCATATCTAATATCAATTGGTATGTGAATATTTACATGTGTGCAAAATTTCATGCTTTAGTCATGAAGTGAACAATTATTTTACTAATCTACTCCTGTACTCCAATAATATAGTTGTTTGTTGTCGAGAGGTGAGCTTGTATTTTACTGAAATTAACCACTATATTTTTTGACACTGTTCATGTGATCCATAAAATGTCATCATGTCAATTTCAACGAAACTCGACAAACAACGTCGACATGTAGCTTTATCCATTGAATTAAAACGTCCTAGATACATTGTGCAATTGAAAAGTTTCGAGTTTTATAGAAAACTTTCCGCTTCCGAACAAGAGGGTCGGGTAATTTGATGCAGGAGACCGTTAGAAGTTCTTTATAGGCCTACGTGCCCTCATCTATCGAAAACAAATGATTTTAAAGATGTTTTGATAACCGTAAATAGAATATTTTTCCTGAGATCGGCGTGGCCATCCATGGTGGTTGTTGCTGATGGTCACGAGAGTTTGGGCTGGCCTCTGCCGATTACGACACCTGTGCCGGAAACATTATACAATGCATCAGTTAACAAGAAAACCATAGTCAGAAATGGTAACGCCCCCAAGATCATATTATTAGCCATAAATATAAATTATAATATAAAATATATTGGTTACATTAATGCACCGCCTCAGAATTCCGGTAAAACAACTAATCCTTCAAATTATTACAAAAAAACTACGGCTTATTACTGCAGGTTTTTCATTCACCAAACCAGAAAGCTTCTAAATGCGTATCAAAAATTGTGTTTCCGCCATAAAATCTTCAAGTGTGCATGGCCCAGCCATTGTTCATACCTAAACATCGAACGCAATTAACGCGGTCATAATAGTTACACACTGCAACTATAAGACATCCAGCGAATACACCCCCACGAAAACCCGAAATGTGTTGTCCTGCGAGATATCCCATCGCTATAGCTCAATTTGACACGGCCAGATTAGCCTTCCTACAATATCCTAAAACAATAAAGCTTCTCAAATCATCGCATAGTCAGTAGAACTTTCACGAACTTGGACATTCCAACTACAGCTTTTACCGGACTCGGGGTCGCAGTACAACTTTAACGCGTCCCAAAATAACCGGAAAGAACAATTATCTATTTATAAAATCCCCATGGGACCACAGATTTCTAAAATTTGTAGAACAGTATACACCGGTGGCGTTAATAATTGGTGACGCCACAAAATCATTAGGCTATGTACGAACCAATTCGTTATAAACTAGACCTATATATGCACTATATACCAACAATTTTATTTTGTTATTAAAATAAATAATAGAATAATTTAATTATTGCTGTTCCTCTAAAACATTGAACCTATATGAAATACGTGGGTTGGAAATTCAAAATCAAACACGATAGTGGCTTTCGTATGGTAGTTCTCATTTAATATGTGTTATTTTAAATATCACCATCTTTAAAAAAAAAGTCAAATTGGTTTCGTAAAAAATGACCTGGAACGATATACCATGAAAACATATTTAACCCTTCCTTTACTAAATACTTACTGACGAGTAGATATGCCTTCGAAAATGTTCAGATAATAAGTTCGTTTTTTGAACTTATTGTCCGATCATTTCCCTCCAAATAGAAAGGAATCCTTCTCCACATGCATGCATTATCTGCTTATTATTTCCTGAAAACCCCTCCAGATGAAAATAGACCATTAGTTTTGGTGGATAATTTTATAACTAGGTTGGCGGATCCAATTAGTCTAGAAAGAGCTAAACTTAAACTGAAAAAGGAAGATAAAATCTATCAGGCTTACCTCAAAGCAATGCTGAGAAGTGGTTGTGGTAAGAGTCTGGAATCGTTGTAGTTAATCGACCCTTCGATGCGACTGGGTTTCCTGCTCGGTGTACGCGCGGCACCAGTTTCCGATGCTGGAGCATACTCCCGCTGATATATATACCCGCTCCTCCCATCCAATTGATCATATGTCAAAGTAACTGTAATTGTGCTCCCAATGATCGCCTCGTGTATATTTTCTTCTCAGTCGAGATGGGTATATATACCATATATCAATTTAAGTTCAATATTGCCATAATTTCACAGAAAGTATTTTCCTGTACGATATGTTTTACGGTTAGGCCCCTATTATTATTGTACTAGCTGAAACAGGCTCCCAAAGGGAGCCTTTCAACGGCCTCGCGCACATTTTGATCGTTTAACTATTTTGATTAAAAAAAATTAACAAACGATCAAAATTGATTTATTTTTTATTTTTCTTTTTAAATTAAATAATTTTGTTTGTTTTGTTAATCGAAATTTAAAAAAACTAACACCCTTACAACATCCGCCAAGTTACCACATCAAATTTGGTTGAAATCGGTTAAGGTTTCTGGGATAAAAAATCGCGAACAGATGGATCCTACTCTTATATATATATAGATACACGTGTAGTACCATACACCATATTATCTGACACTTATGACCCCTAATTTGCAGGCCGTCTCACTGCCTAATTCTTCCCCTAAAGTTATACGCTTCACGAGCAACGACAAATTACCTATTTTGGAACTGGAATAGTTTATTAGCCCAACATTTTAGTCAGAATTAATATTTATCAACCATACACAACTTTGGAATTGATGCGTTGTGTAAAGCATTTAGTTTGCATTTTCTCGTGAAAATTTATTTCTATAGATGTACTGTAGCCAAACCCATTTGGTGACCGTATATATGATAGCATAATTATGAAGAATCGTAAATAATGGTAACTCATTTTGTTGTGAACTGTCAATAACTTGTTCGATACATCACAATTTTAATCAAATTTGAACACGAAACATGTCAATCTAAGAGCACACGAAAAACGTAATCACTGAATGATTCATTCTCATTCACTACATCAGAAAGCCTAAAAAATTCTACTATATAATCGGATTAAATACACCCCGCGATACTTCCCAATACGAGCTTTTCAACTGAAACATACTTCATCAGCAATGTTAGTTGTTATTTTATGCATTGTGTTCCCGCTATAAAATCTTCAAGAGTGGCCCAGCCATTATTCACACCTAAATATCAAAAACAATTAACGTGATCATAAAAGTTACTGCAACAATGAAACATCCGCGAGGTTACATACATACATACATACATACATACATACATACATCCTGCAAAAAGACTAACCGGTGCGCAATAGAGCTGGTACATTTTAAATGATTTAATCATATTTGTTCCATCGCCCCACGACACGACCAGATCAGCATAGTAATATGCACCAATAATAATATGTTTTATTATATGACTATCGTTTTTCTTTCCCCAATACCGCTATAGTAAAGCGATCATTTCCCGACCATCGGATCAGCTACAGTTTGATCCGATGTCATACCACCCTTCTCTATCTCGCATATGCGCATGTCCGCAAAACGTCGGACGATTTATTATACAAAAACAGTTCCTTCTTTATTCTTGTTACCGGTGGCCTACACGTGGTTTCATTTCATAATTAATTGTGCATTTTAAATAAAAAGCATGTCATATAATAAACCTTTTATCGCTGTAGTGAATTGATGTCATTGATCTGTGCTTCGCATCACGTCTCGTTGAAGGGGTCAGATTGCTGGATCAAACTCGACGCCTGCGGTGGCTCGTTTGATCCAGCAATCTGACGTCTTCAACTCGACGTGATCGATACTTCGCCCAGCTCAATACACTGCAGCGATAGGTCGATCAAAATATGCCGATAAATACATAACATACTAATATATATTCATATTGTATATATATGCATTATGAACATTCCACCAAAGAATACACATTCTAATGCACTTTTATTATCTGTCTGTTGGTATGTCGGCTGCTTATATTTCCCGAACAACCATCCAGATGAATAATAGAGCATTCCAGCTAGTGTTTACTTTTATAACTGACGGGAGAATCAATTCAATAAAGAAAGGGTTAAAGATGCAGAATCCGAATTAACGCTGGCAAATTACTATTTCTTTGGATTCAGGGTAAAAAATATTTGATCCCAGTCGAGGAACCCACCATCAAAGCTGAGAGTGATCAGATATCGATTTTTAAAATCTATTATTTTTCACAACCAATAATATATTAAGTGGCCCAGTAACAGTCGACGGGAAGACGGTCTCGGTTAGCATTATTTTTGGGCAATTAATCGATTCTGATAACTGAAGCGGCATTTCAAAAAATGTTGTTGTTGTTGTTGTTGGAATCTGGTGATATGGGGACCATCGCATCGGATTGAGTACCTTTAATCTTAATTCCATGCCGAAAAAACAAGGATTTGTAATGTTTACTTCTGATGCAGTAAATAGTTATCTAGCCATGTTATTCGCTGGAATGCGACAAAAACGATATATTACTGGACTTGATCTAACACTGAATATTGACATTCTGATAATTATGTATGGGCCAATAGACCATTCCCGAGTTACAATAAATTGAAAGCTCTTCCAGAGGGTGAATTTAATGATGCTATACCCTCTGAGGACATCATTCTGCTTATGCCTTAACTGCTATGGGAGACCTAGTATCAGACTAAAGTTCCCCAGTTGAAGTTGGTGATATTCACCCATTAGTCACCTTGATTGTGCATTTATATTCTGAAAATTCTCAACAGAAGGGAAACAGTAACTACAATATATATATGATGCCTAAGCAGAATGAGGTTCCCAGAGTGTGAACTTGGTGACGCTTGTCCGTCATGTGGGATAGCGTCACTAAAATTCACCCTCTGTGGACCTCATTCTGCAAATGTCAGACACACTAAATTCAGGCTTGCCTGTACCAGTTTTCGGAGGCTGTATATATAATAGATATTCATACAGACAATTGTTGTAATGGGTTCACTAATGATTTTAAATTTCATATTATGGATCGGAAGTCGAGATCAATTGACGAAGGATTCTCGGATATTGACAGGAAATTAAAATTAGAGTGAGCACCCCGGTGACATCTGATTCCGAATGAGTTCAGATATGTTAGTTAGGTATACTCTATATATAAGTATACACACGTGTAATATGGGCGGCCCACAGTATAACCCTCCATTGATTAGTTTATAAATTTCCAATCAGAACAAGTCATTACTGTAACCGTTGAGTGGACCCACACTAAGGGTGGATACACACATGCATGTAATTTATGTATGTAAAATCCATGTATTTTACATGGTCACACAAATCATTGATAGCATTAGTCGCCTGCGCGCGATCGGACAATTTCAACAGGCGAGACAAGTGGGCAGTTATAAGTCATTATCAAACTAACTGCTATCGAGACATTTCAGGCCAGTCATAAATTCTTTCATGGATGCCGAAATGAATCAATCCTGTCTGATACATGTTGCTGTTTTTCACGAGTTTTAATTCAATTCGAAAAGTGGATTTGAGTCCGTCGATTTTATACTTGATTTGTTTCTCGTCATTTCAGGGTCATCCAAAATAAAAATAAAATGTGCAGAATTTGAGGCTCTTTTAGGGCGATTGTGATACACGAGTGTCTAATGTCCCATTAACAATCCGATATGATGCTCTCATGCCTTGAATAACAGTCATTGGGAAATTGAGACAGACAATACCGGTTCGTTGAGATTCCTCGGATAGTTTCAGAGCGAGCTCATGTGATAACATTCAATTGGGATTTCCATGCAAATATCCATTACAGCGCCAAAAATTAATGCAGGTACAGCGTTGAAAGTAAAAAGAGTGACCCCCCCCCCCCCCCATTTTCACACAGAATGTACATGGCAGTATATGTTTCTCAAACCAAAATTTGAACAAGTTCCTATGAATATAGCTTGTACACGCTTGAATTATAATATTTTGGACCATAATCCATGATTGGGGAGGGGGCTGTTTCTCGAAAGCTTCCAATAACTAACGGATTTAGTTGAATGTATCAGGCTATCAGCCGGGATTATCTGGGCAAAATGTACAAAATGTTTAACATAAATATTCCATCATAGTTGTAAATTTATTTTGCGTATACATATATAACACAAGAGAGGAACGGTGACGTAGTTGGGAACTCATAGAGCTAGACAACCATTTTCCCCGAATGAAGACACACGGCAACACCACCTTCTGTACTGTAAATTTAAAGCTGTAATACTATGTTCATAGTTATATGAATAGCATAAATTGCTGAATATTAGACTAATCGCTCGTAGCAAACAGACACGGCAGAAATGACTGTCAACTACAATATTTATAAGTCAGAAGTGGCTTCGTGGCTTCATTTGTGTGTGTGTGTGGGGGGGGGGTGGGGTCAGGACTCAGGGTGCTGCATGCCCCCACCCACCCGTCGGGGAAATATGCAATGGTCAGTCCGGTAGCTTCCGGGATAATATATAGCCCCCCCCCCCCCCCATGTTGGTGATCATAGCCCATGCGTTGGGGAAATCCTGGGGCCATCGCTGGTATAAAAATCAAGAGAACACTGACAATGATTTAAACAGAAAGTCCAACATTTGGGTTATCGTGCGAACAATTATTTTAAGCGGCCTGACGACTTCGTTCAGTCAACGGCTCTCTGCACGTTCAGAGCTTGGCTCACTGTGGTCAAACATAGCCGCAATGATTGGGTTGTCAGCGGACACATATTACATGGTCTGTATGATCCATGTAAAACGACAAATACACGACATTTATAGATATTACATGCATGTGTGTATCCACCCTAAGCGTTCGATGGTCTGAAACATTCCGATATTTTCGCATTACCCCAGTCTTTGTAAACATACACTCAGATTCATACGGATGCTATTTTACATGTGAGCATGTAGTTTACTCCAGACTGGCATTATCCTAGCTATAGGTATGGCTTTCCAATCTGCCAGAATGCACCAGTCATAATCATAATATAAAGATCGAAGCAAAACATAATTCTGGCCACCACCAAACCGAACCAACTGTATTTAAACCTAGATGTTGTCATTGTTTATATACACATGTAATTATTAACGCCATCGGGTGTATACGGTACTTTCCTAGAGATTCTAGAGAGCTGTGGTTCGCTGGGCGTTTAATTTTTAGATAATGGTTTTTTCCCGGTTGCATGTGACAATTCGCAGTAGGTCCCTATTTGCGGCGGTCTATTTGCGGAAGTCCCCTAAAATGGTCGAAATATGTTTATTTTAATGAGGGAACGGGTGCGTATATGTCAATTGATACGTATTTTAAACAAATAACGACACGATCATCATAACAACAGTGGTTTGTTCGATCAATCATATCATCATCACCATACGGAACAAGTCTTGCGACTTTTCGTCCCAATAACATTATTTGCAATGCTTGTTTACAAATAAATGTATCGTCATTCGATATTTACTTGTGGGTCACTTGAATATATTACTTGTCGGTGAACTCGTATTTTATATAATAGAAGAATGAGTCTATGTATATTTTGAATTGATCGAGTGTTGGATCCCCAACAGAGAAGTCTGGCAGAGAGTTCCAGCTATTTATCACTCTCTGCGTGAATAAATATGTTCCTATGGCCTTGTTAAGGGTCTATTCTCATTGCACACGCGCGTGCGATTAATCGCAGCGTTTTTTAAGGTCGAGCTGCTCTATATGTGTGTGTTCGATGGCATTCCTTCCTCCCACTGCTAAGAGTTCCCCCAATAGGGGTGGGGGTCTGACGAACACATTCATACACAGGTCTAGGGTAGGTTGGAGGATGATAAAGTACTTTCGGTTGGGGGTGACCACATACAGGCCTATATATGCTGACACATTAACTTTAATTTTCCTCAGTTAGATTTACTCAGGTATAAGTTGAGTATAACGAGCCATGCCATCAAAATGACATAAGTTTTGAGGACACAATTATATCTAGCTAATTATAATTAGAAATAGAGGGTTCAATTCCATGTAGTTCGTCATAAATATGCATATTTTATTCCAGCTTGAAACGTATATAACACTATATAGTACGATCACAACCCAGATTACAGGAGTTTTATGTATATATTTGTTATTATCACTCAAGATTATCAAAAGTGTACGATTCAAGTGGTTGAATTAGATCTTTCAACATTTTACCTTATAGTTAGCTAGGTCTGACAAAAATCGTCTTTCTGAATAAAGCTCATTTAAAACATTTGTACTCAAACATATGATATCCAGTAAAAATTATGGGGACAGAGGGGATGAGACCCCAATTTGTTGGGAGAAAAACAAATAGATTTGCATGTAGGGAGGATGGTAGACCCATGGTTGGGAGGGATTTTTATGTTCAACCCTGTGTGTGAACGGTTTTTTTTCAGACCCCCTCCTCCATCATCGAGTGCTCATTTGTATAGCCGCTGGCAACAGCGACAACGCGGTACTATAATTGACGAACCACCATTCAAATATAATAAGTGATGGGACTCAGAATTCGACCTTAAGAGTCACACACGCAACGTTTCAGGTCGAATTATGTCGCCAGGACGCTGTTCGCATGCATGAGCGATTGATTTCAATTTGATCGCCATTGGCGGCTTATCATCAGTGATCGCACATGCTAAACGGCACATTACTATCAATCTATATATTCACAATCTTGGGTACAGTGTTGCGCGAGACTGACAGGTAATATAATTCGACTGAATTCTACAAAAATCACCACTGATGCTAGCGATACGTTGGAAACTTCTTTCCAAGCCATTTCCTTTCCGTACTTCGTTTATTATTTTATCGCCCATCAGTTATGAGAATGACTGTACCCGGATAGTATATGTGACCGAGTGAACCATGCCATTCTCTGTAACGGCTATCTCGGTGACGAGGTTGATTGCATAAGATGATTGGTCACGAATAGGACGTGGTTGTTTGAGGAAGGTAATTGATCACGAATCGCTCTGTGTTATGTTAACACGCACCTTAAAAAACGCTGCGATTAATCGCACGCGCGTGTGCAATGAGAATAGACCCTAACAATGGGCACCCTGCAGCTTTTTATTATGTCCTCTTGTTCTTCCTGATGAATGTCTTTGTAATAGGTCACAGGCTGATATTGTAATGACCATTCACCAGTTTATATACCTCGATTAGATCTCCTCTAAATATTCGATATTTTAAAGACATCAGATTGAGTCTTATCATTCGGTCTCGGTAGCATATAGTTTTTATTTGACGAACTAGTTTCGTTGCTTTTCTTTGTATTTCTCTAATACAATGCTTTGATATTTGTGATGTGGGCTACATGTAGAGTTACAGTATTCGATGATAGGTCTGACCATGCTTATGTAGAGCGATTACAACGTGTCGATGTCCAAATTCAAGTCCAAGTTGACTATGCCGATGATTTGAGAAGCTTTATTGTTATAGGATATTGTAGGAAGGCTAATCTGGCCGTGTCAAATTGAGCTATAGCGATGGGATATCTCGCAGGACAACACATTTCGTGCTTTCGTGGGGTGTGTATTCGCTGGATGTCTTATAGTTACAGTAACTATTATGACCGCGTTAATTGCTTTCGATGTTTATGGGCCATGCACTCCTATTTTTGATCCGCATTTAGAAGCTCTCTGATGTGGTGAATGAGAAACCTGTAGTAATAAGCCTTAGTTTTGTTTAATAATTTGAAGGATTAGTTGTTTTAACGGAATTATGAGGCGGTGCATTCATATAACCAATATATTTTATATTATAATTTATATCTATGGCTAATAATATGATCTTGAGGGCGTTACCATTTCTGATTATGGTTTTCTTGTCTTATCTGTTATGTATTGTTTAATGCACATATGTGTACATATCCCCCATACCTATACCACTTCACCACGGTATGACTGACGTCACCGCTCACGTTTCGCATTATTCCATGTGACGCTCGGCTGCGGCTGAATTCTGTCAACATGCGACGACAGCAGTTTGAGGTTGGCTGACGTATGCTTCAGGCATATATGAGAAAGTCAAAGCCGGAATAGCGAACCTTCGGAATAGAGAACCCTTCCCATAAGAAAATATACAAAAAATCAAGAAGAATCAAGAAACAATAAATTGGTCAAGTTTGTGAAATAAATTGCGACAATTTGGTAAAGTATTCAACGTATGGTTTTTCAGAGTTGTTTTTTGAAAAATAAACTTTACAAGTCCTTACTTAATTTTGTTACCATGCATTTTTACAGCACAGGCAACTTTTCCAGATTCATGGGAGCTCAATGTCAACAATAACAAAAACTAAGGTCATGATCTTCACCAACAAGAAGTTGAGTCCCCCTCCCCCAAGTTCATGCTTTGTAATGATAAATTAGAGATATTTTAACAGTTTCCTTATTTAGGCATTGGATTGTTTTACAATGGACGATACTGTCGGGCAATCAAGTCGATAAATATGAAAGCGACAAAAGCTATGTACGAACTCGTGTCCAAGGTGAGAAATCCTCTCTGTAGACCTAGCATTAAAACTATTTGATTACCTCATACAACCCATTGTGTTATATTGATGTGAATTATGGAGCTTTGAGAATACACGTGACATCGAGGCTGTCCATATCAAATTATGTAAGCTTCTAACGAACATGAAAATGAGTAGTCCAAACTATATGGGTTATGGTAAGCTAGGAAGATGCTGAAATTGACAAAAGAACGACCTCATTTTGGAGTCACCTAATGACGAAAAAATTAGCCAGTCCTCCATGTTGTACAAGCTAATTTTAGGCATGAAAGGAGATGGCAAAATAATACGATACCTTGATCACATGGAAGACATTTGTGTGCGTGAAGACAACTGGAAAACACAGTTACCAGTTACGAAATCTAAACTTCAACATATGCACAAAAACTAATTGACAATTTCTTTTTCCTTCAGCAGAATAGTGAAGTATCTCAATCTTTAAGAGGAGAATTATATCGTAACTTGAAAAAAAATGTCCTTCACTTTTCCTGTTGAACTTCCTTTCAATTAACTTATGTCGTACAGAGAGTTCGCACAACAAATCATAGATTAGGCGTTGAGACTATGAAGTGGGCAAAATCTATGAACCAAAAGAAAGGGATGTCAAGAATTGGCTCCTGTCGGTTATGTGGCGTAACATGTGCGATGAATATCATTTTGCAATAGTTTGTCAAAAATTACGTGCATGCCAGCCGAAAACAATTCAAATGTCGTATACCCGAGAAACTAACAGTTTCGTGTATTTGCCGCGAGCTTACAGTGCGTCAACAACGTGTCAATCGTCGTTTTTTTTTTGGCAATGGGTTTATGGTCATTAGCCGTTGCATGTTTGGCGATGAACATTCTAACCAAATGTTCATATGCGCCGTTTGTGAACACATATCATATATGCGATACGAAACGACAGCAACGAAAACGTATCTGGTTTGATCAACGTTGTAAAGATTTGAAAACAAATATGGGAAATGTGATTAATCAAATGAAAAAGAATCCCTTTGATAAAACTCTATATACAATTAAAGTTTTTCAATGCAAAGAAATTATACAAAAGGGAAACGAAACTGAAATCTAAATTATTTCGGTTACAAATATCTGAAAAAATGGATAGGCTCGAAAGTAGCGACCCATCCGGTGTATTGGGATATAATCAAAAGCTTGCGAATGAACAAAGCACAAGAACAATCTGATGACCTTCACCCCGATGAAACTGTTGATTTTTTCGACCAATTACTCTGTCGCGATACACCTGAAACGAATTTTCAATATCTCGCCGAAAGTCAGAGTGGATTACTTGTAGATCTTAATAATAGTGACATAACTGCCATGGAAGTACTTGAGGCATTAAAGGGGTACTGTACCCCAATTTCATTAAATTCCCGGTGACAATAGCGATCTAATATGAATATTATATTATAAAATAACTAATTTGAGTCGACGATGTCTACTGAAAACGTTCCGGCTAACAGGCTATCGTAAAAGTAAAATTGAATTCTTTAATATAAATTCATTTATGGCTGGAGTCATAAAATGGAGAATTATGCCATTACGAGTTACCGTTCTTGAAATCGCATATGTTGCGTGTCTTTTATCGACGGCCGTTCGCGAACATTATTGAGTTGCAAACAAAACATGTTACCTGCAAAAGAAGGCCCGTTATAACCGATTCGGAAAAAAAGGAGAAAGAAACAAGAGTCATAAAGCGTTAAGTATTTTATAGGGAGTGAGATTGTTCGATGGAAGAGGTTGAATGCATCAATCGAAGCTGTGAGCAATGAACTTCCGCTTCTTCATGCGACCTGCGTCTTCTCCGGTGAAGGTCAAAAACATGGCGCGTAGTTTGAAATCGTAATATTTTTGTTTCCAAGATCAATATTTTCTTCGCTAAATTAGGTTTATACGAAACTCATATAACACGAACACAATCTAACTTGAAAGTTATTTCAATGGGAGTAAATAAAAAAATCGCCTATCTTTGTGTACAGTACCCCTTTAAGGCAATTGAAAAACAGGAAAGCAACAGGCTTAGGTAATATTCCGAATGAATTACTAAAGACAATAATTCCGTTGGTAGTAAGTGACAAGACTTTTCAACCATGTCTTGAAGTCAGGACATTATCCATTATGCTGGAGTCATTCATTCATCAAAACATTATATAAGAAAGGAAACAGGCATGATCCAAACAATTACAGGCCAATCGCCCTGAGTAGTAATGTTGGAAAAATGTTCAATAAAATTATTAACTCCAGAATCGACAACTTTTTAGAAACAAACAAACTTATAAGCGATAATCAATTCGGATTTAGAAAAAATCGCAGTACAATCGACAGTGCGTTCGTGTTTCGTACGTTTGTGAATAAGAAAAAAGAGCAAAAACGACCTCTATATACTGCTTTTGTAGACTTCAAGAAAACATTCGATTCCGTTGATAGATCTATTTTATTTTTAAAACTTCAAGGTATCGGTGTCAACGGGTCGGTATTCTCGATTCTATAGTCCATTTATAAGTCGAGTTTTTATTCCGTTAAAACGTCAGCAGGATTTGGTCCCCCTTTGCTATCAAAAATAGGAGTACGACAAGGGTATTCGTTGTCGCCCACCCTTTTCAAAATATTCATTGACGATATTGGCAGACAATTCAATACCATGGGCCATCCATGCTACATAAATAATCGCCCGATTAGTCACTTACATTTTGCTGATGATCTCGTTTTACTGTCTGAAACAGCTGAGTGTTTGCAAAATTCTTTGAATGAGTTGCAAAAATATACTTATAATAATAATCTAACGGTTAATTCAGACAAAACAAAATGCATGATATGTAAGCCAAATAAACGAAAGTTGCATATGGATAATAAGTTTTATATAAATGGTGAGTCGTTATAAGTAGTCTAAGAATATAAATACTTGGGTCTCATTTTCAGTTTTGACGGTAAAATGTAGAGAGCTTGTGAAAACTTGAGCGGGCGAGCTTCAAAGGCTATGTATTTCATGACGAATTCATTGAATTCACAGACAGAATTGTCTCTCAGTACTAAATGTAAATTGTTTGACAAATTAAATTAATAATGCCTATTCTGTTGTATGGTTGCGAAATATGGGCTGCTGAGTTGAAATTTCCGTTTGTTGATAACTACCCTCTTGAGCAGACACATTTAAAGTTCTGCAAAAATATACTACAACTCAATAAAAAAGCGTCAAATCATGCTTCGAGGGCTGAACTAGGTCGATACCCCATAGCAATTAATGCCATTGGGAATATGTTCAGATATCTAAATAAACTTCGTTTTGCACAACCGGGAAATATTATACATGATTCTTTCACAGAATCTCTACTATGTAATCTTCCAACGTGGGACACACATCTTGCGAAAAGCGGTATCAATATATCACAGTCTAATAAAACGATAGGATTCACCGACAAACTTATAATTGAGAGACTAAAATCAGAACATGTAAATCATTTAAAAAAAGATATATTCGACGACGACAAAAAGAATGGTGCTAATAAACTACGCACATATAGAACGTTCAAAGACAAATAAGAAATAGAACCATACCTCAAACACGTCCGATCACCTACGGCAAGAGAAATGTTCACCCGACTGCGTGTTAGCAATTAGCTATAGAAAAAAGCCGACACACACAGCCAAAGACGTTATTAAAAGACAGAATTTGTCTCATGTGTGATGGGAAAAAAGTTGAAACTGAAAAACATTTCATAATGGAATGCAGTGCGTACACTGACTTCAGGAAAGAATTATTTGATGTTGCTAACACTAATAACATACACTTTACAAACATGAACGATGATGATAATGAAAAATGAAGACATGATAATGAAAAATGAAGACAAAGTAATTATGAATTCCGTGTGCAACATGATCCGGTTATTCTTCCAAAGGAGAACAAATATAAATATGAGGAAATGAAAATTATGGGAAATTTATATTTAATTAAGAATCGTATGTAGGATAGAGTTATAGGCTTGTTTACTGTTATATGCACATATATTATGTATTATGTTTAATTTACTTGTACATTATGTTATTTGCAACTGCCTGCACTGGTTTATTGCAATAAACTATCTTATCCTATCTTATCTTATACGTATGGTGTGTAAATATATGTCATAGTTATCATAACTTTAGTTTGGCACGTCAGATTTTAAAAAAGTTTTCACTTGCTTTCTCACCAAGCGCACACCATATATATATACACACATACAAAAAATACATATAATCAACTACAACTAAGTTACATATACACATTTTTCACAATCACTACATTAAAGGTCCAATATATTGCCTAGTAATGCCTAATGATATAATCTTGAGGGTGTTATCATTTCTGACTATGGTTGTCGTATCAATGATGGTCGGATTTCAACAAACACCACAGCCATTATTAAAATAGTTTACAATACCATGTGTTGAATGTTTTATATACAGAATGTCTTTTCCTCGATTCGGTTAAATTAGCCAAAGACCACGAAAAAACTTTATAGAAAAAAAATAACATAACGGTACTCTTTATTCGTCTCACCAATATCATTGCAAATTAGCATGACCACTTTACCGTGGGTGGGTACATTTATAAAACACCTAGAATCCGGCGTACGATTCCGGTGATATCATGGTATGCTTCACATAAAGGGAATGAGCGCCTTATCTGTGTGATCAGTGAATCAACCGCATTCTCCAATCAGAAAAACAAATCAAATTTCATCGACGTTTCATAATCATCGGGTAATGCTTTTGATGGATGTTAAAGATATTTTCTGCCCTATCGCCTATTGTTATTGATATATTGGAATACCAATTAACTAATATTACGAAAAACGACCAAGACCGTTTCCTGTCACAGCCAGACAGGAAGTTAGTCTTTTTATGGATGATGTCCCGTGTGAGTTGACCGTAATCACAATCGACTACATATGAACATACAATCCAAATTCTCCGTAGCTTCCTCCGCACACGCAATGGCCCCACCGTGCAACACAGCCAGAATAACGTAAAATACATGTACACTGAAAATAACCACCCGATTCTTATGGCGCGTTCACATGACGAGCAAGAAAATGTCAAGTTTGCCCCATGTGACTTATACTTGACCAATGACAAAATTACAAAGAAATTAACCAACGGAGACATTGTACTGCTATGTTATCGATAGTGGGTGAAATGTGTTCACCTTGATATTTGGTCATTGCACGTATCCGTGACGTCATATTTAAGGGATACTCTCGTTTAATCGTTTACGTGCTCGGGTTATTATCCATCAATATTATCGTTTGTTTCAACAGATGACTCCAATTCCAAGATGGATTGATTAAATCGCTGAAGTATATACACTGTGGAGGATCTGTTCCTCGAAAACTCATTCCGTTCGAGCAAATGCCGATTCCGTTATGAGTTATTCCGCTTTGTCGCCCGAGAATTTTTTTAATTTACCGGCGGATAAACTTGAAGAAAACAGATATCAATAATTAATGTTTAGCTCCAGCGTCAACCGTTCCCCGATCACTTTGTTGCCAAAAATAAGCCAACAAACTGTTGAAAACGGTGATTCCCGCCCTGTATGTTCGGTTGTCGCCCGAGTAAGTTAAATTGTCGCCCGAGCGATGACCTTTAGATTTCGATTAGAAACGTCCAGTTTTCTACCGACAACATTAAAGGAGCATGCAATCAGACTCTTAATTTATGCTGTACATTTTCGCTTTTTCGGATAATGTTACCAAATGTTATCGATGTCCTCATTTTCCTGATATAAACAGTATTCATCGTTGAAAACTTTCGTAGGTCAGTGTAATTACCAATTTCGCGCCGGAAGTAGCACATTTTACTTTGAAATTGTGATGAGCGACATATGGGAAGCAAAATTGTCATTCAATAAATAATTGAGATTAAGTGCAATAAAGAATCTATAATTGCACAAGCACAATAATAATATTCCTTATTGTGCTTAAGCGCAATAAGAATATTCCTTATTACACCTAAGTATAATTAAATGTTCCTTATTTCACTTAAGCGCAATAAGATCTTCCCTTATTGGGCTTAAGCGTAATTAGATCTTCCCTTATTGTGCTTAAGTGAAATTAGGGATTCCTCATTGCCCTTAAGCACAATTACATTTTCCTTATTATGCTAAATGTAATGTTGCTTAAGCCCATAAGAATCCCTAATTGTGCTTACGCGCAATAAGGAAAGATATATGCGACTAAGCACAATAATGGAAGATATTATTGCGCTAAAGGATGATCTAATTGCGCTTCAGTGCAATATGGAATATCTAATTGCGCTTAAGCACAAACTTAATTATACTTAAGCGCAATAAGGAATATTCGTATTGTGCTTAAGCGCAATATTCTTATATTACATAGAGATTCTTTATTGCGCTTAAGCTCAATTATTTATTAAATGTCAATTTGGCTTAAGATAGTCAGTACGGTATATCAAATAACAGGGCAAATAATCAATCAACGATGATACAAGATACATCTAGTTATTGTTTGTTCGAATATTCCCCGATACCGTTACTAAATTACTGTAAATTAAGGTAGTAGTACCTCCACTGACTAATGTTACATGCTCACATTGTTTCGTTTATAAAATGTACATGTATGTTTGGTCTTGGCATGCGTCGTTATTTCCTGATCCCTATTAACATTATTGAGTTTGTAAATAAACTGCTCAAGTGCGCAGATATAAAATTATCTCTCTTTGAGCCAAACTCAATGCTCATATAGGTTGAATCGTTTGGTCATATGGTCCATACATATATATAGTGATGTTTATATAGAGATGTAGTCCTAAGTTTGTGGCGGTGGTAAAATGGATGTTATTATTGTTATATTATTTTATAATCCTAATCCAAACCTATATTGTACCCCAGAAATAATACGATATACATAGGTTTGCAATCATTGGGAACACAGAACTATCAGATGTGACGTTTAGAGACCAGTGTATACTAGGATATGGTGCATGGATGATTGATAAACCTTCGAATAATCAGGGGTCCACCTGGGAACAATTTGTTAACATTATATTCTGAGCGAGTGTCTGGTTCCCATAATGGTGGCTCTTGTAGGTAGCTTTTAGATTCAGAACTGGGGGGTACAGATATGTGTGTGTGTGGGGAGGGGGGCTTTGGGCTTCAGAAATTACTGACATATATTTTCAAGAAAGAGTATTTTATGTACATTATAAATGTATTTTAGTATATTTTATGTACAGAGTATATATATGGCCTCACGTTGTCGGCCTCGTATTCGTATTACCGAATACTTTCTTTTATTTTGTCAAACTAAGAAATAATAGCTTATTTAAAACCAAGTGTCGGAATTTTAATAAAGTATACCTCAAGATATTATAGGAAATGAAAAAAAAACATCGCATCAAAATCAACACCAGTGACGTTGTGTGTATGTTGTAATATAATATACTACTTCGTAGTACTCAGTCAATCTTAGGACAATTTACCGTCCAGCAAAATGAAGCAATTAACTGGACTACGGTAAATATTTATCCATGTCAGGAATCAGAAAATGTGCGTGTTGTGAATAGGAACACTCCGAAAACAGAATCGGAACGTTTGGTAGTGTTACTTTGGGGGCATTATGTCAGGCTAAATCGCGTATTTGGTCAACTGTGTTTAAAGTAACGATGGCATTCTTGGAGGGAAACATACGTAATTTGTTCTCCAAAAACATTATCTCTTTCGTTTCGAAATTCTCAATTGTACACAATACTTTTCTTCTTTTTGTGTTGATTTGAGTGAGCAAACCCTTGTAATTTGCTTCATCGTGCTATGTATGGGACTAAAGAATATGTATGCGAACAGTAAAATATCTTGAAAATAAGTCCCATCTGTCCAATATCTGTCCACTTCAGATTTCCAACTCCACCCTCCCTTGGAACCAGACCAAACTCACAGCATGCATGATCGCGCAATATCCATGTGCATGCACACCCTTCGGCTTTGTATTTCGCAACTGGTACCTCACATGCTTTGATTTTTTTGTTATTATAATTTTGACTGGATATATACCGGCGAGGGAGGGATAAAGAGGGTTTTTTATATTTGACCCTGAACACTGCAAAATGCTAACAACACAGATTTTAGAGGTCTAACTCAATTAAATTATTCAGACCTCGGTCTGTTTTTCTTTGATTGATTAGCAGTTCTTTCGTGGCCACCGGGGAGCTAGGGACCAGGGCCCACTGATGGGCCGAACTCGGTTCGGTCTGGTGTCAGTAAATTTTGAAATCTGAACCTGAAAACTGTAAATGCCTAGCACTCGGACTGGCCTGAAGCTCTTCAAGTTTTGGAAATGTGGGCTAGCTCATTCAGTCCTACGATTTGCCAAAAAAAAAGAAGCATGATCACTTTTTCCACCCCATAATACGAATAAACAATTAAATTATAAAATATATATATAACGTGACCAATAACTCATTTCGTCCCGTTGGAAGGTCTTTATACATGAGTGAAGAAATTTAGCGACATGCATGGAGTGGGCTGTTTCACACAACCCCCAACTTTGGCGAAAAGTTTCAACAGTTGGAAATGTCATGTCTGGCCCAACAATCAATTTGGTCGGAAATTTCGAACAAATATTGGGTTTGAATTGGTTCGAGAGTTTGATATTTCAACCGTGCCGTATTTGGTGTGAAATGTGTTGATTTTAGACCAGATTCAAATGTTTACCTAATTTTGGTCGAATGTTTGGACTAATATGGCAATCAAATCAGACCATTCCCGGGTTATAAGAAATGAACGCCACGAATTATCTCCCTGATCGCTTAACGCCAGAGGCGCTGTTAATTATTACGCAACACCGTGGTGTTGCTTGGTACGTAGATTTTTATATTCTGTGGTCGATCGATAATCCACAGAGCCGTAATTTCGCTAAAATCCGGATTGAGAATCCAAAGCCGATTACGGGGGGCGGAGCTAATTTCGGATTCTAGGTCAGATTTTGAAATCCACGTGGTCTCCGAAACTCTCCCCCAGCGTCAAACATGGCTCATGTATTTGACACAAGTATCATTTGTATCTTATAGTTATAAAGTGCATGTTTGTTGTGAAAGTCATGCTGTTCTTCTATGTGTGTATACACGGCACATAATTTGCTGCCAATCCGACTTAATCGCATCTTTTTTCAAGTTAAAGTGTGTTTATTGATGATGGCAAGCATATCTAAACATGACAGCTCTAGGCCTCCTGAATCAAATTCCGAAGATGTTGTGAAGAACACACGGAACTTGTCAGCTGAACAGGGACGTGACGACAGGGGTTGATTGGGTGTCTCGACCCCCACCCCGAACTTTGGTACAATTTGCTAAGCTGTGCAGTCATTCATACGTGAGGAAAATCAGGATTATTTTGACTAACTGTTTCAAATAATGATACGTACAAGCCAACAAACGCAACAAACAAACCCGATTTTAAATAAATACATATACAAACTTATGACTAACTCGAGAGAGGGGGTGTCCAGTGATCTGTATATATGTTCAACAGTAGTAATGGGGGGCACTATGGCCCAGTACCCCCCAGTGGGGGGCACTATGGCCCAGTACCCCCCAGTGGGGGGCACTATGGCCCAGTACCCCCCAGTGGGGGGCACTATGGCCCAGTACCCCCCAGTGGGGGGCACTATGGCCCAGTATCGAATACTGGACCATAGATCGTCCAGTATTCGATACTGGGCCATAGTGCCCCCCAGTGGGGGCACTATGGCCCAGTATCGAATACTGGACGATCTATGGTCCAGTATTCGATACTGGGCCATAGTGCCCCCCACTGGGGGGTACTGGGCCATAGTGCCCCCCACTGGGGGGTACTGGGCCATAGTGCCCCCCACTGGGGGGTACTGGGCCATAGTGCCCCCACTGATGGGTACTGGGCCATAGTTCCCCCCTGAGGATAGATATTCCTGTCATTGATGTGATATTTCTGATCGGAAAAAATGAAAATGGACTTAGAATTATTTTTTTTCAAAAGGAAAATCTCACTTTGGAAAATATCAATTAGCAATCAAGAGTTTTTCTTTTCGAATATTTGGTGGCCCTGAAAAGGGCCGTTTTATTTTTGTTATAGTTTAGAATCCGCCACATTGAACTTCTTTGTTCGCCAAAACTTCAATTGATTTGTCTCCTCGCCTCATCCATATTTCGCATTCACAATAATGCTCGTGGCAAACGTGTGGGATCCACACTAGAGTTATTGATGACTTGAATCTTGGTGTTGATTTGTAGCCGCCTCTGGTAGCATCAAACATGACGATAGGTCGCTGTATAACAGTCGCCGCTAATTCAACCATCAATCTTGATTCAGCCAAAAGTGGTGTGCGCCGTAAATCTTGTGCCGACGCACCAAGTTCGTCACTCTCTGCGTAGTACAGGTCAACTGCCGCATCTCTCAGAACCATCCATCCATCGGTCGTCCCGTAAACCGCAACGCTGAGTGCCCTCCAAAACAGAGATATTTCTTCGCCGCCGCACACTGCTTTACAGTATACCCCCTGTACCATTATCTCGTCAAGATCTGTTATGTTTACAGCAGTCATCTTTGAATGTAGAATAAGTCAGAAGATCCGTCTTGAACATATATTACGATTGTGCGGGCGGTAGAGAAAGCACATAATACTTTGACGTTAAAAATGACAAATGCTTCCTGACGTTGTGTTTCTTTACAGTGCATTATCTGTAGTTTTCACTATTTCGATATGTTATAGATTAAATTCATGATAGTATATGCAATTAATTAAGATGTTTTAACATATGAATTCATCTTCGTTCATAAACGATGACCAAGTAAAGTTATCGATTGTAATGATGAAGAAAAATGTTCAGTATGTTTTCTTGTGTTCAGTTTTATGTATAAAATATGTACATCTCCAAAAACAAAACTAGAAAAACATTCCATATTTTCCTAACGAGGTAACAAATATATCAATCATGTGTACCAAATAATAGATAATGATCTAACGAAATAAAAAACATTTGTTTGATCGCTATGCAATAATGATCAAGAAAAATATGAATGCTGATCCGTCTCTGAAAAAACACAACGCCAGGAAACATTTGTCAATTTTAACGTCAAAGTATTATGTGATTTCATTGACGCCCGTGTCAAATGTATAAAAATATTTTCGAATTTGATCAACGTTACATTGCATTGCTATCAAAGATGGATCCGTTAACAGAATTTCTTCAGAGTGAGATATACAGTAATCCTGTTGTACAGAATACATATGCGGCACCACAGTCAACAGGCCAAGCTAATACGACAATGACTATAGGTGGAGATACACTCATTTTAAAAGCGATTTTAGATGAACTGAGATGTCTTCGCAGGGATATTGACGTGAAAACACAAGTAACGCATCAAGAAGTAAAAGTGAATCTTCGTTTCGTTGCAGAAGAGATAGATATACCAATCAGGGTTCATGATGTTCAGAAATCGAAAGAACAGAAACAGATCAAAAAAGAAAAAATATTGGCTGCGAAAGAAAAAGAACCTAAAAGTATCATGAAGCCTTCTACTGAGACAAAAGTCAGATTTCGTCTTCCTTGTAAAGAATCTAAAGATACAGAGAAAAGTGATGAATTCGCAAAAGCTATTGGTTCTCATGGGAAAGATATGTCAAGATATAAGAAAAACACAAAACGATGTTAAAGTCAGATGATAATTTTAAAACGGCCCTTTTCAGGGCCACACACATTTCCCAAAAGGTTACTCTTTCATTGCTGAAAAAATCAAAAACACGATTGTTCAATTTATATTTTATTCAACAACAAATATTTGCAAGTATATTTTGTTTTAAATTATTCGTGGCGTGATTTTTTCAAAACAAAACATAGGGTACAAAGAACATTATTAGTTATTAAGCAATGCTAAAAGTTTTTCTTTTTGAAAAAATTGGTTGGTCCTGAAAAGGACCGTTTTTGTTTTTGGCCCTGAAAAGGGCCGTTTTGTATGGCATCAAAGTTCACGCCACGATTTTCTTTTGAGACTTTTGCTTTTGTTCCAACGCTGTTGTTTTTTGCATATTTGCATAACCAGTTTTGCACTGGCGGTTACTTCTTTTGCGTGTCCGGCCCGCATTATCTGGGGTGATAGCCCTATCGTTCCTCTTAGTATAGACATCAACGGTTCGGGGATTTCGGACATCTTTGAATGCAGAATAAAAATTGTTCACGGCCGTGTTTGAACATATATTACGATTGCGCGGGCGGTAGAGAAAGCACATAATACTTTGACATTAAAATGACAAATGCTTCCTGACGTTGTGTTTCTTTACAGTGCATTATCTGTAGTTTTCACTATTTCGATATGTTATAGATTAAATTCATGATAGTATATGCAATTAATTAAGATGTTTTAACATATGAATTCATCTTCGTTCATAAACGATGACCAAGTAAAGTTATCGATTGTAATGATGAAGAAAAATGTTCAGTATGTTTTCTTGTGTTCAGTTTTATGTATAAAATATGTACATCTCCAAAAACAAAACTAGAAAAACATTCCATATTTTCCTAACGAGGTAACAAATATATCAATCATGTGTACCAAATAATAGATAATGATCTAACGAAATTAAAAACATTTGTTTGATCGCTATGCAATAATGATCAAGAAAAATATGCATGCTGATCCGTCTCTGAAAAAACACAACGCCAGGAAACATTTGTCAATTTTAACGTCAATGCGACATGTGATTTCTCTACCGCCCGTGTCAAATGTATAAAAATATTTTCACTTTTTCAGTGAACTTCATTCATTATGCCGTCTCTAAAGAAATTTATCAAGAAGCTATGGAGGAAGAGAGATTCGTCAGAGGAGACGAAAATCAGAACCTATAGGAAATGGCAGGATTCTCCTGAACAAAAGGTGGTGCAGAAACAGATGTTAACAGATTTTCTGGCTCGGCGACGTCCATCGGCTGAAGTATGTGATCAAGAACCAAGCAATCTTGATCTCGGGGAGATCTTGTCACAGATCTCGAAGAAAGATCTGTGCAATGCAGCAATTGACAGCTTCGCTCAGGCTGCTGCGGCGCACAGATCAAACCCTACTTGGTCTGTGACAATTAATCCCAACGGGATATATCCTGATTTGGCAGAATTTTTATGAATTCTGGAAAAGAAAAACGGCCCTTTTCAGGGCCACCCACATTCCCCAAAAAGGTTACTCTTTCATAGCTGAAAAAAACAAAACAAAACACGATTGTTCAATTCATAATTTATTCACAATATAATTTTCAAATGTTTGTATCGATTCATTTATCTGTTTTTGGAATGTAGAATTGTCTCAGCTTCTTTTTCTTGGAAGTTTTCTTGGAATTTTCAAAATCTGGATGCTTATCTTCAGATTTGTTCTGTGAATCATTCGTAGGATCAACAGGTCGGGGTTGTTTGAAAACATCTGATGTTGTAGACATCTCTTCAGTTTTGATAACTGCATTTTGTTCTTGTATTGTTACTGCTTGTAGACTTTTTTGTATAGTTTTCACATTTTTTTTGTTGTCGAAATCTGTTTTACATTGGAAGGACCAATGGGAGTCTTGTCCGCATTTGTAACAGTAACCATATGGTGGTTTCCAATTTTTATCAGCTTTGTTTTTCTCTTTTTTCTCTTGCCATTGCATTTTGTTACAAAATTTAAACAAATCAGTAGAGATCTGTCTCAATTCGACAAGATTATCTTGAATTTTTCTAGTCTGTAGTAGTGTAGATTCTTCTTTATGCAGCTCAATATAGCTCTCTTCAATAACTGCAGGCCTTGGTCTTTTTCTAACAATATCTTCTTCGCTGGCGGAGTCGTCTGAAACAGGTCTTTTGATTCTCTTAAACATTTTTGTCTTGAGTTTTTGTCAGCAAAAAATATTGCGACTGGCTTCTTCGGAGTTGAAGTGTAAAGTGTATAATTACACAATTTTAACACCTGCTTTTATAGCAGTCACGATGAAAAATGCTATAAAAGCAAGTGTAAAATTGTGTAATTATACACTTTACACTTCAACTCCGAAGAAGCCAGTCGCAATATTTTTTGCTGACAAAAACTCAAGACAAAAATGTTTAAGAGAATCAAAAGACCTGTTTCAGACGACTCCGCCAGCGAAGAAGATATTGTTAGAAAAAGACCAAGGCCTGCAGTTATTGAAGAGAGCGAAATGGAAACTGATGAGGCAGAAAGTGAAGAGAGCGATATGGAAACTGATGAGGCAGAAAGTGAAGAGAGCGATATGGAAACTGATGAGGCAGAAAATGAAGAGAGCGATATGGAAACTGATGGAGGCAAAAGTGAAGAAAGTTCTAGTGATGGTCAGATTGGACGCGGTCGAAGACAGAATAGAGAAATTGGTGGGAAGAGAAAGAGAAGTCTGGCTAGAGAGCGTGTTGTGTTCAATCCAACAAAATATTTCAAATTGGAGCTGAACTCGGAGAAATTTTCCAGAAAATTTAAATCAGCATCACGACAATTTGGTGTGAAATTCGAGAAATTTACAGATCCAATCGAAAACATTCCAGAGATATTTGAGAAGTTGACAGAAGAATTGAAACAGAAATGTTCAGCAAATGAGAAGACAAGAATCAGAGTTACGATAAATCATCCAGGACTTGATATGAACATTTTCATTCCATTCACAAAAGCCAGTGAATTGAATGGTGAGACACTCATGGATAATATTCAAAATGTGGTTCAATCAAATGCAGACTTTACAATTCATGACGGTGCACTCAATTTCGAAATCTTCGTTACAGATATTCCGGAAGGTGGTACACGACACTCACTACATTATGGACCATTTGCAGACAAGAACAAGCTTACAAAAGTGAAAAGAAGTATTGTCCGGATTGAAAATGCTGATGATGTTATGTGTATGGCAAGATCTATTGTCGTCGGAATGTGTAAGGCAGATAGTGATGGATCTGCGTGCTGGTCAAAGAAATGGAAAAGAATAAGACAATCAATATACACAGCACAAACAGATACAGCAAAAAATCTACTCAACCGTGCTGGTATTCCACACGATACAGTTTGCAGTATCAATGAGTTCCACAAGATTCAAGAAATATTGTATCCAGAATATGTTGTGAAAATTCACAATGAATTTGCTGGCGCTGGATTTCTATTTGAACCTGCAGAAATGTGTTCGGAGAGCAAATGTGTACACATCTACTACAACAACAATCACTTCGACACCATAACATCAATCAAAGGATTTCTAGGCACCAGCTACTACTGCGAATTCTGTGACATTGGATTCAAAAGTCGTGGCGATCATCGATGCAGATTTGTTTGTGCATGCTGGTCATTGACACAGTGTAATTTCACAAATTTGGTGAAGTGTAGAACGTGTCGACGATCATTCAGAAGTAAATCTTGTTTCGACAACCATTTGAAGACGGAAGGAAAACAGAAAAGAAAAATATGTGATTTGGTTCAACTATGCAACATTTGTGATGAAGAATTTCTCATCAATAAATCAAACAGACATATATGTGCGGGGTTGAAGAAATGCAAACATTGCAAAGAAATCGTTGAAGCAGATCACAGGTGCTACATTCCAAAATATGAATCACCGGAAAAGAAACCTGCAAAGATTCCATATGTATTCTTTGACTTTGAATGCAGACAAGACACAGGTGTTCATATTCCAAACTTCTGTGTTGCACATACCGCTTGTGGAGATTGCATGTGCAAACCAATCGAAGAAAAATGTGAAACATGCGGACCGGATTCCAGAGAATTTGTATTCAAGGGTGACAACGTTTTAACAGACTTCACAAACTGGTTATTCCATCAAGATCACAAAGGATGTGTTGCAATAGCACATAATGCTCAGGGGTACGATGCACAGTTTCTACTTCAAGCACTCATACAAAGTGGAATTCATAAACCAGAACTGATCATGAATGGAAACAAAATTCTCAGTTTAAAATGCAACAGCGTGAAAGTTATTGATTCTCTGAGTTTTCTGATGATGCCGCTTTCAAAATTTCCACAAACTTTTCAGCTGAATGAGATGGCAAAAGGACACTTTCCACATTGGGCGAATTCACCAAAGTTTCAAAATTACATTGGACATTACTTGGCTTCTGATTACTACAAACCAGACATGATGAGCGTGGAAAATCGAGAGAAATTCTTTGAATGGTACAATGAGAAAATAGAAAATTATGCGATATTCAACTTCCAAGAAGAGATAGAGAAGTACTGCAAATCAGACGTGGATATTCTTCGCCGTGGATGTGGAAAATTCAGGAAATACATATTGGAAACAGAACAGATTGACCCGTTCATTGAGTCAATAACATTGGCACAAGTTTGCAATTTGGCATGGAGGAAGAATTCAATGCCAGAGAAAACAATTGGAATCATTCCAGATGGTGGATACCCATGTGCTAAAAACTATTCCATGAAAGCGATACGTTGGCTTCAACATATATCATTGTCACGTATGATAACAATCAAGCATGCTTTGAATGGAGGAGAAATCAAGATTGGTGGACACTACGTCGATGGATATGAGGAAGCCACAAGAACAGTTTTTGAGATGAATGGATGTCTGTTTCATGGATGTCCAAAATGTTACAACAACAGACAATACAAGAATCCCTATACGATGCTCACCATGGAAGAATTATATACAAGAACCCAACAGAAGAAAGATGAACTGGAAAGTCTTGGTTACAGAGTTGAATCAATTTGGGAGCATCAGATCGACGAAAGAATGAAATCGGATGTGAAATTCAAACAACAAATGGAATCTTTCTACAAACATCGAGACCCTATTTTGCCAAGAGAAGCATTGTTTGGTGGACGTACAAATGCCATCAAATTGTACGAGGAAATTGATCAAGATTCCACAAAAGAAATCAAGTTCATCGATGTGTGTTCGTTGTATCCATTTTGCAACAAATATAAATTCTACCCTGTTGGACATCCAGAAATTTTGAGCCAAGAGCAGATCGATCAAGAACACATTAGAGACTATGCGGGGCTTGTTAAATGTACAATTTTACCATCATCGAAATTGTATATTCCAGTTCTACCGATTCATTGTAACAAGAAAATGGTTTTTACTCTGTGCAACACTTGTGCCATCAATGAGAACGAGGCATGTAACCATTCAGAAGAAGATCGAGCTATAACCGGAGTGTGGACCACGCCAGAATTATTCAAAGCAATGGATGTTGGCTACAAAATACTTGATGTGTACCAAATTTGGCATTGGACAGATTGGACAGATGAAATATACAAATCCTATATCGATAAACATCTAAAGATCAAACAGGAATGTAGTGGTTATCCATTTGGTGTTGAGACAGAAGAACAGAAACAAAAGTTTGTACAGGATTATTATGCAGCTGAGGGTATAAATTTGGAGAACATCGAGAAGAATCCAGGAAAACGTCAAATATCTAAAATTATGATTAATTGTATATGGGGTAAGAATGCACAAAGAAATCTTATGTCAAAAACAGAGTATGTGGATAAACCATCACGTTATTTTGAATTGCTTACTAGTAACAATATAATTGTTCAAAATGTTACACTTCTTGATGGTGACAAATTCATTCTGGTAAATTATGTTGACATCTTAGATAATATTGAACCTCATCATTCAGCAAATGTTGTTGTTGCTTCTTTTGTTACAGCGTATGCAAGATTACAATTGTATAAAGTTTTAGAAAAACTTGGAGATAGAGTGCTGTATTTTGATACAGACAGCTGTATGTATGTCAGTGATCCATCAAAGAAGAACATCAAAACTATCGAAGGAAGATTGGGGAAATGGAGCGACGAACATCCAGATGCAAAGATTGTCAAATTTGTTGGACTTGGGCCAAAGAACTACGGATATGAATACATCAAAGATGGGGTAAGATACACCAAATGTAAGGTAAAAGGTATCACTCTTGATTACAGCACAAGTCAAAAAGTTAATTTTGAAACAATGGTACAATGTGTTAATGATCGTGAAAATTTCAAAACTGTTGTTGAGTATCCTTCCAGAATTAAAAGACAAAAGAACCATCAATTGATTAGTGAGTGTCAAACCAAAACTTTCAGATCGGTGTACACAAAACGAAAACTCGTCAATGGTATTCATACATACCCATACGGATGGAGATGTTGAGTCATTTCATGTCAAGATGTTGGCAGGAGTAGTACCTCCAGAAATTGCTGAGAAGATTTATGGATATTTGGTGGCACAGTCAACGCTTATTCCAGAGATAAAGAAGGAATTACAAGAAGTCTGGTTTGAAAGAGAAAAGAAAGCAATACTACGATGCTGTGATGTCGGCGAATGTTTACAGAGATTGGCCTATCTTGAGTCAAGTATATCTTCTCATTTCTCTCAAAAATATATTGAATCATTTATTAAATTCAAAACATTTTTTCTCATTGAAAAAATATCTGATTTTTGGACATTTGGTGCTGATCAACACCATTTAGATATAGATTTAGGAACTTTTGATGAACATGACTATATTCATTATACAAAGTATGATGATCATTTACCTCTTGATGGGGGAACTTTTGAATCAGTTCCTAGGATCTATGGGTATTTGTTAACAAAAAAAATGTCAACATATGCAAAAATTAAAAACATTTTGGGGGATGATTTTTTTATTTACAGAACAAAGCACAGAAGAATAGAAGACTATGATGATTGGATTATTGAAATGTATGGAAATATTTACAGCTTTGGAGATTTCGGTTTAAAAACTAAATTCACACGTCGTTAAGTTCACTCTCTGATTAGACATCAAAGTGACAACATGGAAGAATCTTTACTTTTCCAACATCCGTGTAATTTCTTTATCAGCGGACCTAGTGGATCAGGTAAAACAGAATTTGTTAAAAAAGTTATTGAATTTAAACACGATTTATTCCAAACACCACCAAAGAAAATAGTTTGGTGTTACAAAGAATGGCAAGACACATACAATCGTATAAAAGAAATTGATAACGTTAAGTTTATCGATGGTATTCCAGACGATGATGAGGAAATTGTATCAGATAAATCATTTCCTCATCTTGTTGTTTTCGATGACATGATGGGGGAACAAGATGAAGACAAAATAATGCTTTGGTTTACTAGAAAAGGTCATCATCGAAATGCTTCAATAATTTACATTACTCAAAACATGTTCCAAAAATCAAAAAGTAGCAGAACTATAAGTTTGAATGCACACTACATGGTTTTATTTCAAAGCGTTCGAGATAAAAATCAAATAAAAGTTTTGGCTCATCAAATGCAAACCAATCATTTGAAACAAGCATACGAAGATGCAACTTCAATAAATCATGGATATATTTTAGTAGATTTTCATCCTAGAACAGAAAATTATTTGCGAATTAGAACTGATATTTTCCATAAATGGTTGACAGCTAATGACCGAGGTCCTGTCATATATTCAAAAGTATAAATTCAGTTGTTGTTATTTTTTTCATTTTAGAACCATGTCGTCCACCGAGATGTTTAGTCGTGATGAACTGTCACAAATTATAAATTTCTTCACTTTTGCAGCTGAATTATTTCTTGAAAATGATTGGAAATTACCATCACAGACAAAAAAGTTTTTTCAGAGAAATAAAAATGTTCTTAAAAAAATCTCTGATCGATCAACTGATATGGAAACAAAACGCAAATTAATTTTACAACGAGGTGGTAGTGGGTTTCTTGGAGGAGTTTTAATTAGAAGTCTTTTGAAAAATTCATTTGAACAAACTGGTAGACAATCTAAAAGTAAATCAAAGGTTTCTCCAAAACGTTCAAAGATTACTCGGAAGCAAACACAACAAAGAGGTAATCAAAAAGAATCTAAACGTAAAACAAAGCTTTCTCTAAATCATTCAAAGTTTACACCGATGCAAACTCAACAAAATCAACATTCTAAATTTACACCTATACCTTCTCAGCAGAACCCTCAACATCAACCGTTACAAAAAAAACCAGTTATTGATCTTGAATTTTCAAAATTTATGCCGTTGTCTGATGCATCGAAATCTGCATTCGAAGCTTTAGAATGGTTCAATCCGAAAAGATAAAAGATGAAACATATAATTTTTCTGCTCATTTTGAGACAACTACTTAGACTGTGAAGATGCCTTCAAAAACTAAGAGCCGGAAAGCACCGCTGATAAAAAAATATGGTGAGTTGATTGTTGCAATGAGTAAAGTTCCATCTGCATATAAAAAGAAAATGATCAAAGATGCTCCGAAACAAGTGATGGATTGCATTTCAGAATGTTGTCAAAATCTTTTAAAAGGTAATGTAAAACTGAATGAAGCTCAGAACCGCAAGTTACATTCGAAGCGTAAACATATCAGATATCTTGCAGACAAGAACAAACCTTTGCAACAAAAGAAGAAAATTTTGAATCAAAAAGGTGGCTTTTTACCATTATTATTTCTTGCTCCATTGATTAGCAAAACATTAGGTGCAGTTGTTAAAAATATTTTGTAAAAACTAAATCTCAAATAAATATGAAGAAAATGGTTATTGTACCATTCAGAATGTTGGAAGATTTCAAACAATGGGAAATGTCAGAAATGAATAAACCTCAATTACCTCCTGATCCTGCAATTTCAAATGTTTCAGATTCTTACAAAGAATTGAAATCAGTTTATGATAAAAATATTTCTGAATCAGAAAAGTCACAGTTATTTGGAGAAAATTTGTACAAATTGAAAACTTCACAAAAATCTTTAAATTCAAAATTCAGATTACCTGAACAAAAGTTATCTGAAAACTTTGGGAAAATGAGTGACCATATATTGGAAAGTGTGCCATCTAAATTTCGTGGTAAAGCACAACAAATTTTATCATTGTTGTCAACTAATCCTAAACTTAGATGGGATGATCGTGGACAATTAATTTATGGAACAGAAACAGTTACTGGATCAAATATAATTGATTTGATAAACGATGTTGTTCGTCACCGAAAAGGTTTTAACCCAGTTGGTTATGAAACATTCCTACGTGGATTGGGGGAACTTAATATACCACAAGATTATGTAGGTAACAGGGATCGATGGCTGTGGATGCAAAGACATTTAAAAGGTCACACTGGTGATGAGTTTCATACACCTCATGCAACTCCTATCAGTGGCAAGTCAAGAAAACGTTCAGTTGATATTTTAACACCAGAAACCAGAAAAACTATTTTGAAAGGATGGTCCTCACTTACATAAAATTTGACAAACTTCTAACTGAAATTTACTACAATCCAAAAGAAGTTGGTGGTTTCAGTGGAGCAAATCAACTTTTTAAAAATGCAAAAGAAACAAATAACAAAATTAAACTTTCAGATGTTAAAAAATGGTTACAATGGCAAAAAACATATACTTTGCACAAACCAATTGTTCGGAAATTTCGCAGACGTAAAACTATTGTTGCAGGAATTGATATTCAGTGGCAAGCTGATCTGGCAGATTTGCAAACTTTGCAAAAGCACAATGACAATTACAGATATTTACTTTGTGTTATTGATGTGTTCTCAAAATTTGCATGGGTTGAAAAAATTAAAGATAAAACTGGTAAAACTTTAGTTAAAACATTTCAGAAAATTCTAAAATCATCAAAACGAAAACCAGCTTCATTTCAATCTGACAAAGGTTCAGAATTCAAAAATAAATTATTTTTACAATTTTTGAAATCTAAGAAAATTCATTTTTTCACAACAGAGAATCCAGAGACAAAAGCAAGTATAGTTGAACGTTTTCAACGGACATTGAAAACAAAGATGTGGAAATATTTTACACATAATCAAACTTTGAAATACGTTGATGTTTTGCACGATTTTGTGAATTCTTACAACAAAAGTTTTCATAGAAGTATTAAGATGGCACCAGTTTTAGTAACTCGAGAAAATGAAATTGAAGTTTCCAGAAATCTTTATGGAAAGTTAAAAACGAAAAAAGATAAGATGTTGAAAGTTGGAGATTTTGTTAGAATAAATAAAACAAAGAGAACTTTTGATAAAGGATATCTTCCAAATTGGACAAAAGAAATTTTCAAAATTAGTAGAGTTTGTAAAAGTACACCATTAACTTACAAATTAGTAGATTTAGATGGTGAAAACATCGCAGGATCATTTTATGGTAAAGAAATTCAACATATAAAAGATAATAAAGTTTACGAAATTGAATCAGTTGTTGGTAAACGTTCAAGAAAAGTTGCTGGTAAATCAGTTAGAGAAATTAAAGTTCATTGGGCTGGTTATCCTAAAAAATTTGACAGTTGGATACCTGCCACAAATTTGGTATAAAACTTTTAACATGTCTCAAAATGGTTCAGTTGGTCTCGATGCTCCATCACAATTTCAAATCTGTGGAGAAAAAATTGCAAAAAATCAAGTAACATATTTTACACAAATTATTATAATTGTTGGTATAATCGCTACAGCAATTGTTCATTTAAGTTTACAAAGTGAAAATAACGAACTGTGGTTAATTTTACTCAGTAGTTCTTTGGGGTACATTTTACCAACACCGCGTTTGAAATATTTGAAAAATCAGTCGGCAGAAATTTTGAAAGTATGAATCCTTTCTACATTACAATTCCGAGCGACAGTTCGATGGTAATGTATCCAAACAATACTCAATGTTGTTTTACTGTACAATTACCAAAACCAGTTCAAATTGATAAAGAAAAATGGGAAGTTGCATTAGCCGAACTGATAACACCTTCAGAAACATACAATGTTACAGGGGATTCGTGTAAATTCAATTTGATTACAACTGATGCAATATTACTGTCTGTTCTTCAAAATCGTTTTGAAGAAAAGATATTTAAGAGACCTGATGGCGTTCATGCACTTGAAATACAGATACAAAATGGTTCGTATACCTCTGCGACAGATTTAGTTGATACAATGCAAGATGTAATTGATGAAACACTTGGAGAAGCAATGCAAAACGAATACGGATTTCACATCGGGTACTCAAAAGGTACAAAACGTGTGAAAATTATTCGCAAGAGTTTAAGTAACACAAAACTAGGAATTGAATTACCACAATGTCTTTTGCACAAGTTGGGTTACAAAACTGAAAACGCTTCTGAAGATTTTTATTCAAATAATAGATTTCCGTTTGGTGTAGATTTGAATGTTGGTCATAATCTAATGTTTGTTTATTCTGATATTGCCGATTACACATTTGTTGGAAATGTTGAAGTACAAATTTTACGAGTTGTTTCTTTCAGAAGTAAAAGAGATATCGACGGATTACATGTAAAACATGAATTTTTAAATTTACATTATGTTCCAGTTTCAAAGTCATACTTTGACAAAATTAGTGTAAATATAAGTGGCGACACAGGAAAATCAATTCAGTTTATCGGTGGTAAGTCTTTGGTGAAGCTACATTTCAGAAAACGAGAGGAGTTCTAAAAACAATGTTCCCCGTGTATAGAGGCGTACCACGGCAATATGGTAATGGTATTGGTTCAATTTTCAAATCAGTTATGAGATCTGCTATACCATTTCTAAAACCGCTTGGTCGGACAGCTTTACAACTTGCGAAAAAACACACTTTTGGTGTTGCAGATGAAATTATTAATCAAGGTAAAAGTCCGAAAGAAGCGTTGATGTCTGAAGGTAAAAAAGCTTTAAAATCTTTTGGCACACAAGCTAAAAATCAAATTTTGAACTCGAGAAAAAAACCTAGAAAAAGAGTAGCGACTTCAAAAATGAATCATTCAGCTGTCAAACGCCGAAAAAGTCAGTCGAAAAATCATCCTAGCAGTCGAGCTCTTGATATTTTTGATTAATCATGGCACAAATGGTAAATGGATCATGCGAATGCAATAAATCGGAACTTGATATAACACATGTTCCACCAACGGTGGCTACAATGTCAGAATCGCAGTGGATCGAAAATCATCCTATTGCACCGCTGAATAATTCTGCTCCGATAGAGTTTGTCATACCATCTCAAACCGAAAAGTGGACAGATATTAATCAATCTTATCTTTATGTGAAATTCAAAATTACAAAAAAAGATGGAACTAATTTGGTAGCTGCTACGGAATTAGCACCTGTTAACAATTTCTTTCATAGCATGTTCAGCAGTATCGATGTTTACTTGAACAACAAATTGATAACTTCGAATTCTGACACTTACCCATACCGAGCATATTTCGAAAATCTGTTGGGATACTCTCAAGAATATAAAGATAATCAATTAGCAAATTTAGAAATGTGGTATGGCGATACAGCAGAACAATTTGAAGAGAGCACCAAAGGTGGTACTAATGCTGGATTAACTTCTAGAGAAAGTTTGATCACTGGTAGTAAATTTGTTGAACTATGCGGACGCTTACACACCGATCTGTTTCTTCAAGAAAAATATTTACCAAATGGAATTGAAATTCGTATCAGATTAAACAGATCACCATCAAAATTTTGCCTCATTGGCTCCGAGGATGGACAAATTGTTTTCGAATCAGCAGTGTTCCATGTCAGAACAGTTAGTCTCTTTCCAGCGGTCTCAAATAAATTAAATCAAGAAATTGCCCAGTCAAAAATGAAACTACCTATCAGACGAGTAGAAATAAAAACTTTCACAATTAGTACTGGACTTAGATCAAAAATTGAAGACCACTTATTTCAAGGACAATTACCAAAGAGAATTTTTATTGCGTTGGTCGAAAATAAAGATATGAATGGAGATTTGGGTACCAATCCATTCCACTTCAAACATTTCAGTTTGAATAAATTGGAAGTTAGTCAAGACGGTCATACAATACATAACCGTCCATTTGAACCAAACTTCGCAACAAAACAATGTCTCAGATCATATTTATCTTTGTATCAATCTTTAGGAATGTTTGGTGTTAACAAATCAATTGGCATTAATTTAAAAGAATATATGAATGGATATTGTTTGTGGGGTTTCGACTTGACACCGGACCAAGGAAGCGACGAGGGACATCTACATCCTATAAAGACAGGGAACCTGCGTTTGGAGCTTCAGTTCTTGACAGCTCTCACTACAGCCGTCAACGTTTTGGTGTATGCTGAATTCGACAGTGAAATAGAGATCACAGCTTTGAGAGAAGTGCTTACTGACTATTAGGATGGAGTTCACAACACAGCTATGGAACTACTATGAAGAATACCGACGTTCACAACACGTTGCTCCGAGATTAAAACTGATCTTGGACACACTCAACAACGCTACGATTGAAGAACTACAAGAAATTATTCGCAAGGAAGTGTCAGCAAACTGTGAAGGATGTAAAATAGAACATCCTAGTCAACGTGAACATGTTCTGTGTTTGTTCTCTACAACTGATGATTGGACAAACCAGTTTATCGACTTAGCACTGATTAAACTTGACATATACAATGTTATGGAAAGATGGTTCCCGAAGCTGATGGAGTTAAACCCACACTGCAAGGAGAAGTTCGAAGCATACCTTATGTGGGATCATCTGAGAAACAGTTTGGAGCTCAACCGCAAAAAATTCGATGCAGAGTGGACTCTGATGTGGTCACAGCGAGTCAAAGAGAATTACAACGATGCAGACAGCTGAACTTCAATATATTCTAGACAATTCCTGGTTGCGTAAACTTAACACATATGTTTGTGCTAGAGATCTGTTACCAGAGAAGAAACCACAACATATTCAAGCATATATTGTGAACACGCACTCATCGGATCAGCCAGGAGAACACTGGACCTTGATGTTATTCAAGGGAAGATCAGCTGTATACTTCGACTCATTTGGACTACCACCACCGAGACGATATATGTTACCATTCATAAAAAGGAACTCATCAGCATGGACTATGAATACAACACGATATCAACATCGTGCGACAAATGTGTGTGGATTATATTGTATATTCGCACTCCACCACATGATGAAAGGAAAGAGGATGAAAAGATTATTCAATTCTCGGGATTTCTTCAAGAATGACAGAACAATAGTTCGATGGTTTGGAAAGCACTATGGTCGATTATACAGAAAAGCAAATTTGCTGTTGAATTAAACTTCACCAGGACATCGACGGCTGATATACATACAACGCAAAGAAGACGAAGATAACAACGAATGTGTCAACAACTCCACAAAATAGACTCTTTTGTTATTGATTCAGCGTAGGATGTTGTAGGATGTTGTAGGATGTTCAATTAAGTTTCTTCAAATCTGAGACCTTGTTTTGTACATAAATTATTGTTCTTTGTTAATATTATTGATGTATAATAATATATTATTGTTCATTGTTCTTGTTCTTGTTTTTGAAAAATAAATGATAAATTTCAACAAAATCGTTTTCACTGTAGGATCCCCACCAATTGATTCTGTTCGTGTCGATGTGTCATCTCTGGTCAGAATTATACAAACTTTAAAATTAGTAATGAAAAAATGTCTAAGTCCATTTTCATTTTTTCCGATCAGAAATATCACATCAATGACAGGAATATCTATCCTCAGGGGGGGAACTATGGCCCAGTACCCCCCAGTGGGGGGCACTATGGCCCAGTACCCCCCAGTGGGGGGCACTATGGCCCAGTACCCCCCAGTGGGGGGGCACTATGGCCCAGTACCCCCCAGTGGGGGGCACTATGGCCCAGTATCGAATACTGGACCATAGATCGTCCAGTATTCGATACTGGGCCATAGTGCCCCCCACTGGGGGGTACTGGGCCATAGTGCCCCCCACTGGGGGGTACTGGGCCATAGTGCCCCCCATTACTACTTTCAACTTGTTTTGGTAGTCATGTTGCTTTGCCATTACTAATTATTTATTTTTTCAGTGTAATAACATATGGGAGAGGGGGTACCCTTAAGTGAGTCAGTACTTGTCCCCCAATTCCTTTGTATGTATAAACAAATGTATGTGTTATATATCATGTGTTATCTAAATTTGACATATATTTGAAATAAATATATCTAAACTAAACTTTGGTACATTCCAGCAGTCGGAAATTTCATGCATGACACAACATTAGTTGGACATTAATTTGACACCATATATAGGTTGGCATTGTTCTCATTGTTTGATTTTTTTCAACCAGTAAAAGTTGGTAATGTTCCAATCTTAGTGTTTGTCAGATTGGATATTTCCAAGGAGAGCAAATTGAATTCTGCGAACCAGTGAGATTGATGTTTGGTTCAATGGGGGGGGGGGGGGGGGTGCAGTTGGCCGGAAATTTGAGGAAACTTCTAGCCACGTCCCTAGAAAATGTGTCTGTTGTCTATACTGAGACTATTGCGCAAAACGACTGCATTTAACGAAACAAAACATGTTAAAATTGCTATAACTTTAAGACTAGGTGATAGTACATACGTGTATCTGATAATCCATCGATACCATATACATGTAATCCTACTATTTCTTGAATAAGAAGAAACATTATAATAACGAACACAGCAGAAGACATATCCATGCAGGTTCATATGAATTCGGTCAATGGTGACGTATCCGCCGAATTCGAAATCGACATGCGTTCGGGCGGTATTTTAAGGATGGAATTATGAAATGGACATATGAAAGTGACAATCAACAATGATTTGCCATCAACCGAAGTGCTCCCCCAGCGTTACTATCAATAGCGTTATTATTTGGCTAATTTCAGTAATATTCTCCCAGTTTACATTCAATAAAACAAATTTGTCTCCGCATTTAAAATTCTTTGATATAGATCGTTTATATTCTGCAATAATTTGTACACAAGAGACGGATTCTTATGTTTTATTGTGTTTTTAAACTCTGAGGTGGCGGAATCTCGGTTTGTTTACATTACGAACATTTGAGTCCGTAATCGGAATCCGAATCCAAATCGGATTACCACGAAATTAGGATTACGGTCTGTTCGTTTACTGATTCTGCAAATTTGTGGTCTGTTCTTTTGCCGAACCAAGTCGTACTGGGACCAATCTGTAATCTGGATCCAGAATCTGAAACGGATTTTAGCGAAATAACGCCTCTGGGCGACAGTATTATTATGGTTATTTCGTACTGAGTATAAATCGTACCGATAGAGTCACGATAGTACAACAAAGATTAGCACATGTGTTTACGTCACCGGTGTACTTGTGTGGGCATGTTTCTATTATGAATGTTCGCTATCCCGAAGGTCCGCTATTCCGAAGGTTCTCTATTCCGAAGGTTTTTGTTATTTTTAGGTTAATTCTATATTCTAAAGTATTGAGACTAATTTGAGAGGGTTCATTATCACAAAGATTCTTTTTACGGAGTGTGCGCTCACATCCGAACTGATCATGCGCGCATACCGATACAGATACAGGAGGAAATAACTTAACTTAGAACATTAAATGTGATTTTGTTTTGTTTTCGCAGGTTTTCTTGAGATTTAATGTCATTACGTGGGCCCATACTTTTGAATTCTTGGCATATAATATGAATGGTGTGGTATATTGTGGACCCTCCCGCATTGGGACATGACACAGGTACAGTTGACTTAAGTGATGTTCTGTGTGGGCTCCAATTTGGAGTTCAATATTTTAAGGGCCAAATTTAGGATTTTATGGGCCCATACCTTTGAACTCTGGGCATATAATATGAATATTGGGGGCATGTCTCTATTCCGAAGGTTCACTATCCAGAATGTCCACTATTCCGAAATTTCTCTGAATGTTCGCTATTCCGAAGGTTCACCAATCAGAAGGTTCGTTATTCCGATGGTTCTGTATTCCGAAGGTTTTTTGTTATTTTAAGGTTAATTCTATATTCTAAAGTATTGGGAGGGTTCATTATCACGAAGATTCTTTTTATGAAGGAAATAACTTAAAACATTAAATGTGATTTTGTTTTGTTTTCGCGGGTTTTCTTGAGTTTAATGTCATTACGTATGACTTTATTTCTCATTAAATATTCACGCCAAGCAGCCCACACAATTGCTATGTTTCCATGCGATTTAATGTCATTACGTGTGACCTAATATCTCAATAATCTGAGGCAAGAGTACGCCTGGTAAAGGCGAATTATAACAGTGGGGCTATAACGCTCAATGAATACTGGGAACTATAACAAACTGCGCAGCAGAATATCGCTGATTAAACGAGTATGAGATGAGCCTAACTGCAATTGTGACTTTGTTTAAAGGCCCACTTAATTTTCGAGTCATTCATTTTTGTTATAGTATATACGGTTTTAATAACAATTTATGCCATAAAATTTGAATAAATTACTATAATTCATCACCATTTGAAACGCAGAATCCTTCTATCTCCTAGTTTGAAACACCTTTAAAATACCGCGACAAGTCGTGCGTCGTATATCTAGCAATTAGCAACTAACATGTCCTCTTCGGCTTTCCATAGATTTCAACGTAATTTGATACTTATGGGTATTTGTGTCCGGGAAGTGTTTTGGGCGGGTCAATTCGTGAGCCCGACCTGACCTTGACCTTTAAAACTGTCAATGCAAGGTCAATTTGGGTAAAACGGACAAATTTCGGCGAAATTTGATACCTAGGGATACTTTTGTCCGGGGAGTGTTTTGAACGGGTCAAATCGTGACATCGGCGTGACCTTGACCTTCAATGTGGTCAATCAAAGGTCAAATCGGGTAAAACGGATGGATTTCGACGAAATTTGATACCTATGGGTACTTTTGTCGGGGGAGTGTTTTGGACGGGTCAAATCATGACTCCGACCTTACCTTGACCTTCAAAATTGTTAATTAAAGGTCAAGTGGGGTAAAACGGACGGATTTCGACGAAATTTGATACCTAGTGGTACTTTTCTCCGGGTGGGGGTGTTTTGGACGGGTCAAATCATGACCCTGACCTGACCTTGACTTTCGAAATAGTCAATTGAAGGTCAAATCGCGCCTTTCGCCGGAAATCAGATGGGAAACATCCCGGACGAAGTCGGGCCCATCAGCTTGTGTAATAAAGAAGACAGTTTGAAGAAAGTAATGTATAACACGAGAAACGGGAAAACTTGAAATATAGAAGTATGCAAATTTCCCACATAAAATTTGAAAGCTAGTTTATAGAATAATTGTATTATAATTTATATTTATGGCTAATAATATGATCTTGGTGGCGTTACCATTTCTGACTATGGTTTTCTTGGTTTGTCTGCTAATCGGAGTATAGGGTCTTAATTAGATAAGCTTGGTGCAGCTTATTTACACCAAGCCAGACTGTCGGCGTTGAAAAAAGCTATGACGCGACTTGCTTCTAACCTCATGCGGATCCACACATTAAATATAATATTTATGGAGTAGTATCATACTTCACCCTAATTAAAGTCTGCTACGGGATTTGTGAGTATTTTTTCCCCTCAAGTTACATATAGGCGTCGCGACGAAGACCAGAATCAAATAATTATCTCCTCCAAACCAACTAACTAACTGCCAATCTTGTAACATTTACAGAAACTAGCGCTCGTGTCTAACACATTCCACTCACCCGACAACACCTATCGACCGGGACCCGGCATAAAAACCGACCCAGCACTTAGCTTGGGGTGGGGTGCAAGGAAATTTCAGACCCATAAGTGGTCATCAAAGCTCTCATCGAGTTAAGGCCGGACATATACCTACATATGTTCGGCTCGCTTACTGCTCTGCGATTTTCTTCGGGAGGCCAGGAACGGCCCATCAAGAACACATTGTAATTATCAATTTGTACATACATCATTTTACATAATAAAAATAAAATAACCAAAAAAATCATATAAACCAAAAAAAAAAACTGTTCACTGTACAAATATTACATATATAGATGTATTTCATGTCTTATTCTATACTGTTCAGATTCATTTCAACTAATAAAATTCACAAATAACACTGTATATGAAATTGTCAAAATATGCTTTCACCTACGCCCGTGCATTAGTATGGGGAGGAAGGGTGGGTCAGAAATATGCAACAACATGTGATAGCTATGCAAACTCTCTAAGTGCAATTGCTGGGCCCAATCTGCATGCAATTATCCCTATGTCTCGCTCTCGCTCTGCACGTGCCGCATCCGCCTGGTCCCGTGTCTTCCTGCTTGCGTTTGCTTGAGTTTATGTATATACATATTTTTAAACAACTAACAAAACTAACAAATTTTAACATTACAACACGGGCCCCGTTCTTCATTCCAGCGCACCATATGACTCGCTCGGCAACTACAAAATCATTAAAGGGACACCTCGGGACTCCACCACCATTCCCCATATTAAAGCTCGTGTGCCCTTCCCCATACAACATTCAATTCAATTCAACTCAACCTTTGCCGTGTTCGGACATGACGATTTTCTGTGTACAACATCTCCAATAACAACAAACCGTGGGGTGAAGGAGAAGATCACTCGATCTTTTCGACCATCCTGGGCGCTTCGCGCCCATCTACTTTATTCACCAGAATGTTAGTCAATAATCATGACGCGATTTTGGTGTTGTGTACCGGATTGCAAAGCCTCTGTTACAAAATTAGAAAATCTTGAAAAATATCCATGGATGAAAAGTGTAATTTCCATTCGTTTCCCCACAAAATTCACAAACGGGATTTACGAAGGAAATGGATGTTTGTGTTGCGAAGAGAAAACTTCAGTCCAAATAGACTATCTCGAGTTTGTTCTCTTCATTTCGACGACAGAAACGATCCGACTTTGTTCAAATACAACAATTTCAAAAAATCAAGCAACACGTTTATAATTATTACATCATTTTATATATCTGTTTTATTAATATTAACATAATTAAATCTTTGAAACTACCACACCAGTATGTTACCTTTAAATCACGATATAATTTCATTCAAAATTTACTGGTAACTTCAACTAGTATTAAGTCCTGCGAGTTTTAACTAATATCTGCCACAATGACGAGAGAAGGTGTAAAATAATCACTCTATTCAGTCAGGCAATCCCTACTTATTAATAGAGTTTCAATAAAAGGCTTTATTAACAATAGGCATTTGTACTTGCGATCATTTGAGTAACTCGGGAACACCAAAAAGCATTTCATTATTACAGAGAGGATCTACCCGAACAAGAGTTGATAAAGTGTTAAATGTTTATCCAAGGCTTTGTTAACAATTAGGCATTAGTAGGCCTACTTGCGATCATTTGAGTAACTCGGGAACAACAAATCTTTCATAAACATTTAACACTTTATCAACTCGTTTTATATACATGTAACTCTCGTCCGGGTAGATCCTCTCTGTAATAATGGAATGCTTTTTGGTGTTGCCACCTTTAATGTAGAATACAAAGTCACAATATTTCTTTTGGCAAACAATCAGCTGGCACTGTATTTGTTTATATCACACACTGGTCTCTCTCAATGATATGTCACCATTATTATTCCTGTATATGTGGTAACACGGGTTATCCAGAATGGCATAAATAGTACTCCTTTTGTGTTTGAATGTACTTTTTATTTCAAGAATTCCATCACCACAGCACTTGCAATAAACTAGCCCATCTGGACTTGCCCCGAGGATAGGATGATCAGGACGCCGTAACTATTCTGCTTTGTTTTCCAGAGATCTCTTTGTCAACATTTTGCTCGTTAACCCTTTACCCAACAAACCGGCCAAAACCGGCCAAATAAAGCTTCAACAGCCTAAAATATCTTCGGTCTGTCTCAATAGAACCATACAAATATGGATATCATTGGAACCGGCTCCTTGACCACATTGTGCATTGTGATAGTTACAGTTATGCCCTGTGCCAATGCATTCTCTTATATATGCGAGTCGACCATAGGTCGCCTCGCATATATAAGAGAATGCATTGGCCTAAAAAAAATCTTTTTTTAACACTTTTTACCATTTTTTCTTACATTCTTTAACAATTTTATAATTTTTAATGTGTTAAGCCAATGCATTCTCTTATATATGCGAGGCGACCTATGGTCGACTCGCATATATAAGAGAATGCATTGGCACAGGGCCCTCTGTTGGGTAAAGGGTTAACGGGCTGGTCAGTTTATTCACAAAAGAAACACAATTTCGGGAGTTTTTCCTTTGTGTAACTGGGTGGTAGTGATTCCCCATTTCCTCAGAAATTCTCGCAATTCGACAACATTCAAGCTACTAAATCTATCCATCGCATTCGAGTCTGCCATATTGATAAAACTGTTTACAAATAGAACCCTATATAATAGCTATATTGTCGGTCACGTGACACTCATTTCCGCCTCCAACACAGAAGAGCTCGAGTTTTCTTGTAACCCGGGAATCGTCTAATAGAGGTGTATGTAAATGAAATCCTTTTCTACCTAAAAGTCTGACACAGCAGGTTGCATCACCTCTGATCGGCGCCCGACAATGAATGGCTAACTATATCGCTATTCCATGATTATAGATGTTCATCATTTAACCGCAAAAGTGGTATATCACACACTTTATTCGGCGGCTCCATTCATTGTTTCGACATATTTACCGGGTCTCGTCAGGGGCGCTGGTCATTCTGTGAGTACCATATGTACTGGCAAAAAACTAGACAAACTAGTAATATCAGCCGATCCCACAAGTAGGTGCGAATGCATGGATTTCTTGGACTTGCATGCAACTTTCGGTCTGCTTCAGCGGGGGTGAAGTTTGAAATTCCAAGCCGGATACCCAAACAAAGGAGATCCTCTAGTCACGTTCATGCATGAATCTCATACATTGGTTCAGTACTCTGGCCAGCGGGCGATCAGATACAGACTTTAGGATTTCTCTCGAGAAAGCCGCGTAGACGCCGCAGTTCGAACGCCTTTCTGAACAGAACCAACCATCCACAGGCAATAAATAGTCTGGTCGTTCAGACTTGATTTTGAGGTGAACCTATAGAACAAATTGTTATTAAGCTGTTTTTGGTTTCATTTTGTCGGGCACTGAGAATCTGGGGAACAACATATCCAAAATCCGATAAAATGTTGCCATATGTCCTTATTAATACAGTCAATCTGATGGAAAGAAACACCCAAACCGTGAACAAATTGCTATGCAATGTCTTATGGTGCTTTTGAATGTGACTATACCCTTATATATAATAACATATCAAAAATCCCCATAAATTACAATATGGGAAAGTCGTCATGTTTGGGTCAAAAGACAGGATGTAAACAAAATGGTGAAAATTGGAATTTTGTTAACAAAACAGATCTGCCGACCACAAACGTTCAGCCGAGTTTCCTGACTGCTAAATGTGACCAAATAATAACATATCCAAAATGTCCATGCGTTTCATGGAGGGAAAGTCGTACTTTAAAATTTGGGTAAAAAGTGAAGAAAACATGTAAGAAAATGGTGACAATTGGAATGTTAGTCCGGGAACCAGGTCGACCATCGTACATCCCCCAGGATTAAGCTTGATCCATTTTTGTTCGTAGGGATGTCTGCTCAAACTATTTTGACGTTAACGTGTGGCCGGGTATGTTCCAGGCAATATGGCGGCCAAAATGACAGCCATTTCCGAGAGTGCGTGTACTACCACTCACTTCAGTGTGGTTTAAAGTTATGATAATGTGACAGAAACCTGCAACAAAAACGCATTATTCTTGGGTTTGTCCACCTTGAAATTTTGCACACCCCCTCCCCAGATAGATCATTGCCCATTACCTCCCAACTGGATCAAACTAAATTACAACTTGTACTTCAAGATCTCCAACTGTTGGAAATTTATCAAATCCTTACTGATAATACCGGTATATCAAAATTATTACATGTAATGCAGTGTGTAATATAGGAATTTATATACAAGTACCAAACATGAATTCACATCATAGAAAGGGTAGGTGCGGGAGTGTTAAATCTCCTATATATGCCTCTAATTGAACCAAATGTAATCCCAATCTATGGGATCCATTGATCTAGTAATTTCAAAGGGTATATTATAGGAGTTGAAGTGAGTTAATTTTCCTTAAAATAAGTTAAAACATTTAGGGAAAGGTTATCAACATGGCACCTCTATTCATTTTCTTTGAAATCATCAGCATAATAAATAGACGCATAATTTTCCTTGAAACCGTCAGCATAATAAATAGACATATCATTATCCTAGATGAAAAGGAGTTAATAGCCTATATAGACATAATAGTGCAACACCTGTCAAATGGACAACTGCATAGAGCACAGCACATGGGAATTAATCTCATTAAAATTGAAATGAATGACTCAAATAAATATTATCCAGCAGTTTCCGTTATTTGTTTACCAAACAGTGTCAGCTACGATAAGAGCTCATTTCATACACAAGCTACATGAGGGAGAACGGCAAGCAGACATGAGAGAGAACGGCAAGCAGACATGAGAGAGAACGGCAAGCAGACATGAGAGAGAACGGCAAGCAGACATGAGAGAGAACGACAAGCAGACATGAGAGAGAACGACAAGCAGACATGAGAGAGAACGGCAAGCAGGCATGAGAGAGAACGACAAGCAGACATGAGAGTGAACGGCAAGCAGACATGAGAGAGAACGGTAAGCAGACATGAGAGAGAACGACAGGCAGACATGAGAGAGAACGGTAAGCAGACACGAGAGAGAACGGTAAGCAGACATGAGAGAGAACGACAAGCAGACATGAGAGAGAACGGTAAGCATACATGAGAGTGAACGACAAGCAGACATGAGAGAGAACGGTAAGCAGACATGAGAGAGAACGACAAGCAGACATGAGAGAGAACGGCAAGCAGACATGAGAGAGAACGGCAAGCAGACATGAGAGAGAACGGCAAGCAGACATGAGAGAGAACGGCAAGCAGACATGAGAGTGAACGACAAGCAGACATGAGAGAGAACGGCAAGCAGACATGAGAGAGAACGGCAAGCAGACATGAGAGAGAACGACAAGCAGACATGAGAGTGAACGACAAGCAGACATGAGAGAGAACGGCAAGCAGACATGAGAGAGAACGGCAAGCAGACATGAGAGAGAACGACAAGCAGACATGAGAGAGAACGGCAAGCAGACATGAGAGTGAACGACAAGCAGACATGAGAGAGAACGGCAAGCAGACATGAGAGAGAACGACAAGCAGACATGAGAGAGAACGGCAAGCAGACATGAGAGAGAACGACAAGCAGACATGAGAGAGAACGACAAGCAGACATGAGAGAGAACGACAAGCAGACATGAGAGTGAACGACAAGCAGACATGAGAGAGAACGGCAAGCAGACATGAGAGAGAACGGCAAGCAGACATGAGAGAGAACGGCAAGCAGACATGAGAGAGAACGACAAGCAGACATGAGAGAGAACGGCAAGCAGACATGAGAGTGAACGACAAGCAGACATGAGAGAGAACGGCAAGCAGACATGAGAGAGAACGGCAAGCAGACATGAGAGAGAACGACAAGCAGACATGAGAGAGAACGACAAGCAGACATGGGAGAGAACGACAAGCAGACATGAGAGAGAACGGCAAGCAGACATGAGAGAGAACGGCAAGCAGACATGAGAGTGAACGACAAGCAGACATGAGAGAGAACGGCAAGCAGACATGAGAGAGAACGACAAGCAGACATGAGAGAGAACGACAAGCAGACATGAGAGTGAACGACAAGCAGACATGAGAGAGAACGGCAAGCAGACATGAGAGAGAACGACAAGCAGACATGAGAGAGAACGGCAAGCAGACATGAGAGAGAACGGCAAGCAGACATGAGAGTGAACGACAAGCAGACATGAGAGAGAACGGCAAGCAGACATGAGAGAGAACGACAAGCAGACATGAGAGAGAACGGCAAGCAGACATGAGAGAGAACGGCAAGCAGACATGAGAGAGAACGACAAGCAGACATGAGAGTGAACGACAAGCAGACATGAGAGTGAACGGCAAGCAGACATGAGAGAGAACGGCAAGCAGACATGAGAGTGAACGGCAAGCAGACATGAGAGTGAACGGCAAGCAGACATGAGAGTGAACGGCAAGCAGACATGAGAGTGAACGGCAAGCAGACATGAGAGTGAACGGCAAGCAGACATGAGAGTGAACGGCAAGCAGACATGAGAGAGAACGGCAAGCAGACATGAGAGAGAACGACAAGCAGACATGAGAGAGAACGGCAAGCAGACATGAGAGAGAACGACAAGCAGACATGAGAGAGAACGGCAAGCAGACATGAGAGAGAACGGCAAGCAGACATGAGAGAGAACGACAAGCAGACATGAGAGAGAACGGCAAGCAGACATGAGAGAGAACGACAAGCAGACATGAGAGAGAACGGCAAGCAGACATGAGAGAGAACGGCAAGCAGACATGGGAGTGAACGACAAGCAGACATGAGAGAGAACGACAAGCAGACATGAGAGAGAACGACAAGCAGACATGAGAGAGAACGGCAAGCAGACATGAGAGAGAACGGCAAGCAGACATGAGAGAGAACGGCAAGCAGACATGGGAGTGAACGACAAGCAGACATGAGAGAGAACGACAAGCAGACATGAGAGAGAACGACAAGCAGACATGAGAGAGAACGACAAGCAGACATGAGAGAGAACGACAAGCAGACATGAGAGAGAACGGCAAGCAGGCATGAGAGAGAACGACAAGCAGACATGAGAGAGAACGACAAGCAGACATGAGAGAGAACGACAAGCAGACATGAGAGAGAACGGCAAGCAGGCATGAGAGAGAACGACAAGCAGACATGAGAGAGAACGACAAGCAGACATGAGAGAGAACGACAAGCAGACATGAGAGAGAACGGCAAGCAGGCATGAGAGAGAACGACAAGCAGACATGAGAGAGAACGACAAGCAGACATGAGAGAGAACGACAAGCAGACATGAGAGAGAACGACAAGCAGACATGAGAGAGAACGACAAGCAGACATGAGAGAGAACGGCAAGCAGACATGAGAGAGAACGGCAAGCAGACATGGGAGTGAACGACAAGCAGACATGAGAGAGAACGACAAGCAGACATGAGAGAGAACGACAAGCAGACATGGGAGTGAACGACAAGCAGACATGAGAGAGAACGACAAGCAGACATGAGAGAGAACGACAAGCAGACATGAGAGAGAACGACAAGCAGACATGAGAGAGAACGACAAGCAGACATGAGAGAGAACGGCAAGCAGGCATGAGAGAGAACGACAAGCAGACATGAGAGAGAACGACAAGCAGACATGAGAGAGAACGACAAGCAGACATGAGAGAGAACGACAAGCAGACATGAGAGAGAACGGCAAGCAGGCATGAGAGAGAACGACAAGCAGACATGAGAGAGAACGACAAGCAGACATGAGAGAGAACGACAAGCAGACATGAGAGAGAACGGCAAGCAGGCATGAGAGAGAACGACAAGCAGACATGAGAGAGAACGACAAGCAGACATGAGAGAGAACGACAAGCAGACATGAGAGAGAACGGCAAGCAGGCATGAGAGAGAACGACAAGCAGACATGAGAGAGAACGACAAGCAGTCATGAGAGAGAACGACAAGCAGACATGAGAGAGAACGACAAGCAGACATGAGAGAGAACGACAAGCAGACATGAGAGAGAACGGCAAGCAGACATGAGAGAGAACGGCAAGCAGACATGGGAGTGAACGACAAGCAGACATGAGAGAGAACGACAAGCAGACATGAGAGAGAACGACAAGCAGACATGAGAGAGAACGACAAGCAGACATGAGAGAGAACGACAAGCAGACATGAGAGAGAACGACAAGCAGACATGAGAGAGAACGGCAAGCAGGCATGAGAGAGAACGACAAGCAGACATGAGAGAGAACGACAAGCAGACATGAGAGAGAACGACAAGCAGACATGAGAGAGAACGGCAAGCAGGCATGAGAGAGAACGACAAGCAGACATGAGAGAGAACGACAAGCAGACATGAGAGAGAACGACAAGCAGACATGAGAGAGAACGGCAAGCAGGCATGAGAGAGAACGACAAGCAGACATGAGAGAGAACGACAAGCAGACATGAGAGAGAACGACAAGCAGACATGAGAGAGAACGACAAGCAGACATGAGAGAGAACGACAAGCAGACATGAGAGAGAACGGCAAGCAGACATGAGAGAGAACGGCAAGCAGACATGGGAGTGAACGACAAGCAGACATGAGAGAGAACGACAAGCAGACATGAGAGAGAACGACAAGCAGACATGAGAGTGAACGACAAGCAGACATGAGAGAGAACGGCAAGCAGACATGAGAGAGAACGGCAAGCAGACATGAGAGAGAACGGCAAGCAGACATGAGAGAGAACGGCAAGCAGACATGAGAGAGAACGGCAAGCAGACATGAGAGAGAACGGCAAGCAGACATGAGAGTGAACGACAAGCAGACATGAGAGTGAACGACAAGCAGACATGAGAGAGAACGGCAAGCAGACATGAGAGAGAACGACAAGCAGACATGAGAGTGAACGACAAGCAGACATGAGAGAGAACGGCAAGCAGACATGAGAGAGAACGGCAAGCAGACATGAGAGAGAACGGCAAGCAGACATGAGAGAGAACGGCAAGCAGACATGAGAGAGAACGGCAAGCAGACATGAGAGAGAACGGCAAGCAGACATGAGAGAGAACGGCAAGCAGACATGAGAGAGAACGGCAAGCAGACATGAGAGAGAACGGCAAGCAGACATGAGAGTGAACGACAAGCAGACATGAGAGAGAACGGCAAGCAGACATGAGAGAGAACGGCAAGCAGACATGAGAGAGAACGGCAAGCAGACATGAGAGAGAACGGCAAGCAGACATGAGAGAGAACGGCAAGCAGACATGAGAGAGAACGGCAAGCAGACATGAGAGTGAACGACAAGCAGACATGAGAGTGAACGACAAGCAGACATGAGAGAGAACGGCAAGCAGACATGAGAGAGAACGGCAAGCAGACATGAGAGAGAACGGCAAGCAGACATGAGAGAGAACGGCAAGCAGACATGGGAGTGAACGACAAGCAGACATGAGAGAGAACGACAAGCAGACATGAGAGTGAACGGCAAGCAGACATGAGAGAGAACGGCAAGCAGACATGAGAGAGAACGGCAAGCAGACATGAGAGAGAACGGCAAGCAGACATGAGAGAGAACGGCAAGCAGACATGAGAGTGAACGGCAAGCAGACATGAGAGTGAACGGCAAGCAGACATGAGAGAGAACGGCAAGCAGACATGAGAGAGAACGGCAAGCAGACATGAGAGAGAACGGCAAGCAGACATGAGAGAGAACGACAAGCAGACATGAGAGAGAACGGCAAGCAGACATGAGAGAGAACGGCAAGCAGACATGAGAGAGAACGACAAGCAGACATGAGAGAGAACGGCAAGCAGACATGAGAGAGAACGGCAAGCAGACATGAGAGAGAACGGCAAGCAGACATGAGAGAGAACGACAAGCAGACATGAGAGAGAACGGCAAGCAGACATGAGAGAGAACGACAAGCAGACATGAGAGAGAACGGCAAGCAGACATGAGAGAGAACGGCAAGCAGACATGAGAGTGAACGGCAAGCAGACATGAGAGAGAACGGCAAGCAGACATGAGAGAGAACGACAAGCAGACATGAGAGAGAACGACAAGCAGACATGAGAGAGAACGGCAAGCAGACATGAGAGAGAACGACAAGCAGACATGAGAGAGAACGGCAAGCAGACATGAGAGAGAACGGCAAGCAGACATGAGAGTGAACGGCAAGCAGACATGAGAGAGAACGACAAGCAGACATGAGAGAGAACGGCAAGCAGACATGAGAGAGAACGGCAAGCAGACATGAGAGAGAACGGCAAGCAGACATGAGAGAGAACGGCAAGCAGACATGAGAGAGAACGGCAAGCAGACATGAGAGAGAACGACAAGCAGACATGAGAGAGAACGGCAAGCAGACATGAGAGAGAACGACAAGCAGACATGAGAGAGAACGGCAAGCAGACATGAGAGAGAACGACAAGCAGACATGAGAGAGAACGACAAGCAGACATGAGAGAGAACGGCAAGCAGACATGAGAGAGAACGACAAGCAGACATGAGAGAGAACGGCAAGCAGACATGAGAGAGAACGGCAAGCAGACATGAGAGAGAACGGTAAGCAGACATGGGAGTGAACGACAAGCAGACATGGGAGTGAACGACAAGCAGACATGAGAGAGAACGACAAGCAGACATGAGAGAGAACGGCAAGCAGACATGAGAGAGAACGGCAAGCAGACATGAGAGAGAACGGTAAGCAGACATGGGAGTGAACGACAAGCAGACATGGGAGTGAACGACAAGCAGACATGGGAGAGAACGGCAAGCAGACATGGGAGAGAACGGCAAGCAGACATGAGAGAGAACGGCAAGCAGACATGGGAGAGAACGGCAAGCAGACATGGGAGAGAACGGCAAGCAGACATGAGAGAGAACGGCAAGCAGACATGAGAGAGAACGGCAAGCAGACATGAGAGAGAACGACAAGCAGACATGAGAGAGAACGGTAAGCAGACATGAGAGAGAACGGCAAGCAGACATGGGAGAGAACGGCAAGCAGACATGAGAGAGAACGGCAAGCAGACATGAGAGAGAACGACAAGCAGACATGAGAGAGAACGACAAGCAGACATGGGAGTGAACGACAAGCAGACATGAGAGAGAACGACAAGCAGACATGAGAGTGAACGGCAAGCAGACATGAGAGTGAACGGCAAGCAGACATGAGAGTGAACGGCAAGCAGACATGAGAGTGAACGGCAAGCAGACATGAGAGTGAACGGCAAGCAGACATGAGAGAGAACGGCAAGCAGACATGAGAGAGAACGACAAGCAGACATGAGAGAGAACGGCAAGCAGACATGAGAGAGAACGACAAGCAGACATGAGAGAGAACGGCAAGCAGACATGAGAGAGAACGGCAAGCAGACATGAGAGAGAACGACAAGCAGACATGAGAGTGAACGACAAGCAGACATGAGAGTGAACGGCAAGCAGACATGAGAGAGAACGGCAAGCAGACATGAGAGTGAACGGCAAGCAGACATGAGAGTGAACGGCAAGCAGACATGCGAGTGAACGGCAAGCAGACATGAGAGTGAACGGCAAGCAGACATGAGAGTGAACGGCAAGCAGACATGAGAGTGAACGGCAAGCAGACATGAGAGAGAACGGCAAGCAGACATGAGAGAGAACGACAAGCAGACATGAGAGAGAACGGCAAGCAGACATGAGAGAGAACGACAAGCAGACATGAGAGAGAACGGCAAGCAGACATGAGAGAGAACGGCAAGCAGACATGAGAGAGAACGACAAGCAGACATGAGAGTGAACGACAAGCAGACATGAGAGTGAACGGCAAGCAGACATGAGAGAGAACGGCAAGCAGACATGAGAGTGAACGGCAAGCAGACATGAGAGTGAACGGCAAGCAGACATGAGAGTGAACGGCAAGCAGACATGAGAGTGAACGGCAAGCAGACATGAGAGTGAACGGCAAGCAGACATGAGAGTGAACGGCAAGCAGACATGAGAGAGAACGGCAAGCAGACATGAGAGAGAACGACAAGCAGACATGAGAGAGAACGGCAAGCAGACATGAGAGAGAACGACAAGCAGACATGAGAGAGAACGGCAAGCAGACATGAGAGAGAACGGCAAGCAGACATGAGAGAGAACGACAAGCAGACATGAGAGAGAACGGCAAGCAGACATGAGAGAGAACGACAAGCAGACATGAGAGAGAACGGCAAGCAGACATGAGAGAGAACGGCAAGCAGACATGGGAGTGAACGACAAGCAGACATGAGAGAGAACGACAAGCAGACATGAGAGTGAACGACAAGCAGACATGAGAGAGAACGGCAAGCAGACATGAGAGAGAACGGCAAGCAGACATGAGAGAGAACGGCAAGCAGACATGAGAGAGAACGGCAAGCAGACATGGGAGTGAACGACAAGCAGACATGAGAGAGAACGACAAGCAGACATGAGAGTGAACGGCAAGCAGACATGAGAGAGAACGGCAAGCAGACATGAGAGAGAACGGCAAGCAGACATGAGAGAGAACGACAAGCAGACATGAGAGAGAACGGCAAGCAGACATGAGAGAGAACGGCAAGCAGACATGAGAGAGAACGGCAAGCAGACATGAGAGTGAACGGCAAGCAGACATGAGAGTGAACGGCAAGCAGACATGAGAGAGAACGGCAAGCAGACATGAGAGAGAACGGCAAGCAGACATGAGAGAGAACGGCAAGCAGACATGAGAGAGAACGACAAGCAGACATGAGAGAGAACGGCAAGCAGACATGAGAGAGAACGGCAAGCAGACATGAGAGAGAACGACAAGCAGACATGAGAGAGAACGGCAAGCAGACATGAGAGAGAACGGCAAGCAGACATGAGAGAGAACGGCAAGCAGACATGAGAGAGAACGACAAGCAGACATGAGAGAGAACGGCAAGCAGACATGAGAGAGAACGACAAGCAGACATGAGAGAGAACGGCAAGCAGACATGAGAGAGAACGGCAAGCAGACATGAGAGTGAACGGCAAGCAGACATGAGAGAGAACGGCAAGCAGACATGAGAGAGAACGACAAGCAGACATGAGAGAGAACGGCAAGCAGACATGAGAGAGAACGGCAAGCAGACATGAGAGAGAACGACAAGCAGACATGAGAGAGAACGGCAAGCAGACATGAGAGAGAACGGCAAGCAGACATGAGAGTGAACGGCAAGCAGACATGAGAGAGAACGACAAGCAGACATGAGAGAGAACGGCAAGCAGACATGAGAGAGAACGGCAAGCAGACATGAGAGAGAACGGCAAGCAGACATGAGAGAGAACGGCAAGCAGACATGAGAGAGAACGGCAAGCAGACATGAGAGAGAACGACAAGCAGACATGAGAGAGAACGGCAAGCAGACATGAGAGAGAACGACAAGCAGACATGAGAGAGAACGGCAAGCAGACATGAGAGAGAACGACAAGCAGACATGAGAGAGAACGACAAGCAGACATGAGAGAGAACGGCAAGCAGACATGAGAGAGAACGACAAGCAGACATGAGAGAGAACGGCAAGCAGACATGAGAGAGAACGGCAAGCAGACATGAGAGAGAACGGTAAGCAGACATGGGAGTGAACGACAAGCAGACATGGGAGTGAACGACAAGCAGACATGAGAGAGAACGACAAGCAGACATGAGAGAGAACGGCAAGCAGACATGAGAGAGAACGGCAAGCAGACATGAGAGAGAACGGTAAGCAGACATGGGAGTGAACGACAAGCAGACATGGGAGTGAACGACAAGCAGACATGAGAGAGAACGACAAGCAGACATGAGAGAGAACGGCAAGCAGACATGAGAGAGAACGACAAGCAGACATGAGAGAGAACGGCAAGCAGACATGAGAGAGAACGGCAAGCAGACATGAGAGAGAACGGTAAGCAGACATGGGAGTGAACGACAAGCAGACATGGGAGTGAACGACAAGCAGACATGAGAGTGAACGACAAGCAGACATGAGAGAGAACGACAAGCAGACATGAGAGTGAACGACAAGCAGACATGGGAGTGAACGACAAGCAGACATGAGAGAGAACGGCAAGCAGACATGAGAGAGAACGGCAAGCAGACATGAGAGAGAACGGCAAGCAGACATGAGAGAGAACGGCAAGCAGACATGAGAGAGAACGGCAAGCAGACATGAGAGAGAACGGCAAGCAGACATGAGAGAGAACGACAAGCAGACATGAGAGAGAACGGCAAGCAGACATGAGAGAGAACGGCAAGCAGACATGAGAGAGAACGACAAGCAGACATGAGAGAGAACGGCAAGCAGACATGAGAGAGAACGGCAAGCAGACATGAGAGAGAACGGCAAGCAGACATGAGAGAGAACGGCAAGCAGACATGAGAGAGAACGGTAAGCAGACATGGGAGTGAACGACAAGCAGACATGGGAGTGAACGACAAGCAGACATGAGAGTGAACGACAAGCAGACATGAGAGAGAACGACAAGCAGACATGAGAGTGAACGACAAGCAGACATGGGAGTGAACGACAAGCAGACATGAGAGAGAACGACAAGCAGACATGAGAGAGAACGGCAAGCAGACATGAGAGAGAACGACAAGCAGACATGAGAGAGAACGGCAAGCAGACATGAGAGTGAACGGCAAGCAGACATGAGAGTGAACGGCAAGCAGACATGAGAGTGAACGGCAAGCAGGCATGAGAGAGAACGGCAAGCAGACATGAGAGAGAACGGCAAGCAGACATGAGAGTGAACGGCAAGCAGACATGAGAGTGAACGGCAAGCAGACATGAGAGAGAACGGCAAGCAGACATGGGAGTGAACGACAAGCAGACATGAGAGAGAACGGCAAGCAGACATGAGAGAGAACGGCAAGCAGACATGAGAGAGAACGGCAAGCAGACATGAGAGTGAACGGCAAGCAGACATGAGAGAGAACGACAAGCAGACATGAGAGAGAACGGCAAGCAGACATGGGAGTGAACGACAAGCAGACATGAGAGAGAACGGCAAGCAGACATGAGAGAGAACGGCAAGCAGACATGAGAGAGAACGGCAAGCAGACATGAGAGAGAACGGCAAGCAGACATGAGAGTGAACGGCAAGCAGACATGAGAGTGAACGGCAAGCAGACATGAGAGAGAACGGCAAGCAGACATGAGAGAGAACGGCAAGCAGACATGAGAGAGAACGGCAAGCAGACATGAGAGAGAACGACAAGCAGACATGAGAGAGAACGACAAGCAGACATGAGAGAGAACGGCAAGCAGACATGGGAGTGAACGACAAGCAGACATGAGAGAGAACGACAAGCAGACATGAGAGTGAACGGCAAGCAGACATGAGAGTGAACGGCAAGCAGACATGGGAGTGAACGACAAGCAGACATGAGAGAGAACGGCAAGCAGACATGAGAGAGAACGGCAAGCAGACATGAGAGAGAACGGCAAGCAGACATGAGAGAGAACGGCAAGCAGACATGAGAGTGAACGGCAAGCAGACATGAGAGTGAACGGCAAGCAGACATGAGAGAGAACGGCAAGCAGACATGAGAGAGAACGGCAAGCAGACATGAGAGAGAACGACAAGCAGACATGAGAGAGAACGGCAAGCAGACATGAGAGAGAACGGCAAGCAGACATGAGAGAGAACGACAAGCAGACATGAGAGAAAACGACAAGCAGACATGAGAGAGAACGGCAAGCAGACATGGGAGTGAACGACAAGCAGACATGAGAGAGAACGACAAGCAGACATGAGAGAGAACGGCAAGCAGACATGAGAGAGAACGGCAAGCAGACATGAGAGAGAACGGCAAGCAGACATGAGAGAGAACGGCAAGCAGACATGAGAGAGAACGGCAAGCAGACATGAGAGAGAACGGCAAGCAGACATGAGAGTGAACGACAAGCAGACATGAGAGAGAACGGCAAGCAGACATGAGAGAGAACGACAAGCAGACATGAGAGAGAACGGCAAGCAGACATGAGAGTGAACGGCAAGCAGACATGAGAGAGAACGGCAAGCAGACATGAGAGAGAACGGCAAGCAGACATGAGAGAGAACGACAAGCAGACATGAGAGAGAACGACAAGCAGACATGAGAGAGAACGACAAGCAGACATGAGAGAGAACGACAAGCAGACATGAGAGAGAACGACAAGCAGACATGAGAGAGAACGACAAGCAGACATGAGAGAGAACGACAAGCAGACATGAGAGAGAACGGCAAGCAGACATGAGAGAGAACGACAAGCAGACATGAGAGAGAACGACAAGCAGACATGAGAGAGAACGGCAAGCAGACATGGGAGTGAACGACAAGCAGACATGAGAGAGAACGACAAGCAGACATGAGAGTGAACGGCAAGCAGACATGAGAGTGAACGGCAAGCAGACATGAGAGTGAACGGCAAGCAGACATGAGAGTGAACGACAAGCAGACATGAGAGAGAACGACAAGCAGACATGAGAGAGAACGGCAAGCAGACATGAGAGAGAACGGCAAGCAGACATGAGAGAGAACGGCAAGCAGACATGAGAGAGAACGACAAGCAGACATGAGAGTGAACGGCAAGCAGACATGAGAGTGAACGACAAGCAGGCATGGGAGAGAACGGCAAGCAGACATGAGAGAGAACGACAAGCAGACATGAGAGAGAACGGCAAGCAGACATGAGAGAGAACGACAAGCAGACATGAGAGAGAACGGCAAGCAGACATGAGAGTGAACGACAAGCAGACATGAGAGAGAACGGCAAGCAGACATGAGAGAGAACGGCAAGCAGACATGAGAGTGAACGGCAAGCAGACATGAGAGAGAACGGCAAGCAGACATGAGAGAGAACGGCAAGCAGACATGAGAGAGAACGGCAAGCAGACATGAGAGAGAACGGCAAGCAGACATGAGAGAGAACGGCAAGCAGACATGAGAGAGAACGACAAGCAGACATGAGAGTGAACGACAAGCAGACATGAGAGAGAACGGCAAGCAGACATGAGAGAGAACGACAAGCAGACATGAGAGAGAACGACAAGCAGACATGAGAGTGAACGACAAGCAGACATGAGAGAGAACGGCAAGCAGACATGAGAGAGAACGACAAGCAGACATGAGAGAGAACGGCAAGCAGACATGGGAGTGAACGACAAGCAGACATGAGAGAGAACGACAAGCAGACATGAGAGAGAACGGCAAGCAGACATGAGAGAGAACGGCAAGCAGACATGAGAGAGAACGGCAAGCAGACATGAGAGAGAACGGCAAGCAGACATGAGAGAGAACGGCAAGCAGACATGAGAGAGAACGGCAAGCAGACATGAGAGTGAACGACAAGCAGACATGAGAGAGAACGGCAAGCAGACATGAGAGAGAACGACAAGCAGACATGAGAGAGAACGGCAAGCAGACATGAGAGTGAACGGCAAGCAGACATGAGAGAGAACGGCAAGCAGACATGAGAGAGAACGGCAAGCAGACATGAGAGAGAACGACAAGCAGACATGAGAGAGAACGACAAGCAGACATGAGAGAGAACGACAAGCAGACATGAGAGAGAACGACAAGCAGACATGAGAGAGAACGACAAGCAGACATGAGAGAGAACGACAAGCAGACATGAGAGAGAACGACAAGCAGACATGAGAGAGAACGACAAGCAGACATGAGAGTGAACGACAAGCAGACATGAGAGAGAACGACAAGCAGACATGAGAGAGAACGACAAGCAGACATGAGAGAGAACGACAAGCAGACATGAGAGAGAACGACAAGCAGACATGAGAGAGAACGACAAGCAGACATGAGAGAGAACGACAAGCAGACATGAGAGAGAACGACAAGCAGACATGAGAGAGAACGACAAGCAGACATGAGAGAGAACGACAAGCAGACATGAGAGAGAACGGCAAGCAGACATGAGAGAGAACGGCAAGCAGACATGAGAGTGAACGACAAGCAGACATGAGAGAGAACGACAAGCAGACATGAGAGAGAACGACAAGCAGACATGAGAGAGAACGACAAGCAGACATGAGAGAGAACGACAAGCAGACATGAGAGAGAACGACAAGCAGACATGAGAGAGAACGGCAAGCAGACATGAGAGAGAACGACAAGCAGACATGAGAGAGAACGGCAAGCAGACATGAGAGAGAACGGCAAGCAGACATGAGAGAGAACGGCAAGCAGACATGAGAGAGAACGGCAAGCAGACATGAGAGAGAACGGCAAGCAGACATGAGAGTGAACGGCAAGCAGACATGAGAGAGAACGGCAAGCAGACATGAGAGAGAACGGCAAGCAGACATGAGAGAGAACGACAAGCAGACATGAGAGAGAACGGCAAGCAGACATGAGAGTGAACGGCAAGCAGACATGAGAGAGAACGGCAAGCAGACATGAGAGAGAACGGCAAGCAGACATGAGAGAGAACGACAAGCAGACATGAGAGAGAACGGCAAGCAGACATGAGAGAGAACGGCAAGCAGACATGAGAGAGAACGACAAGCAGACATGAGAGAGAACGACAAGCAGACATGAGAGAGAACGGCAAGCAGACATGGGAGAGAACGACAAGCAGACATGAGAGAGAACGACAAGCAGACATGAGAGAGAACGGCAAGCAGACATGGGAGTGAACGACAAGCAGACATGGGAGAGAACGGCAAGCAGACATGAGAGTGAACGGCAAGCAGACATGAGAGAGAACGGCAAGCAGACATGAGAGTGAACGGCAAGCAGACATGAGAGTGAACGGCAAGCAGACATGAGAGTGAACGGCAAGCAGACATGAGAGAGAACGGCAAGCAGACATGAGAGAGAACGGCAAGCAGACATGAGAGAGAACGACAAGCAGACATGAGAGAGAACGGCAAGCAGACATGAGAGAGAACGGCAAGCAGACATGAGAGAGAACGACAAGCAGACATGAGAGAGAACGACAAGCAGACATGAGAGAGAACGGCAAGCAGACATGGGAGAGAACGACAAGCAGACATGAGAGAGAACGACAAGCAGACATGAGAGAGAACGGCAAGCAGACATGGGAGTGAACGACAAGCAGACATGGGAGAGAACGGCAAGCAGACATGAGAGTGAACGGCAAGCAGACATGAGAGTGAACGGCAAGCAGACATGAGAGAGAACGACAAGCAGACATGAGAGAGAACGGCAAGCAGACATGGGAGTGAACGACAAGCAGACATGAGAGAGAACGGCAAGCAGACATGAGAGAGAACGGCAAGCAGACATGAGAGAGAACGGCAAGCAGACATGAGAGTGAACGGCAAGCAGACATGAGAGTGAACGGCAAGCAGACATGAGAGAGAACGGCAAGCAGACATGAGAGAGAACGGCAAGCAGACATGAGAGAGAACGACAAGCAGACATGAGAGAGAACGGCAAGCAGACATGAGAGAGAACGGCAAGCAGACATGAGAGAGAACGACAAGCAGACATGAGAGAGAACGACAAGCAGACATGAGAGAGAACGGCAAGCAGACATGGGAGTGAACGACAAGCAGACATGAGAGAGAACGACAAGCAGACATGAGAGTGAACGGCAAGCAGACATGAGAGTGAACGGCAAGCAGACATGAGAGTGAACGGCAAGCAGACATGAGAGTGAACGGCAAGCAGACATGAGAGTGAACGGCAAGCAGACATGAGAGAGAACGGCAAGCAGACATGAGAGAGAACGGCAAGCAGACATGAGAGAGAACGGCAAGCAGACATGAGAGAGAACGACAAGCAGACATGAGAGTGAACGGCAAGCAGACATGAGAGTGAACGACAAGCAGGCATGGGAGAGAACGGCAAGCAGACATGAGAGAGAACGACAAGCAGACATGAGAGAGAACGGCAAGCAGACATGAGAGAGAACGACAAGCAGACATGAGAGAGAACGGCAAGCAGACATGAGAGTGAACGACAAGCAGACATGAGAGAGAACGGCAAGCAGACATGAGAGAGAACGGCAAGCAGACATGAGAGTGAACGGCAAGCAGACATGAGAGAGAACGGCAAGCAGACATGAGAGAGAACGGCAAGCAGACATGAGAGAGAACGGCAAGCAGACATGAGAGAGAACGGCAAGCAGACATGAGAGAGAACGGCAAGCAGACATGAGAGAGAACGACAAGCAGACATGAGAGTGAACGACAAGCAGACATGAGAGAGAACGGCAAGCAGACATGAGAGTGAACGGCAAGCAGACATGAGAGAGAACGGCAAGCAGACATGAGAGAGAACGGCAAGCAGACATGAGAGAGAACGGCAAGCAGACATGAGAGAGAACGACAAGCAGACATGAGAGTGAACGACAAGCAGACATGAGAGTGAACGACAAGCAGGCATGGGAGAGAACGGCAAGCAGACATGAGAGAGAACGACAAGCAGACATGAGAGAGAACGGCAAGCAGACATGAGAGAGAACGACAAGCAGACATGAGAGAGAACGGCAAGCAGACATGAGAGTGAACGACAAGCAGACATGAGAGAGAACGGCAAGCAGACATGAGAGAGAACGGCAAGCAGACATGGGAGAGAACGACAAGCAGACATGAGAGAGAACGGCAAGCAGACATGAGAGAGAACGACAAGCAGACATGAGAGTGAACGGCAAGCAGACATGAGAGAGAACGACAAGCAGACATGAGAGAGAACGGCAAGCAGACATGAGAGAGAACGGCAAGCAGACATGAGAGAGAACGGCAAGCAGACATGAGAGAGAACGACAAGCAGACATGAGAGTGAACGGCAAGCAGACATGAGAGAGAACGACAAGCAGACATGAGAGTGAACGGCAAGCAGACATGGGAGAGAACGGCAAGCAGACATGAGAGAGAACGACAAGCAGACATGAGAGTGAACGGCAAGCAGACATGAGAGAGAACGACAAGCAGACATGAGAGAGAACGGCAAGCAGACATGAGAGTGAACGACAAGCAGACATGAGAGTGAACGGCAAGCAGACATGGGAGAGAACGGCAAGCAGACATGAGAGAGAACGGCAAGCAGACATGAGAGAGAACGACAAGCAGACATGAGAGAGAACGGCAAGCAGACATGAGAGAGAACGACAAGCAGACATGAGAGAGAACGGCAAGCAGACATGAGAGTGAACGACAAGCAGACATGAGAGAGAACGGCAAGCAGACATGAGAGAGAACGGCAAGCAGACATGAGAGAGAACGGTAATCAGACATGAGAGAGAACGACAAGCAGACATGAGAGTGAACGGCAAGCAGACATGGGAGAGAACAGCAAGCAGACATGGGAGAGAACGACAAGCAGACATGAGAGAGAACGGCAAGCAGACATGAGAGAGAACGACAAGCAGACATGAGAGTGAACGGCAAGCATACATGAGAGAGAACGGTAAGCAGACATGAGAGAGAACGACAAACAGACATGAGAGAGAACGGTAAGCAGACATGGGAGAGAGTGATCCGTGTGAGCTTGTGTGCATCTGTCAACAATTTCATTAGCACAAGCTACATATCGTACCTTAATTTGTCAGATCATTATGAAATTTGTCGTAGCTGTTGACATCGACATGTACATTGGAACCAGTCATTTTGGGGTCATTCGGCTAAAAAAAACATGGCCGCCAATGGCCATCTTGGATTTCAAAATTAAATCCATTAGCATGGCGTCGCATCAGTGCTATAATGTCGTATAACTCACATTTTCAACTTTCCGAGAAAATGAAGGTTGAAGTGTTCAGACAAAAATTCTCCTAATGCTGACAAAGCATGACGTATTGTTGTATTTATCCCAATGAAAACTGACATTAGCTGTCCATTGAACCACATACTTTTTCTGTTTACTCCCTCGTTTTCTTTGAAAAATCAATAACTTGTTTGGAGATACGACCTTTTGCGTACGCCAACGACGATTGGTTTCCGTGCTATAAGGAAGTTGTGCTAATAAATACAGATTAAGTTAAATATGGTGGCAATCGCATGTGTCTATGAACTAAAAAGTGCCTATTCTACATTATGAATATTCACTCATGTGCATCATCATACAGAAATTTGTGGAACAATCACAAAATTTAAATCACCAAATGATCACGTGACTAACATGAAGATACGACCATATAGCACACATTTGAGAATTTACAAACACAAAACAGAAGTCACGTGGACAACCTGAAGCATCCGATTGGCTGATGTTGGACATACGACCTTATAGCACGAATAATTGTGAAGATCGCTGGAGATACGACATTTGTGTCACTGGTTTGTGAGAATATTTGCCATCCAATGCAAAAACAGTTTGGCCCATCGGATTGGATTTTTTCTCACGATTCGAATTGGATTGGATTTTTTCTCACGATTCGAATGATAACAAATACTCATTTCCCGCCAAAATGGAGTTACGACCTTATAGCACTGATGCGACGATGGGTTACAGGTCGGAGTGTTTGTCTATTCATCATGAAATTTGTCGTGGATGTTAATATTGATATGTAGATGGGAACAAGTCATTTTTGGGATCATTCGGCCATAAAACATGGTCGCCGGCAGTCATTTTGTATTTTACTCTTTGCATGACTAAATCCTTTGGCACGGGCTACAAGTCGTATCTTTGGTAGGATCATCATGAAATTTGTCATGGATGTTGACATTGACATGTAGATTGGAATGAGCCATGTTGGCGTCATTCATAAAAAAAAACATATCCGCCAGTGGCCATCTTGGATTTAAAAAATCATTATATCACCATGGGCTACAGGCCGGTGTGTTCCTCTGATCATCGTGAAATTTGACGTGGATGTTAATATTGACATGTAGATGGGAACGAGTCATTTTGGGGTAATTCGACCATAAAACATGGCCGCTGCCAGCCATCTTGGATTATCCTGTTTGCATAATTAAATCCTTTGGCATGGGCCGCAGGTTGTACCTTTGGTTGGATCATTATGAACTTTGTCATATCTGTTGCATGACATGCACATGTTGGTGGGAACGAGTCATTTTTGGGTCATTCGGCCATAAACATGGCCGCTGGCAGCCATCTTGGATTTTACTCTTTGTGTGACTAAATCCGTTGGCACAGGCTACGTACAGGTCATACAGTAATGCCCTAAATAATTAACTCCTTAACCACAGCAGAATTATGGGTAATGTTTCAGGATTTCGTCGGAAATATGGCTTGTTGCCATTCACCGGAAAGCTCTCAGTGAGTCCATTATTTAGGAGTCGATTATTTAGGGCATTACTGTACCTTTGGTCGGATCATTATGACATTTGTCAGCTACAGGTCATACTGCTCGTCTGATCATCATGAAATTTGTCGTGGGTGTTAATATTGACATGTAGATGGGAATGAGTCATCTTGGGGTCATTCGGCCATACAACTAGGCCGCTGGCATCCATCTTCGATTTTACTCTGTGCATGGATAAATCCTTTGGCGTTAATATTGACACGTAGACGGGAACGAGTCATTTTATGGTAATTCGGCCATAAAACATGGCCGCCGGTAGCCATCTTGGATTTTACGATTTGCATGACTAAATACTTTGGCACACCCTACAGTCCACTTCCCTCATCCGATCATCACCAAACTCTCGATGGGTGCATACAATTTTTTCCCAAATTTTGTAAAAAAAAAAAGGAAAAAAAACATGGCTGCAAGCGGCCATCTTGGATTTTACTATTTGTATGGCCAAATAGTGGGGTCGTTCTATATGCTTTGGGAGAGTGACATAATGTCATGGAATAAGAACCTTTTTATCCTAATAGTGTAGCTTTTGATGTGGGAGGGTATTTATGATATATATACCATTATATCATCCCATCACATTCGTTCAATGATAGATCCAATATAACTGCGATAAAATGGAAATTAAATATTTTGCAATGAACATTAAGCATACATGTAAGTCAAGGCAGTGTTGCAATTAACACTTATTCTTGGTGTAACTTGGTTACTATGACTAACACCAGAGTTAGTCATTGTGACTCGCTGAAACGAATCAGTCCCTTTTTGCAAATGGAAACTAATTTGACGTTGCAAGTGTCCATATCCCCACACGACCGCGGGGTATATGGCCAAAAATTGCCAAAGGTTGTTTCGTGAAAATTGTCAATCTAGATCTGGAAATCCTTTAAAAGTTAATGGCATGTGTGCATAGTTCTCAATATTTTTAAATGCAATTTCCCACCTTCCATGATTGTCGTATATGCGATAAATTATCGCAATTTTGCTTAAAGGTACTCGATCCGATTCGATGGTCCCCGTATCATCAGGTTCCGACAACAACAACATGTTTTTGATGTTATCAATATCGATTAATTGTCCCCAAAAAATGCTAACCACAGTCAACTACAGGCATAGTATAAAATTGTCCCAAACCTGTTATTTATCAACAGTTTGTTCAACGAGATAACGCCGGTTTGTCAAATATCTGACATAAAAAAGCCACTTGAGTTTAGAGTTATTCTTCATCCGCAATTTGGTCTGAGACCGTCTTCTCTCGACTGTTTACTGTGCCACTTAAAATGATCGGTGGTGAAAAATAATGGATTTCAAACATCGATATCTGATCACTCTGAGCTTTGATGGGTGGATTCCTCGACTCGAGTCAAATAGTTTACCCCCCCCCCCCGAAGCCAAGGAAATAGTCATTTGCGAGCGTTAATTCGGATTATGCATATTTAAGGGGTTCATAATACCCAGAACTGTTATAATAATTTATAATTTCACACAACAAACCAACCACCAAATAGCTTATCGTATTGTCTTGGCTCTGAGAGGTCTGGAGGGAGGCTCGGTCATTTGTATCATAATGTTGAGTTAAAGATACATTATCCGAATTTAACGCTCGTAAATTGCTATTTCTTTGACTGCGGAGGTAAAACAAAAATATTTTATTCGCGTCGAGGAACCCACCCATCAAAGCTGAGAGTGATGAGATATAGATTTTTGAAGTTTTTATGTGTTCCCATAGCATACCTTAGTATGGTACACATTAGTGTCGACGTCCGAATCGACCACTCGTCGTTCGTCCGTCCGTCAGTCTGTCCGTCTGTCCGTAGATACTTTATACGCATAATGCGATAACTCAAACATTTTCTATCCGATCGGAACCAAATTTTGTATATGGTTTTTTTTTTTACAGAGTTATTGCCCTTTTTTTACTTAGAATTCACGTATTCTGCCATAACTCAAAACATTTTTATCTGATCGGAACCAAATTTGTTATGTGAGTTTCTCCACCAAAAATACAGTTCGAGTTCGATGATGGGTTTGATCAGATTATTTTTAACGGACTTATGGAACTTTGACATAGAATTCATGCATGCTTCGATAAATCAACCAGTTTTCATCTGATAGGAACCAATTTGGTATGCGAGTATCTCAACTCAAAATACAGATCGAGTTTGAATATGGATTAGATCCTATTTTTTATACCAGAGTTATGGCCCCTTTTTAACTAATAATTGAACAGATTTGAGATTTTTATGCCTACAATATAACCATAGCAGCTTACAATTAATTACCTGTGATATCAGTTTAGCTCTAAGAGAGAGACAAGAGATAAACCTGTATTCTTGAATTAGAGTTAGTATTAGCCATCATATGATCAGCACACCAGTGAAAGGTGTAACCCATTCATGAATCAATGGACTCTCCCATTCAGTTCTAAAAGTATAAATTGGAATAGTCTACTGTTCATTTGTAGGGATGTTCTCAGAATTTGGGCAGACAGAGAGAACCCCCATTTCGTAGCACTATTTTTATAAAGTTACACAGTCCTATAATATGATATCTGATGCTCATTGTACTGCACATATAAAATGACTTTAATAGCCATCTGTTGTTTATTGCATTTCCATATAGTGTGTGGACAGTGTTGGCCCAGGGTTTATCAACTCCCACATAGCTCTCTGGTTTAGCCTACCAATGCATGCAGTACCGGTATTCAAGTGACATACCTGGTGCAGTCCCCTAATTATATAAAGTTAAAACTGTTAACCCTAGTCATCAATTTTATGCTTTTGTATATGTTCAATGTAATCATTCTCCTATTATATCCCCTTCACTTGTGTGAATTTTTGTAGTTAAAATGAACCCGTCTCAACATTCCTGATACTTTAGCAGAAATGCCTTTCATCTGATATATCTCATTTTATTGAAATGTATGTAAATATGGTATGTGAGTTTCTCAGCCCAAAATACAGAGTTCGAAATTGGGTTAGTATTAGCCATCATATGATCAGCACACCAGTGAAAGGTGTAACCCATTCATGAATCAATGGACTCTCCCATTCAGTTCTAAAAGTATAAATTGGAATAGTCTACTGTTCATTTGTAGGGATGTTCTCAGAATTTGGGCAGACAGAGAAAACCCCCATTTCGTAGCACTATTTTTATAAAGTTACACACTCCTATAATATGATATCTGATGCTCATTGTACTGCACATATAAAATGACTTTAATAGCCATCTGTTGTTTATTGCATTTCCATATAGTGTGTGGACAGTGTTGGCCCAGGGTTTATCAACTCCCACATAGCTCTCTGGTTTAGCCTACCAATGCATGCAGTACCGGTATTCAAGTGACATACCTGGTGCAGTCCCCTAATTATATAAAGTTAAAACTGTTAACCCTAGTCATCAATTTTATGCTTTTGTATATGTTCAATGTAATCATTCTCCTATTATATCCCCTTCACTTGTGTGGATTTTTGTAGTTAAAATGAACCCGTCTCAACATTCCTGATACTTTAGCAGAAATGCCTTTCATCTGATATATCTCATTTTATTGAAATGTATGTAAATATGGTATGTGAGTTTCTCAGCCCAAAATACAGAGTTCGAAATTGGGTTTGATCCATTTTTTTTAAACGGAGTTATGGCTTATGGATTTTAGCGTCCAAACTGAAAATAGCTGATCACAATCGCCAAGGTATGGGTTAAACATCTGCCTATCGTGATCGGCCCCTCGTTTATTTCTGGAAATGTGCAATTATTTGTGGACCAGAAAAACGTTGTCAAACGGACGGTCTTGGACAAAATTGGGGATGAAGATGGATAACTCTAAAATCAAGTGGTAATACAGCCAAATTTCGTGATAATACGGCCATATTTCGTTGAACAAAATGTTGATAAATAACACGTTTTGGGAAATTTGATACCATAGTTGGTATAGCATTATTTTTTGGGTCCTACAAATCAACGAACACAAACTAACACAAACGAACATAAACGAACACAGGTCCAAAAGGCGGAATAGAAGGGTGAAATTGGGTTTGTGGGTGCGTGGGGATCCATTCTATGTGCATGTGGTGTTATTTCCAACTTTGATGACTTATTGTAAGTAAGGGGAGTGGTTCGGGTGGCTAGCCCGGGATTGTCGAAAGGACAGAAAGGCGCCTCTCCTTAATCCCTCATTTTCGTAGCTTTTATTATGAAGAAGAAAAAAAAAAGCGAAAAAAAGACATAGCATTTTTGACATAATTTTCTTGGTTTCTTATTTCAGTGGTAGCGGGTATCTTGAGTATGCGATCTTGCCCTGGCTGTCGATCCAGGCTTTTCCTGTTGATGGTTCTGTTTGGTCAGGCCCTCTGTAAGTTTGATTGTCTCTCAGGAGGTAGAATTCTTTTTTGCTGAGTTGGTATGACTTTCCTTCTGAGTGGTGTTGAACCAGGGCCTGTTTTAACCGCGTCCGATATTGTTCTTTGCTTTCTTTCTTCAGCGACGCCGGCCTATCTTCATACGTTTAAGCCCGACCTGACCTTGACCTTCAAAATTGTCAACTCAAGGTCAAAGCCCGGACGAAGTCGGGTCACATGCTAGTATATATATTTTTTTTAAATAGGTTGCGCGATTTATTACGTAAAATCCCAATAATTTAAGGAAATCTAATTCAAATGAAGTGCCTATTCTGCATGATTGGACCGCTTTAGCTGCACTTTGATCGTACAAGTTTTCAATACTAGCAAGCAAAATTCATCAGTTCCGAAATATTGGACGAATAACAATATACTTCTGAATTATGTGAGAGACAATTGCAAACTCCAAACTTCAACTGATAGACAATTAGCAATATCTGATCCATCTGTACCAATTTTTCTACGTATCTTCTAAGATGATAAGAAACGCTCTTTATTACTGATCCCATGAAAAAAATGCCATGTACAATAGTGACCAACCATCTCTCAGATATTCGATTAGATAATGGTTTTGTGTTGCAAAGTATTTCAATTTACTAGACCATGATGTAAGATTCCATTTCAGCTTTCAGCCAATCTAACAAATACATGGTAATTCTAACCGAGGAGGATGAAACTAAACAAAAACGTTTGGAACGCGAAAATAATATGTTCAATCGTATGGGGCGCCATCCCTGCAAATATTCCTTTTCGGAGATATCTCCTTGGATCCAATCAGATATCTGCTCGCATTATGGAGATATCTCCTCGGTTTCAAGGAGATATCTGCTTGGAATATGGAGATATCTCCTCGGAAATATTTCAAGGAGATATCTCCTTGAAACCGAGGAGATATCTCCATAATGCGAGCAGATATCTGCTCGCATTATGGAGATATCTCCTTGAAATATGTTCAAGGAGATATCTCCTTGGATCCAAGCAGATATCTGCTCGGATTATGGAGATATCTGCTTGAAAAATATTTCAAGGAGATATCTCCATATTCCGAGCAGATATCTGCTTGGATGTATTTCGATCATAGTAAGTATATGTACTGAGAAATAATTAATATTTCATGGCCGCGGTTTTCCAAGGAGATATCTCCATAATCCAAGCAGATATCTGCTTGGAATATTTTCAAGGATATATCTGCTTGGATTATGGAGATATCTCCTCGGTTTCAAGGAGATATCTCGTTGGAAATATTTCAAGCAGATATCTCGTAGTTGCGAGGAGATATCTCCTAGGATCTAAGGAGATATCTCCATAATCCAAGCAGATATCTCCTTGGATCCAAGGAGACATCTCCATAATGGACCATATTCCAAGCAGATATCTGCTAGGAATTGCAATTCCAAGGAGATATCTCCTCGAAACCGAGGAGATATCTCCGAATTACGAGGAGATATCTCCGAAAACGAATATTTGCAGGGATGGCGCCCCATACAATCGCGCAGAAATATTGAAATCGCAAGCATTTTCAAAAGCCATTGCACAGAATTAAACTCTCAGTTGCATTAGATTCTCGACAAACGAGTGATTATAGCTTACAGAACAAATCTGAGATTGCGCGACATACTTGTTCCATAAAAGTGCGTCATGTTGAAAAATAATTAGCAGTACTTCTCATAATCGTTCATGTATCAATGACAAATGTCAAATCGTTAGCGAATTCCAAAGATGCATTTACGTAATAAATCGCGCCAGCGCCGGACCTAAGCCCATGCTTACTTATTTTTTCAAAAAATATAACTTTAAATCCGACTGACTACTACGAAGTCTTCTGGTCCCAAGCCCAGATAAAGTCTGAGGGGAGTTAAACAGTCAAAACAACTCAGTAATGTGTAATTAACAAAGAGACAGAGTATAAGATGTAGAGTGTGCTAGTTAATTAACACCTTGATTAACGCCTTTATATAGTGCTTAAGGCCAGTGTTATTTCGGTCTCTGGCAGAAGAGTGGAGCGAAAAGGTCGTGATTGCTTCGATCTGATTAGTTCCTCATTTGTCAGAGCGTTGAGCACGGGTGAGTAGTGTGGCCGCGCCTCCGGGTGCAGCTGCCCCCGTGCTTAACGCCAGTGAGACGGTTTTGGATTAGGCTTATGGATTTAATCCCAGACGCCGTGTTGGCCGCAGTGCAAAGGTGTTCGGTAGTGGACATTGCTAACTGGAGTCTCCAGTCTAGCAGGGGCTACCTGACCCTTTGCCTGGAGTTCCGGACTGAAGATGCTGGCATCCAGAGATCGCAAGCCCGGGACACCAACTCCAAGACTGCCTCCTGTCATCTGGGTGGGAAGAAGAAAGTGCCGCCCAAGAAGAAGACGCCTGCGAGGAAAAGAAGGGACGCCGCCAGACGAGCCAAATGGAAGAAGATGGGGTGACTGTTGATCTGCCAGTCACCCCTCCCCTTGTGGTTCAGCCGACGTCCAATGTCACAGCCGGCAGGTCGGAGTTGTCTGAGAGACGCCCAGACGATCCGACCTGCATGGAGACAGGCGACATCGCACCAGCTAGCAGGGACTCCGTTGATCTGCCGGAGGTCCCCGCTGTCGTCGTCGATGCAAGCGGAAGAAGGCAGCAGGAAACCACCCCTGCTGTTCCTGCCGCCTGCTTCGAGGTGGAACTGGACAGCTTGCCACCACGGACACCGGAGTACCAGCACATCCCGGTGTCCCCCAGCTCCACCGCCAGCAACAACAACAGCACAGACACCACTCGGTCTGTTGAAGACGCGCTCCGGTCTGCAGATAACACCATCGCTGAAGCAGAAAGACAAAATCAAAGAACAAAAAGAAGAAGTTCAACGCATCGTACAAGAGCAAAAAGCGGAAGTACAACGCATCATTCAGCAGTATCGGCAGAGACATCCTTCACCTCCATCATCTCCTCAATCATCGACCGAAAAACCAAATGCAAAGAAGAAAAGAAAAAAGAAAAAATAATCACCATCACAAAATGCTTACCTTTTTTTAAATTTTTTTTTTTTTATGATTCACCAATAAAGGCAACAACATGAGGGATTAACGGGAGGACCATTCGGTCCTTCCGACAATCCCGGGCTAGCCCCCCCCCCCGAACCACTCATTCTCTGTTATTTCGGTCCGTGAAGTTAGCACAACATTCAACATTCAACATTCGTTCAACATTCGCGTGAAGTTGGCACAACATTCAACATTCGTTCAACATTCGAATTTTCTTGTACATTTGTTTTTGAACGTGAATGGATTGAGTGGGTCGTATATATAGCACCCCTATCACAATTAGAGTATTCGATACTTCGATGCTCATTTTTGAGCAATTTTAACACTCGATTTTTCTTGTACATAAATTGTTTTAATGTGAATGGATTTAGTGGGTCGTATATATAGCACTCCTATCAAAATGAGTATTGGATACATCGACGCTCATTTTTGAGCAATTTCAATTCCGGGGGAGAGAGGGGACACATCATATACGCATGATCGGATCGGGCCCATATATGCAGGCATTGTACCCTGGTGGTACTTTAATTATCCATAGGGCCCACGCCTAGCATAATAGCATGTGTGGTTTTCGCTGGCGAATGTTGAACAGAAAGAACATTCAACATTCGTTCAACATTCGCGTGAAGTTGGCACAATATTCAACATTCAACATTCGTTCAACATTCGAATTTTCTTGTACATAAGTTTTTTTAACGTGAATGGATTAAGTGGGTCGTATATATAGCACTCCTATCAAAATTAGAGTATTCGATACTTCGATGCTCATTTTTGAGCAATTTTAACATTCGATTTTACTTGTACGTAAATTGTTTTAACGTGAATGGATTTAGTGGGTCGTATATATAGCACTCCTATCAAAATGAGTATTCGATACTTCGATGCTCATTTTTGAGCAATTTTAACATTCGATTTTTCTTGAACATAAATTGTTTTAACGTGAATGGATTTAGTGGGTCGTATATATAGCACTCCTATCAAAATGAGTTTTCGATACTTCGATGCTCATTTTTGAGCAATTTTAACATTCGATTTTTCTTGTACATAAATTGTTTTAATGTGAATGGATTTAGTGGGTCGTATATATAGCACTCCTATCAAAATGAGTATTGGATATTTCGACGCTCATTTTTGAGCAATTTCAATTCCGGGGGAGAGAGGGGGCACATCATATACGCATGATCGGATCGGGCCCATATATGCAGGGATTGTATCCTGATGGTACTTTAGTTATCCATAGGGCCCACGCCTAGCATCATAGCATGTGTGGTTTTCGCTGTCGAACGTTGAACAGAAAGAACATTCGTTCAACATTCGCGTGAAGTTGGCACAAACATTCAACATTCGTTCAACATTCGAATTTTCTTGTACATTTGTTTTTGAACGTGAATGGATTGAGTGGGTCGTATATATAGCACCCCTATCAAAATTAGAGTATTCGATACTTCGATGCTCATTTTTGAGCAATTTTAACATTCGATTTTTCTTGTACCTAAATTGTTTTAATGTGAATGGATTTAGTGGGTCGTATATATAGCACTCCTATCAAAATGAGTATTGGATACATCGCCGCTCATTTTGAGCAATTTCAATTCCGGGGGAGAGAGGGGGCACATCATATACGCATGATCGGATCGGGCCCATATATGCAGACATTGCACCCTGATGGTACTTTAATTATCCATAGGGCCCACGCCTAGCATCATAGCATGTGTGGTTTTCGCTGGCGAATGTTGAACAGAAAGAACATTCAACATTCGTTCAACATTCGCGTGAAGTTGGCACAACATTCAACATTCAACATTCGTTCAACATTCGAATTTTCTTGTACATAACTTTTTTAACGTGAATGGATTAAGTGGGTCGTATATATAGCACTCCTATCAAAATTAGAGTATTCGATACTTCGATGCTCATTTTTGAGCAATTTTAACATTCGATTTTTCTTGTTCGTAAATTGTTTTAACGTGAATGGATTTAGTGGGTCGTATATATAGCACTCCTATCAAAATGAGTATTCGGTACGTCGATGCTCATTTTTGAGCAATTTTAACATTCGATTTTTCTTGTACGTAAATTGTTTTAACGTGAATGGATTTAGTAGGTCGTATATATAGCATCCCTATCAAAATTAGAGTATTCGATACTTCGATGCTCATTTTTGAGCAATTTTAACATTTGATTTTTCTTGTACATAAATTGTTTTAATGTGAATGAATTTAGTGGGTCGTATACATAGCACTCCTATCAAAATGAGTATTGGATACATCGACGCTCATTTTTGAGCAATTTCAATTCCGGGGGAGAGAGGGGACACATCATATACGCATGATCGGATCGGGCCCATATATGCAGACATTGTACCCTGATGGTACTTTAATTATCCATAGGGCCCACGCCTAGCATCATAGCATGTGTGTTTTTCGCTGGCGAATGTTGAGCAGAAAGAACATTCAACAAAAATACTTGTTGGTAACCGAGGTTTATGAAAAATCAATAATTGTACATCTGATAAAATGAGAGAGATAACTCGTATTGTGTTTTACGGCAGTATAGCACCTTTGACCATCTCATAAACATGTCAGTAACATAAGTGAAGTGGCGGTTCTGTACTGTCGGCTGTATTATATGTTTTACCATGTCTCACTTTTTCTTTTCTGTTTTGTTAATTTTTATAGAACATTTATTATTAGCGATGATCTGTTAAGTTTTGTGTTTAAAACAAATCATGTATATTCTAGATTTTTATTTTTATTGACATCGTATTCAATTCATTTCGGCCAATTTGGCCGTTTACTTCATGGCTGTTTTTCATCTGACGTGTGTGTCGGGATAAATAATGTGGAGGATTTATGTAAATGTTAGCCCAAACTACATTTCCAAGTAACGATGGTTTTGTTGTTTATTTTGAGGAATAATACCGCGTCAGATGAATTCAGCCCAAATATGTTAACAGTTGTCGTGTCAAACATTCGCAGTAGGTTAGCGTTATTTAGTATTTGTGGATGTCCTTTAACACGGGGAAAATTTGTCGTTTTTAATGTATAGCAACTTGATAATCAATAACAGAGGCATTCTCTGTCAAATAAGGTCGCTCTATTTACGATACCTATTGGGGAACTTTGTAAATTAAATTACGCGTAAATCAGCGTAAACGTATACCTGCTGCAAATAGAGAAGGTGTCGGAATCGGCGTACTCGCCCCAGGGCTAACTCGCCCCAATCGACGTGTGCCAACACGGAATAAAAGGTCAGCTCGGAATAAAAGATGTATACGGGGTGCTATATGGCGTTTGGTCCGTTGTTTCTCAATGAATATTATTGAAATTTGGTGTATATGTCCGGGCTGGGACATGGAATACAACAACGTTTGAATTGTTTTTAAATTTACAAGTTTGTTGATTGTATTCATTTTTTTTTTCGTTCTGAAACACACTATAAAGTGTATATAATATAATAACGAACACGAGACATACATTATTTATAAACTGTTAACAAAAGATATCAAATTCAATACATGACAAAGATGACTCAGTGGAGTTTATAAAGTGAACATAAAAACATTGAGGTAAGAATCTTTTTAAGGAATGCAACTTTATTTAATGATAATAAACACATAAATTAAAATAACAAACATGAGACATACATGATTTATAAACTGTTAACAAAAGATATCAAACTCAATACATGACAAAGATGACTCAGTGAAGTTTATAAAGTGAACATAAAAATATTAAGGTAAGAATCTTTTTAAGCATTACTAAACCATTTAGCACAGTCCACTTCACTCATCCGATCATCACCAAACTTCATATTTATCTTGATATTGATCTATCAGATGAGAGCTATCAAATATTTTTTTAATTTTATAGGAAAAAATGGTCGCCAGCGGCCATATTGCATTTACGTTATATGTTATCGCGTCATGTCGATATCTAGTATTACTTAGAAATTTCAACTTTCCAGATTCATAATTGCTCCATTGACTGTAACAGTTGGAATTATTCCCCTCTTCGGATAGAGTGTCACTGAAACTTTATTTTGTCAGACTGTCTGTATAGTCACTGATTATATATGGCAATAATCTGTAATAAGATGTAGCACTATTTTATTTTATATTTACATGCAGTGCTGTTTTTATACAACAATTCTACCCCCCCCCCCCCCCAGATCATCATGTGATCGACCATACATCGCGCGAGGACCTGGTTGAATTAAGGGGTGTTTTATGGATAACTTCTGTCCTCAAGCTAGATTATACTTATGACATTTACTGGCATGTTTCTAACGTGGAGGGTTAGATATACTTGAGACACCACCACTCTTCAATTCACACCTAGTTCTCAGCTGTCATATTCGGATATTAGAACCCATAGCCATGATATATGGTTTATTTTGTGTATACTAGTAATATTGTTATTTTCAGTACCTTTATATACCAGTACTGTGTATAACAATGCATATAAATTAATCCATGTATACATGTATATTGATTCAACGGATTCAGTGGTTTTGTCCATCAGTCTATCAAATTTGCGGGGAAAACATGGCCACAAGCAGTACACCCTGCTAAATTTCGAATTTGAATCAATTGGCGCACCCTGCAGCCAGCTTTTATTGGAGAACTTTTTCTCATGTGGATATTTTGGGTCACCGCTAGATGTGAGCCATATTTTGTTCTCAAACTGTCCTTGTGAAGACATCACTGCCAGCGGTGATCTTCAATTTTACTATTTTTATGGCTAAATAATTTGGTTGATCCTACAGACGACACCCCTTGTCCGATCGTCACCAGATTCCACAAAGATCTTCTGGATAACCAGAGTGAGAGTAATCTAATTTTCCCGAATTTCGTTAAAAAACATTACCACAGGCAGCAATTTGGTATCTTACTGTTTGATCCTCTTTTGCATGACTGAATTGTTTAGCAACTGTACAGCCATATCCCTCATCTGATAGTCGCCAAACTTCATATTGATCTTCGGGCTGACAACTAGATGGGAGCTATCGAATGCTTTGAATTTTTTTGGAAAACATTGTCGTCAGCAGTCATCTTCTATTTTGGTTTATATATACATGTATATCTCTTCATTCGGATAGCCAGTATTACGTAGGTACTTCAACTTTCCGCATTCCTGTCATCATTTGAAATATAAAAATTTACCTGATACATGCACCCTTCAAAATTTGTTTCGTCGTATCTATTTTAATGACCCGTATGGTAATATTGATACAGATATATTTGTCAAACATTTCTTTGTACAATATACAGTTATTTAGTTTGTAACTAAATCTAGAAAGATATAATAGTAGCTGGTGGACCCGACTTCGTCCGGGATGTTCCCCTCTGATTTTCGGAGAATTGCGCGATTTAACCTTGAATTGACCATTTTAAAGGTGAACGTCATGTCGGGTCACGATTTGACGCGTCCAAAACACTCCCCGGACAAAAGTCACGACAAAAGTACCCGTCGACATCCGCCCGGCTTTACCCGATTTGACCTTGAATTGACAGTTTTGAATGTCAAGATCGGGTCAGGATTTGACCCACCCGAAACACTCCTGGGACAAAAGTAACAGTAGGTATTAAATTTCGTTGAAATACTTCCGTTTTACCAGATTTGACCTTGAATTGATCTTTTTGAATATCAAAGTCAGATCGGGATCAAGATTTGACCCGTCCAAAATACTCCCTGGAAATAATTTCCCCTATAGGTATCAAATTTCGTCAAATCTGTCCGGCAATTTTCCCGGCCATAGCTAACAGACAAACAGACAGACAAATGTCCAAAATATATATTAAACTAGCTGATGTACTCGACTTCGTTCGGGCTATTTAGGGATTTTTTGTGATCGCCTCCATCTGGACAGTACCCAGTATATACAGCGTCTGGCCAAACTATTGTTCAATTGGTCCAGAAACATGCCTATATCAACACGTTCGAAAACATGGTCCCACGTGAAATTGGACCCGTCCATATTGCTCCCGGGATCGAAGTAGTCTTACACACAAATTTTTAGTCGGATCGGTCAAGGTCCAGAAACATGCCTATGAGCGAGGTCAAGTTGACACGTTAAATACCAAATCCGAGTCGGATCAGTCGAGCAGTGTTAGAGTCTATAACACATACAGCCATGCATTCATGCATACACACATACATACAGACAGGTGTTCCAAAATGTATAATCGATAGCTACAACAATTCTATGGTAGATAGTTCACGGCCGACCTGATGCATGCATCTTAGTTTTCTTGTAACATATCTGTTGTCAATTAATTGTCTTCCCCGCCATCCACCAGTGTACGTGGGCTTCAATTGGGCGAGCAATCTAATAACAAGAAAACCATAGTCAGAAATGGTAACGCCACCAAGATCATATTATTAGCCATAAATATAAATTATAATACAATTATTCTATAAACTAGCTTTCAAATTTTATCTGGGAAATTTGCATACTTCTATATTTCAAGTTTTCCCGTTTCTCGTGTTATACATTACTTTCTTCAAACTGTCTTCTTTATTACACAAGCTGGTGGGCCCGACTTCGTCCGGGATGTTTCCCATCTGATTTCCGGCGAAAGGCGCGATTTGACCTTCAATTGACTATTTCGAAAGTCAAGGTCAGGTCAGGGTCATGATTTGACCCGTCCAAAACACCCCCACCCGGAGAAAAGTACCACTAGGTATCAAATTTCGTCGAAATCCGTCCGTTTTACCCCACTTGACCTTTAATTAACAATTTTGAAGGTCAAGGTAAGGTCGGAGTCATGATTTGACCCGTCCAAAACACTCCCCCGACAAAAGTACCCATACATGTAGGTATCAAATTTCGTCGAAATCCATCCGTTTTACCCGATTTGACCTTTGATTGACCACATTGAAGGTCAAGGTCACGCCGATGTCACGATTTGACCCGTTCAAAACACTCCCCGGACAAAAGTAACCCTAGGTATCAAATTTCGCCGAAATTTGTCCGTTTTACCCAAATTGACCTTGCATTGACAGTTTTAAAGGTCAAGGTCAGGTCGGGCTCACGATTTGACCCGTCCAAAACACTCCCCGGACACAAATACCCATAAGTATCAAATTACGTTGAAATCTATGGAAAGCCGAAGAGGACATGTTAGTTGCTAATTGCTAGATATACGACGCACGACTTGTCGCGGTATTTTAAAGGTGTTTCAAACTAGGAGATAGAAGGATTCTGCGTTTCAAATGGTGATGAATTAATAAATTTATTCAAATTTTATGGCATAAATTGTTATTAAAACCGTATATACTATAAAAAAAATGAATGACTCGAAAATTAAGTGGGCCTTTAAACAAAGTCACAATTGCAGTTAGGCTCATCTCATACTCGTTTAATCAGCGATATTCTGCTGCGCAGTTTGTTATAGTTCCCAGTATTCATTGAGCGTTATAGCCCCACTGTTATAATTCGCCTTTAGCAGGCGTACTCTTGCCTCAGATTATTGAGATATTAGGTCACACGTAATGACATTAAATCGCATGGAAACATAGCAATTGTGTGGGCTGCTTGGCGTGAATATTTAATGAGAAATAAAGTCATACGTAATGACATTAAACTCAAGAAAACCCGCGAAAACAAAACAAAATCACATTTAATGTTTTAAGTTATTTCCTTCATAAAAAGAATCTTCGTGATAATGAACCCTCCCAATACTTTAGAATATAGAATTAAAATAACAAAAACCTTCGGAATACAGAACCTTCGGAATAACGAACCTTCTGATTGGTGAACCTTCGGAATAGCGAACATTCAGAGAAATTTCGGAATAGTGGACATTCTGGATAGTGAACCTTCGTAATAGAGACATGCCCCCAATATTCATATTATATGCCCAGAGTTCAAAGGTATGGGCCCATAAAATCCTAAATTTGGCCTTAAAATATTGAACTCCAAATTGGAGCCCACACAGAACATCACTTAAGTCAACTGTACCTGTGTCATGTCCCAATGCGGGAGGGTCCACAATATACCACAACATTCATATTATATGCCAAGAATTCAAAAGTATGGGCCCACGTAAAGACATTAAATCTCAAGAAAACCCGCGAAAACAAAACAAAATCACATTTAATGTTCTAAGTTAAGTTATTTCCTCCTGTAGGCCTATCTGTATCGGTATGCGCGCAGGATCAGTTCGGATGTGAGCGCACACTCCGTAAAAAGAATCTTTGTGATAATGAACCCTCTCAAATTAGTCTCAATACTTTAGAATATAGAATTAACCTAAAAATAACAAAAACCTTCGGAATAGAGAACCTTCGGAATAGCGGACATTCGGGATAGCGAACCTTCATAAAAGAAACATGCCCCCACAAGTACACCGGTGACGTAAACACATGTGCTAATCTTTGTTGTACTATCGTGACTCTATCGGTACGATTTATACTCAGTACGAAATAACCATAATAATACAGTCGCCCAGTGGATTATCGATCGACCACAGAATATGAAAATCTGCGTACCAAGCAACACCACGGTGTGGCGTAATAATATACCAAGTCTTCTTTCACTAAATGTCTGACTCATCTGTAATATGGGGGTTGCCTGACACAAACAACTCCCCCTCCCCTGTTAGTTTGGTTTACTAATTCTGGATGTTCCTTTCCTGATAACTGTGGCACTAAACAACTGGTTTCTTCTCACCAGGTGAATGGAAAAGTCCAATATATTTTATCCATTTAGGATAAACATTTTAACAAACCGCTGGTTATATTACAATCGTACGGTTGTTTATGGAACTATTTTCATTATATGTAGCAAAATTTATGTGTGTGGACAAGAGTTTCCCGGGTTGCGATAAAATGGTATGGATGTATTTGCCATGATGGAGTTCTAGATTGAAGCATACTCTAAGCGTTACTCTCAACATTGTTCACTGTTCCGGAGACCCACACGTTACAACATATATATGTAGCAATCGTATGGACGCATTTGTTGCTTTTTCGACACAAGGTCAAATCTATATATAACACACTGATTACAATATCTGTTGGGAGTTTGATTACGATAGTGAATGCTATGCAAATCTATATTAGGGCTGTGTAAGCCAAACAACATGCTACAATACTACATTCTTTATATCGCATTAGATTTCTTTCTGGAATCCTGAATAAGACCATGAATAGTGTAGAAATTACGATAGTATTAACGATTTTGCGCTGATTATAATCGAATGTTCTCGCACATGTTCCATCAATATGCCAGCGCAATATCGATAGAGATAACAAGCTTGTAATAAAAAAAATTGACAGATTCCGGGTTGATTGAAATCTTATAGGGCAGTTATTCACAACTGGAAATGAAAGTCGTCTGATTCAACAAATATAAAAATGCCGTAATACATGCATGTGTGCCAATGGTAACAGTTATATGGGAAGATTTTTTCTGATGGCCCTTAAAACAGAGCAGCGATTAAAACAGAACAGCGATCACTGGCTATGTCATATGTTTTGATGAAAACAATTCCAATGCAAATGACATCATTTTGCACCAGACTGGCTGGTGATACCAAACTATTCACTAAAGCATTCGTATTGTTGAAGTTCTGGAACTGCTTTATCGCGTGCTATGTGACAACCATAGTGTTCTCATTGATGTGTTGTGATATGGGCCCGCTTGTGGCTATGACAATGTGTGGTGAAACTCATTTACAGACATCTATATAAAGTGATTAGTCCCAGTCAAAAGATTCATGCTACCCCAAGTAATGTACACCTTATTCATGTATTATAGTTATGATATGTGTACTGAGTGTTGCTACATATGGAAGTAGGCAGGTGCATAATGTATAACCTAAATCCTATAATCCAACACATATAACATCAGAACAAAATTACTGACATTGTCTCGGGAGCGAAACTGTACCAGTGGACATGTGTTGGTTATTCGTTAAAACGCTAAATTATATCAAGCAAATAAATTAGACTGAGAAAATCTGTCTGACGACAGCAGAGTCCTTTACATTTCAGCTCGAGATTAGACAGATTTGAGTATACATCTCATTCCTGAATAGAAATAGTTGCCATTTAGACATTGATTTAGACACATATATACATGCGATAATTACTAATTTTGTCATAATTAGATGGGAATTCTGCAACATATATGGTTGGTTGTTGGTCACAAAGAAGCATTGTCGTATATTTTTTTTATATACCCAGTTCCGAAATCGACTCAATTTATGGAAATTTGCGAAACATTCATTTCAATGCAAGGTGGTTGCAGGAAGATATGACTACATGTACATGTATCGGAATCTGAAAAAATCGACCGACAAGGAAATACTCAATGGTGTTGCTAAATTCCATTACCTTTGTGAAAGAATCTGTTTCAAAGGTAGATACCGGCCTTTTTTGCAGTGTATTTATACCCCAAAGCTTTGATGAAATATACAGAGAATTTGAGGTATTGAGCGAATATAACTGCCACAATACCAACCGTTCTGTTTTGTCAAAATAAATTATAACGCTCTTATAAAACTAAGAGATGCGTGGTGGTATCGGTGTAGAAGCACTGTTGGCAGTTTCAGATGTGTGTTTTCAAAAAGCGGTGTGAATTCAAATGTGCCTTTGGTCGGTCAATTGTGCAACTGTACGGCAAAAATGTCGCTTCTCAGGTCATAGACATTGATTGAAACCGACTTGATACTGATAAAACATGGAAATAATAAATGCAGAACAATTAGATTTGAACTAATTTCTATCGAAATAATTGAAACTTTCCAGAGGGTCCCCTTTCCAGAATGTTTTAAGGACTGACTGTTTTGTTATTGTGACGATAGATGTAAATTGTCTTTTTCTGTGGTACATTTTATTCTTTTGTGTCATGTTTTGATGTGCAAGTCATCAATGTTTTTTTATAAGTTTTCTTATAATAAATAATTATATTTTTCAGAGCTAGTAATTTCTGTCCCCAAATGTTCTTAATGGAGAACCAAGTCGGATCCTGACGAATAACCAATTTGGTTCTTCGTGGTTCTTGATTTGGTTCTTCGTGAAAAACCAAATAGTTATTCCATGAAGAACTGATCTGGTTCTCTGCGGAGAACTGATTTGGTTCTTCACAAGGAACCAAACGGAATCCATGACGGTTTTTCATGAGGACCCTATTGGTTCATGAAGAACTTATCTGGATTATGTTTGGTTCCTTGCAAAGAACTAAGTTGGATCTGCGCGAAGTACCCATCTCTTTCTTCCCAGAGAATCAAATTGGGGTATTTGGTTCTTGAAAGTGACCCTAATTAGGTTCCTCACGAAGAAACAAGGAAATGTGACCAAATGATTAGGTTCTTTGTGAAAAACCACTAAAATTTGTTTGGAACCAACTGATTCTTGCGAAGAAACAAAAGCTTTGTTGGTTTCTGCCACCGGGACATTTTGTAAATTTGAGGTAATTGTAACAGAATTGTAGAACCAAAATTATGGTTTTTGGTGACAATTTTGATTCATCTGGTTCTTAAATGAGGAAAACATTTGGATCCAAACATTCCTTATTTTGTCAACCAAGTACCAATTGATTCTTTGTTTGGTTCTTCAATAAATGTGGTGTAGAACCAATTGGTTCCAATGGGCTACAACGAAGAACAAAATGGAACAAATTGCTTGTACCAAATGCACAAAGAAATTGCTCACAAACTTTTAGAAAATTTATTTTGATATATCAATTTTTTTTGCAAAACTCCTTGAAACGTGTCTGACATTTAAAGTAACTTCTCTACAAATACGGGTGCTCTCTCTACCCGAGTCAAACATCTGAATGTTGAACTGCTGTGTTCAACAATGAACATTGTCAGTGAACACCACATATATCGTATGCAAGGCCTGGTGGACTCTGTGGTGAATTAAAATACCATCTGGGAGTTTACACATCACTGCAAATATGGACCCAAATCCGATCATGGGTTTTATGCTTTGCCCCCTCTAACCGAGTCAAAATACTCTAAAAATTACAAAGACCGAATGGCGAACGAATGTTCTCTCAGTCCAACATTCGCCAGCGAAAACCACGCATGCTAGGCAGTGGCTCGATCTATATTGAATAAAAGTACCATATGGGAGTGTACAAATCCAGATCCAATCATGGGTTTATCATGCCCTCTCTACCCGAGTCAATAAACATCAAAATTGAGTATCGGAAGTTTCGAATTTTTATAGGTAGACCCTACGCTATATACATGTATGTATACGACCCACTTATTACATTCACGTTAAAAAAACTTAATGTACAAGAAAAAGTGAATGTTGAGTGATGAATGTTGTGCTTATATTCACACGAATGCTGGACGGATGCTGAACATGTGCTCTCTGTTCGACATTCACCAGCGAAAACCACGCATGCTATGCGGGGGCTCTTTGTTGAATTAAAAGTATTCAATCCGATCAGACGGTCCCCATATCATCAATATACAACAGCAGCATTTCTTCAAAATACGCTAACCACTGTCAACTTAGCAGCGTGAATTTCGTTACTTATTCCTTATTCCTTATTCCTTATTCAAAACATTTGGGAAAATGTGGCAAATGACTATGGCAACGTGTTAAGTAGGGCGAGACAAAATTTCCTGTGAAAATATTTTTTGGAAAAAAGTTCAAAAATGCACGAAATTAGGCAAAGTCCGAAAATGAACGGAAATTGGCCGAAACAAGTGTGGGGTCATAAATGGCCACCTCGGCCAAAACTTTTGGGCCGAACAAAATTTGGGTCGAGTCCTAAAAAGTGGGTCGAATCCCAGTTTTCGCTCTGCTCGGTCGGGAAAATTTAGGAAAATGTGGCAAACTGTCACATATTAAAAAATGGCCACCTGGCCCGAACTTTTTGGACCCAAAAGTTTTTGGGTCGAGCCCCCAAATGTGGGTCAAATAGAAATTCCCGCTCTGCTCGGTCGGGAAAATTTGGGAAAATGTGGCAAATGACTATGGCAACGTATTAAGTAGGGCGAGACAACATTTTCTGTGAAAAAGTTTTTTGAAAAAAAAGTTCAAAAATGCACGAAATTAGGCAAAGTCCGAAAATGAACGGAAATTGGCCGAAACAAGTGCGGGATCATAAATGGCCACCTCGGCCAAAAATTTTGGGCCGAAAATAATTTGGGTCGAGTTCGAAAAAGTGGGTCGAATCCCAGTTTTCGCTCTGCTCGGTCGGGAAAATTTAGGAAAATGTGGCAAACTGTCACATATTAAAAAATGGCCACCTGGCCCGAACTTTTTGGGCCCAAAAGTTTTTGGGTCGAGCTCCCAAAAGTGGGTCAAATAGAAATTCCCGCTCTGCTCGGTCGGGAAAATTTGGGAAAATGTGGCAAATGACTATGGCAACGTCTTAAGTAGGGCGAGACAAAATTTCCAGTAAAAAAGTTTTTTGAAAAAAAGTTCAAAAATGCACGAAATTAGGCAAAGTCCGAAAATGAACGGAAATTGGCCGAAACAAGTGCGGGGTCATAAACGGCCACCTCGGCCAAAACTTTTGGGTCGAGTCCGAAAAAGTGGGTCGAGTCCCAGTTTTCGCTCTGCTCGGTCGGGAAAATTTTGGAAAATGTGGCAAACTGTCACATATTAAAAAATGGCCACCTGGCCCGAACTTTTTGGGCCCAAAAGTATTTGGGTCGAGCCCCCAAAAGTGGGTCAAATAGAAATTCACGCTCTGCTCGGTCGGGAAAATTTGGGAAAATGTGGCAAATGACTATGGCAACATGTTAAGTAGGGCGAGACAAAATTTCCGGTGAAAATAAATTTCGAAAAAAAGTTCAAAAATGCACGAAATTAGGCAAAGTCCGAAAATTAACTGAAATTGGCCGAAACAAGTGCGGGGTCATAAACGGCCACCTCGGCCAAAACTTTTGGGTCGAAAAACATTTGGGTCGAGTCCGAAAAAGTGGGTCGAGTCCCAGTTTTCGCTCTGCTCGGTCGGGAAAATTTTGGAAAATGTGGCAAACTGTCACATATTAAAAAATGGCCACCTGGCCCGAACTTTTTGGGCCCAAAAGTATTTGGGTCGAGCCCCCAAAAGTGGGTCAAATAGAAATTCACGCTCTGCTCGGTCGGGAAAATTTGGGAAAATGTGGCAAATGACTATGGCAACATGTTAAGTAGGGCGAGACAAAATTTCCGGTGAAAAAAAATTTCGAAAAAAAGTTCAAAAATGCACGAAATTAGGCAAAGTCCGAAAATGAACGGAAATTGGCCGAAACAATTGCGGGGTCATAAATGGCCACCTCGGCCAAAAATTTTGGGCCGTAAAAAGTTTGGGTCGAGTCCGAAAAAGTGGGTCGAATCCCAGTTTTCGCTCTGCTCGGTCGGGAAAATTTGGGACAATGTGGCAAACTGTCACATATTAAAAAATGGCCACCTGGGCCGAACTTTTTGGGCCGAAAAGTTTTTGGGTCGAGTCCCAAAAAGTGGGTCAAATAGAAATTCCTGCTCTGCTCGGTCAGAAAAATTTGGGAAAATGTGGCAAATGAACATGGCAACGTCTTAAGTAGGGCGAGACAAAACTTCCTATGAATTTTTTTTTCGAAAAATAGTTCCAAAATGCACGAAATTAGGCAAAGTCCGAAAATGAACGGAAATTGGCCGAAACAAGTGCGGGGTCATAAATGGCCACCTCGGCCAAAAAATTTGGGTCTTGAGTAAAGACTCGACTTTAGGCAGCAGGTACTTCTGAAACACATCAGGAAACTCAGCTTGAAAAGCGCCCGCGGATAGGTATGTCTGTATCTGGATATTGGAACGTGTTAGCTCTAAGTCAACTTTGGAGTCGAATACTCCACCAGTCCTGTACTTAGCCTCGCTAATAAAGCCGAACGCCTTATTCGTCATTATTATATTGTATACGTGTATACATATAATAGTAGCTTAGCTATAGGTATGTTCATAACACTCACAAATGTCCAAAAGGCGAGGCGGTGGAACTCATCCAATGCATTGACAAGGTATATAATGACAACCGCGGTGGGGATCTACGAGTTGGCCTCCGCTCAATCACTTATACAGTTGGGTGGTACAACATAAACAATCTACTACAGCCCGAGGGTTACTGGAAGGGGCTTGCAGCAATCAAGAACCTCGCGGCAGCAGCCAATGTTTCTGAAGATGTGGCACGGGCGTGGCCCAAGAAGCAGGCCATCTGGCAGATATACCTACCCAATCAACTTGTGCCAAGGCCCAAGTTTGACGAGCCAGTGCCAAATGAAGTCCACCAGACCGACCTGCTTTTTCTGCCTCATGACCGGGTGGGTCGCAAGACATACAAGTTCGCGCTCACCGTCGTCGACGTGGCCTGTCGATACAAATAAGCCGAGCCCCTCGCCACAAAAGAAGCCACAAAGGTCGCGGATGCCATTGAACGGATCTACAGTCGAGGCCCTCTTAGATGGCCGAAATTGCGCCAGGTAGACCCGGGGCTCGAGTTCATGGGTGCTGTGAGCCTCCTGCTAAGCAAGCACAGCGTTCAGGTGACGTGTGGATGTCCAACGACACCAGGGGGTCGTGGAGCGCTTCAACCGGATCCTGGCAGAGCGATTGTTTAGGCACCAATACGCCCAGGAGATGAAGCTTCCCGCCGGCCAAAGGTCGACTGAATGGGTGGTTCGACTCCCCGCTGTTGTATCGGATCTGAACAATGAAATGACTCGTCTGACCGAAAAATGCACTCTGATGCCATCAAGATCAAGTCAGTGAAAACAAAACACATATTCTGCTGTTCCAGGTCGACCAATGGGGCCCAAAAAGCAAAAGCACCCCTCGCGAGTGGGCGTTCGTTACATCTACCAGCTTGGCGAGCTGGAAGGGGGCCGCCGACGCACAACTGACCCTGTGTGGTCCCTACATGTGTACCAACTTGAACGCTTATCACAAAGTCCGACGAGCCGGTGCTCTATTTAGTGGATGGGCCAGCGCGCGGATTTGTCCGGAAAGTGTTGCTTGTGGTGCCCCCCGACACCCAGCTACCACCAGCTAGTTCCGTATGAACTGCTAGAAGGACTAGACACTAGGTGTCTCGTTCCATGAACAATGCTGCAGCCCCTCTTTTTCGGTTGCACTCTAGACAGGTCAGCCTCACATCTTGGCCCAGGTGGCCATTTTTTATATGTGACAGTTTGCCACATTTTCCTAAATTTTCCCGACCGAGCAGAGCGAAAACTGGGATTCGACCCACTTTTTCGGACTGGACCCAAATTTGTTTTGGCCCAAAATTTTTGGCCGAGGTGGCCATTTATGACCCCGCACTTGTTTCGGCCAATTTCCGTTCATTTTCGGACTTTGCCTAATTTCGTGCATTTTGGAACTTTAAAAAAACGTTGCCATAGTCATTTGCCACATTTTCCCAAATTTTCCCGACCGAGCAGAGCGGGAATTTCTATTTGACCCACTTTTGGGGGCTCGACCCAAATACTTTTGGGCCCAAAAAGTTCGGGCCAGGTGGCCATTTTTTAATATGTGACAGTTTGCCACATTTTCCTAAATTTTCCCGACCGAGCAGAGCGAAAACTGGGATTCGACCCACTTTTTCGGACTCGACCCAAATTTTTTCGACCCAAAAGTTTTGGCCGAGGTGGCCATTTATGACCCCGCACTTGTTTCGGCCAATTTCCGTTCATTTTCGGACTTTGCCTAATTTCGTGCATTTTTGAACTTTTTTTCAAAAAAACTTTTCACAGGAAATTTTGTCTCGCCCTACTTAAGACGTTGCCATAGTCATTTGCCACATTTTCCCAAATTTTCCCGACCGAGCAGAGCGGGAATTTCTATTTGACCCACTTTTGGGAGCTCGACCCAAAAACTTTTGGGCCCAAAAAGTTCGGGCCAGGTGGCCATTTTTTAATATGTGACAGTTTGACACATTGTCCGAAATTTTCCCGACCGAGCAGAGCGAAAACTGGGATTCGACCCACTTTTCGAACTCGACCCAAATTTTGTTCGGCCCAAAATTTTTGGCCGAGGTGGCCATTTATGACCCCGCACTTGTTTCGGCCAATTTCCGTTCATTTTCGGACTTTGCCTAATTTCGTGCATTTTTGAACTTTTTTCCAAAAATGTTTTTCACAGGAAATTTTGTCTCGCCCTACTTAACATGTTGCCATAGTCATTTGCCACATTTTCCAAAATTTTCCCGACCGAGCAGAGCGTGAATTTCTATTTGACCCACTTTTGGGGGCTCGACCCAAATACTTTTGGGCCCAAAAAGTTCGGGCCAGGTGGCCATTTTTTAATATGTGACAGTTTGCCACATTTTCCTAAATTTTCCCGACCGAGCAGAGCGAAAACTGGGATTCGACCCACTTTTTCGGACTCGACCCAAATTGTTTTCGACCCAAAAGTTTTGGCCGAGGTGGCCATTTATGACCCCGCACTTGTTTCGGCCAATTTCCGTTCATTTTCGGACTTTGCCTAATTTCGTGCATTTTTGAACTTTTTTTCAAAAAACCTTTTCACAGGAAATTTTGTCTCGCCCTACTTAAGACGTTGCCATAGTCATTTGCCACATTTTCCCAAATTTTCCCGACCGAGCAGAGCGGGAATTTCTATTTGACCCACTTTTGGGAGCTCGACCCAAAAACTTTTGGGCCCAAAAAGTTCGGGCCAGGTGGCCATTTTTTAATATGTGACAGTTTGCCACATTGTCCGAAATTTTCCCGACCGAGCAGAGCGAAAACTGGGATTCGACCCACTTTTTCGGACTCGACCCAAATTTTTTCGACCCAAAAGTTTTGGCCGAGGTGGCCATTTATGACCCCGCACTTGTTTCGGCCAATTTCCGTTCATTTTCGGACTTTGCCTAATTTCGTGCATTTTTGAACTTTTTTTCAAAAAAACTTTTCACAGGAAATTTTGTCTCGCCCTACTTAAGACGTTGCCATAGTCATTTGCCACATTTTCCCAAATTTTCCCGACCGAGCAGAGCGGGAATTTCTATTTGACCCACTTTTGGGAGCTCGACCCAAAAACTTTTGGGCCCAAAAAGTTCGGGCCAGGTGGCCATTTTTTAATATGTGACAGTTTGACACATTGTCCGAAATTTTCCCGACCGAGCAGAGCGAAAACTGGGATTCGACCCACTTTTCGAACTCGACCCAAATTTTGTGGCCGAGGTGGCCATTTATGACCCCGCACTTGTTTCGGCCAATTTCCGTTCATTTTCGGACTTTGCCTAATTTCGTGCATTTTTGAACTTTTTTCCAAAAATGTTTTTCACAGGAAATTTTGTCTCGCCCTACTTAACATGTTGCCATAGTCATTTGCCACATTTTCCAAAATTTTCCCGACCGAGCAGAGCGTGAATTTCTATTTGACCCACTTTTGGGGGCTCGACCCAAATACTTTTGGGCCCAAAAAGTTCGGGCCAGGTGGCCATTTTTTAATATGTGACAGTTTGCCACATTTTCCTAAATTTTCCCGACCGAGCAGAGCGAAAACTGGGATTCGACCCACTTTTTCGGACTCGACCCAAATTGTTTTCGACCCAAAAGTTTTGGCCGAGGTGGCCATTTATGACCCCGCACTTGTTTCGGCCAATTTCCGTTCATTTTCGGACTTTGCCTAATTTCGTGCATTTTTGAACTTTTTTTCAAAAAACCTTTTCACAGGAAATTTTGTCTCGCCCTACTTAAGACGTTGCCATAGTCATTTGCCACATTTTCCCAAATTTTCCCGACCGAGCAGAGCGGGAATTTCTATTTGACCCACTTTTGGGAGCTCGACCCAAAAACTTTTGGGCCCAAAAAGTTCGGGCCAGGTGGCCATTTTTTAATATGTGACAGTTTGCCACATTGTCCGAAATTTTCCCGACCGAGCAGAGCGAAAACTGGGATTCGACCCACTTTTCGGACTCGACCCAAATTTTTTTCGGCCCAAAATTTTTTGGCCGAGGTGGCCATTTATGACCCCGCACTTGTTTCGGCCAATTTCCGTTCATTTTCGGACTTTGCCTAATTTCGTGCATTTTTGAACTTTTTTCCAAAAATGTTTTTCACAGGAAATTTTGTCTCGCCCTACTTAACATGTTGCCATAGTCATTTGCCACATTTTCCAAAATTTTCCCGACCGAGCAGAGCGTGAATTTCTATTTGACCCACTTTTGGGGGCTCGACCCAAATACTTTTGGGCCCAAAAAGTTCGGGCCAGGTGGCCATTTTTTAATATGTGACAGTTTGCCACATTTTCCTAAATTTTCCCGACCGAGCAGAGCGAAAACTGGGATTCGACCCACTTTTTCGGACTCGACCCAAATTTTTTTCGACCCAAAAGTTTTGGCCGAGGTGGCCATTTATGACCCCGCACTTGTTTCGGCCAATTTCCGTTCATTTTCGGACTTTGCCTAATTTCGTGCATTTTTGAACTTTTTTTCAAAAAACCTTTTCACAGGAAATTTTGTCTCGCCCTACTTAAGACGTTGCCATAGTCATTTGCCACATTTTCCCAAATTTTCCCGACCGAGCAGAGCGGGAATTTCTATTTGACCCACTTTTGGGAGCTCGACCCAAAAACTTTTGGGCCCAAAAAGTTCGGGCCAGGTGGCCATTTTTTAATATGTGACAGTTTGCCACATTGTCCGAAATTTTCCCGACCGAGCAGAGCGAAAACTGGGATTCGACCCACTTTTCGGACTCGACCCAAATTTGTTTCGGCCCAAAATTTTTGGCCGAGGTGGCCATTTATGACCCCGCACTTGTTTCGGCCAATTTCCGTTCATTTTCGGACTTTGCCTAATTTCGTGCATTTTTGAACTTTTTTCCAAAAATGTTTTTCACAGGAAATTTTGTCTCGCCCTACTTAACATGTTGCCATAGTCATTTGCCACATTTTCCAAAATTTTCCCGACCGAGCAGAGCGTGAATTTCTATTTGACCCACTTTTGGGGGCTCGACCCAAATACTTTTGGGCCCAAAAAGTTCGGGCCAGGTGGCCATTTTTTAATATGTGACAGTTTGCCACATTTTCCTAAATTTTCCCGACCGAGCAGAGCGAAAACTGGGACTCGACCCACTTTTTCGGACTCGACCCAAATTTTTTTCGACCCAAAAGTTTTGGCCGAGGTGGCCATTTATGACCCCGCACTTGTTTCGGCCAATTTCAGTTAATTTTCGGACTTTGCCTAATTTCGTGCATTTTTGAACTTTTTTTCAAAAAACTTTTTCACAGGAAATTTTGTCTCGCCCTACTTAAGACGTTGCCATAGTCATTTGCCACATTTTCCCAAATTTTCCCGACCGAGCAGAGCGGAAATTTCTATTTGACCCACTTTTGCGGCTCGACCCAAAAACTTTTGGGTCCAAAAAGTTCGGGCCAGGTGGCCATTTTTTAATATGTGACAGTTTGCCACATTTTCCTAAATTTTCGCGACCGAGCAGAGCGAAAACTGGGATTCGACCCACTTTTTTGGACTCGACCCAAATTTTTTTCGGCCCAAAATTTTTGGCCGAGGTGGCCATTTATGACCCCGCATTTGTTTCGGCTAATTTCCGTTCATTTTCGGACTTTGCCTAATTTCGTGCATTTTTGAACTTTTTTCAAAAAACCTTTTCACAGGAAATTTTGTCTCGCCCTACTTAAGACGTTGCCATAATCATTTGCCACATTTTCCCAAATTTTCCCGACCGAGCAGAGCGGGAATTTCTATTTGACCCACTTTTGGGGGCTCGACCCATAAACTTTTGGGCCCAAAAAGTTCGGGCCAGGTGGCCATTTTTTAATATGTGACAGTTTGCCACATTTTCCTAAATTTTCCCGACCGAGCAGAGCGAAAACTGGGATTCGACCCACTTTTTCGAACTCGACCCAAATTTTTTTCGGCCCAAAATTTTTGGCCAAGGTGGCCATTTATGATCCCGCACTTGTTTCGGCCAATTTCCGTTCATTTTCGGACTTTGCCTAATTTCGTGCATTTTTGAACTTTTTTTTCAAAAAACTTTTTCACAGGAAATGTTGTCTCGCCCTACTTAAGACGTTGCCATAGTCATTTGCCACATTTTCCCAAATTTTCCCGACCGAGCAGAGCGGGAATTTCTATTTGACCCACTTTTGGGGGCTCGACCCAAAAACTTTTGGGTCCAAAAAGTTCGGGCCAGGTGGCCATTTTTTAATATGTGACAGTTTGCCACATTTTCCTAAATTTTCCCGACCGAGCAGAGCGAAAACTGGGATTCGACCCACTTTTTAGGACTCGACCCAAATTTTTTTCGGCCCAAAATTTTTGGCCGAGGTGGCCATTTATGACCCCACACTTGTTTCGGCCAATTTCCGTTCATTTTCGGACTTTGCCTAATTTCGTGCATTTTTGAACTTTTTTCCAAAAAAATTTTCACAGGAAATTTTGTCTCGCCCTACTTAACACGTTGCCATAGTCATTTACCACATTTTCCCAAATGTTTTGAATAAGGAATAAGGAATAAGGAATAAGTAACGAAATTCACGCTGCTTGTCAACTTTGGTATAAAATGTCCCAAAACTTTGTTAGGCCGTATTATCACTTAAGTATCACGAAATTTGGCCGTGTTACTAATTGAATTCAGAATTCTCCATCTTCATCCGCAATTTTGACCGAGACGTTACGTTTGACCACGTATTTCTGGGCCACATATTGCACATCTCGAGAAATAAATTTGAAAAATCGATATCTGATTACTCTGCATGAGCTTTGATTGGTGGGTTCCTAGACTCGAATGAAATATGTTTTACCCCCAAAGCGAAAGAAATAGTAATTTAGGAGCGACTGATCGGATTGAGTACCATTGGAGTACCATATGGGAGTGAACACATCCCTGTAAATATGGGTCCGGTCCGATCATGGGGTTCATGCTTTGCCAGAGTCAAAATCCTCGAAAAATGACCCAAGTCCGCCGAATGTTGAACGAATGTTCAACATTCGCCAGCAGAAACCACACTTGCTATCTGGGATTGTACACATCCATGCAAATGTGAGCCCAATCCGATCATGGTTATATGATGTGCCCTCTTTATACAGAGTCAAAATCATAAAAAATGAGTATCAAATAGGACGCTATATATACGACCCACTTATCCCAACAACGTTAAAACAACTTGTGTACAAGAGAAACCGAATGTTGAACGAATGTTGAATGTTGTGCCAACTTCACACGAATGTTGAACGTGCTCTTTCAACATTCCCCAGCGAAAACCACACAATCTAGGCGTGGGCCCTATGGAGAATTAAAGTACCATAAGGGTACAATCCCTTGAATGTTGTGCCAACTTCACACGAATGTTGAACGTGCTCTTTCAACATTCCCCAGCGAAAACCACACAATCTAGGCGTGGGCCCTATGGGGAATTAAAGTGCCATCAGGGTACAATGCCTGCATATATGGGCCCGATCCGATCATGCGTATATGATATGCGCCCCTCTTCCCCCGGAATTGAAATACCTCAAAAGGAGCATCGAAGTATCCAATACTCATTTTGATAGGAGTGCTATATATACGACCCATTAAATCCATTCACGTTAAAACAATTTATGTACAAGAAAAATCGAATGTTAAAATTGCTCAAAAATGAGCATCGAAGTATCGAATACTCTTAATTTCGATAGGGGTGCTATATATACGAAACACTTGGAGAATTATAGGTACAATTCCTATGAGTACCCTACATATATGGGCCCGATCCGATCATGCGTATATGATATGCGCCCCTCTCCCCCGAATGTTGAACGTGCTCTTTCAACATTCCCCAGCGAAAACCACACAATCTAGGCGTAGGCCCTATGGAGAATTAAAGTACAATAAGGGTACAATCCCTAGTACCCTACATATATGGGCCCGATCCGATCATGCGTATATGATATGCGCCCCTCTCCCCTGGAATTGAAATACCTCAAAATGAGCATCGAAGTATCCAATACTCATTTTGATAGGAGTGCTATATATACGACCCACTTAATCCATTCACGTTAAAAAAAAACTTATGTACAAGAAAATTCGAATGTTGAACGAATGTTGAATGTTGTGCCAACTTAACGCGAATGTTGAACGAATGTTGAATGTTCTTTCTGTTCAACATTCGCCAGCGAAAACCACACATGATAGGCGTGGGCCCTATGGAGAATTAAAGTACCATCAGGGTACAATGCCTGCGTATATGGGCCCGATCCGATCATGCGTATATGATGTGCCCCCTCTCTCCCCCGGAATTGAAATTGCTCAAAAATGAGCGTCGAAATATCGAATACTCATTTTGATATGACCCACTAAATCCATTCACGTTAAAACAATTTACGTACAAGAAATATCGAATGTTAAAATTGCTCAAAAATGAGCATCGAAGTATCGAATACTCTAATTTTGATAGGAGTGCTATATATACGACCCACTTAATCCATTCACGTTAAAAAAGACTCATGTACAAGAAAATTCGAATGTTGAACGAATGTTGAATGTTCTTTCTGTTCAACATTCGCCAGCGAAAACCACACATGATAGGCGTGGGCCCTATGGATAATTAAAGTACCATCAGGGTACAATGCCTGCATATATGGGCCCGATCCGATCATGCGTATATGATGTGCCCCTCTCTAGCTAGCTCCCCCGGAATTGAAATTGCTCAAAAATGAGCGTCGAAATATCGAATACTCATTTTGATAGGAGTGCTAAATATACGACCCACTAAATCCATTCACGTGAAAACAATTTACGTACAAGAAATATCGAATGTTAAAATTGCTCAAAAATGAGCATCGAAGTACCGAATACTCTAATTTTGATAGTAGTGCTATATATACGACCCACTTAATCCATTCACGTTAAAAAAACTTATGTACAAGAAAATTAGAAGTTGAACGAATGTTGAATGTTGTGACAACTTCACACGAATGTTGAACGAATGTTGAATGTTCTTTCTGTTCAACATTCGCCAGCGAAAACCACACATGATAGGCGTGGGCCCTATGGAGAATTAAAGTACCATCAGGGTACAATGCCTGCATATATGGGCCCGATCCGATCATGCGTATATGATGTGCCCCCTCTCCCCCCCCGGAATTGAAATTGCTCAAAAATGAGCGTCGAAATATCGAATACTCATTTTGATATGACCCACTAAATCCATTCACGTTAAAACAATTTACGTACAAGAAATATCGAATGTTAAAATTGCTCAAAAATGAGCATCGAAGTATCGAATACTCTAATTTTGATAGGAGTGCTATATATACGACCCACTTAATCCATTCACGTTAAAAAAAAATTATGTACAAGAAAATTCGAATGTTGAACGAATGTTGAATGTTGTGCCAACTTAACGCGAATGTTGAACGAATGTTGAATGTTCTTTCTGTTCAACATTCGCCAGCGAAAACCACACATGATAGGCGTGGGCCCTATGGAGAATTAAAGTACCATCAGGGTACAATGCCTGCGTATATGGGCCCGATCCGATCATGCGTATATATGATGTGCACCCTCTCTCCCCCGGAATTGAAATTGCTCAAAAATGAGCGTCGAAATATCGAATACTCATTTTGATAGGAGTGCTATATATACGACCCACTAAATCCATTCACGTTAAAGTGGGGTGAAGGAGAAGATCACTCGATCTTTTAGACCATCCCGGGCGCTTCGCGCCCATCTACTCACTCTCTCTCATTCACGTTAGAACAATTTACGTACAAGAAAAATCGAATGTTAAAATTGCTCAAAAATGAGCATCGAAGTATCGAATACTCTAATTTTGATAGGAGTGCTATATATACGACCCACTTAATCCATTCACGTTCAAAAACAAATGTACAAGAAAATTCGAATGTTGAACGAATGTTGAATGTTGAATGTTGTGCCAACTTCACACGCGAATGTTGAACGAATGTTGAATGATGAATGTTGTGCTAACTTCACGGACCCGTGTTATTTTCGTTTGTGTTCGTTGTTTAGTAGCTTTGTATTCAAATAATGCTAATAACTCAAAAAATAAGTCATCAAAGTTGGAAATAATACCACATGCACATAGAATGGACCCCGGCCCACGCACACACAAACCCAATTTCACCCTTCTATTCCGCCTTTTGGACCTGTGTTCGTTTATGTTCGTTTGTGTTCGTTGTTTATAGTAGGACCGTATTTTTTTGTAATTAATCGACAACTAAAGCGTATTTTGAAGAAATGTTGTTGTTGTTGTTGTATCTTGATGATATGGGAACCGTCTGATCGGATATAGTACGTACTTTTAAATGTTTAATTGCACAATATATGATATGTTATATATACAATTAAAAATTTAACTAACATTATTGATTAACCGTGTCCACTACGTACAGTCTAAATTCATATAAAAAAATGACCTCTGATCTAATGTTAGATGCCGAGCACCAGGACACCAGAACCACTGTAGTTGAATAGCACACCTTAGAAGATGCCATAGGCCTATGGTGAATTTTGATATATGCATGTGATCCGACATCTAGATTTTAATATCATCATCTATTTTGAACAACATTGAAAACATCACGTAAAGCACCTATCGATCATTAAAGTCCTGGCAGTTGGTCAAGGTCCCAGCTAGTTAGCCAAGGTCCCCGTTGGTCGATGTCCCACTTAGCCAGAGCCAAGGTCCCAATTAGCCAAAGGTATCCCCAGTGCAGTTAGCAAAGTCCCAGTTAGCTGACAATCGATTTTTTGACAGACCTGGTGGTAGATCTGGAGAAATTCTTTGTTGAAAACCTCTTGCAATGCGTGTGTCCCTTTGCATGTCCTGGTATCCCCTACCCGCTTTTCCAACTTACCTAAGTAAATATACAGGCCCTACTTGTCAGAGTTCTTGGTATAGACAGTGTGATCGAATGGCGGAGGACAACAACATCAACAATTTAAGAGAATAATTATGAACTACATAATAGGGGACAAACATCAACCAGAGAACTACAGGCCAGTGTCATTAACATCAGTATCATGCAAAATCCTCGAACACATAATATGCAAGCACATCATGAAACATCTAGAAGAAAATAAAGTCCTCACCCACCTCAACCATGGATTTCGATCAGGACATTCATGTGAAACACAGCTACTGACAACAACCAACGATCTTCTAAAAAACTTCAATGCCAGTAAACAAACAGATCTGATAATACTGGACTTTTCAAAGGCATTTGATACAGTTCCACACAACAAGCTGCTATACAAACTGGAAGAATACGGTATAAGAGGGCAACTACACACATGGCTAACATCCTTCCTCACCAAAAGAAAAATGAAAGTAGTGCTGGAAGGCCACAGTTCCACCGAGGTAGGTCTACGTGGACTCCGGAGTACCGCAGGGAAATGTATTGGGTCCTCTCCTGTTCCTTTGCCATATTAATGATTTACCGGACACAGTGTCATCAACAGTACGACTCTTCGCAGATGACTGTCTGCTATACAGACAAATAAACTCCATCAAAGACCAGGTCACACTCCAACACGATTTAAAGAGCCTTGAGACATGGGCAAAAAACTGGGGCATGACATTCAACGCCAAAAAATGCTACGTGATGAGTCTAAAAGGAAAACACAGCAAATACTACACGCTGGGTGGCGAAATACTCAGCCAAGTCAACACCAACCCATATCTTGGTATCCAGATTTCTAAAGACTTGAAATGGACATCACAAGTGAACAACACGGCCAAGAAAGCTAGTGCCACACTCGGCTTTCTCAGAAGAAATCTGAAGTTTATGCCAGAAAAATCCAAGAGAACTGCCTACATATATCATTAGTAAGATCAATAATGGACTATGGAGCTATAATATGGGACCATTACCAGCAGAAAAATATAGATCTCCTTGAAAAGATTCAACGAAAGGCAGCAAGATTCATCACTGGAGACTACAGGTCAAGAGAAGAGGGCAGCATGACGAGAATGTTGAAAGAACAACAATTACCAACACTTCATGCTCGTCGAAAAACACAGCGCCTGACTTACTTTTATAAGGTGGCAGAGGGTCTGGTACCGGCTATACAAACAAACAACTTCCTAACTAAGGCTAAGGCAAGGAGGAGAATCAAACCAAAACAATTCAAGGACCATCAAACAACAAATAACCTTGAGAGGAGAGAGACGAACAATAATAAGTGCTTTGAAATACCATCAACGTCCTGTGACCAGTACAAACATTCATTCTTTGTGGACACAGCAGTGTACTGGAACAAATTACACCAAGACGTTGTTGCACTAAACACACCAGAAGAATTCGCAGCTGCGCTATCAGAAACATCTGCAGCAGCTGTTGGCGCCGCGCATTAACATCGCCCACCGCCCGTCCTATCATACCAAATTGGTTACTTGGACGTATTTATCAAGATCCAGATCCTACAATGTACATATAGTTATCAATCACAGCAAATCAGTCTATTAATTAGTACTCTGACATGAGTCGATAGGAAACATGAGTAAATAGTGTATATATTTGTTCATGCATGTTCCACATTAATATGTGGTTTTTCGCATTAAACTCTGTTAAACTCATTCATTCACATCCTTTCATAAATTCACACCTCTTGATTGTAAACTTGTGTGATAGGTACGAAATCGCGTAGTACGAAAAGTATGAAGATAAAATCTGTCACCTATTTTCGTGTGTTCAATATCACCTAAAAGTCACTCGCAATGTCTGATAAAATGGAGAGGATCGACATAACTAAAGAGTTCCCGAAGATGTCACAAGAGGATCAATATTTTGTTAAGAATGCAGAACGATTGAATAAACTACGAGCCACTGGATACGCAACTATGCGACGACGAAACATGTGGACTGGTGCTCTACTCGCATTTGGCGTTGTTGGAGTGTGTATCCTTGAAATTGAATTGAATGGAAGCAGGACGTTTCATACATGGTCGTTTCGCACATGAACATTTCATACCATCTGGTTGTTTCATACGAGATATTTTTGTTCGTTTCATATGTGATTGCCGTTTGGTCTACAATTCATTGTTTTTTTCGGTACCATGATAATAACCATGACTGTCCATGCAGCGTTTTCACTACCGACACCGTACTCCATACTACCGGTAGCTAGCTAACTCGGACCTTGGCTAACTCGGACCTTGGATAACTGGGAGCTCAAATCTGGTTAACTGGGACCTTGTCTAACTGGCTAAACTGGGACCTTTTCGCTAACTGGGACCTTGTCGAGGCAATCTCACATGACTTCCCCATCGAGAAAATTTTGGCCTGAAGTTTGTTGGAATGTAAAGCCGACGGACCTCCCCCAAGCCCACACACCCTGCCAGATTTATTTCCTATAGTCTTCTTGAAATGTGTCTCTCTGTGGTGTGATTCTTTTGGTGTGCCTGTTATTTAGTATTAAAGGTGATTTTTTTTAATAAATAACAGACCTATGTTAGAGTTATATTTCTTTGAAAAACTCAAAACATTGGGCGAAGACGGGGAAGTCGTATGCGGTGCGTATAAAAGCCGAACACAACCGAACACAACCGAACATAACCGAACACAAGTCCAAATAATGGGAAATATAACGAATAAAGTTCATAGGCGTGTGTATTCATGTTCACACTATTAATATACGAAGTTTGGTGGAGTTCGGGCCAATAATAAGTGTTTTATTCGATATTTTGTAAAACGCGTTCAGTGTTCGGCATAGAAAAGCCGAACACAAGCTTCTCTCGTGTATTAGTCTATAACGGCTGTCTAGCTAGGTGATAATTAATATCAGATATATGGTCACTAAGCCGAAAGGCTTTAATTGTTGTTGGTGGCGGTCTCTCACCTATTGTAGTTCAGTGTTTTGACAGTTAGTTGCAATCAGTATTTGATGGCGCCTACTATTATAGAAACAACATGCTTTTGGTGGGCCCCGCCATGAAAGACAACGTACGATTGTAAAAACAATATTTGAGTGACAAGAAAGTGAGTTCATGGTGCAATATCCGAGAAGTTCTATATAAGAATGTGGTATGATATTATTTGGCAAATCACAATCTCAGCAGTATTTGGCATTCTGATCACAGGTCTGAAAATTCTACAATGCCTAATTCCAAATTGATTTACCCATGTGGTGTTTGTTCCCAGGAATGTCACGAGATACGCAGCATCGGCTGCGATATGTGTGACCGATGGTTTCATGTAGAGTGCCAGCAATTGAAAATCAATGACTTTTTACTAAGTCATCGCTTGGTGACCAATTTAATTTATGCCAGAATCTTCGGCAAATTTCGACTGACGGACGTTTGACGATACCGAAAACCGCGACTATTGCCAAGAAGCCATGTCAGACTAAAAGAGTAAAGGCATGCAAAACTAGATCAATCAACCCTAGCAAGCGTCAAAAGGTATCTTGGCGCAAAATAATTATTCCTGCATATCAGACTTTTAAAAAGATACAATACGAAACGCTCTTTATTCGTATTCAGACAATTCATTTCAATTCAATCGGTATTCGATGCATGTGTTTCTACGATAAGTTGAACACTGGCTTTATATCGGCTTCCACCATACAGCATGATATATACACAAAAGTTAGGCACGCATCAGAGCCATTTCCATCCACTGACTTCAAGGAGAACAAACTCTGCCCAAATCCGTTCCGCCGAGGACAGAATTTGCATATAAGTATATTGTATAGTATATTGTATAGTACTTTGAACATATACTATGATTGACATCAATTCCACCAGAATTCCCTGCACCATCACCAAGAGATGTTATGTCGCCAACAAGAACACTATTATATATAATTTTACAATGTTTACTTATGATTGCAATAAACTATTTGTTTTGTGGTTAGTATTATGTTCTCCGAACCATTTCCGCATGAGTATCTTAACTCGACAACCGATTTACTACTTCTTAGAAGTCCGGGGCGTGCTGATATGTTCGCATTTGTCCAGTATGATCCATCTAAACTACCACATTGTACGAAATGACTTGTAATAATAACGGGGGGGGGGGGGGGGGGTAACATTTTAGTGAGAATGCAGACGAAAATGGACAACAAAACACGTTTTTTCTCGCGAATTAAACCTGCCAAATCCCTTCTGGCAGATATTAATTATCACCTATCAGCGGATAATCTAATCCATGAGACAGAAGTTTGTGTTCGGCTTTTCTATGCCAAACACAAACGCGTTATACAAAACACCCAACAAAACACTCATTATTGAACCAAACTCCACCAAACTTCGTATAGTAATAGTATGAACGTGAATACATATGCCTATGAACTTTACAAGGTGGTCTTATATTTAGTAGACTGTATATAGAGTTATATATCTCAAACGCCAGCTAACGCCACATCTATGCATATCTATGTGTTAATTAATTACCGGTGACTGAGTGTCGAACATAAACTTGTGTTCGGCTTTTCTATGCCGAACACTAAACGCGTTTTACAAAATATCGAATAAACACTTATTATTGGCCCGAACTCCACCAAACTTCGTATAGTAATAGTGTGAACATGAATACATATGCCTATGAACTTTATTCGTGAAATTTCCCATTATTTGGACTTGTGTTCGGTTATGTTCGGTTGTGTTCGGTTGTGTTCGGCTTTTATGAGCTCCCGTCGTATGATGTTGCCCTTGGCCAACTGAGACCTTGGCAAACTGGGACATTAATCTGGGTAACTGGGACCTTGGCTAACTGGGACCTTTTTGCTAACTGGGACCTTGGCTAACTGGGAGCCACAATAAATATTCATAGAAATATAAGTGGATAAAAATAAAAAGTAAATAACTGTGCCTTCAGATTTATAGAGGTACGATTGACAAAATAATTTTGTAAAAAATAAATTTTATAACTAAGATTAAAAACAAATCTAAAACAATTTGAAGCAATAAGATAAACACAGCAGACTATAAAAATTAATTTAATGTTCTATTCTCCTAATATATATAATATACTAGCCGATGAGCCCGACGTTGTCCGGGCTATTCAAAAACCAAATTTCAAGTCGATAGCTCCACCCGTTTCCGAGATCTGGTCTGCGCATGCCCGAAGCTGGCGTCGCACGGGCTCGGCGACCCGATAAAATTTGTATCCGGGGCAAGATACATTCACATAGCAAATTTCAAGTCGATAGCTCCACCCGTTTCCGAGATCTGGTCTGCGCATGCGCGAAGCTGGCGTCGCACGGGCTCGACGACCCGATAAAATTTGTATCCGGGGCAAGATACATTCACATAGCAAATTTCAAGTCGATAGCTCCACCCGTTTCCGATATCTCGTCTGCGCATGCGTGAAGCGGGCGCCGCACAGGCTCGCCAATACGACAACGACGACCGCCTGGTCAAACTACACACACGTACCAAGTTTCTTCCCGATCGGTCGAGAATCGTAGATTTGTATAAATGACATACAGACAGACAGACATACAGACAGAGGTCTTCAAAATATATATGAGATATAACCAAGGTCCCAGTTAGCCAAGGTCCCAGTTAGCTGCCATTCGTACTACCATAGTATCGAGGAGAAAACCAAGCTTAGCTATTCTGTCTGGAATAATGAAAACGGCGGCATTTCAACAAGCGAGCTCCAAAAAGGCATGTGTGAAGTGTTCGCCCCAGTAGTTGCCATCACGATCGACACTACAGAGTCTGCCCCAGAAGTTGACATCGATACCACTGATAATACAAATTACAAAAATACAAAAGTATGAAATCAAATGGTACGAGACATGGTAGGAAACAACCAATATTTGTTTCCACATGGTACAAAACTCCCTGCAGAAGCCGTAAGGTCACATCAATTGGGTCATCATTATGAGCTGACCTATTAATCACTCACTCACACTAGTGTAGGCTACATCTAGGTCTTATAACAATATCATCATGAATATCAATATGGGGATCATGTGACATTTGCAGACAAGAGCCTATCTTTTTTTTTAAATAATCTTAAGTCGGGTAGTTGGGCCATACACCTGGTCTGGGTATTCACCTATAGATTAAACTCTCGTCGGTAATTTTTATGCAACATGACTATTAAATCAGGAAAATGCACATAAAAAAACGTTTACCGATCTCTAAAATTACACGAATCTGGTGCCTTATTTTGAGAAAGTGCTCAGTGGAATAGTGTACATATGATTGTAAAGTTCGGTTATTGTACACACAATACTTTTTTTCAACCCCCAAACATTTTTGGAGGACGATTATAATTTTTGTGACGTTGGCTTTTTAGCTCAACTTTACTTTGTAAAGTTTGAGCTATTGCCATGGCTTTGTCGTCCGTCGTCCGTGTGCGCGTGTGTGCGTGTGTACGGGCGGCGTCAACAATAGAGGCTACAGGTCGTACCTTTGATCGGATCATTATGAAATTTGTCATAGCTGTTGACATCAACATTTGTACCGGAATGATTCATTTTGGGGTCATACGGAAAAAAAACATGGCCGCCAGCGGCCATCTTAGATTTCAAAATTCAATCCATTAGCACGGGCTACAGGCCGTACTGTTCATCTGATCGTCATGAAATTTGTCATGGATGTTAATATTGACATGTAGATGGGAACGAGTAATTTTGAGGTCATTCGGCCAAAAAACATGGCCGCCAGCAGCCATCTTCGATTTTACTCTTTGCATGACTAAATCCTTTAGCACGGGCTACAGGTCGTACCTTTAGTCAGATCGTCATAAAATTTGTCATGGATGTTAACAATGACATGTAGATGGGAACGAGTCATTTTTGGGTTATTCGGGCAAAAAACATGGCCGCCAGCAGCCATCTTGGATTTTACTCTTTGTATGACTAAATCCTTTAGCACGGGCTACAGGTCGTACCTTTAGTCTGATCATCATAAAATTTGTCATGTATGTTAACAATGACATGTAGATTGGAACGAGTCATTTTGGGGTCATTCGGCCAAAAAACATGGCCGCCAGCAGCCGTCTTGGATTTTACTCTTTGCATGACTAAATCCTTTAGCACGGGCTACAGGTCCTACTTTTAGTCTGATCATCATAAAATTTGTCAAGAATGTTAATAATCACATGTAGATGGGAACGAGTCATTTTGGGGTCATTCGGCCAAAAAACATGGCTGCCAGCAGCCATCTTGGATTTTACTCTTTGTATGACTAAATATTTTAGCACGGGCTACAGGTCGTACCTTTAGTCTGATCATCATAAAATTTGTCATGGCTGTTGATATTGGAATGTAGATGGGAACGAGTCATTTTGGGGTCATTCGGACAAAAAACATGGCCGCCAGCGGCCATCATGGATTTCAAAATTTAATCCATTAGCATGGGCCACAGGTCGTACTGTTTGTCTGATCATCATGAAATTTGTCATGGATGTTAATATTGACATGTAGATGGGAACGAGTAATTTTGGGTGTCATTTGGCCAAAAACATGGCCGCCAGCAGCCATCTTGGATTTTACTCTTTGTATGACTAAATTCTTTAGCACGGGCTACAGGTCGTACCTTTAGTCTGATCATCATAAAATTTGTCATGGTTCTTAATAATGACATGTAGATGGGAACGAGTAATTTTGGGGTCAATCGGCCAAAAAACATGGTCGCCAGCAGCCATCTTGGATTTTACTCTTTGTATGACTAAATCCTTTAGCACGGGCTACAGGTTGTACCTTTAGTCTGATCATCATAAAATTTGTCATGAATGTTAATAATGACATGTAGATGGGAACGAGTCATTTTGGGGTCATTTGGCCAAAAAACATGGCCGCCAGCAGCCAACTTGGATTTTACTCTTTGTATGACTAAATCCTTTACCACAGGCTACAGGTCGTACCTTTAGTCTGATTTCGGGGTCATTCGGACAAAAAACATGGCCGCCAGTGGCCATCTTGGATTTCAAAATTTAATCCATTAGCACGGGCCACAGGTCGTACCTTTAGTCTGATCGTCATAAAATTTGTCATTGATGTTAACGATGACATGTAGATGGGAACGACTCATTTTGGGGTCATTCGGCTGAAAACATGGCCGCCAGCAGCCATCTTGGATTTGACTTTTCTCTTCATGTCTATAAACTAGTATTAGACATTCAACTTTCCACATTCCTAATCGCTCCATTGACTGTAATATATTAAATTATTCCCTTTCCAAGTTGAGCTACAGTGTCATTGACACTTTCATTTAATATCAAAGACAATTGTGGCAAAATTTGACTCCAACTAGACAATGTCCTGCATGTTCTCAAATGCGAGCCACATACCAAGTATCAAGAGATTCTTTTGAAGAATTCTCAATTTATCATTGAGAAAACACAAATGTTATATCTGAGTCAAATAAAATCGAACTTGGCCTGGGTCTTCTCAAATGCAGGAAGCAAATTACATTTGAAGTTTTGATTAGCAAACAACCTCACATTGACATGATTAGATAGCATTGTTCTAAAATCATAAAAAATTCATACCAAATTGCATAGCTTTTATCCAAATTTGCGTCTTCTCAAATATGAACCACATACCATATATCTTACAAGAAATTGAATATTGCTCAAGTTATTTTGCGGACAACCTGGATGGCCGCATGGACGGACATGCTGATTATAATAGTCCTCCAAATTTTTTATATATATTTTATATAAATAATTATTATACAAAAAAGTACCCAGTATATTAAGCTATCTGAACTTTACAATCGAATTCCACTGCAAAGCATAATTGCTTTACCAAGGAGCGGCAGCACTTTCTCAAAATAAGGACACCAGATTCGTTCTAATGTTAGAGATCGGTACCTAAACTGTTTTTGATGCACTATTTCACGATTTTGTCTTGTTGCATAAAACTTAACGACTGGCGAGTATAATCTATAGCTTAATTTAGCCATTGTAGCTATGTTTTTGTTTAAATTCCCCTTACAGATGCATTGTAAAATTGTTATATTAACATTGTTATGACTATTGGTTACGAGTTGAAAAATCTTTGAATCTTGAATCTTAAAAACACAAACAGCACAAATGTAATGATCCATTTAAATAATTAATAATCTTCAAGAAAACTGTACCTTGGCCCATTGGTCAATTATTTATAAAGTTGGAAACAGTAACTTGTCAGTATAACATATGGTTATAATGGTATAAAAATGCTGAAGTTATGAAATTACATGTTTTAACCTTTTCTTTACTAAATGGATTCTCCCATTCAGCTTTAAAGCCATACATTGGAATGGTCTATTATTCCTTTGAAGCAGATGGCAGAGAGACAAACAGATAATATAAAAGTGGAGAAAGATTCCTATTCATTGGTGGGAAATGTTCAGATAATAATTTCAACAAATCAACCTATGTTGATCTTATTGGCTGCGGACACACGTATCAGAGTAGCGATGGCATAGTAGGGCTGAAGGGGTCACTCTCACCAAAAATAGTGCTGAAGATTACACATGATTTGAAAATGTGCTGAAGGGTACACAGGGTTTGTAATGTCGTTCTAAATGATGTTTAGTTTTCGTATCTGCCATGATTTCTGTTAGAGAATAATTGTTTACGTTCCAATAAACATTAAAATGAACTGAAAACAAACTGCTAATGGTCACCATACTTTCAGAAACACAGTTTAAGTAACGATGTTAGTGGCGATCACAAACCCTGTGTACCCTTCAGCACAATTTTCAAACCCTGTGTACCCTTCAGCACTTTTTAGCTCAACTTACTTTGTAAGTTTGAGCTATTGCGATGGATTGGCGTCCGTCGTCCGTGTTTGCGTGTGTGTGTCCGTCAACAATTTCATTTCCCGCGGGCTACAGGTCATACCTTTGGTCTGATCTTTATGAAATTTGTCATGAATGTCGACATTGACATGTAGATGGGAACGAGTCATTTTGGGGTCATTCGGCAAAAAAACATGGCCGCCAGCAGCCATTTTGGATTTTAAAATTCAATCCATTAGCGCGGGCTACAGGTCATACTGCTCGTCTGATCATCATGAAATTTGTCATGGATGTTAATATTGACATGTAGATGGGAACGAGTCATTTTGGGGTAGTTCGGCCAAAAAATATGGCCGCCAGCAGCCATCTTGGATTTTACTCTTTGCATGACTAAATCCTTTGGCGCGGGTTACAGGTCGTAGGTTTGGTCAGATCTTCTTGAAATTTGTTATGGATGTTAACAATGACATGTAGATGGGAACGAGTCGTTTTGGGGTCATTCGGCCAAAAAACATGGCCGCCAGTGGCCATTTTTGATTTCAAAATTCAATCCATTGGCGCGGGCTACAGGTCATACTGCATACTGCTTGTCTGATCATCATGAAATTTGTCATGGATGTTAATATTGACATGTAGATGGGAACGAGTCATTTTGGGGTCGTTCGGTAAAAAAACATGGCCACCAGCAGCCATCTTGGATTTTACTCTTTGCATGACTAAATCCTTTGGCACGGGTTACAGGTCGTAGCTTTGGTCAGATCTTCATGAAATTTGTCATGGATGTTAACATTGACATGTAGATTGGAACGAGTCATTTTGGGGTCATTCGGCTAAAAAACATGGCCGCAAGGAGCCATCTTGGATTTTACTCTATGCATGACTAAATCCTTTGGCGCGGCCTACAGGTCGTAGCTTTGGTCAGATCTTCATGAAATTTGTCATGGATGTTAACAATGACATGTAGATGGGAACGAGTCGTTTTGGGGTCATTCGGCCAAAAACATGGCCGCCAGCAGCCATCTTGGATTTTACTCTTTGTATGACTAAATCCTTTGACGCGGGGCTACAGGTCGTACCTTTGGTCCGATCTTTATGAAATTTGTCATGAACAGGGGCGCCGGAAGAGGGGGGGCAGAGGGGGCAGCTGACCCCCCTGCCCTTGACCAAGGGGGGCGAGCGGGGGCAGGACTTGCCCTTTTTCTGGAGACAGAAAATGCTTTTTGTGTGTTTAATCTCGTGTTTTTATAGCAAAATTGACTTTTTTGGTCCAAATACCATCAATTTCACAAGGAATATTAATTTTTTGTCCATTTTATCACAAAACGGCCATAAAAACCGACAAATACCATTAAAATAGGGATTTTTGCCACAATGAATTTATGGTTATTTTCCCGAGTTTGCGGAGAAAATGCCCTATTTTGCGGAAAGGTGCCCTTTTTGTAGGCTCTGCCCCCCTGCCCTTGGATGCTTCCGGCGCCCCTCGTCATGAATGTTGACATTGTCATGTAGATGGGAACGAGTTATTTTGGGGTCATTCGGCAAAAAAACATGGCCACCAGCGGCCATTTTGGATTTCAAAATTCAATCCATTGGCGTGGGCTACAGGTCATACTGCTCATCTGATCATCATGAAATTTGTCATGGATGTTAATATTGACATGGAGATGGGAAACGAGTCATTTTGGGGTTGTTCGGCCAAAAAACATGGCCACCAGAAGCCATCTTGGATTTTACTCTTTGCATGACTAAATCCTTTGGCACGGGCTACAGGTCGTAGCTTTGGTCAGATCTTCATGAAATTTGTTACGGATGTTAACAATGACATGTAGATGGGATTAGTCATTTTGGGGTCATTTGGCCAAAAAACATGGCTGCCAGCAGCCATCTTGGATTTTACTCTGTGCATGACTAAATCCTTTGACACAGGCTACAGGTCGTATCTTTTGTCAGATCATCATGAAATTTGTACTGGATGTTAATAATGACATGTAAATGGGAACAAGTCTTTTTGGGGTCATTCGGCAAAAAAACATGGCTGCCAGCGGCCATCTTAGATTTTACTCTTTGCATAACTAGGCCTTTCAACTTTCCACATTCCTTTTCACTCCATTGACTTTAACACATGAAATTATTCCCTTTCCAAGTTGAGCTACAGTGTCATTGACACTTTCATTTTGGTGAGAGTGACCCCTTCAGCCATAGTAGGTGTGACAATTTATTATGGTGGAGTTTGGTGACAATTGGTCATCATAATTAATATGCCATAGCCAGCCATGTTGCCCGCTGAGTTTCCGCACAATGAGTCGACTGGACCAATTAACCCATTGCGTTTCACCAAGGTTGATCTCTACTCATTACATTTTGCTAAATTGTATTCGCTACGATATATATAATTGGACGATCGATCGTCCAGAATTGTGTTTGACCGTGGCCTGGTGGCAATTCCTCATTGACTCACATATCATGCATTTGGTACGTTTTTTTATATGATCTCAATGCATGCATATTTATCTACTTACATTAATTTCATGATTATTAAGACAGTCCCCAATTGTGTATTGAGACAGTTCCCCAATTGCATTTTTATTTTGCGACGTTTAGTTCTACGCATAAGGTTTGACTCACTTACATTTGCTGAGAAATTACATGGGCGATTTGTTCTTAGTAAGAACAATCATGGCTGTTGACAGAAATGGGTTATTCATTGAGTTATCAAGTGGACTTGTGTGTTAGCATGCAAAATATAACACTGCGTGTTGAGTAAAGATCAACAGCGACAAGACATTCAGGTAGATACATCCTTGAGAGATCGACCGTCGCTGGTAGAGCTTGGTAGACTCATTGTTGAAATTTGCAGAGGGCGACATGGCTTGCTATGACATATTAATTATGACGACCAATTGTCACCAAACTCCACGATAATAAATTGTCACACCTACTATGCCATCGCTACTGTGATACGTGTGTCGGCAGTCATTATCTGAACATTTCCTATGGGGAACTTAACTCGTCAATGATTATTAGTAAATAAACGATATACTCAGTGTTCGAGTCAGTATGACAACAACTTACAGGAATCCTTCTGTATGAGTACTATCTGTTTGTCTGTCATTGGCTTATATTTCTTGAACCTCCCACCAGATGAATGATAGTCCATTTACTCTTCCTTGACTGTTCGAAAACCCTGTGCCAATGCATTCTCTAATATATTTGAGTCCTTCATAGGGAGCCTCGCATATATCAGAACAAAAAAGAGAATGCACTGACACATGAACTTTAATGCTGCACCAGCGCAGCTCCCATCAAGAAAGGGTTACATGTATAAACTTTTATAACTGTATGGGAGAATCCATTAATAAAAATACAAAATTCAAGTATGGGATGACTTTATGGCAATTTGAATCTGATTTGATTGCCGTTGCTTCTACTTGAATTATTCAGTCAGAATTATTCATACATGTACTATTGAAAAGGCCATGATGTGTCAAAACAGTATCACTTTCCAAATGATTATTTCCTTGACAAAGTTCTAGATGCATATACCATAGGCTCTGTGAAGCAAGAAAAGTTTTTGGACTTTGAAGTTGACCCAAAACAGACAGCAGGATCTTCAAAGAGCTAATGATAATAACAGATCTGACATTAAACTACAATATTTCCATAATTATGTTGGAATGTTGCTTCATGTGATAACTGGATGTGTGCATGTCGAGTCTGAGAAAGATTCATAAGGAAATGAGATAAAATAAGATGTTTTGCTCATTCACGGCATAACATTATCACATTCTGGATGTTGACCTAATAATGATGGCTTCCTGGTGAAAACATTAAATGAATGTTTAAGAGAAAGAAGACTGATATCAAAGATGTAAATCTTCATCATATTCAGCCCTCGAAATTAGGAAAAATGTCCCACGGCAAATTTAATGCTGTGGCATTATAGATTCCACATGTTGCCATGGCGTTTCCCATAGCATTACTTATTGCCGTGACCAATTTCGAGGACTGCATATTTAGTGCTAATTTATCTGGTCATTCAAGGTCTACATATTTTCATGACAAACCAATTCAATTATCTCTTCTGAGCACAGTTTATTTAGATTCCGATTAAATATCAATTTTATTTAGAATTTCTATTTCTAATCACATTCTCGGGATATTTTTAGGAACTGTTTTTAGAACAGAAACTCACGAAAACGCTTGGAGCGTACCAAGTGGGAGAACTCTACAGTAATGCTCTAATTAATCTACCTCTTAACCACAGCAGAATTATGGGTAACTTTTCAGGATTTAGTCGGAAATATGGCTTGTTGCCATTCATCGGAAAGCTCTCGGCGAGAGCTTTCCGATGAATGGCAACAAGCCATATTTCCGACTAAATCCTGAAAAGTTACCCATAATTCTGCTGTGGTTAAGAGGTAGATTAATTAGAGCATTACTGTATCTTGTTAGCACCCTCAATCCAGGAGATTTCATCACAAATTATGCTCAGCTGCATCAGAAATAAACCACTTTATATTAGCTTTACAGACAAATTATTCCAATCTTCAGTTTGATCTGTCTTTTGTTCACAAAAATCTTAGTTGTAGTCTTGAAATTGGGTTTTTATAAAAATTATGGTGTTGTAATGGTGGCATGGAAGAGATGCACTATCTTTAAAAAGGGCATTCCTTTGTTAAAGGCCCCCTTAATTTTTGAACCCCCAGATCAGACATGTAAAATATATGCCATATTATATACCATTTGAAAGGGAAGCTCCAAAATATTATATTATCAATTTATCCGGTGTAACATGTTGTTTTTGTCGAGTTACCAATGTGTTTTTGTCATCTAGATTGTAGTAATACCAATGTGTTCAATTTAGGGGGAATAACTCTATATTTTAAATATAGAGTTATTACCCTTCCATTGAAAATACATCTTTAGTTTGAATTATGGGAGTCAAAACGGGAGGAATCTTTATTTCAGCTGTTTTCTATTTCTTTATGGGCATTTTCTGAGACACCGATGTTTCAATGGGGATGAATTATAGTACTTTAATCATATTTTATGGCACATATTGTTATTAAAACTGTATATCAAGTCACTATAACAAAAATAATCAGTGACTCGAAAATTAAGTGGGCCTTTAAAACCTAACTGTTTAGATGATTTGATTACCTTGTGTTTGCTAACCCTTTCTTTACTTAATGGGTTTTCAATTCAAAATTTATCCCACTAGGCTGAGGGGTCCCTCCCCGGCAGCTGGTAAAAAACTGCTAATCAGTTAAAAAAAAACAACGCCTGGAGTTAGACTTCCAGAAGCTAGGATTTTGCAGTTTGGAGGTTCAGATTTCAATATTTTCTCCAACTGGGGCAGAGGGCGAGGGGTCATGGTCCCTCCCTGGTGGCCAGTCAAAAACTGCTATTCTGTTTCAATTCTTTACAAGTTAAAACAATTTCTCATACCATGCCGAATCACCGGTAGTCAGCCAAAGACTAATAATCAATTGTTAAAAATCTGGCTTGGGAGTTTGGCATGGTTCAAGTGAGGGGGTGGGGTGAAGTTGGAAGATGACACCCTCCCCCCAATGTAGACCCTCTAGCCATGTCTCTGGGATCGAGCAGTGTATAAAGAGTGGACAATGCCACTAAACACTATATCATTCCTCATCTGCTGTATTAAAGAGGAATTGGCAGCCTCATGGCAGTATTGAATCCAGCGTCTACTCATTACAATGAGGCCATGGTGCCTCCAAATCTGTCATCTCTTGGAGAATTAAGCTGTTACAATGGTTTTGTGACTTTTGAATTTAGCACTATTTCTGCACAAATGGTGCTCACTCAAGCATGCAAGCATTCAGTGGGTTGACATCAGCTCACATCATCAGTCCTAATAACATTTCCTGACAAACTGTCTCAGGATTCTTGAGATACAGCGTAATATGTCAGGGGGAAACTTTATACTTATTTTGAGGTGTTTATATAAAACGTGTTAGGAAGAGATATACTATCTTTAAAATGTTCAGTAATGCCTGTAATAATTGACTCTGACTCCTTAACCACAGCAGAATTATGGGTAATTTTTTCAGTATTTAGTTGGAAATATGGCTTGTTGCCACTCATCGGAAAGAATGGCAACAAGCCATATTTCCGACTAAACCCTGAAAAATTACCCATAATTCTGCCTTGGTTAAGGAATCAATTATTTATGGCATTACTGTTTTTCAAACTCTTATATGCTGCTACAAGCAGATTTGTTTTAGGAATAAAAATAATTTGTGATGATCTCATTGCTCTTCATTATATCCCAGAAAAAAATTGGCGAGCACACGTTTGTGCATACACATTATAGTATGCTTATGTTTTGTTTCTGTTGGCGGAATGTACAGATTAAGTGGTTTCTATATGAACTGACCCTCAATTTTGCCAACTTTCTGTGCCAGCTATTGACAAAATATGTACATCCCACATGATATTCAGCCTTCTATACATTAAAAGGGCTTAAGGTCTTCACAGTGGATAGATGTGATAAATCACAAAAGTCGGTAAAACTGTCATCACCATGAAGAATGTGGGACAATAGAGAATTTGGGATATACCAGTATAGACAATAATTTGTCAACAAACATTGCTAATCTTGCCAGTTTTAAAAATATTTTAGTCTAAATTTGTTTATGAGAATATTTTTCCATGCCATAACCTGTTCCAATGTTTACTATTACTTTTTAGCTCGACTTGAGAAACTCAAGTTTGAGACTTGACAAACTCAAGTTTGAGCTACTACCATGGGTTGGCGGGCATCCGTCCGTGATCCATTAATAATTTCCCTTTTTAGCTCAACTTGACAAAGTCAAGTTTGAGCTATTGCCATGGGTTGGCGTCTATCATCCGTCCGTCTGTGATCCATTAACAATTTCCTTTAGTACACCATACAGGTCACATCTCTCATCCGATCATCACCAAACTTCATATGGATATTCGGGGTAACCTCTAGATGGCAGCCATAAATTTTTTCTGAAATTTGTTAAAAAAAAATTCACCAGCAGCCATCTTGGATTTCAAATTTGAATCCATTGGCACACCCTGCAGCCCGCATTTATTGGAGAAATGTTTTGCAAATTTACAGGTATGTTTAAGATCACTCTATTAAATGTTAGCTATCAAATTTAAACGATTTTCAATGTAAAACATAGATTTTACTCTGCATGACAAATCCTTTCACACACCCTACAGACCACATCCCTTATCCGATCGTCAACAAACTTCATATGGATTTTCAGTGTGACCTTTAGATGGGAGCCATCAATTTTTTCCAAAATGTCTTAAAAAACATGGCCACCAGCAGCCATCTAGGATATTACTCTTTGCTTGACTAAATGTATTGGCACACCCTTCAGGCCACATCCCTCATCCGTTCATCACCAACTTTATATAGATCTTTGGGGTGACCTCTAGATAGGAGCCATCGATTATTTTTTCCCATATTTTTGTCTGGCCTAAACTGACGCGATCGGTGTCCATTACCTGAGTACTGACAAGCGTTCATACACTACCAGTAATCATGTTGTGATCACAGTAATCCGCAACACAAGACTTCACACAGTTCTGTACACAGATCTAGACCAATGTAAATGCACCCTCAATGGAAGAATGTTTTGAACATTTCAGGCATGTTTAGGATCACACAGGTAGTAGATATAAAATTTTAACAATTTTCAATGAAAAACATGAACGCCGGCAACCATCTTGCATTTTACTCTGTGCATGACTAAATCCTGTGGCACACCCTACAAACCATATCTCTTCTGATCATCACCAATCTTCGGGTGACCATTAGATGTGAGTCATCAATTTTTTTGAATTTTGTTAAAAAACATGGCAGTCATCTTTGATATTACTCTTTGCATGACTAAATCCCTCTTCACACCGTACAGGCCACATTTCTCATCCAATCGTCACCAACTTCATATCGATCTCGGGGTGACCTCTAGATGAGAACTGTTGAATTTGAACGATTTTCAATAAAACATGGCGGTCAACAGCCATTTTTGATTTTACCTTTTGCATGAATAAATCTATCGCCATGCCTCACAACCAACATTTTTCATCTGATTGATCCATTCGGGTGACTAAATCCTTCAGCATGCCCTAATACCATTGACTGAATCTTCTGGTGGGAGAGGTGAGTTGGGAGATGAGATGGGGTGGGGGTGGCTGTTGGTTTGGGGCAAGGTGCAGGTCTGGGACTCGGGTGATGGAAAGGGAAAGTTTCTGTGGTTTCACCTAGGGAACATTGACACCAAATATGAACCCATTCGGTCTTTTGGTTCCGGAGAAGATGTTTAAAGAATTGTTGAAGGATAGACGAACGGACTAGGAGATAGCTCCACTGGAGACTTCATCTCAGGTGAGCTAAAAAGGGCAGACAGAACCTTCACTATGTGCGAGATCCTTTCCACAATGCTGGTCTACCGACATACCAAAGGATATCCAAATTAGTCTATCGATACTTGAGCTGTTTTGTGAAATGTTTGTTATGGATGGAAGGATGGATGGAGGTCTCCACAATATACCCCTGAATTCTCGGATCGGGGGGCATAATAAGGGCATGGTGCCTCCAAGTTTTGTAATGACATGGGGTTGTATGGAGATCTAAGCTGTTCTTCACAGGAGTGAGTTTTCTACCAACACAACATTTTTTTGACTTTTTAATTTAGCACTATCTCCACATCTCAAGCATGCAATCACTCAACCGGTCGACATTAGCTCATTTCATCAGTATAGGATACTGAATATACATGTAATATTTCAAGAAAATCGGCCTCAGGATTCCTGAGATACAATGCAATACCGGTATGTCAGGGGGAACTTATGAAGTGTTCAGAGAAACACTAATTTTTTTTTCAATAATTTAATGTTGGAAGCTTGCGATGGCCGGGATAGTGAAGTCACCTTCAAACTTTACAAAAAGTTACCTGCGATCAATCTTTTCCCCAAATTTAACACTGAATTCCCCATTCAAATGTTGCCACTTTACCTCCCTCTTAAGAACTCGTGGTGGTTTGATTGAAGCCTAAATTAAACTCGCTTTATCACATCCCAGTCTGGTTCCCGGGATCAAAATATTAAGGTGAACATGTTAAAAACTTTTAAATGGACTTTCTTTGTCACTGTGAGCGTGTGTGAGACTTATTATACCAGAACCCCCTCTGTAACAAGTATGGTATACATAACATTTTCAATATATGTTCAGATATATATAAAAAATACATGTGTATGTGATTAAGTTTCATTTGAACAGTGTATATAACGAGTAATTGTGAAATAATCAGTGTATTTTAGAAGCTGGAATATTCATAATCACTTAGTTCTGGGCAGCCGTGGGGAAAGTGATTAAGTCTATACTGTGAGCATATATGAGTAATAGCTGCCGTTAATGAAGTTGGTAATAAGTGTATTGGGCAAAGGGTTAACAGTCTGACTAAGTACACAGATTCAGTATACCTATACAGGAGTATAGTTTCACACACAGGTTTCACACAAAGTATGACACCATAACTTATCAACTTTTCTTGATGTAATTAGTTCTGGCACATCCTAAATTCAACAATTATAGTTGTATTGAATTGTAATAGTTAAAAATGGTCTATCTCTTCCCAACAAGATTTATATAGCTTCCAGGATATAAAATAATAAATATAAATCAAAGACACTTGTTTGGAAATGCTTCTATCAATTAATATTTATTTTATTTAGATTTTTCTTTGGTATAATACATACCTTTCAGGACAGTTTTACAGGCTATATTTAGAATAAACTTCAGGCGTATTTGTAGCGTAGCAAGAGGAAGAACTCTATCTTGTTAGCTATCTCCAAGGCAAAATGTCACTTCCATTCAGATATTTTGCAGGATTACGCCTTTATAGACAAATAACATACCTAATCTTCAGTTTTGTCTATTTTATTCACAGAAAAAGATATTTTTGGTCTTGAAATCGGGTTTTATAAAAATTATGTTGTTGAAATTGTGGCCTGGAAGAGATTCACCATCTTTAACCCTGGAAAATATATATGTGTAAAACGCCCCATTCCCTGGGCTCAGCCCTCTCAATTCAGATTGCATGGCTTTGGCAATACGCTATGGCAACTCTTTGCCGTGGCCCAGTTTGCTTCAGCATTGCTGATTGCCGTAGCTAATTATGAGGGCTGCTGGGTTGTAGGGCAAAATTGGGATATTTCAAATATTAATTAATCCACTTTACAATAGAATCAAACAAAAGCGATTCATTTTAGATATAAATTAGGTTGCACTGAATTAGGAAACACTACGATGTATCATATCAACGAATCTACGTCCAGTAGCTGAGCTTAATTGTTCAACGACAGATTTTCCCGTGCAAACTGATGTTATAGCCATTGATGTCATTTGTTTGTGGCAATAGCATCAGATGTTTCAGTTGTAATCCGCCCACCGACACAGCATTGGTCAATGTCATTCGGGTTTTGAATTTAGTGACGGTATCCCACATAGTGGGCTAGCATCACTAAATTCACCCTCCAGGGACCTCATTCTGCTTAGCAGTGTTCGCGCTGGACCGAAAAAAACTTTAGCCAAAAGTTTAGCCAAATGAAAATTTTATTAGCCAAATGAAAAAAACTTTAGCCAAATGTTTTTTGGCCAAATTAAAAACAACTTTGGCCAAATTAAATCATCGTTTTCTGGTCGGTTCACAATTAATGACTAAAACGTAAAATCTAACAGACAAAGGTAAAATACACAATAGTTTAAATAATTTTGATGAACTACAAGTATTTTTATAAATATCATTTATTAAAAATTTATTAATCTTTATGTGAAAGAGTGATTTGGGGGGGGGGGGGGGGGGGTAACCCGGTATTGTCCTTCTTAATGTCATTATTTTTTTGTTTTATATCAATATCTATTTTTAAATCATTAAATAGTTATCCTTGCGACGAAAATATCTAAGTGACATCTGGAAACTAATAACTTAATATTGTTACGCCATTATCAAATTACAATCTGTCATAAAAGCATGCATATTATTTTGACTGTATCGGTATTGACGACAAATAGCCACAAAATATCTGGCGTGATTCACATTTGGCTGATTAAGCTATTGTCTTACACTTGGTGCTCATAAACATCGACCGTCATAAATACAATGTCATCATAAACATGCATTGTGCAGGCGGGCCGTGAGTGACCAGACAGACAATGGGCTGACTGGGGGATTAGGGGATTAAATGTAAAAATTAATAATGACCTTTTGCTGCTTCGTGCAGAGTGACGTAATCTTTATCCAGATTAAATCAGCCTGCACATGTTACGAACAAATTGCTTGTATACCGGCGTCAATGCACTTTACAAAACATTGCTTTCTTCACATTGTCATAATTCAACCACGGTCGGTTTAATGTCCATGCGTCTTTGTTTGTCCGTCTTGTGAAAACTAAAGATGATTGCATATCTCTTTATGATCGCTTGGTTGATAGAGTTGTCGATCGGGTTTCCCTTTGTACGATATTTCATAAGTACGACAATAATGAAATGCTTTCGTCACCTAACTTCGTCTTGAATGTCGATCTATTGAGCGCTTTTATTAATTAGCTTTCTGGCTCCATGCTATCAGTCTCCATTTGGGTTCAAAAAAAGTTTTAGCCAAAAGTTTAGCCAAATGAAATTTTTATTAGCCAAATACGAAAAAGATTAGCCATTGGCTAATTTGGCTACCGACAGCGCGAACACTGCTGCTTAGGCCTCATCATCGCTGGAAAGTTTCTTAATTAGCAAATTTCTATAGAAATGTCTTCACATAGATTCTATTTCTTTTTTAGTTTAGTTTCTCAAAATAACCCCAATAATGACTCATTGCATAATCGAGGTTCCCAATGGGTGTACATAACAATGTTCACCATTTGGGAACTTCAATTTGATTCTATGTCTCCCATAGCAGATGAGGCCATGCGGAATGAGGTTCCCAGAGGGTCAATTTATTAATGCTACCGCAATATGCAGGATAGTGTCACTAAATTCACCCTCTGCAGACCTCATTCTGCAAATGACAGACACTTAACTCAGTATAACTCAGCTTCGACATAATTATGCCTTTCTGGTAACACGGGTAAGAGCAATAACTCATTCATAAATTTTCTTGGCCCATTGAAATGTGTAGTATCCTCTACATACAAATTATGAAATATCTGTGTGGAACATTCTCACATCCTACATTATTGCCCTAATTAATCGACTCCATAACCACAGTAGAATTATGGGTAATTTTTCAGGATTTAATCGGAAATATGGCTTGTTGCCATTCATCGGAAAGCTCTCGGGGAGAGCTTTCCGATGAATGGCAACAAGCCATATTTTCGACTAAATCCTGAAAAATTACCCATAATTCTGCTGTGGTTATGGAGTCGATTAATTAGGGCATTACTGTATTTTGTTACAAAAACAAATGATACACAGATAAACTTTCAACACTTGTGTGCCGCATTAAATTCTGGATTATGCCTCTTGCATTGAATCCACGAAATACCAATATCAATATTTAACCCTTTGACAAGTAGAACGACATATATGTTGCTGTGTGGTTCGCGAGTAGAACGACATATATCATCCAATTTATAAATGAATTGTACAGGAGATATTTTGTTAATAATTATTGCTATGACGTTGACGTTTAACTCGCGCATGTTCGCGCCAACACAGTTTTCGAACCCCCAGACCACATTATATAAAATATATGCCATATTATATACCATTTGAAAGAGGAAGCTCCAAAACATTTATTATGAATTTATCCATTGTAATAAACTGTGAACATGTTGTTTTTGTTCAGGTACCGACATTTTATTATGTGCTTAAGTTTCATCTGGACTGTACTGCAAAGTATATTATTTTCAATGGAAGGGGAAATAACTCTTAATTTGAATTATGTTGCATTCTGGGAGTGAAATGTGGGAAATGTTTATTTGATTTCAGCTACTTTCTATTACTCTATTGGCCCCTTCTGAGACACAGACATTCCAAATGGTGATAATAGTATTTTAATCATATTTTAAGTCATAGATTGTTATTAAAACTGTATATCAAGGCACTATAAAAAAAAATTGGAGACTTGAAAATTAAATTGGCCTTTAACTATTAATATAGTGACAACAATAACAATGGAATTTAGGATATGCCCAACCTGGTAAATAGACAATTAATATGACTAATGGTAGACTATGTATAGCATGCACTGATAGAGTACTGGTTTAGTCAGGCTGTTATTGAAATGAATTATACACTTTCTATAGGAAGATACGAGAGATGTCATTATTTATTTCCGTTTAAATGATATCACAAAAAAATATATTATCAAATTTTGTCATACAAATCACAATATTGACTGAAAAAAATAACAAATAAGCAAAACTACATTCATTGTTCAGACAAAACATCTGTAAAATGCATAGTATTTTCAAAGATTATTGTTTAAAGGCAAAATGTTAAATCAACAAGTTTACAGTTGAGTTTGAGCACCAGTTAGCTTGACTGTAATGGCTTCATCTTAACTTGTTCTCCAGTTTATACATGTAACTGATTGAAAGAATGAAGACTTTTCCCCAAAAAAATAATCAGTGAAATCTATTTATTGGTATATTATCAGTGAGATTAGTAGAGGTCATGAATTGTGTATTGGGGCAAACTGTATGCCAGATAACCATATTAACCCTTTCATGACAGGAGCTGCGCTAGTGCAGCATTAAAGATTATGTGCCAATGCATTCTCTTATATATGCGAGACTCATAAAGGGAGCCTTGCAAATACACAAGAGAATGCACTGGCTTACAAGGTAAATAGCGCGAGACCAATGTATTCTCTTATATATGTGAGGCTCCCTATGGGAGGCTCGCATATATAATAGAATGCATTGGCAGTGTTTTTGCTAAATTTCTGGAAGCTCCAGTCATGGAAGGGTTAATTACTGAATGGATTTTGCCATTCATTGTTAGACATATACATTGGAATGTTTCATTCTTAATTGCAGGATTTTCAGCTACATATACTATAAGCGAACAACTGACAGAGAATCAGACATTACGACAAATGAATCAATGGGAATGACATAACTGCTCATAATTAAGGATTCTGTTAACAAAGGGATAAATAGAGGTTATTAAGTTGGCCTCCGATATGCATGGAAAGGTCTGCAATAGATAGTTGCCGCTTCCGCTAGAATGAGACAACCATTGAAATTTTGTAGTGATAAAAAGATTCATGGTGGGAATGTTTAATTTCCCCATCATGTTGCAGGTGAAATGGTGGAAACCGTTAAGATGAAAAGAGGAGTAAACCAATGTTGAAGTAGATTACCCATGCAGCGAAATGTCCGTGTTTGTTTGAAATAAGTGCAGTGTGTCGATTTAAAGAAAGTTAACATGTTAAATTAACAAGTTTAGTTTTGGCTGTGGATATGAAATTGACAACAGACTACTCCGCCATATGAGGAAATTCTTTATGAAGTCAGGGAGAATATCTGTAGCGGAAAGGAAATTATCAAACGATTATACAGAAAAGTGCGACAACTTGATATTCAGAGCTTAGTAACAAGGAACGTACAGTGTATGATCAATGTCACTCGGTTGTGCATTTGTCTTTGATCTGGGTGGCCTTGTAGATCTGATGAGAGGAAAAGGGACGAAGGATAACAATATCAATTGCTGTTGAGAAGGTTAAATTTTCTGGAATTTTATAAACCAAGAGTGCATGGTTTTGTTAGTATGAAAATTGAAGGAATCTGGAAAATCTAAGATTATTTAGCTTCAATTACTCGCATGAATAAATTTGATAAGCAGCTCTCTTTATGGAATTTGCTGATGAGAAATATTTAAAGATGTATTCAAGGCTGATTCATTTGAGCCGATTCCAAATGGCAAAAATCTGTCAATTCATAATATTTTTTCGATTGTATGTTCTAATAAAAGTAAGGGCAGACCTAGAAGGAAGATAACAAAGCTTTCAGAAAGGTCAGGGTATCTTTGTCAGTTTTTGACCAGCACGAAGGTTACTTTTGACATAGGTGTTTTGCTACTATTCAATAAAAATTCAGCTAAGCAAATCAGATTCAATTTGTAATCACATCATCCCATCCTTAAATTTTTATTTTTGTTAATGGATTCTCCCATACAGTTATAAAAGCTTATAACACTTTCATGACGGGAGCTGCGCTGGATGCAACATTAAAGGTCCTGTGTCAGTACATTCTCTTATATATGGGAGGGTCCCATAGGGTGCCTCACATATACAAGAGAATGCAGACTTTATACAAGGTCAAAGTAAATATTGTCAGGCCAATGTATTTTCTGATATATGCGAGGCTCCCTATGGAAGACTCTCATATATAAGAGAATGCATTGGCATAGGGTTTTCGCAGTCATGGAAGTCATGGAAGTGTTAATGTACTATTATTCATCTAGTGGGACGTTCAGGAAATATAACCAGACAACAAACAAACAGATAGTACTCAGGCCAAAATGAATAAGACCTGTGTTTCAGGTGACCTGCCCACCCCTATTCCGGCACCCCCAACTGTTTTCATTTTATCGATTTTGCAAAAATTAGTATGCATCAGATTTTATTTTCTGTGTAAACCAATTAATATCCATATAAAACGAACACATTGCATGTAATGTAAACCGGAAATTATACCACACTTCAATTAGGTCACAGCCAAATCAAACTTATTTTTTCATGTTCTGTTCAATAAAACAATAAATTACACTATATTCTAATATAATGTACTTAGTTTTATTTTTTATCAAATAAAATGAAAAGCCACCCCTCCCCCATTTTTTTCTTGCATGTCACCAGAAACACAGGTATATTTTTTTTGGCCTCATGCAGAAGGATTCCTGTAAGTTGTTGTCATACTGGCTCGAACACAGAATCTATCGTTAACCCTTACTTTACTAATACTCATTGACAAGTGATTCCCTTGAAATTGTTCAGATATAAAGTTCAACAAAGGTTAATTTGTTGAACTTATTACCTGAACATTTCCCACCAATGAATAAGAATCCTTCTGTATTTGTATTACTATTTGACTGTTGTCTGCTTATATGTTGTGAACATCCCTCCAAAGGAATAATAGTCCATTCCAATGTATGATTTTAAAACTGAATGGGAGAATCAGTTTTAGTAAAGAAAAGGGTAAAACAAGTAATTCATAACTTCAGCATTTTTATACCATATTATATACTGACAAGTTAGCAATTCCAACTTTATACATAATTGACCAATGGCCCATTTATAACAGCATAAGGAAGACATAATGTACAAAAGTTAAACAAAATAAACAAAAATGATGATTTTATCATTAAACATTAAAAGCTCAAAATAAGCAAAAGAGACAAAAACAAAAACATGATCAATAATGGTAAAAGAAAATAAACAAACCCATAAATAACAATGAACAATGTGGAGTTTGTTGTAATATTTAGTATATTACTTAACATTCTTGTTTATGTTTGTTGTAATATGCTGGTATATTACTTAACATTCTTGTTTATGTTTGTAGTAATATGCTGGTATATTACTTAACATTCTTGTTTATGTTTGTAGTAATATGCTGGTATATTACTTTACATTCTTGTTTATGTTTGTAGTAATATGCTGGTATATTACTTTACATTCTTGTTTATGTTGGTAGTAATATGCTGGTATATTACTTTACATTCTTGTTTATGTTGGTAGTAATATGCTGGTATATTACTTAACATTCTTGTTTATGTTTGTTGTAATATGCTGGTATATTTACTTAACATTCTTGTTTATGTTTGTAGTAATATGCTAGTACATTACGTTAACATTTTTGTTTATGTCTGTAGTAATATGCTAGTATATTTCATTAACATTCTTGTAATATATGCTAGTATATTACGTTAACGATCTTGTTTATGTTTGTAGTAATATGCTGGTATATTACGTTAACATTCTTGTTATGGAAATTGGTTTTTAATTCCAAACCAACTCAATTAGTTTACTTAAATGGATATGGCCCGTTGAAACCCCAAAATTATGTATGATGTATACATAATTTAGTAAGAAGAATCTCAAAACATACCAACATGGAAGATTTCTGAACTATCTTGTTGATGTAACGCTGAAAAAACAGGTTTTGTTTCTTATATATAAATTTTAGATTGTTTCATTTGTACTGGTATAACACTGTTAAAATGTTTTTATCAGCGGTTGCATAAAAATTGCACCTGCAGACCATGGGAGGAAAATCTAAAGCTGTTGTTGCTATACAACTTTTATGATTATGGTACTATATAATTTTAATGATTAAAGGTACTCAACCCGTAAAGAGGGTCCCCATCTCAACAGATTCCAACAACAACAATCCGATCGGAGGGTCCTATATTACTATTTCTTTGGCTTTGGGGGTAAAAAATATTTGATTCGAGTCGAGGAACCCATCAAACAAAGCTCAGAGTTATTAGATATTGATTTTTGAAATTTGTTATAAACTCGAGATGAGTACTGCTAACTGCCGTAATCTGCTCTGGATGTGTTCTCCAAATCTATTCAAACAGACAAGGATGGATAACTCTAAAATCAAGTGGTAATTTTAACGCAATTTTGACTGAGTTCTGGGCCAGATGGTATTCCCGATAATGAAAAATAATAGATTTCTAAAATCGATATCTAACAAATCGGAGCTTTGATGGGTGACTTCCTCGACTCGAATAAAATATTTTTGACCCCCGAAGCCATTGAAATAGTAATTGAGAGGAGTTTTATCGGGTTGAGTACCTTTAAGATGAAGCAACGCGTGAATTTAAAATAAGTTTCCAATCATGAAAATGCAATATACGTTTTCCGGATGGTCATGTAGTATACTCAGTTGTCCCACATGAGTGAAATTATTAAATTTTAGGTCAGACTGCATATTATTTTATGGAATTATAATGGAAACATATTGATGTTGGAAGTAAATGTTGCAGTAAGTCCTCAAACCTTTGTCGCTTGTTTTTGTGGGTGTGGCCACAGGCCCCTGGGAAAATTTGCCACATTTACCAATATGTACTATACCAGTGACAAGGTTCACAAGTCCAATTCTGGGGAAAACACACCATCTATCATAATCTCAAAATTGTTCAATTAAGTCACATTGTATTTCAATTTGTGTTATTGGCCATAAAATTTCCTTTCTTTTGGAGTATAATTCAATATTATCAAACAAAGGCAAGTCGAGATATCGTATCGAAAATAATAATAATAACCAGTTTTATATAGCGATTAACCAATTACTTGCTCTAACACGCTTGGTACAATATTACCCCAGTCATTTGTACAAGCCAACTAATGAGCCATTGCAGGCGCTGCTCTAGTTTGATCAGAACATGCTCTGATACTCATCAGTATGACAAGCTGACTGGTACTCGTTTAACGCATGAGTGATGCGAAACCGACACAGTATGAGCGACCTTGCTCAAGGGTCACAACTTGGCGCGGGTTTTGAAACAGCGAGCAATCCCACAATTGCACGTCGCTCAAAGCGGCCAAGCCACTGTTATGCGGAGACTCCGACAATGACCAGTGACGCGCTGCGAACCCGTATTGATGTGTTTACAGCGAGTACAAGTCCGACACGCTAACCACTGGACCACGGAGCTCCACTAGTGAAACCTACCGACAAAAAGTGGTTGCAAGCCTAGGTGTCATGTAAGTAGTGATTATACACGGATACCAATTAAATTATTATGATCACAAAAACCGAACTTGCGAATTACAGGTAAGATATGCTTCAATTGACTATGTCTAGTAACATATCAAACAAAAGGACATTTTATTGCCTGTAACATACACTGGGTGTGAATTTGGCTGAGTAATCAACTTTTTAGAATTATTGAGGATATCAGAGAGACACTCAGATTGACAACCCGTTTTACCCCCAAATTTCCAGTAGATTTTGCAAGATTTCAGTATGACATCTCAAGTTAGCTTCCTTTGATTTTGGCAAGTTATATGTCCAAGCCTTGAAATAGTGTGCGTGTCATTTGCAGAATGAGGTCCCCAGAGGGTGAATTTAGTGATGCTACCCTGCATAGTGGGCTAGCATCACCAAATTCACCCTCTGGGGGCCTCATTCTGCTTACACCTCAGCAGAATAAGGTTCCCAGAGAGTGAATTTGGTGATGCTAGCCCGCTATGCGGGGTAGCATCACTAAATTCACCCTCTGGGAACCTCATCCTGCAAATGACAGACACACTATTTCAAGGCTTGTATATGTCAAAAGATAGTAGGTTAGGTTTCATAGACAATAAGATAGATTTAGTGATAGTTTGACTAATTTTGCGAATTTAGAAGGTATATGACAGTTGGTGTGATTCTGAAAAAAATAGGACCAGTGAGTCTTGTCACTGCATGGTATAGTATATATTGGTATATCTGATATTTTCCCCAGGGGCCTGTGGGTGGGACAGAGTAATTACATCCATTGGCCAAACATCCTCAAATAACCATAATATAAGTGAATACAACAATAATAGAATTAATGGTAGTAGTGCCATGTATAAAGGCCCACTTAATTTTCGAACCCCCAGATTACTTTATATAAAATATATGCCATATTATATACCATTTGAAAGAGGAAGCTCCAAAACATTGTATTATCAACTTATCCGGTGTAATAAACTGTGGACATATTGTTTTTGTTGAGTTTTGTCATCAAGATTGAAGTAAAATCAGTATTATTTTCAATGCAGGGGGAATAACACTATTTATCTTACAATATAGCTATATTTCATCAAATACAAGGCGGTTTCCGATCTTGTATCCTGGATGGCAACAAGGATATCTTCGATGGCAACAGCTGGTGCACGTGCGTTTCGACAACTGGCTTGTTTTCAAAACAAAACGTCTAAATAACCAACTAAAAGTCGTAAAATAATATACTCATGTGCTACGAATGTAAAATAATCAATAATTAGTTCAATAAAGTTGACAAAATGTGGACAGGGCCAAAAAAGCTCAAAATAACCACCCAAAAATGTTTGGAAATCGAAAAAGTAACGAAGTTTACACATTGTTTACAGCGCGCACGAATACGGACTATTTTGGCAATTTCTATTTTAGCGAAGTAGGGAATTCCCCGTATTTCAGTACGGTCTTGATCAAAAGCTACTGAACGCATTTTTTATTCGATAAAATACAGAAGGGAAAATCAAATTAATTTTATCTTATGTTAAGGATATAAAACAGAATACTTACAAAAAGTCCGTGATTTATTGCATTTCCTCTAAATGGGTTATTTTAGTGCGAGTCAGAACTCGATTGTCGAAGTGTCGGAAAGTTCAAAATTCACCAAAACTCTGAATGGACAGTCATCTCCGGCAATGCCTCTCGCCAACACTATCACTATCCAAGGAGATTGCACCATAAAATAATACAATTATCCTGTTAAAAGTGACATTATGTCGAACATATGAAACGAAAATATCGTCGCCTTTTCATTGAATCGGATTCCAGCCAAAGTGAATTTGAATAGTGACGTGAATTTCTCAGAATTTGACTTATCACAACGTCGCGTGCTGAGAATTGTGTACGTTGTGTGTTGAGCGTAATAAAATAGTTCCTGTTTTAAATTGAGTTTTATTGCATTTTTATGGGACGAATTGTAAGATAAATTGGTTATCATCACCCTGTGTGTTTCCGAGATCCGTATTCAAGTCTCGCTGCCTTCTCTGGGCTGTCTATCGACTCGTCCTACGGACTCGTCGATAGACTGCCCAGAGAAGGCAGCTCGACTTGAATACGGATCTCAGAAACACACATGGTGGTGATAACCTATATATATATTAAAGATAGAGTTCTTCCCCTTCCATTGAAAAAGTTTGAATTCTGTTGCATTCTGGGTGTCAGAGGGGGGTAGTCTTCAGCAGTTTTCTATTTCTCTGTGGGCATCTTCTGAGACACAGATGTTTCAAATAGTGATGAATTATAGTATTTTAATCATATTTTATGGCATAGATTGTTATTAAAACCGTATATCAAGTCAATATAAAAAAAAATTATCAGAGACTCGCTCATTCATCTAAGAAATATGACAAGCTGTCGAACGATGTGAAGGCAACAATAAGACTTTCTGTTGTGGAAGCAAAGTGTCAATTAGAGAAGTTACCGCACACTCATTATCTGGCAAGATTTGCAGTATACAGTAATGCTCTTAATTAATCGGAAATATGGCTTGTTGCCATTCATCGGAAAGCTCTCGGGGACATCGGAAAGCTCTCGGGGAGAGCTTTCCGATGAATGGCAACAAGCCATATTTCCGACTAAATCCTGAAAAGTTACCCATAATTCTGCTGTGGTTAAGAGGTCGATTAATTAGAGCATTACTGTAACTGTTCAGTATTTGTCATTTATTGGGCAAAATGCTTTTAAAAAGTGAAGACTCGATTAAAGGCTTTAAGGCAAAAGTTTGTAAATATTATGAGAAATTCTTTTGTCTGAATACAGACCAAATAGAATATAAATATTATACAAAATTACAAAAGTACAAAACAGTAACTAACAAATGCAATAAACCGATTGTTGTTGTCGCGTCTTGCCATTCAGATCTTGATATGGAACATGCCGGAGATTGTGTTATATACTGCTGCTATAGAGCACTGATCTCCATCTTGTTCCCTCTACGAGATATTTTTGGAGTTTGGTTCCCAGTTGTCGGTCCTGACTGTTTATCAATGAACACATCGACATTATGATTCTTGAATTCTGCAGTGAATCTGTAAAGAAAAACAAGGGTTGTACATCAAAGATGACTTTCATTAATGTTTTTGGCCTAATAGATTGAATATGTCAGAAAATAGTTTCAAGAAAATCATGCTAACAGTCTTAAAATTGCTCAAAATAAATAGTTTCCAAGTTCAGACAAGCAATGTTCTGTACTGATTTGTTATGCACTTTTGGTATTATGATAACAATAAAATGCTTTGAATAAATTGGGATTGTATTTTGTAATCATTTTATAAATTTTATAAATGCTACAATAACGTAATTTCAAGATATATATAGTCGATAGTTTTATAATGTGCATGTGAACAGTACAATGTAGATTTGCATTTAGTGACAGGTGGTGTTGGTCCAACTCAAAGGGTCAATACAACCTGAATCTCGAGAAATGATTTTTAACCGAATTGAATCATTGCGGCAGTTTCGATTTGAATCAAATCTCGTACGGTTCGCAGGGCCCTACTTGGCATTATCGTATTATTTTTTTTATAAAAATAACCAATGCAATCTTGCATTTATTCCCATATGAAACTCATCAGCTACAATCGGAAGTTCTACATTGTAACACAACATGCCTTTGTGAACGGCATAACACAGACCACAGATTGTGGTAACACAACATAAGAATGCAACCGATTCGTCTAAACACTACTTTAGGCTAGACCTCAGGTTCTATTTTAGCATTGCTAAATGGGATTAAGTAGCTGGGTTCAGGTAAATTTTAGTCACCCAGGTCCGAATTTCAGATCATGAACCTTAAATTCACATAATATGATTAGAAAACACTAAGTTTCTATTGCTCAAAATATCTAGTATGAGCAGTTGAAATGTCCAACCTTAGTGGTTTAGATTGACCATTAACCCTTTATTTACTTAACAGATTCTTCCATACAGTTAGAGAAGTATACATTGGAATAGTCTATTATCAGGCTTTCCGCTAGTAGGGCAGGGGGTCCCTTTAACCCTTTCAGTGCCAAGTCCGATTTTTGTATCAACACATATACCCTGTGCGAATGCATTCTCTTATATATGCGAGTCGACCATAGGTCGCCTCGCATATATAAGAGAATGCATTGGCCTAACAAATTTTCATCATTTGTTATTATTTTTTACAATTTTAATAATTTTTTCTTATATTCTACTCTCTTTCAGTGCCCGACTTATTTGGTAGGTTTAGTGCCAGGGAATCTTACGTTTTTCATGGGCATCAAAATTATTACAATGAATACTTGGTGATAGTTTTGATTTATAACATGCCCCTAAGGTTTTAACCAGTTTGTTTTTAAATTCGCTATAGCATGCTTAAGCATACCCAAAAAAAATTCAACCCAAAAAAATATATATAAAAAAACAACATTTTTAGGGCCGATTTAACAGACCGTAAATTAGGGCTGATCAGATCGGCCCCTGGCACTGAAAGGGTTAAGGATCCCATTCCCCCAGCCAATGTTTCCCCTTCTGTCATACCACAGCCTGGCACGTTATGCATCCAAACTATCTGCCGAGTCTTGAATAGTGAGTCGTTTAACTTCAACGGGCGCATTTCCGAAATACTGGGAACAATGCAAGGCCGTCACCACGGGTGATCTATAACATGGCAATTAATTTTTATCTAATAAATTTTCTAGATTTTAAAGTTATATTGAAAATATTGACTGCATTTTCCCCTCGGCGGATACAGGACCCGTTCCCCAAAACCTGGAGGAAAGCCTGCTATTATTCATCTGAAAGGGTATTCAAGAAATATATACAGCAAATGAAACGATAACACAACTGCAGAAGGAGTCCTGTTCATTAGAGTGAAATATTCAGATAATAAGTTCCATGTTTGTTGAACTTATTATCTGAACATTTCCTAAGGGAACTACTCGTCAATGAGTATTTCGTAAAGAATTGGTTAAATTTCCAACTTGAGTTGTCATTGGAGACCACCACCCTGTCATAACATACAGTAATGCCCTAAATAATTGACTCCTTAACCACAGCAGAATTATGGGTAACTTTTCAGGATTTAGTTGGAAATATGGCTTGTTGCCATTCATCGGAAAGCTCTCAGTGAGAGCTTTCCGATGAATGGCAACAAGCCATATTTCTGACCAAATCCTGAAAAGTTACCCATAATTCTGCTGTGGTTAAAGAGTCGATTATTAAGCAGTACATTTTATACTTACATGTACTGTGAGGAGTACATTTTATACTTACTGTGAGGAGTACATTTTATACTTACTGTGAGGAGTACATTTTATACTTACTGTGAGGAGTACATTTTATACTTACTGTGGGGAGTACATTTTATACTTACTGTGAGGAGTACATTTTATACTTACTGTGAGGAGTACATTTTATACTTACATGTACTGTGATGAGTACATTTTATACTTACTGTGAGGAGTACATTTTATACTTACTGTGAGGAGCACATTTTATACTTACTGTGAGGAGTACATTTTATACTTACTGTGAGGAGTACATTTTATACTTACTGTGAGGAGTACATTTTATACTTACTGTGAGGTAATATTTATTTCTGGTGGTTCCCCTGATATGGTCTGCACAGCTGCATATGTTTTGGTCACCAACTCAATAATTCGCCCACACCCACAGATGAAATCACCTTTCCTCGTAGATTTATCACCATTTTTTGACTGAAATATGAATTAAAGATCGGATTGATAAGACATGGGCTTTAGAGAATAAAATTCCTTCTTTGTGAATTAATTGAAAAATCTGACTTCGTTGCACTATTCTATAAGTGTGGCAGAAAAAATTACCCAGCTATCAGAAGGATATATTCTATTATCTGTACAAAGTTCAAGCAAGGTATTTTAGTCAACAGCAAAATCTGAAATGCCCCATCTTATATTCTATATTATACACTTGGACATAAATAAGAATATAAAGCTATCCTCATTTTCCGCATATAGTTGCAAGATAATTCAGGCATGTATTTTTAATGACCTTATACATGTGCAGTAAATAAATTATATACTAGTAGGAAGTGTTCTAGATGGTGTCTGTTAAGGGGTGTCCCAAAGGGAGCCTCACATAGCACAGGATCTTCAATTCTGCACCAGCACAGCTCCCGTCGATATTGGTTAAACTGTAATACCTAGCACTCCACATATGCCATTGCAATTGAGTCTCAAATTGTTTGTCAGCAAGAGCCTTGCATATATAAATTAATACATTGGCCTAACAATATTTACCTCGGCATTGCAAGCTAGTGCATTCTCTTATATATGCAAGGATCTCTATGGGAGACTCACATATATAAGAGAATGCACTGGCACGGGATCTTTAATGCTGCACCAGCGTAGCTCCCGTCATGAAAGGGTTAATTACTGGTTGGAATATGAAACTATCAGAACAATTTCAACCTTCTTTAGGTCTGAAATTTTCAACAAACGTTCAGTCAGGAAGAACTTTCAAACTTTCAAATATTTTGGCCTCCCCTGTCACTACATACCTAGTGCTACTCATTTTCATTGTATTCATTCGAAAAACACAGCTATTAACTACAATTTTGCAGCCAGACTCAGATGTTATTAGTGAAAATCAAGCCTTGAAATAGGGTGTCTGTCATTTGCAGAATGAGGTCCCCAGAGGGTGAATTTAGTGATGCTACCCCGCATAGCGGGCTAGCATACCAAATTCACCCTCTGGGGACCTCATTCTGCTTATACCTCAGCAGAATGAGGTTCCCAGAGGGTGAATTTGGTGATGCTAGCCCGCTATGCGGGGTAGCATCACTAAATTCACCCTCTGGGGACCTCATTCTGCAAATGACAGACATCCTATTTCAAGGCTTGGTGAAAATTGACTTACATGTTTTAACTGGAAAACAACAATGTTGTCAGCATATGGACTCGTTGATATCTTGCCGATGTCTTTTAATGGCAGACAGTATTTCACCACCATTGTCTTGAAGTATATCACAAATATATTCTGGGACGTCATCACTAACACATGCTCAGAAGACTGCAATAAAAAGAATTATTTATTTACTAAATGGATTCTGCCATCAGTTATCAAATTATACATTGGAATTGTCTATTATTCATTTGGAGGGATGTTCAGCAAAAATGAACTGACAACAGATATACAAAAAGATAATACAGAAGGATTCCTATTCATTGGTGTGAAATGTTTAGATTATAAGTTTAACAATTGGCCTATGGTCACATTTCCTAGGGAACTACTCGTCAATGAGTTTAGTGAAGAAAGGGTTAAACAGGAAGTCGCACCTTGGGTGCTGGATACCCCCCCCCCCACCCATGGGGCCAAATTAAAACAAATAACTCTAAAGGGGGGGGAAAACATCACCAACACTGAAAGGCCATTGTGATGGTTAAAGGCACACTTAATTTTTGATCCCCAGATTACTTTATATAAAATATATGCCATATTATATACCATTTGAAAGAGGAAGCTCCAAAACATTGTATTATCAACTTATCGGTTGTAATAAACTGTGAACATGTTGTTTTTGTTGAGTTACCAACATGTTTTTGTAATCTATATTTTAGTAAAAAGTGTATTATTTTCAATGGAGGGGGAATAAATCTATATCTTAAAGATAGAGTTATCCCCCTTCCATTGAAAATTCATCTTTAGTTTGAATTATGTTGCATTCTGGGAGTCAAAACGGGGGTAATCATTCTATGATTTCAGATGTATTCTATTTCTCTTCTGAGTCAGATATTTCAAATGGTGATGAATTATAATATTTTAATCATATTTATGGCATAGTTTGTTATTAAAACCATATATCAAGTCACTATAAAAATAATAATTGGCGACTCGAAAATTAAGTGGATCTTTAATATCCAAATCAACATTCTTTGAGATCCTATAACCCATGGCTGTGATACATGTACACTGATATGATAAAATAATGTCTATTAGACATGTACACTGATATGATAAAATAATGTCTATTAGACATGCCAGGCTGCTAGCCTATCTGCGGCTAGTCTTCAATAGCCAGTATTTTTATGGCATTCGTACACACCTTGGCATTGGTCCGGTTTATTTTAGCTACGGTATCAGCAAATATTATATGCTGGTCATTGTTGTAACACTCTGATAGCTTCTTCCATTTCGGATCCTGACTAATGCTCACATATATGCCTTTGAATGGAACAGCCACACTGTAAAATACAAAATTATAACTGAGAATTCTTATTGTTATCGGAGTAGTTGGGAATGATCCTAATTTGTACCAAAAAAATATGCAACAAATTTTAATTTGGGTGGGAGATATAATGTTAAATCCACAGTCGGCATAATTATAATTATTAGAACTCCCTTCATTAAATATTTTTTATGTTGAAAAATAGCATTTCATGGATATGCCAATGACTATTACTGGAAAAGTATCCTTTCACCCAACTTGACTTGTCACTATTCCAAAGATATTTGAATCCATCTGTTGGTACTTGAGTAACAGTGCTAGATGTGAAGCAAGGAAGGAGATCCTGTCAGTATCCTTCCATCAATCCTGGTCTATTAGCTTTCCAAATAAAATTCAAGTCTGACCATTGCTACTGGAGTTACACTGCAAAATGTGTGTACAGAGTGAAAATTCATTATAACCATAACTCTGGAAACAATGAATGGACGAACCCAATAGTAAGTGGGTATCCTTTCCCCCCGAGATGTGCTATCACCATGCCAAAGTGTAACTGAATCTGATAATACTTGTCCAAGTTACTGGCTGAAATGTTCTTTCGAACATAAAATTCACAAGTCAATCAAGGGCCGTAACTCTTGTAATAATGAATGGACGAATGGATATCCTTTCCCCCAAGATATTCTATCACCATGTCAAAGGACAACAAAATCTAATAACCAACACCCAAGTTACAAGGTGAGATGTTCGCACGGATGGTCGGGGGCATAATAAAATAATCTGAATAAAATCAATTCGCCATTTCGCTGCCAAAGATAAAAAATTTAAACACTTCACATGACAAACATCAAATCAGATAGCATATTTCTGTGGTCGGTTGGAAGGGGGTTAATATTCCCCAAATATTTTAACACAAAATAATTAATAAAAAGCATGTGACTGGTCAAGTGTGACCATGTAATAAGTCAAATAAATTGAAATAATAGCAGCACTGTATTATTGGTATTTATGCATCCCCGCTGTCAAACTAATTATCTTGGCACTGACATATGTAAAAAATACTTGCTCTCCAAATGAATAGTCTAGCCTGGTGCCTGTGTTTACAAAATCAGCCAATATACATGCATTCTCTTACAAATTATAACCCAACATTTTAGGCTAATATAATTTTCAAAATCAATTAATCAATCAATACCTAAATCCATACAGATGAAGAGTGTGCCAATATAAACCTAAATAAGGGACATGAGGAAGATCAGATGAAAAGTATTTTAATTATTGCTATCCATGTGTCTATGGAATGTGCGGGAAGAGTTAATTCTTTTCTAAACCGATCACCAATCAATACCAAAAACTATACATATGAGTAGTGTGTCATCATAAACCTGCACATAAAATAACACAATCTGATAAAAAATATTTGAGTTATCGCATCGGATAGCATGTTTCTACAGACTGACGGATGTATGGCCAGACAAACGGTTGATCCGGACATCGTCATTATTTGTACCATACATGGTATGGGTAAACATAAAAATATTTTCTCTGAGTTTGGTACGTAAACTGAGAAGCCATAAAGGATGCAACGTGTCCATCTGAATGTGTGAATAATTCCAATTTCTAACATATAGAACACATACTATGCATCAGATTTGTCTTAACGCTCTTTAATACATCCAGCTACTCGAATTTCAGCTTGATGTTCTCCAAATGAAAATACTGTTTAATTGCTACACATAGTTACTTACCTGTCTCCATAAGCATCTTTTCTGTTCTTAAATAATTCACTTGCCATAACTTTTTCCTTCATTTTTACTCGTTGGTTCTGGTCAAACCGCTGCCTATACTTCATACACTGTGAAAAATACAGAGAAATTTGTAAGTTTTACAAATTACCATGCAACTCCTTCAAGACCAGGTTTCTCAAGTCTTAGTGGATCTGTAATAACATCAGAATTAAAATCCTAAAATCATGTTTAGACGATAGCTTTGAGTATGATACTTAGGAAATTAGGGCAAATCTTAACCACTTTGTTTTTATGTTGAATAAGGCCTATAACTCAAGCGAAAAAGGATAACTTCACATCTGTGAAGAAGGTAACAATATTCTCATGATTATAGTTTAACCTCTTCACTGCAGTGACGTCCGTAACTATTAGGGACATAAAAGTGGACGTCGTGTTCTATATGGTCCGTAGGTGATAGGTTCTTGTGATATTCCCGTTATATTTTTCCACTGGAATATGACAATAAGATCAACAGCCCAGCAGACGACATCATAATGTCAATTAGCAGCAAAGAGGTTAACCAGGTTGTCCTCTGGATAATATAGTTGTACAGATTGATTTTTAGGCAATAAATACATTGAAGTGATCACTTCTCCCAATAACATTCAAAATGGACATTTCACAATAAATATAGAATATGTAGCTAGTGCAGTCGCTTGAGCATAGATTTGAGCATCTTTTGGGCGAGACGCTGTTTAGTTCAATAATCCAATATATGACAAATCCCCCCAAGCAGACATAAACAGTTTTCCAAAGGTGTGCAGCTTAAAGAGAAATAGTTTTTTGATAGATATTCCAAGCTGACCTTGTTCTAATAGACTTATAACCGAGAATTATTATGTTATTAAAGGGCCACCTAATTTCGAGTCACCAATTTTTTTTTTTATAGTGACTTGATATATGGTTTTAATAACAATCTATGCCATAAAATATGATTAAAATACTTTATTACACTCCTATGTGCGATTTCCTTTGAAAACGCTGTTAATTAGAAATGGTAATGTCACTAGTGAATTATGTCATTTCCCGTGACGTCATTGACGTTACGTCACTTACTGATCAAGACTGAATTTTCGATGATTGATCTTTCTCCACATCGGGACTTTCATGCATTAATTCTATGTGTTTTTAATCATATTTGGTGAACCAAATTGATGCAGAAGTGTAATAAATAGAGTGATCAATTAGTTCTGAGATTTATGTTCAATAATTCACTCGAGGCGAGAGACGTTTGGGTAAGAAACTTGTGCGCTAACGCACACTGGTTTCTTACCGACATCTCTCGCCTCTCGCGAATTATTTAAAACCAATTGATTACTCTCTATATAATTCATCACCATTTGAAACATCTGTGTCTCAGAAGATGTCCATAGAGAAATAGAAAATTGCTGAAATTATAGAAAGATTTCCTCCGTTTTGGCTCCCAGAATGCAACAGAATTCAAACTAATGATGTATTTTCAAAATGGCATATATTTTATATATTTGATCTGGGGGTTAAAAAATTAAGTGGGCCTTTAAGTTCAGGTTATGAACTAACGTTCTAACACTCACCCGCCACCTATGGAATATGGTTTTCAGACATTCATGGCATTCCTTATACAGAGAACAGCGTGTGGAAATATTTTCCCCTTTTGGTGACATTGAAGGCAAGTTGTTGCTCAGATCTAAGAGGTACTTCTTCTTCTGCAATAATTTTTAATAAAATGCAAATTAAAATTTCCTCTTTTAAATACACATATGAAAATCAAATGTGGTGCTGGTGTAACCAATTTTTCCACCATAAAAGAAATCTGAGATCCTCACTGCTGGAAATTCAAAATACTTAATGTCACCGAACTGTATTCATAGCCTGCAAATATGGTGTCTGTCATTTACAGAATGAGGTCCACAGAGGGTGAGTTTAGTGTGCAATCTGCACAGTAGGCTAGCGTTACCAAATTTATCGTCGGGTGACTTCATTCTGATTAAGCCTCAACTGCTATGGAAGATCTAGGATCAGATTGAATTTCCCCAGTTGAAGTTGGTGATGTTCACCTGTTATGTCACCTCGATTATGCATTTTATCTTTTCCAAATTAGGGGACATGGAAACATCCCAGAAGGGAAAAAGTAACTAAAAGCAATGTTAGATTGAGACTATAGATACTTCCCAGAAGATGAGGCCTAAGCAGAATGAGTTCCACAGAGCGTGAATTTGCTTATGCTAGCCCACTGTGCAGGATAGCATAACTAAATTCACCCTCTGGGGACCTCATTCTGCAAATGACAGACTCTATTTGCAGTATTGACTGGATTCATAGTAAACTGCACATCTTTTCTCAACTACAGACACTGTTGAACTCAAAGGGAGATAACTCATATATCACAATTAGGTGACATGTTTTGGGTACAAAAAACATTCCTATAAACTAATTGAAATTGAAATTCATTTTAATTAATAATCCGAATAGTAATCACAACACATGAAAGCAAATAGTGTTATCTAGAACACTCATTGTTTATAACCCTTACTACACTGAATAGATTCTCCCATTCAGTTATATAAGTATAAATTGGAATGGTCTATTATACATTTGAAGGGCTGTTTGTTCAGGTAATAAAAGCAGATGACAGACAGAAAAACTGATAATGCAAGAGCAGAATGATCCATATCATTGGAAGAAGAATTCAAAATGGCTGCAGCTTTATCTTGTTAAAGAAATGAATGAACCCTTTAGTTTGAAGAAGAATCTCCATTTCTCAATTTAGTTTATGAAAAACCAGTCAAGGATGTTAATCCTTTCTTTACAAATTTGGAAATGGGAGTTTGTGTGAGAGCACTGTTAAAGGAGTTCGTTGCAGAAATATTCATATTTGTTCGAATCGCCATCAACAGAAGGAATATTAAAATAGTATATTGTCGTCAAGACGTACGATGGTGTACGTAAACAAGAGCCTGCTCGTGTTACAAAAGTTTTGCTTCTGTTTACATAACACAGCACAATTTTATTGGTTAATCACACACAAATGATACAAACGCTCTTTATTATTTCCATATCAGGAAACATTAACAAATAACGCTCTTTATGTTTACCATATCTGGATCTATATTTGTCATGTCGTCTCCACCGCGGCCATTGCATGCTGTTACATAAATTATTCTTAGCGTTATGTCGCCAGTGAAAAGCAAATTCGGGGTACAGCATGTGTGGTTGCTCCACTACATGTCACGTATGATTCATATTAAAGATATTCATTTATTTTGTGAAGAAAGGGTTAAAATTTGGGTTTGGTTTATTACTTGATAGGTGGTATTGTTTGGCTTAGGTTAGCTTCAGCATAGCATTGGCAATTTTTTCAAAAACTAAATCTTAGTACTAAAATTATTACTGACCATAGCTATAATGAAGAATCTGACAATTTTTGGTCCGGCAAAAGACCTAAATTTCTTCCTGTATTCTTTCCTCACTTTCCAACCTGTGTGGTAGTTTTGTATCGTAAGAGCTGCATCCACAATTCTCTTTTCTTGCCTGAGTCCAGCCAACCGCTTTCTGGCCTGGAACAATAACATTATTATATGAGATTAGCTGATGTGCCCGGCTATTTAGGGATTTCTTTGTGAACGCCACCGTCTGGTTAGAATAGAACAACATTGAAAAGTGTTAGGAGAAAGAAAAATTCAAAGTGACATTATTGAACAATACTGAGTGAACAACGTTGTAAAGTATTAGGAGAAAGAAATGAGAGGCCGATCACGATCGGCAGATGTTAACCCATCCCTTGGCGATAGTAAATTACTATGATTGGAATCATAAATGAGAGTTTTGGTGTTGAATTATAGAGTATCTGTTATGTATTATTATAGACAAATGTACATAACACAAATTATTGCAATGTATGGGTCACTCGCATTTATATAAGAGAATGCACTGGTACAGGATCTGTAATGCTGCACCACCACAGCCTTGGGTTAAATGTGAAAGGTGACCCGGACATGGAATACTTGGGTTAAGAGAGTCCAATTTAAGTTTATAATGATAATTTAATGTATCAAATTCTACCAACAATATAGATCAAGATAAGCCACCTCACTGCTGACCCATTACTATCAATTATATAGCAGAGCTGTCAACAAATCACAGGAATTGTTTATGTTGAAAGCTGACATCTCTATTAAACCAATAATATTTATAATGACCTCAGACCATCTGTAGAGTGATTTCAGCTGCGCAAGGCAGCACATATGTCTACTGTTAATATCATGTGATGTGTATTGTTGAATCTTTATTTTAAATTAGGTACCATAGCTTTCTTTATCAGATTATCTGCACATTGGCATAAGAGACATCAGATAATAATATAGCCTTATCAATAGCTAAGTAGTCCAAAGGCATGGGATGGAATTATTGAATTGGATTTAATGTCGCTCCAAACAAATTTACCAGTACATAACACAAGATTTTGGACCGATTTAAACAAATTTGGTATGGTGACTCGGGGTACCCTTGGCAGAGTTATAAGGGTGTTAGTTTTTAAAATTTTGTTAACTTTAGTTTATTTTTTTTTAAGTGAATATTTTTTCGAAAAAGGGCCATAACTCAGTTAAAAATAGTCGAACTTGATCTGTCTTTTGTGCTGAGAAATTCATATACAAAATTTGGTTCCGATCAGATAGAAAATATTTGAGTGAGTTATCGCACCATGCGTAAAGCGTAAAATTATATAATAGATTGGCTGTCTGTGGACGCTTTGGATTGGTCAATAGCTCTTCAGAACTTCTGTTTTATAAAAATGTTTTTATATTTGACTTCCAAAGATTATTCACGGAATATCAGGATAGGCAAAACCCAGAATATCGGATGGCATTTGAATCTTTATCAAAGTCAGATTTCTTCCCTTTTTGAAGGCAAAAGTCCATCAAATATGAATAAACAAAATAGGTGTGCTGAATATATAGACAGAACACAACGCGCATCTTAATCGAGAATCTTTTATCGAATGAGTTGTGGATAGCGCAAGAGCATAGCTCGAGCGAAATATAACTTTGCGCCGTCCGCAACTAGTTCGATAAAAGATTTGAGATTATGATGCAAGTTGTGTTCTGTATTTATTCTACACCGTTCAGTCCATGAATGTCACCTCCATTGTTACTATAGCCACCTTTATTGTGATTTAAGTCTGACAAATAGCCAGTAATTATGGGGGGATCACCGGAAGCGGATGATCAACGTAATGTACGTCATCTTTCTTGGCGACAACGTCAACAAGAATAGTTCCGGCTTGTATTCCACTAGAGGTATTCAATGGCAGGGATTCCGTTGAATACATGTGCCTCACATCAATGGGTGTGGAATAAAATATAAATATCTCTGTGGCATTCTTGTAATAAATTTTGTATTATCATTTCATACTGCAGAATACAATTGTACAAAAAACAAGTAAACACAGCGATTCACAATGAAACTGAAAGTAAAAATGAAGATTCCGGAATCCTATCAGACCTCTGATTACACAAGGTAACAGAAGGTAGTACCCATATCAATCACTGTTTAACTGATTAATGTTCACAATTACATTTATTTGTGAATGAAATAAGGTAAATGTGCTAAATATTGACCTAATTTACGAAAGCTGAGCTCCAAAACGCAAATTATATCCAAGCATGTGGTTGCAATTTCCAATTATTTTTTTGGCGCGCTGTAAGCCACTTCGATGAAATTTCTTGTTGGGTGATCTCATGACTGGCCTAATTTATCAGCGAGTTATATTCATCACAATTTACTTTTATTTATTCATTCATAATTTGATGTAATTTGTGCCTACAAAAATCAATTAAATCTTACTTTGGTAATGGTGCAAACACCATACTGATAATCCGGTAAACAACATATTTTGTGTAACATCATCATGGTATTCTGGGAATAACTGGTGAAAGAATTAACCCTTCCATAACTCGAGCTTCGTGAAATTTTTTGAAAACCCTGTGCCAATGCATTCTCTTATATATAAGAGAGTACGTTGGCCTAACAATATTGATCTTGTAAGCCAGTGCATTCTCCCATAGGGAGCTTCACATATATAAGAGAGTACATTTGCCTAACAATATTGATCTTGTAAGCCAGTGCATTCTCCCATAGGGAGCCTTACATATATATATATAAGAGAATGCACTAGCACATGATCTTAAAAGCTCATGATCTTAAAGTGCAACTCCCGTCATGAAAGGGATAAACAACAGGAACATTATGATGCATGGGGGTACCAGTCTTTGTAAACACACACTCAGATTCATACGGATACTGAGTCTATCGTATTCCTGCCAACTTTTCATTTTTCGGAAGGCTGGCAGTATTCACACAAATTACGTCACACTGCGCTACGTTAATCGTTTTGATTGGACTCCTCTATCTTGATGCTACTAATAGTGTGTTCTGATTAGCGTGGAATCCCGTGGTTGGGAAATGAAAACTGTACCCACTATTTTATATGTGGGTAAGTAGTTTACGCCAGACTGCATTGGGTACTAGCTCGTCTAAAGAAATAACTTGTACCCTCACCTGCCAACCTCTGTAGTGATTCTGTATAACCTGTGTTGAGACAAAAACTCTCTTCTCATGCTTAAGCTTAGCCAGCAGCAATCTGGCCTGAAATTATAAAATATTGCATCAAAATTCTAGTTTCATGATATTGACTTAAGTTATACAAACTACTGTATAAACATTAACCCTTGTAAAAACAATTTTCAACGAGTTCTGATCATGGATGCAAGGGCTGTGGGGGCATAAATTTATGAGTTTGATGAAACTGTTTTATTATTTATGCATGAGTGAAGGTGTTGACACTATTCTATTATTTATACAACCCTCTACAGTAAAGTAACGAGAGGCCGATCACGATCGGCAGATGTTTAACCCATCCCTTGGCGATAGTAAATTGTTATGATCAGAATCATAATCTTTTAATGTTGAATTATAGAGTATACTGTTATGATCTAAAGTAGTATATGACAAATGTACATAATAACCAGTAATAACACAAATTATTGGAATGTATGAGTCAATATAGAAGGGTTAATATAACATCTAAACTCTAGAGCCTGTCACCACTATCATAGTGTAAGCAGTTCTATTCATGTTGTTGCAAATTGCCATGTGAGATATCAAAATATTATAATTATTTATTTAATGGAAAAGGTTAAAAGACATGGAATGGGTAAAAGGGGTTAAATCACCTATCTCTGCCCTGTTTGATCCAATGTAGTCCCATCATCCAAGGACTTAGAGAGCTCCATTGGTCTAGTTAAATAAATTCACATGGCTAAGTTGTGGTTAAAAAGATAGCTAAATCAATTTATCCAATAATTCACTAATCTGTGTCTCTTATACAGAGCTAACATATGAGGGCTACCCGGTATAAATAACTCTCAAAGCAATAAACTATATTGTCTTTTATCTTGCTCACAGAGAAGCAGGTATTCATTAATTGTAAGTTACTTGGGTTATAATCTGGATAATTCTTAGTTTAAAAAGGGCCATATCTCTGGTATAACAAATTGGATCTAACCCATATTCAAACTCGTTCTGTATTTTGAGTTGAGAAACTCACATACCAAATTTGGTTCCTATCAGATGAAAAATGGTTGATTTATCGAAGTACATGTATGTATGTGTGAATTATAGGTCAAAGGACCATAACTCCATTAAAAAAAATCCGATCAAACCCATATTCGAACTCAATCTGTATGTTGGTCTGAGAAACTCATACACCAAATTTGGTTCCAATCAGATAACAAATGTTTGAGTTATGGCAGAATTAATGAATTCTAAGTCGAAAAAGGGCCATAACTCCGTAAAAAAAACTCGGATCAAACCCATATTCGAACTCGATCTGTATTTTGGGCTGAGAAACTCACATACCAAATTTGGTTCCGATCAGATAAAAAAATGTTTGAGTTATGGCAGAATTCATGAATTCTAAGTCGAAAAAGGGCCATAACTCCGTAAAAAAAAGTCGGATCAAACCCATATTCGAACTCGATCTGTATTTTGGGCCGAGAAACTCACATACCAAATTTGGTTCCGATCAGATAAAAAATGTTTGAGTTATGGCAGAATGCGTGAATTCTAAGTCGAAAAAGGGCCATAACTCTGTACAAAAAAGTCGGATCAAACCCATATTCGAACTCGATCTGTATTTTGGGCTGAAAACCCCATATACAATATTTGGTTTTGATCAGGTAAAAAATGTTTGAGTTATCGCATTACACGTAAAGTGTCTACGGACGGACAGACGGACGGACAGACGGACGGACAGACGGACGGACAGACGGACGGACGGACGGACGAACGACGAGTGGTCAATCCGGACAACGACACTATGTTTACCATACATGGTATGGGTAAACATAAAAACACTGGTAAAACCTGATCCAAAACGTCTGTCTCTTCCTTTGTGTATAGAAAGACATATCAATTAGATACTGTCTTTTTTGTCTGTTCTAAATGGAAAACTAACTAAATAATTGGCATATCATCGCCCACAATATACCGACTATCCATTTTTTCAAAACGGACAACACAATATTAAAAATATCATGACATGACTATATACCAAACAACTGTGAAATTCTCGTGACAGGTTAGAGAATTATATTGTAACTATTGGCCTCTAAATCTGCCTTATTATCAACCTATAACCAATCAGACCATCCAACCAAAGTTATGGAATAAACTCTCTTCAGATTATCCATAGTCTTTTTTACTACATATTCTATGGTTTAAGTTTTATTTTACACTGAAGTCAACAATCTTAGATGGTCTATCATTTCCATGCAGCAAATCCAACAACAAAATTTCTATAGAACTCCTTTTCAAGACACCTTTCAATTAGTATTACCAAAAACACGCTAGACAAACATCGTGTTGCACACATTTCACTTTAAAAGAGTCTAAAAGATATAGTTCCAATCAAAAAGTTGTAATATTTTAAAAATAGCCACATTTTCTGTCCCAATTCATGGAAAATAATAGGATAAAAGCATTTTTTCCTAGTGCCAGAAGATCCTGTACTCGTACATGTATCTTCTTACTCAAAATTATTATTTTATTTCCCGAATATATACAGGGAAGAGAGAGATACACCCAAGTTTAACCCTTACATGAATGGAACTACCTGAAATTTTTTGAAAACCCAGTGCCAATGCATTCTCTTATATATGCGAGTTTCCTATAGGGAGCCTCACATATATAAGAGAATTTACAAGGTCAAGGTAAATATTGTTAGGCCAGTGTATTCTCTTATACATGAGAGGTATATAAGAGAATGCATTGGCCTAACAATATTTGTCTTGATCCTGTAAGCCAGTGTATTCTCTTATTTATGTAATGCTCCTGAACAATAACTGTTCTGTCACATAGATGGGAGACCAGAGGTATGATGAAGTTATTGAGTTTACCTTCCATCCTCTGTAGTGGTTCTGTATTATCTGAGTTGAGTCCTTCACTTTCTTCTCATGCTTCAGTCTAGCCAGCAACACCCTAGCCTACAATCACAACAGACCAAGCCTTGAAATAGGGTGTCTGTCATTTGCAGAATGAGGTCCCCAGAGGGTGAATTTAGTGATGCTACCCCACATAGAGGGCTAGCATCACCAAATTAACCCTCTGGGGACCTCATTCTGCTTACACCTCAGCAGAATGATGTCCCCAGAGGGTGAATTTGGTGATGCTAGCCCGCTATGCGGGGTAGCATCACTAAATTAACCCTCTGGGGACCTCATTCTGCAAATGACAGACACACTATTTCAAGGCTTGGGCAAGTGGGTTTTTAATTGTGGGATGTGAACTATCTAAGACATAAAACATCACCGAAGGTGGATTATTTGTCACGTGAGCTGACTTACAGACAATACAAAGTTAAACCTGATCAACAAATCTCAACCTCGCATGGTAATATGTCTAAAGTTATATTTTATCTTCTTTAGTTTTCACAAAACGGTAATACCTTCTTTCTGCAATAATCAAACTTTCATCAAACAGTTAATCGACCATGTGTAACAGGCTTTCAATGTAGATACCATCAATCAGCACGAAATTGAATTGAAATGGTTATTTTTTACGCTTTCTTAAGTAATCGTATAATATTTAAGTTTGGAGTCCTTACCTTCCAGCCTCTTGTGTAACACTGTATGAAAAGAGCAGCCCTCTTTTTCCTATTGTACTGTTTGCATGCCTGTCACCAAAAAGAATATACTTAGTTATGCAGTTGAATAAAAACAACCTTCCTGCTGTGTGAATATCAGTCTGTTTAACTGATGTGCTGATAAATATAATACACAAAATGAAATCCATATATATTTCAATAAACAGAAAATCATTGAAATTTATGCTTGAAGTATGTAATTTACAACATTTGCACTCTTTTTCTTGAACTTGAGCCCCACACATATATACATTTCGGATTAGGTTATGGTCATGAGTCTGGTTGTCTGATTAGGTTATGGTTAGGAGTCTGGTTGCCTGATTAGGGTATGGTTATGAGCCTGGATATATCATTAGATTATGAGCCTGGTTATCAGATTAGGTTATGGATATGAGCCCGGATGTCTTATTGGGTTATGGTTATGAGTCTGGTTATCAGATTAGGTTATGGATATGAGCCCGGATGTCTTATTGGGTTATGGTTATGAGTCTGGTTATCAGATGAGGTTATGGATATGAGCCCGGATGTCTTATTGGGTTATGGTTATGAGTCTGGTTATCAGATTAGGTTATGGATATGAGCCCGGATGTCTTATTGGGTTATGGTTATAAGACAGGATGTCGGATTAGGTTATGTTTATGAGCCTGGATGTCACATTAGGATATGGCTATGAGTCTGGTTATCAGATTAGGTTATGGATATGAGCCCGGATGTCTTATTGGGTTATGGTTATAAGACTGGTTGTCGGATTAGGTTATGTTTATGAGCCTGGTTGTCACATTAGGATATGGTTATGAGTCTGGTTATCAGATTAGGTTATGGATATGAGCCCGGATGTCTTATTGGGTTATGGTTATAAGACTGGTTATCAGATTAGGTTGTGGTTATGAGCCTGGTATTCACATTAGGATATGGTTATGAGTCTGGTTATCAGATTAGGTTATGGATATGAGCCCGGATGTCTTAATGGGTTATGGTTATAAGACAGGATGTCGGAATAGGTTAAGGTTATGAGCCTGGTTGTCGGATTAGGTTATGGTTATGAGCCTGTTTGTCGGACGCCGTTTGACAAAACAATTTGTCATTTTCCTCTTAACTTTTCGCAAAAAAACTACTCTTTCTGACAATTTTATAATCCTCTTGTGATGTTCCCTTCTGATGAAGCAACCCTTCTACCATTTTATTGCTCGTGATTGGTTTATTGTTGTCTGATAAAGCACAATAGAGATGCGATTATAATAATTAACTAACTGCATTCTTATCGATATCAAACGTCGTTCAAACCGCGAGTGTAAAAAAAAATCAATCAAAATGATACTATCAGGGATAACATTTGGCAAATTCTAATAAAATTTGGCAAAAAAGATTTTCCTTTGGCAAATTATTTGGCAAAAGTAAATTTTGGTCCAACGCGGACCCTGACTGACATACTGAGTCTATCATAGTCTCATCGAAATGTAATTTCATGTAAGCGTGCAGGCTTCCCCCAAATTACATCCACATCATGTAAGCATGCAGGCTTCCCCCAAATTACATCCACATCATGATATGATAATCAGACACTGTTATCTTGGGGCTACTAATAGTGATCCCTGAGTGATCGGCACTACTGACGTGCGATTTGGGAAATGGAAAGTCTATGACAAGTAATCAGACCCACTATTTATGTGTGTCTGTAGTTAACCTAGACTGTTTAAATACATGCTATCAAGCAAGTCTGGTTAGCTCTTTGATTCCTAACTGGATTTCCCATTCAGTTATAAAAGCATAGATTGCAATGGTGTGCTATGGTAGACCATACATTTAAACTTAACAAAATATTTTTGCTTAAATTTAAAGCCTAATATAATAATAATTTGCCACATGGAACTTACCCAATATCCTCGGAATCGACATGATATCAGTATTTGGCTCCGCCTCATCAGATTATACAACGTGCGAAGCTTCCAGCATTTCCACAAAGCCTGGATGCTTGTTGCCAGATCATTCATTTTCTCTCTCCTTCTCTCTTCAAGCTCAAACAACTTTTAAAAAAACAACACAAATCATATCAATTTTAACCCTTTCATTACTAAATGTATTCTCCCATCCAGTTATAATAGTGTACATTGGAATGAGCTATTATTCATTTGGAGAGTTGTTCAGGAAAAATGTGCAAAAATAAATAGACGAAGAGATAATATTATAAAGTGCAGAAGGATTTATATTCATTGGTGGGAAATGTTGAGATAATTAAGTTAAAAAAAAGCCTACAGTATTAAATGCTCTAAGTAATCGACTTCTTAACCACAGCAGAATTATGGGTAACTTTTCAGGATTTAGTCGAAAATATGGCTTGTTGCCATTCATCGGAAAGCTCTCCCTGTGAGCTTTCCGATGAATGGCAACAAGCCATATTTCCAACTAAATCCTGAAAAGTTACCCATAATTCTGCTGTGGTTAAGAAGTCGATTACTTAGAGCATTACTGTATGCCCGTTTGTTGAACTTATTGTTTCAACATTTCTTAAGTTAAAATATCTGAATATGATATTTTTTTAAATATAATATATATTTCCTTAAAGAAAGCCTGAACACTGAACTATAAGGATATATGTCCTGCGTTTGTAAACCATAGTAGAAAAGGGGTTAACTTTTTGTGGTCGCCTACGATCTCTCACAGTCTTCAGTGGCTTGCTCGGAATCAGTCACGCATGCGCAGTCCCAATATAACCGATTGAATCTCGTCAGTTTATTTTCAACTCAATCAGGAGATTGGCGAGTTGCGGGGTTGGGAATGGCACCGCCATGGGAGGGCCCTATGATAGTTCAGTGTTCAGGCTTTCTTTAAGGAAATATATATTATATTTTTTAAAATATCATATTTCCGCTAAAGGAAGCCGTTCACACTGAACTATATGGATTAGTATGCAAGCCCAGGAGGAGGCACGAGCAATAAAGTTAATAGCCAAATTTTGGAGGGAATGCACTCTTATAAACAGATTGTACCTAAATATGAACTCTTTAATGAATCTGTTACGATTAGTTACGTGAAATAACTCATATAATTAGAGTGCTATATTGCTCAAACATGTACCCCCCCCCTTGTTTTTGGAAGCAACATCCCAGGTGGTGCCATTCAATTCAGAATTGCGAGCGAACCGAGCAATTCTCTGTTCTTCATCCGTCAGTTCTAAGAATCCAGCCGATTTGAGATGCGAAGAGACTAACTCCCTCTCCGCCTTAGCGACATAACGACCTGCACTGGAGGAGGCCCACTCCAAAGATGGCAAGACAACCCACATTAAGAGTTAACTAACTGCTGTTCACCAATGCAAATGGCAGATAACCTGATGCCCAATCTGTGGCACAGGGATAAAATGGAGAGCCCATTAGCCCAAATGGGTTAGACAACTATAAGCGAGTCAAGCCATCGGATCAGAGGGAGCCCCCACCATCGCATGCTGCAGGTGGTCATGCCCAAGCTGGAGGGTGGGGAGAGGTCATTTTTCTCCGATCCCTTCACGGAGGAGTGGCAGGCAAGGCCGCATTTTGTCGTTAAGACGAGCGTGACCAGGGGGACGCGGCGCTTTACCTCATGGGTACGGCCCCTGCCCTACGCTTAAGCTGCCGGAGGCCCATCTGCCGGTGTCGATTTGTAGGCACGCGATTTGGCAGCTTTAGCGCCCAGAACCGCTGGCGTCTGGTGGGGGACAAATGTCCTGGAGGTCCCAATTACCCCGTCTACTCCACCAGACGTTTCCCCACAGACTAATTGGCCGCGAATGCGTAATCGGGGGAGCGTGAACTGGTCCTGCCCTTAGAACAGTTATCACACGTTCACATGTCCCTGAGGTACCTGTATCACAATATACACATTGCGTATATATATATATATAAAATTATATAATATATATATCCGGGGGATATATATATTAAGTTTTCCTCATGAGACCATGTCAGAAGGCCCTTCCAAAGCTGCGCCCATCAATCTAATGGGCGGAGCCAGATCACAGCTCCCTGTCATGATCCAACGTATCACTAAATATAGATATACAACCCCACAGAGAACATGTCTCATGTCTCTGAGGTACCTATGTATCACAAGATATCATTGCAGAAACCCGGTGACACAAATCTTTCGCATATATAGATATATAAAATGATATAATAGATATATCATGGTGATATATAAGTCATCATGAGATCATGTCAGAAGACCCTACTAAAGCTGCGCCCAACAATCCAATGGTCGGAGCCAGAGCAGAGATCCCTGGCACAATCCAATGTATCATTAAAGATATATATATAGCCCCTCAGAGAACATGACTAACAGCCATGAGCATCAGGAGCGTATGGCCGAACACCGCAGGTGACCAGAGCATCCAATGAGAAAGCAAACCGCTACCCTCAGGTGCCAAACAATAGTGTCGGTACGAGTATTAATTTTGGAGAAATTTCCCAACGAGCACCATCCTTTGGAATGGAGACAGACAGCAAAATGTGCAATCACAAGTATTATGTTCAGCCTAAATCCACACACATTACTATTATTAGGCCATCACGACCACTAGGCACCTGAGAGCAGTCCGCGTTCCCAGCGGAATACCCACCGCGATCCGATTCTAAGAAATGAAGGTGCGCCTTCTACAACCGAAATCAGTTCAAATGATGTACAATGTAGTCAGATGATGAACACAGGTAAATTTTCACGGTCACCATACGGAATATTCAGGTCTGAGCCTCTGCCCCCCCAAACATGCAGCAGAATGACCTAGGTGTGTGATAGGTCAGTTAGTGTGAAGCATGCAGCAAACTAGGGGAAGACCCGCTCTAAAAATGGCTCCCCTAGGAAGGAAACGAATGAAATTATCATCCTCCTAGTAAAGGATACACATCCCTTTTATAATGTTGTTTTATTTTAATATGAAGAGCCAAGATATAGAGGAACTCCCCCCACCTACGTGGTCCTGCTTATGGCATGTTTAAGGAAGAGAGGACAAACCCAGCATAGACCGAAATGCGCAGAGTTGGCAGCATGGTTTCAGGCCCTTACGATCGGGCATCTGGTGCCATGGGGATGGGATCCACTCGTACGGGGTGGTCCCCTGCCTGCGTTTTAGGAAAGGTCGGTAATGCTGGTCAATGAGCTTCCTCGAAAGCTTAGCTGGACAGCGCAAACGTCTTTGCCTGTTTATTGTCTATGTGCCAGATAATCAAATTGATATGGGCAATAGAAGTATGAAGAGCCATGCTGATGGACTCTTGTCGGAAAGGCTATTGACAGTGGTCGTGGGACACGTGACAATATAAATGCTTTCCATGTAAATATGCTTCATTCGTGTGTGAAGTCTATTCGCCATATCAACGGTATGAAAAGTCGGGACACGTATATATTTGAAAATTCATTGAGACTCCAGCTAGTCCATGAATACCTTCAAAACACCTACCATGCCCTTTATGAACAATGCATGCTGTATTGGATGTACAGCCTGTTCTTGTACCAAGCTCACATTTGATATGGTTACTTGCCATAAATAATGTCTCCCCCCACCTTCCTCTTTGGAATACCACTGCTATTATATCGTTATTCATTGGGGAACGTCATCCAGGCCACGGTCGCCAGTTATTGACAGTGGGCCAGTTAACTGGAGGGGTCAAGTCACCACGATTCTAAATACCTGTCAGGCTGGAATCATTCTCATAATTGAATCAAGAAGGGGAAAGGTTTTTTAAACCAAAGTATCTTCAAATATATTTGTAGATAGTGAAACCATGATTAAACACCGTCAGAGCGACGATAAGCTTCTTGCCTTACTCTAGAGAATGCAAACCGGAGCACCCATGATTTGTATTTTGTGTCCCAATTAGAGCCATATCCAGAATCGTAGTAACCCAGCCCCCACCGCTTCTTTTCGGTAAACCTGCACAGGAAGGAAAGCAATTATGTTTGTATTCTGGAAGGAGACACCATTTAGTCGAGAAACAACCCACCAATTTTGAAAGGATGGGTTAATTTTGGATACAATTCAGAATAATAACTAAAATCTGGAATTGAGACAATAGTGAAACTGTCATCACGATTAATTTTAGCGTCATGCTTGCAATCATTAAATGCTAGCAGTTCAAAATTTGACAGTGAAGTTGAAGCACTGTACGAGAATCGAATCATGTACTCAACAGAATTCTGACTCCTGTCGATGTCAATCCCTGTCTGAAATTAATGACACTAACAAATCTTAGTACCACGACAGTCGTTATTTTTCTGATATTGATAAACTGTAGTCAACTTCAAGCGTCGACAAACACATCTAAATCATAGGAGACATGTGTGCCAGTATTGAAACAGAAAACACAAAGTATTTTGTGAAAGCATGTTGTTTTGATGAGTTCTAGTGACTCCAGTAGTGTTCTGTAACATGCACACACCTAGGTGTGTACATGGGTCAGCCATTAAGTTTTAATTGTCCACACCCGATCGCACAGCGTAGTGCACCCACGACAACATACCTGAACAAGTGTTTGTAATGGGGAAAGTCGGCATTTGCATTCGGATTTTATTCAGTAATCTCGAATGGGACTTGTTAGCCTGACAAACTTGGTATCGGACCGAGTTCTGATTTCTGTCAGAATACCCTGACCAGGGTGCGATCCCCGGTCCGCTAGCACATGGCTGAGATTGTTACATTGAAGGTGATGCTCCGTTACGAGAATCAAACCATGAACAGAATTATAACACTTGTCCAATATCAATCTCTGTCAATTTATTAAAGTAATAATGACACTACTGTTATTCTTAGGTATCTGTTTTTACATTGATAAACCAAGATGTAATCAACTTTAAGTTCAAATGTGACCAACACATCTGGATCAGTTGTATTGAACCATAAAACAACAAAGTATTATGAGAAAGAATGTTGTTCATAACATTATGATAGATAGCGTCAGTAGCGATGGTAATTATTGCTAAATAAATGTCCACGTGTAAATAAAATCCCACGAAATTAGGAGACTTCCGGTAGCGAATCACGTGGCATTTTTTATATCTGACAAATTATATCATACCTAATAGGTTCTATAATAATAACATAGATGAATTGCTCACAATAATCTATGCGCCTCGTAAGGCCTTGAAATGGCGGCTGATTATGGCGAAATGTCGATTTTCATATTCGAAAATTTTTAAGTCCGCCGCCTGTTCGAAAACTGTAACACGGACTTATTTTAATTGTATGTTTGAAGCGAAACGGTCCGTGAATTCGAAACAATAATTCTAAAAACTAACGCGTAGGCGACCAGTAATTATTGTATCGATAAATTGAATTTGTTGTCTAGTTGTTAAACGACAAATTCGGAACAATACTCCCTTTAGACTTCCGTTCTGTTCGTAGCAGAAAATAAACTGACGAGATTCAATCGGTTATATTGGGACTGCGCATGCGTGACTGATTGCGAGCAAGCCACTGAAGACCGTGAGAGATCGTAGGCGACCACAAAAAGTTAACCCCTTTTCTACTATGGTTTACAAACGCAGGACATATATCCTTATAGTTCAGTGTGAACGGCTTCCTTTAGCGGAAATATGAGTATTTTGCTTGAACGTTTTCCAATTTTTACCATCCCAAATTTTTATTAAACTTATTTCATTAAACATGGCCTCATCGCATTGGACTAATTGGACTTTTATCAGTAATTCCTCTGTAACATTAATGTTTACATAACATGGTTTTGACATGCAAAATCTCATTATTGGAGAGTTTTCATATATTAATAATGAAAATAATAACAAAGTCAATCTATTTTTTCATGTACTTGATGATGGTAATTGTTTACTGACTTTTATATTATTTCAAATGAACCCATTTCGAATGTTTTGAGTCCCATTAAATCACATACCGTTTTGGGATTGTTTATAAATATTTTGGATTTTCCAAATGCGATATCTCCAGATGGTACTAGTTGATGTTCTGTGATATTCCGGACTCCATCTTTAGATTCGCCATGCCAACAAGGCCATGTGTCAGGGCACAGCATCTTGTATCGGAATAGGAATTGTTCATAGATTTGACGGAATGCATAGCCTGCTCTTCTGACTCTCACGTTTTCCAACAATCTGTAATGTTCAGATGATTCAACATATGAAGAATGGTTCATCTGACGCAAACAAGCAGCCAGGTTTATAAACAGTGGGATATAAGAAAAGAACAATGGTTTAAATGTGGGCGTGAGATTTTGACTGTGAGAAAGATTCATGCAAACTTCAGGGTTTGTGCCGAGTTGCTAAATTTTTACTCCATCCATTGTATCATGACACAGACTTTGCGCACCTAATTGTAACTAAAGAAGCAACTTTTGTAAGAAAGGTTTATAAAATAAATACTAAAGCTGCCCTACAAAGTGAAAAGCTTAGCAAAAAATATGGAAGTGGCAAATTGTCGATCAGCGACATATTGGACAAGATTGTCATAAAGATGCTTTTTAAATTTGTTTTATGTTATACAGTTGCAACATTTGTTCAATTTTCTATAACAAGCTAATAGCTCTCTAAACTGAACAAAATATTCAAAAAATTCTAGAAATTAATAGATCTACAGGTCTACAAGTAATTTTAGGCCTATATGGCCTTTGTCAGCATTTAATCCTTCCATGACTGGATCTTCTTGAAATTTTGCGAAAATCCTATGCCAATGCATTCTTTTGTATATGCGAGTTTCCCATAGGAAGCCTCACATATATAAAAGAATACATTGGCCTAACAATATTTACCTTGACCTTGTAAATTCTCCTATATATTTGAGGCTCCCTATAGGAGACTCGCATATTTTAGAGAATTGACTGGCACAGAATCTTTAAGGCTCCACCAGCGCAGTTATGATTGCATGATTTGAATCTTTAAAAATATCCTTCAAACCTATCTAAATTTCTAATTGTGGATAAATTGAAGAATGAGTTTTTAGCTCTTTGAACATTTTGGATAAATTTCAAATATATCTTTTGATGAGGTCCCTCTTTGGGTGAAGAGGGACCGAGACCACAGCATTTCTATTTATTTGTCCTATGGTATAAACACAATTTCAAACCCAACTATTGTCTGGATAGATATATGATCTACATATGTGCATAAAAATAATTGGCTACTCACCCTAAATACCTGACTTGGTGCTTCACAATTTCATAGTCAAACAGGTCACACCTTTTATCATCATTTGGCTGAAAACAATCAGGTTGTTAATAATGATAATAATGATCAATCCATTTCTATTATATACATGACTTAGTTTCAATATGCTTTACATCAATAAATTATTTTAATAGCATACAATTAAACACCCATTCATCCTCAATGAAAACTTCGTCAGAATAATAAAACATTTTTGGATGAATTTCAGGTGTAATATCTGAGTTCAAAATCAAAATAACAGAAAACTCTCTAAATTATTTTTTTTTAGATGGAGCAGAACAGATTGAGCTACCAAAAGAAAACATATAATTCTGCTGGTCTCACAAATTTTTTTTTTTTTAAACATTGGCTTTTAAACACAAAAAGCAGAAACACTATGTAAATTCTATGCCTAAAAGCAAGCATTCCATGTATCTAAACAAAAAATTATTGGATCAAACCAAGAACTGATCCTGTATATTCACATTGGATTAGAGTATCTGAACACCAAAATATTCAGCAAAATCCTAAATTTTATTGAATAATATTCAAGTTACTATCCATCAATAAAAAAAATAAAAACTGTCGACAAAAAGGTGAAAAACTCAAACTCTGCTATCTCTGCTAACCCAGCTATCATTTGAACAGCAAGCGTTTCTGATGGATGCATGAACAATACTCATTTCTATAGTTATGGTCCACCAAAAAACTTATTATTTGGGGCGACAAAGATTTCAGATAAAATTATACAGTGAATACCCTGGATGTTCTACCTACCTTAATACACCTAATGTAGTTAGGGTTCTTAGACAATAAGTTTTCCATGAGTGCAGCTACTGAATTCTGTCAAATAAAAAAAATGAAGTAATAATATTGAGATATAAAGTAAAAAAGAATTGTATCAGATGTGCTCTCGATTTTCGGTAGCTACAACAATATTGGACTTGGATTGAAAATAGATTAATTGTAACTGGCTGTCATACACAACACTGTTGAGGAAGTCTGATATACCATGTCTCATATACTGAATATCAAGTTATCGCACTATCATGACTGGAGTCTTAAATTCATTTTCATTATAATTACCATGTTGTTTTCATCGTTCGTAGAGTACATGAGTGTATTTTGCGCTAATCCATGGACCAATTCATTCATTTGTTGCATACATTCTGTTGAGTATAAAAGGAGATGGTCCCATAAATGGCCAGATTCAGTTTACAGTACCCCTTTAAGGGCCGTAACTCCACCCAAAGTGGGCGGGACCTGGCAAGTTTTTGAACTGGATCCAAGACATTGTTGAACAAGTATCATATATCAAATATCTACAAAATCAGCTGAAGTTATCATGGTATCACCATCTGTAGATGCCCGCCTATGAATCGACCTCACCAAACTATGGTTTGAGTTATCAAAAACGGTCACAATTCTGTTAGAATTCAAATTGCACATCATGTTTTGCAAATCTTCAACAATTCCCATCAGCTTGAATCCTTTGGATACCACTGTACAAGTCTGTTTGAATAATTGAAGTATATGATATATTAATACACCTTAACCCTACTCTGATGGGAGCATGCGCTGGAGCAGCATTAAAGATCATGTGCCAGTGCATTCTCTTATATATGCAAGTCTGCCATAGGGAGCTTCGCATATATAAGAGAATGCACTGGCTTACAGGTCAAGGTAAATATTGTTAGGCCAATGCATTCTCTTATATATGCGAGTCTCCCATAGCAGGAGAGAATATATAAGAGAATGCATTGGCACATGGTTTTCACCAAAAAAAATTCAGGAAGCTCCAGTCATGGAATTGTTAAGACTTGTTACTCTTCAATCCTATGGAAGCAAAACTGTGGGAGGAGTTGATTACATATTAATGTTACTACAGTATGGACAAACAGGAAACAGTCCCAAGATTGTCATTTCTTTTACAATACAGCTTGCAGTGATGACTGCTGGTGATACGGAGAAGCAATGTCAGTGATACTGAGTTTATTGTATATCAAGTGACTATCTATCATATTGAATGAACAAACAATTTCAGGGAAAAAAATATATTATTCAATTATTTTTATGTTAACCCTTTGAACCCGAGAGACCGGAATACCGGTCCAATCCTTATATTCCTATATCCCGGGAGACCGGAATACCGGTCAGGAAATCATACGATATTTGCCTTGAAATTACAACTCAATAAACGCACATATCAACCAGAGTTGTACTTCTACTTTGCACACACGCGTCACATGTTTACCCACGTGACTTTGATATACAAACTGATGACAGAGGGTCTGTTTCTTCGCGCATGCGCAGAGGTCTATTTTGAGAAAAAAATCGCTTTTATCGTCGGAAAAGGGGAAGTATTTCGTTAGAAATTTCGCAATCAAAGCCCAAATTAAATAGAATTGTGGTTATGCTTTGGACGAGTGGGTCACATTCATGTTCATACCTCTGACTTTAGCAGCCAAATTGGAAACAGGGGGTCTGTTTCTTTGCGCATGGACACAGGTGCATTTTGAGAAATGCCTTTTATCGTAGGTAAAGGATAAGAATTTTGTTATAAATATATAGCGCGACCAAAGGAAGCCGCAATATAATCTACATGCATATTGAACGTGGAATAGACGATAATCTTGTTGAAATACCTTGTGACATATTTCACCGCAAACAAGTTCAGTTAGCATAGTTGAGTGCCGTATATAGTTGAGCGTGTATACATGTAAATACATCCCAGTTAAGAGCATTATGAGTTACGTCGTCGAAACACTATATATAACGTCAGGCGCCTCGGGTTGGGGCCATTTAACGTTCAGGACGTCAGGGTTCAAAGGGTTAATCAAAGATGATGTTAACCATTCCTTTACTAAATACTCATTGGCGAGTAGTTCCCTTAGTAGATGTTCGTATAATAAGTTAAACAGATCGCTATGTGTGTAGCAGGCCATTTGTTGAACTTATTATGTAACTTATTATTTGAAAATTTTGCACCAATGAATAGGAATTATTCTGTGCTTGTATTATCTTCTTCGTCTGTCTGTTGTCCACCTATATTTCTTGAACATCCCTCCAGACGAATAATAGACAATTCCAATTTATACTTTTATAACTGAATGGTAGATTCCATTTAGTAAAGAAAGGTTTAATGTATTTAGAGGATTCAGTCACTGACCTTGAACTGAGTCCCTGTCGTCGGTGGTCTCTTCAAGTTTTTTAAAGATGGATTCCCTGCATAATAAATATATTTAATAAACACATGAATTGGGGAATTTGGTGTCACGACTGATCTAAGCATCTGTTTATTTTCTGCGATAAAACACAATATCATTCCAATATGGTGAGTGTCACTGAGATTCAACCACAATCATATGTGATTTAGCTTCTAGAAATATTTCTTCTACTCAAAACAGATCATCTGATTTTGAAAAACAAATTGTCTCCCATTGACAGATTATGCCTATAGACCAATGAAAGTGTCATTTACACTGTAGCTCAACTTGGAGAGGAGAATATTTCATGTGTTACAGTCAATGGAGCGATTATAGGAATGCAGAAAGTTAAATGTCCAAGTAATACTAGATGTGAACATGAAAAGATCTTTAAAAATTAAAATCCAAGATGGCCGCAGGTGACCATTTTTTTCAATAAAATTCAGAATTTTTTTATGGCTCCAATCTAGAGGTCACCCTGAGGTTCCATATGATTTTTGGTGATGATAGTCTGTAGGGTGTGCTAAAGGATTTAACCATGCAAAGAGTAAAATCCAAGATGGCTGCTGGTGGCCACGTTTTTCTTCGTAAATTGTTCAAATTAGATAGCTCCCACCTAGAGGCGATCCTAAACATGCCTATAAATTTTCAAAACTGCCATAAATGCGGGCTTCAAGTTGAGCTAAATATAGTGTTCAGTTTATTGACAATATGCAGGCTTTCGAATATACAAATATATGAAAACATGAGATTTCTGTAAGATTGAAAAATTGTCCACATGATCACCACTGTAAATCTTTTATGCTACAAAAATGTTAAAATTTTTATATATCACCAAAACTCAGACAACTTCATTGAAGCAACACTAGCTACAGCCAATCATTAAAGTTTAATGCCTCAAATTAAAATTAAACAAGCTTTTCAACAATGGATAATAATGATCACACAATTCAAAATATGGTACCTACCTTCTGGGAAGAGTTTCTTGAGCAGCTTGTGTTTACCAGAGAACATGGCCTGTGACAGATCTCTGTAGAGCAGATCATTATTCTTTTCAATAAACCCTTCCACGTTGTATATCACCTGGTTAATAAAACAAGTGTCAATAACGATGTGTAATTCAATTATACTTATGATTTATTCAGATACCCTCTTTCAAAACTCCCCTGAGCTTGAAATAAGTGAAACTTTGACATATCTCAGTTGTTGAGTGAAAATAATACTTCAAGGGCATATATGTGAAGGCACCATCAACAATTATACAATTTTAGATTATACCATTTTATCCAAGGTAAGAAAATTCAATTTAATTTAGTTACGCTTAAATGTAAGTGTGACTCGGCCAATTTTGCTTAATTAAGCGTAATTCACTTAAGCTTAAGTGTAATTGATTTATGCTTCAGTGTAATTAACAGACAAATGTGAATTTGGCCTCCCACAGGCTATGACCATTATGGTTTTAATTTAGTCATCAATTTGGTTTAATAAACATCAGAAGAGTAAAGATTTCAGTTCAGAATTGTCAAAATAATTATCTCAATTTTACAGGAAATGAGTAAAATTTCCAAGATTCAAAATGAAAATCTTAAAGATTCTAATTCTCATTGAAATTTAACAGATGATCAGCGGTTAAAAACTGCTACTTTACTTACATCACCAGCAAAATGACAGAGTCTGAAGGCCTTATGTGGAAGACTCTTATCGGACTGGTTTTTCTTTAAGGCCCGACTCTCGTAGTGCTTATGGTTGCAGCAATTTTCATTGAGTTTCTCCAGGAATGTGGCATCTGTGACATTCCCTGGTCGCAGGCACTCATCATCTAACATGGCTAAGACTCCTACATTATTCTACAAAGAAAGGTAAAATAAGAATTAATTCTTGTTTCAATTAAATTTATGCAGTTATAACGAAAAAGTTTGGAGACAAATTCTATAACATGCATGCATATCATGTTATACTAAATTTGTCTTAAACTTTTTTTTGGTTATAACTGTATGAAATTAAAGGGGGGACTGTACCCTATATCCGGCCATTTATTCGACCATCTTCTTTTATACTCAACAGAATATATGCAACAAATGAATGAATTTGAGCCATGGATGAATGCAAAGTACACTCATGTGCTCTATGAATGATGCAAGCAACATGGTAATTATACTGAAAATGAACTCATAAACTAAATTTCATTATAATTACCATGTTGTATGCATCGTTCATATAGCACATGAGTATATTTTGTACTCATCCATGGCTCAAATTCATTCATTTGTTGCATATATTCTGTTTGTATAAAAGGAGATGGTCCCATAATTGGTCGGATTTAGTTTCCTCCAATATATCTCCACGAAAGTTATTTGCAAGCAACAAATATCTCTGGGGAACTAACACCTGTCAATCACGCGTCCAGTTGCAGAGAAACAACATTTCATTATTGTAATGGTCGATCAATTGAAATCAACATGGCTGGAAACTTTATAAACATGTGTGGAGCTGAGTCAGGAATCTAGTTCATGCACCTGCAATTTGTGGAGGAGTGATGGGCACCAGTTCAGTTTATCTGGAGGAGTGATGGGCACCAGTTCAGTTTATCTGGAGGAGTGACGGGCACCAGTTCAGTTTATCTGGAGGAGTGATGGGCACCAGTTCAGTTTATCTGGAGGAGTGATGGGCACCAGTTCAGTTTATCTGGAGGAGTGATGGGCACCAGTTCAGTTTATCTGGAGGAGTGATGGGCACCAGTTCAGTTTATCTGGAGGAGTGATGGGCACCAGTTCAGTTTATATCTGGAGGAGTGATGGGCACCAGTTCAGTTTATCTGGAGGGGTGATGGGCACCAGTTCAGTTTATCTGGAGGAGTGATGGGCACCAGTTCAGTTTATCTAGAGGAGTGATGGGCACCAGTTCAGTTTATCTGGAGGAGTGATGGGCACCAGTTCAGTTTATATGGAGGAGTGATGGGCACCAGTTCAGTTTATCTGGAGGAGTGATGGGCACCAGTTCAGTTTATCTGGAGGAGTGATGGGCACCAGTTCAGTTTATCTGGAGGAGTGATGGGCACCAGTTCAGTTTATATCTGGAGGAGTGATGGGCACCAGTTCAGTTTATCTGGAGGGGTGATGGGCACCAGTTCAGTTTATCTGGAGGAGTGATGGGCACCAGTTCAGTTTATCTAGAGGAGTGATGGGCACCAGTTCAGTTTATCTGGAGGAGTGATGGGCACCAGTTCAGTTTATATGGAGGAGTGATGGGCACCAGTTCAGTTTATCTGGAGGAGTGATGGGCACCAGTTCAGTTTATCTGGAGGAGTGATGGGCACCAGTTCAGTTTATCTGGAGGAGTGATGGGCACCAGTTCAGTTTATCTGGAGGAGTGATGGGCACCAGTTCAGTTTATCTGGAGGAGTGATGGGCACCAGTTCAGTTTATCTGGAGGAGTGATGGGCACCAGTTCAGTTTATATCTGGAGGAGTGATGGGCACCAGTTCAGTTTATCTGGAGGGGTGATGGGCACCAGTTCAGTTTATCTGGAGGAGTGATGGGCACCAGTTCAGTTTATCTAGAGGAGTGATGGGCACCAGTTCAGTTTATCTGGAGGAGTGATGGGCACCAGTTCAGTTTATATGGAGGAGTGATGGGCACCAGTTCAGTTTATCTGGAGGAGTGATGGGCACCAGTTCAGTTTATCTGGAGGAGTGATGGGCACCAGTTCAGTTTATATAGAGGAGTGATGGGCACCAGTTCAGTTTATCTGGAGGAGTGATGGGCACCAGTTCAGTTTATCTGGAGGAGTGATGGGCACCAATTCAGTTTATCGACATAGAGCCTTAAGTGCTAATTGAGCAACAACAAATAATTCCATGAATTGATATCATATTGTTAAGTTAAATGAAAGATACTTTTCATAGCGATATCTTCAAACTCTGAGAAAGTTAAAACTTATGATCTTCTAAAAAATATGACATACAGATACAAAATATCGGAAAATCTTTCTCAAACAATAAAAGAATACACATACACTCAAGCAATCTTTGACTCAAATACTTTATGTGATCAATCATGCGACAAATCACATTGATTCTAAATATACAAAAAACATGATTCATACCAAATTTGTCACTGAAAAACTCACGTACCAAATTTGGTTCCTATAAAATAAACCAAACTAAAGTTATCATCCAGAAATCTCAAATATTGATAATTCTAAGTTTAAAAGAGTTTTCAGTCAGTACAAAATAATCGGAATGAACCCAAATTCGAACTTGACCTATAATTTGGTCTGGAAAACTCACATACCAAATTTAGTTCCGATAAAATAACCCAAACTAAAGTTATCATATGGAAACCAAAAATGCTAACGGACAGCTTGACAGACAGACGGCTAGAAAGACAGACCAATCACATAATATGGCCATTTTTTTTCAAAAGGGTGAATAAAAATTCAATATGATGCGGCCAAAAATTTAGAAGTAATAATTACATTTTGGTCTCAAGATATTCATGAGCTGGAAAGAATCTGAGCATGTGCTATGACACCGACGCCATTAGGCAGAAATGTTATGCAAAAGCAAAATTTCTTTTCAACTCATGAATACCAGTATGTAGGTAATTATATTTGATGGCCAGATATCGCCGTTCAAAAGAAGTAGTTTTACCAGGTTTTGAGTTTTGGTCGGGCAGATCATCTAAGATAAAGATCGCTTGTGGTTTCATTGCCCATTAATGGTCAATGGTGAAAACATGCTTTAGATTTATTCTCAGGGATGTAGCAAGGAAGCCTTCACTTTTCAAACAACTCGACCCCCCCAACCCCCCAACCCCCCATTCTCTGCATTTGCAAGCAAATAATGTCTGCTTGAAGTTTTGAATTTGATTTACTTTTCAAAACTTGTGTAAACCATGGCACTCTCACTCAACTTTGATTCTTTCCCCTTCAGTAAACACAACTATAGCATTAGAATTCCAACTACAACAGAAACACTGATAAAGACATATGTTATGCAGATATGCATGTACAAACCTTCTCAATAAGATCACAGATAATGGAATTGTTGAAGAAGTCAACGTGAATCCACTCAATACCCTGAAAATAGAATATAAATAACATTATTAAGATTTATTATAAATGCTATATATGTTTTTCATTTTGGCCAGATATGATAAACTTAGTCATAAAGGGTAGTCCAAAGTCTCTACACATGATGACATTCATTTACAGAAGGACTTTCAAATGTGCGATGTTTGTTTTCAAATCTTTAAATGGTGTTGTACCAAGTGACTTTAAGAAGGCATTGAAAACTCACCTTTTTAAAATATGTTTCAGTTTATAACTACACCAATACTTTTTATCCGAGTTTCTTTAGAACAATATCGATCTTATTCATCAGGTAAATTTTTTATCTCAAGTCATCTTTTTATCTTATGAGAATTTGAACTTGTCTGTTATCAGCTACACATTTTATCTTTGTTGCTCATGTGTTTTTTAGATATTTAGATTTTTTAACCACTCGATGTACGCATATTGAAACAAATTTATCGTGGAATGCGTTTTAAATGTATATATAATAATAATAATAAAAATAAAAAAAATTTAAACACTCAATCAATCCCAGTATCATGCTATTTATTCACACGTGAGATCAAGCACCATAAACCATTTTATTATATGGCTATCGTTTTCTTCACCAGATACCACCTCAGTATGGCGATCATTTCCCGACAATCAGATCAACTACAGTTTGATCCATTGTCATAACACCGTACTGTATCATTGAGCATGCACTGAAGACAGTTGTTTCTGGTAATCACTTATTTGTTTTCTTCCAATCTATTGCCATTCGCCATTTTACATGATTTTAAGTCACTCAAATGTTATTTCGGTTTAATATGTGTCATGTTCAAGTCATATAATAAACATATTGTCACTACAGTGAATGTATCTGGTCATCGCATCACATCTATTACATCTATTGTCACTGCAGTGAATAAATCTGGTCATCGCATCACATCTATTGTCACTGCAGTGAATGTATCTGGTCATCGCATCACATCTTGTTGAAGAGGTTAGATTGCTGAATCAAACTCTCTGCCTGTGGCACCTTGTTTGATCCAGTGATCTGACCTCTTCAACTCAACATGATACAAGGGCCAGATCAATTCACTGTAGTAATAATATGTAAGTATCATTTTAGATACTATAATAGATAAACATTTAATACGAGGGAGAATTTTGCTAAGAATGTAGATGGTGCCTTAACATATCGGTGCCTGTTACTGAAGCTAACTCATTTGGAAATTTGATAGAAACATCAGAGCTGCACAACAACAATATTCCGTACCAATGTAAATAGGTCTGTGGGGGACAATTCATAGATAACTGATAATTGTTGGCGCTGAAATGGATGGTAACAAAGCCAGTCATAATGGGTGGTGCATAGCAGCTGCTAGAAGACACAATATTTTGTTCACCTGCTCAAATACATTAATTGATATTACAGACATTATTACCAGTATGTAGGTTTACACACACAACAACTTACATTGGTCTTATCTTTAACTGTGTAAAAATATAACAAGTGCCATGCATAATGAAAAACATTGCTAAAACAATGAAGAAATTTACAATACTATTAAACCTTGTTTGACACTGATTTCTCTTAATTTTTTAATAATTGTGAACGATGCCATGCGATAAGTAGGTAAGGATTTTGATGAAATGGTAACTTTGTTAATTGCAAGTGATTATTACTTGGCCGATTCATCTCTTAGTATAGGGAATGTAACTGACCAAACGGAGTTGAATATTTAACTTGGGAGTGGGCGTACGTCTGCACTGAAGTTATCAAATAAAGTCAGCATGAAGTTATATACAGGATACCAACCCATTAAAGGGTCAAATATGTTAGCATTTTGTAAACAGATGATAATTAGTATAGACAGTTATTAAGGAATAATACCTCTTTTATATATTCTTCTTGTTCTTCTTTCAAAGTTAGCTCAATAAATATCTGCTGCAGTTTCTCATTGCAGTAATTGATGATAAACTGCTCAAATCTGTTGGTCTGAAATGAAAAAAAATTAAGCAATGTAATGGTTTCAGCAATGTTCAGCTATATAAGGAATGCATTGATATGATCTTGAATCTAAAAATAGAATTTAAGTTTTGAATTTGTTATGCAACAAACGGAAAAGATAAAATGCCCCAGTACCAGAGAAAAGAAACAAATTTAGGCCAAACAAAACAGGGTTTTGGTTCCCGGGGAAATTTTTTGTTTTTTTTTTCAAATCAATGAGGGAGGAAGTGTTTTATTTTTATTTTTTATATTTTTCTGCAAATAGTAAGCATGGGAACTGTTATTCATATAAACTCATTTAATCTTATATTAAAATGACATTGTACTACCAGAGTATGACTGGGATTACCTAACATGACATAATGCCCCTGATATTCACAATTGTTATTGTTGTCTAAAAACTGATACCTCTCCATTCTAATATGTGATCCTGAATTCCATCCTGTGCCTTTCAATTGTATGGAGTTACAATTAGTGTAATTTAGTTCACAATGACTAATTGTAAGAAGAGCATGAGGATAGGCTAATCATTTTCTTCATTGTAGTCACTTTTCACACACTACACAGATATGTTAGAGCTCAATGCACACTAATATTCAACACATATCTACTACGGACAGGTTTTTTTTCAAATTTATTTTTTCAGAGGTTTTTATGTCATAACATTAGTCATCACAATAAAAAGGCCTGATGCGGCATGTCATTCTAAAATATGCTAAATTTCACCACGCTATCCATAATTACCTGAAACACTTCAAATCCATAGATATCGAGCACACCCATCACTTTCCGCTTTCCTTCTTCTTTTACCTATAATTAATTAGACAACCAATATAATATACTATAATTAAATAATTAGATAATCAGAGGTTAGACAATATGGTTGTTGGGTTGTTCAAAAGTATAAGTATATATAACATCCTAACCACGAAATGTCAATAATTTTTTCTTGAACTCGATTTCAATATGAGCATAATCTTTTCCTAATTTAAAATGATATCTCTGTTGAGAATTAAAGTCAAGTCCACTGGCTAGAATAATATTGAGGCCAATTTTTTTGACATTTCTGAATTTTTTTGGTCATTTTTCAGAAACTTTGGCTAAACTGAAAACCATTGCAAGAAATAAACATTTGACTTGGTTACTCACAATTTTCTATATCAACTAAAGCACTAGAATAATTCTAAATAAATTACCTGAATACTGTCGTTGATTCTCTGAATGAGCCATGAGAACAGTTTGCTGTAGAGTGCTTTGCACAAGGCGTCTCGGCCATAATACGCCTGTAAAAAGAGATGAGAATTCAACGAATGTGCATCATGTAGATGAAGCCTGAGTATAAGCCTTAGGTCGAGGAGATTGTCCTAAACAAAATTTGAAGTGACTTACTTTGTTTACTTACTTTTTCTCTTTAAAGGTACTCAATCCGATTTAATGGTCCCCATATCATTAGATTCCAACAATAACAATTATCAACATTTTGCTCAACGATAGCCACTTAATTTTAGAGTTATCCATCTTCATCCGCAATTTGGTCCGAGACCATCGGCTCGTCAGCTTTTTTCTAGGCCACTAAAAAGCACCGGTGGTGAAAAATAATAGATATAAAAAATTGATATCTGATCACTCCAAGCTTTGACGGGTGGTTTCCTGGACTCGAATCAAATATTTTTACCCCCGAAGCCAAAGAAATAGTAATTTGGGAGCGTTAATTCGGATTATGCATCTTTAATGAATAAACCATGATTTCTGCAAAAAAAAATTCTTTTGAGGTGTAATGACAGGTCAGGTCATTGTCAATATAACCGCAGTCATGATTATTAATTTTGTCTACATCCAGTGGCCCATATTTGACTGTTATACAGTTAAAATACCCCAAAAAAACATATAACCTGACAAATTTATATTTCAAATATTGCAATTTTGACCTAAACCCTTAGGAAATTTATAATCAGCCTTGATGGTGATCTAATTATCTGTAACATGCATTGAAGAGGCATTGAATAGTTTCTCCATAAATAAGCTATCAGGACACTATCTGTGTGATAGGGTTCTACCAAAATATAACGATTTTCAAATCTCTAATAGAAGTTAAAACCTGCATAGTTTTAAAAAAATAAACTTAAAAACTTGACTAAAAACAGTCTCTGAAATGGTTGATTTTTTAGTCAAAGAATACTGTTTATTACAGTTTATACACAGATACTGGTAATCAAAATTAAGTTTACCTCAATCATACAGATAATATATAAGGCACGGAAAGCCATAACAATATGTCAAAATAAAAAAGTCAATTAAAATAATATTCTTTTCTGACTTGCAAGTTTGCAACACCAAACAGACATTTAATTTTTGTTGGGCCTAAGGCATAGTTTACTAACTCAACATCCTTTTCCAAACATATGGATAGGAAACATGTAACTACTCACCAGTGAGTATCCAGTTAGCAAAGAGTTAAAACTGTTATCGTACAACTTACAGCTGGCACAGTCAGATCTGTTTTCACTTGGTCTTCTTTCACATCAACAGTTTTTTGAGTCAAGGCTGTAATCAAAATCTCCTTGTCGCTCTGAAGTAACTCACATACATTGTCCACCGCTGAAACTATAAAGCTTTATTTATCAACCAAATGATAGAAATATAGATGTCATTATTTACTTATCGCTTATTAACTTGGAGCATGCCAGAAAGAACTCAAAATATATTGCTGGTCATTTGCATAATGAGGTTCCAAGAGGGAGAATTTAATGAACATACTGGGAATAGAAGAGGCATTTTCAATGCATTTTATGAACCGGCACAAAACATAAACACCCCTTCATGATTCGTTATATTCATATTGCGAGAATGGAGGTCAATGCAGGGGCCAGCCTAGACCTGATTTGCAGGGCGAAGTGACTTCTCCCTGTCACAATAATAAGGCGAAGTGACTTCTCCCTGTCACAATAATAAGGCGAAGTGGGCCTTCAATAGGGTGAAGTGTGCTTTACAAAATTGAAATCGGCTAGTACAGTAGTCGCCTATATAACGAAAATAGGAGATATGTAATATATTAATTAAAATGATGAAACAATTGTTCAAATATGGAATCATTATGTTCAAATCATCACTCAAATAACTATGAATAATGTCCAAACATAATTGTGAGAGAATGGTAGCATTTTATATAATAATTTTGGGAGAACAGCATGTTGTTGTTTGTTTATTTACAACCACTTATCACAGGAGTTTGTCAGAATGATAATAAATAATAATAATAATAAATATATACAAATAATAATAAATAGTAGTAATAATAGTAATAAGAGTATAGGATTGAATCAAGGGGATTAGTGATTTGACCTACAAATGTTTATTTATAAATTTTTTGCCTCGAAAATAGGAAAGCCAAAACATTATCGATTGTAGCGATCTTCAGACAGATTGCTATTATGACTATTATACATCAATATGACCGCATGTGGCTGAAATTTAATTTCGCATTGACTACATCACCTATTTTCTCTTTAAATCACCACAACGGCAAGTTTCATTTTCGAAGCGTTGGCTGCCCTCGGTGACACGCTGCTGGGTACGGTGTCATGTAAAACTTGATCCACTCTTGGACGAAGTCGTTTGCAGCAGTGGTCCGAATATTTCGACCTAAATCTTGGATATGTTACATCGTTACTAACATTAACATGCCCCGGAAATATTCGGACAGCATGATGCAAACGGCACAGATTCCTCGGCCCTTTTATTATATGTGTACATTTTTGCCCGACACCGCCAACTAATTACAACGGATGTACATGGTCGCGTGTCCACGAAATCAGCGGACGGTTCGAAAATGAAACCTGGCGTTGCGGTGATATAAAGAGAACATAAGGTGATATTGCCAATGTCATGCTAAATGTAAATCACAGTGGTCACGTTGATGTATAACAGTCATAATAGCAATGAATATGGAGAGTGCCACGAGCGGAACGTTTTTTCACGTTTCTAAATTTCGTGATACTAAAAAAAAAAAAAAATTACTTAAATCGCTAATCCCCTAGTTGCAACCCTATTCTTTATTTATTACTTACATATCTATATATATCTATATATATCTATATATATCTATATATATCTATATATCTCTTATATTTTTTATTTACTATCATTCTGACAAACCCCTGTGCACTTATGAATACAACAAGAGCTACGCTGGGCGTGCAATATACGCCCTCTCTTGGGTCGGCGGAAACTGGTAAAAAAGGGGCATAACTCTGGTAAAAATTGGCGGACGGAACTCAAATTTGAACTTGACCTGTGTTTGGTGGGAGAAAGTAATATACCAAATTATCATTGAATCCGATAAGCTCTAGTAAAGTTATCATCCGGACAACAAATTTCAGGGATTTTCTAAGTCAAATTACGTCAAATAAGGGGCATAACTCCGGTGAAAATTGGCGGACGGAACCCAAATTCGAACTTGAGCTGTCTTTTCTCCTAATAAACCCACATACCAAATTTTATTGAAATCGGTTCACTCTAACTAATGTTATCATCCGGACAACAAATTTCAGGGATTTTCTAAGTCAAATTTCGTCAAAAAAGGGGCCATAACTCTTGCAAAAATTATCGGATTAAAACGAAATTCGGACTTGAGCTGTATTTCGATATATGTAATCCACATTGCGTATAAACATTCCAAAATCGAGTTATCATCCGGAAACCAAAAAACATAAGAAAAACTGAATTTTCTGAGTCGAAAAAGAAGCATAACTCTGCCAAAAATGGTCGGACAGAACCCAAGTTCGAACTTGACCTGTGTTTTGGGGGGAGAAAGTAATATACCAAATTTGGATTCATTCCAATAAACTATACTAAAGTTATCAACCGGACAACAAATTTCAAGGATTTTCTAAGTCAAAAAACGTCAAATAAGGGGCATAACTCCGGTGAAAATTGGCGGGCGGAACCCAAATTCGAACTTGAACTTACTTTTCGGCTAATAAACCCACATACCAAATTTTATTAAATTTGGTTCACTCTAACTAAAGTTATCATCCGGACAACAGGTTAACGGACGGACGGACGCCCGCCCGGACGGACGGACGGTACAGACCAATACTATAATACGGCCTTTTTTTCAAAAGGGCGTATAAAAACGAGAGGCCGATCACGATCGGCAGATGATAACCCATCCCTTGGCGATAAAAATTGAATATGATCGGATAAATGAGAGTTTTGGTGTTGAATTATAGAGTATACTGTTATGTACTATTATAGACAAATGTACATAACACAAATTATTGGAATTTATGGGTCACTGGCATTTATATAAGAGAATGCACTGGTACAGGATCTGTAATGCTAAACCGCCACAGCCAGCAAGTCCGTGGGTTAAATTGGTAGGTGTGCCCTGGACATGGAATACTTGGGTTAAGAGAGTCCAATTTAAGTTTACAATAATAATGTGTCCTAGTATACAGATAAGCAACCTCACCACTGACCCATTAATATCAATTATATAGCACAGCTGTCAAAAAATCACAGGAATTGTTTATGTTGAACACTGACCTCTATTAAACCAATAACAATTATAATGATATCAGACCATCTGAAGATATAACTCTGCAGCACAGATGTCCAAGTCTACTGTTAATATCATGTGATGTTTATTGTTGAATCTTTATTTTAAATTAGATACCACAGGCTTCTTTATCAGATTATTTGCACATTGGCATAAGAGACATCAGAAAATAATATAGCTTTATCAATAGCTAAGTAGTCCAAATGCAATTGGTGAATTGGATTTAATGTTGCTCCAAACAGATTTACCAGTACATAAAACAAGATTTTGGACCGATTTAATCAAATTTGGTGTGGTGATTCGGGGTACCCTTGGCAGAGTTATAATGGTTATAATTGTTTTTAATTATTTAAAAAAATTAAAGGGACACATTGGAAATCTTTTTATCAACTTGTATCATAATCATCAATATCTAAATGAAAACAAATGACAATGTCAATGACATTTTTTTTATTATTATTATAATAGTTAAAAATAAAAAAAAATTAAAATCGATTTTTTTCTTCGAAAAAGGGTCATAACTCCTTTAAAATAAATCGAACTAGATCTGTATTTTGGGCTGAGAAACTCACATACCAAATTTGGTTCCAATCAGATACAAAATGTTTGAGTTATGGCAGAATGTGTGAATTCTAAGTAGAAAAATGGCCATAACTCTGTAACAAAAACTCGGATCAAACCCAAATTCGAACTCGATCTGTATTTTGGGCTGATATACCCATATACAAAATTTGCTTGTGATTGGATAGAAAATGTTTGAGTTATCGCATTACACGTGAAGTGTCTACGGACGGACAGACGGCTCGACGGACGGACAGACGGACGGACGGACGGACGAACGACGAGTGGTCAATCCGGACAACGACACTATGTTTACCATACATAGTATGGGTAAACATAAAAATTAAACAATGCTTATGAATACGAAAAAAATTGCTAAACGAAACGAAATATTGAATATTGACTTAAACTTCGCCCGGCTGCAAAATATGGGCGAAGTTAGCAAGAATAGGGAGACTTCTTCACCCACATTGCCCTCTCGGCTGGTCCCTGGGTCAATGATGTCTTGACAATTATCTCACACATACCAAAACACAGGCGATATATTCATAATTGAATGCGATAAAAATTACTCATTGCAATCCAGGAGACATTATATTTTGATCAGCCAATGATATTTGTTATTATTTCCACCTATAAGGGCATTCTCTAGAATATTAATGACGTTTTATCCTGCGAAAAAATCCCATAACACTAACTAAATTACGTGAATATGTAAGTTCATTATGGCCCTTGGGCGCTAATGGGATATGCTTGTCATTAGCACGAGATGGCCCGACACGTCACGTGACCAAACTGCCGATGAATTGTTCAGAATTTCTTTATTCTAATAAAGCTTTTTAACGAAGAAATATCCGATTGCCATGTGTTACATAGAACACATACCTAACTAAATGGTATCCTAAGGTAAACACAGGTATATATTATTTCAATTTAAGCATTATTACGCGAGTTATTTGGTCTCAGATGCCGGTGATATTTTGCCAAATTTCGATGTATTTTGGTCACGTGATTTTTGTTTTGATCACGTGATAATTGTTTGCACACAAACCAGACGATCCATGCGTATTTGTGTAAATTAAAAAAATGTCTCAATCCAGTGAATTAGACGAAAATCAACTAAATTTTCTTGAAAATAGTGCTAGACCGGATAGCACATCTCGATCGACAATTTACGGAGCGAGACGCTTCGAAGACTGGCTTGAAAAAAAGAAGCAAAAGTTGTGATTTCTCGTCGATATCAACAGATAGTCTAAATGACCTGTTGAGAAAATTTTATGCAGAAGTTAAACCGAAGAAATCCGGTGGTTCTCTCACACTGAGCACTTTGACATGTTTACGGGCAGCAATTCACAGGCATATTATATCCGCGCCCATATTTTGATTAAATTGTGTTAATTCAGAGATGTTGTGAAATATTTGAACTTGCCGGGGTACGACACTTACATAATGATAGTGTGTGGAAATAATATTAATAACATGATATTTTTCGGGCATTATGGTTTCTTAACGGCCCTCCCGGAATGATTAACAGCCCTCGTGCCTATTAGCGGCCCTCTGGCTGTTAATTATTCCTATCGGGCTGTTAAGAAACCATAATGCCCTCAAAAATCATGTTATTGTTATATTGATTATTTGTTCCCAGTTTTGATCAGCCACTGATATATGTTACTGATTATTTGTTCGCATCCTGTAGTTTTTATTGAATACTACGATTCACACCAACATTCACTACACCAAGCATGCGCTCCATATTTGGAAATAATTTATGACATCATATTGGGAAAGCCTTGACATTCTAGTAATAGGATCAGGATAGGAAATCTAGAGACGTAAATTGGATAAGATTATCGCTAGTTTATTAAAGAGCTTTCCGAGAGCAACAAGTCATATTTCCGACTAAATCCTGAAAAGTTACCCATAATTCTGCTGTGGTTAAGGAGTCGATTACTTAGAGCATTACTGTATATCAATGCAATGGCAATTCATCCTCCCCATAATGTCCTGATTAACTCAATGATAGTGTTACCTTATCGTTTATCTTCCATTTGCCAGGATTCAATATTATAAAGTTATTATACAATGTGTACATTATGTGTTTTTCATGTACGAGTCCATGTTGTGATGAAAAGTAATATTGTACGAGACGCATAGTGTCATGTCCAATATGACTTTTCACGACAACGAGTACAAGAAAACACATACTGTACACAACATTGTATAATGACATTTTCGTTATCCATCTGTATGTTTTACCAAATGACGTCACCTGGAGTCCCAATAATTTTTATAATAGTAAGTTCATTATTATGACTGTTGGGAGTCCAATATGACTTTCGGGAGTCCAATATGACTTTTTCCTGGATATCATGTGACGGCTTTTGCCCAACCAGAAATAGTGTTAGTTATGGGATGGATAATATTATAAGTTATTGTGGTGGACTGACGGTCAAATCGATGGCTTGGAGTTTATTTATGTTCTACCGACTCACAGAGTGATAATGTTGTTTATAAGCTCAACACTCTGTCAATATCAGAGAATACTACCTTAAGTCAACTGCAACAAGAAACTGCATCTCGGGTGCTGGCATACCCACACAGTGCAAAATTGAAGCATTGACAGGATGGAACCCAAATTTAAATTAAACAAGGAAGCATAACTCTAGAATGGAAAATTTCAACAAAATCATTGGGCACTCTTTTGAAAGCAGTCATGATGATGAGCCTCCAAATTAAAATTCATTCATGCCCGATAACCCATGGCTGATATATCTGCATGGATGAAAAATCAACATTTCCAGAAAAACAAAGGAGGATAACTCTAGAATGGAAAATGTGAACAACATCATTTGTCCCTCTGTTGGAACCTACAAACCAAATATCATTCAGATCCGATAACCCATGGCTGAGATATTTGCATTGACAAAAAGCTAACATTTTAAGATAATGAAAGAAGGAGAACTCTAGAATGGAAAACGCAAAGATCATTTGCCTCTCTTTTGAAGGCAGTCATGATGACAAACCACCAAATTTCATTTAGATCTGATAACACATGGCTGAGATATATGTGCAAAAAGAACAAGATTTGCAGATAAACAAAGAAGGATAACTCTAGAATGGAAAACTCGAAAGTCATTTGCCCCTCTTTTTCTCATCAAATATCATTCAGATCTGATAACACATGGCTGGGATATCTGTGCGGACCATCGCCATTTGATTGGTCTGGTCAGCACATAATATCAAATTCTCATATTGGTCTCTCTATAGAATTGTTCAACGTTAAGTGATATCTTAAAGAAGCTAATCAGCAAGAGGTGGTGAGGGTAGTTATCTTGCTTTCCTTATGTTTGTGTCTTCGCCATCTTTCTGTTCAATAAATTATGTGTGTTCTTACAAGAGGTGAACTATAAGAAAGTAATTTATATTAAGACATAAATATATAAATTTTCAGTAGCGTATGAATAATATTACCTTGTTGGGAACACAGGCTACATCCATCTGTTCCATCACTGTTGTCCTTGTATTCAAATTCCACATTTCCCAGATTGAGAATGCTGCCCAACAGTTTGAAAACCAAGTCCATTTCATCTGCACTGAACCCAATCACTTCCATCCCTCGACGCACATTCTGGAAGTTGTCTTTGTCGACGACAACAGTATCAGTATCACAGAAACTGCCACGTAGATAGTTATAACTGCTTGTTTCATTCAGGAGTTTCAAGGATTCTGTGAATAATAATAAAAGGTCGCTGACCAAAATGTCATATGACAAAGATGGCACGTTTGAAGATATAGGAATAGAATACAGCAATATGATACAAAGTGCATATTCACTATATGTTGCAAATCTTCAATGTGTGGAGAAAGGGTTAATAGCTCTAAAATAAAAAACAAAACATTTCTATGTCGAAAAATGGCAATAACTGCACCAAAATGACTCCGACTGAACTCAAAATCGCAGATGCGCAGGTTCCCATGCTGGTTGACATCTGTGCCAAGTCTTACAAAAATTGACTGGAAAATGACGGAATGCAGACTTGAACAAAAGATGCATCCCAGGAAGTACGATTCTATGTCGAAAATGATAATAACTCCACCAAAATGACTCCGACTGAACTCAAAATTGCAGGTGCGCCGGTTCCCATGCTGGTTGATATATGTGCCAAGTTTTTTTTTAAATTGACCAGAAAATGATAGAATACAAGCTCAGACAAAGTCCCGGAATGATGCACACATGCGCAAGGGTCATTACTGTATGTCCTGGTCATTCTGCCAAATGAATAACAGACCATTCCAATGTATACATTTATATTTGAGTGGGAGAATCCATTTAGTAAAGAAAGTGTTATCCTCCATTCATTTTACACTACATTCTGTTCGCCGACTGATCAGTTGCCAATTGGATCATGTGTTTCATACCTCTATAAAACACACCAAATACACTTAATGGAATGTGGTGAAATTGATCGATAAGAGAAATCAAGTTAATATTGGGCTAACTTATGACAAATTTCAAAAAAGCAATACAAATTATATCAGTTGATTCTATGGGAATAAATCAGCCAAAATCTAAATGATTATAAGAAATGAGCGTAGGTCTGCTGTGTTTTGTTGAGGAATAAGGCACTGTGGCAATTGGAGCAGATTTAGTGTTAACTCCAAAAAAAAGTCCACTCTACAATATTTCTTTTGAGTCTTCTGAATTCTAGAACGAGAACACACTTCAGATCTTCAGACAATTTGTTCCACTTTAACCCTACCATGACTGCAGCTTCCTGAAAGTTTGCAAAAAACCTCTGCCAATGCATTCTCTTATATATGTGAGTCGCCCATATGGAGCCTCACATATATAAGAGAATACATTGGCTTAACAATATTTACCTTAACCTTGTAAGCCATTGCATTCTCTTATATATGTGATGCTCCCAATGGGAGACTCACATATATAAGAGAATGCACTGGCACAGGATCTTTAATTCTGCACCAGCACAGCTCCCGTCAATAAACGGTTAAACTTTAATACCTAGCATTCTACATATGCCATTGCAATTGGGTCAAAGATTGATCGTCAGTAAGATATGATTGCAGTTCTCTGTATATTTCATCAACAATCGACTTACTCAGCAGTTCTGAATCAGCACCATGCAGCAGTTGGTAAAAAATATGGAAATTCCTTTCTCCATTACTCTGACCTGCTACTCGGCTCTATAAGTAAAGAAAGAATAAACTTTATATGTTAATCTTTTGGCAGATAGAACGACCATAGATGTTAACTTCTGGCAAACCTATTTTGGGAGATTGAACTTCAGAATTCGGGAAATCTAGTTCAAATTCGGGAGATTTTTCATAGTTACATGTACTAGTATAAACTTTCTAATTTTACCCACTTTAAACTCAATAATACCATGTAGCATAGGTCAACATGACCAGTTTCGCAGATTGCTGCTTCCAGGGTATGCACAACGTTCATGACTGAACTACATATAGCATAACAAAACTTTAAAATTTAACAGTTTAGCAATAAAGCTTAAATTTCACGCAAAATAAGTTCATTTGTTTGTTTGGTTTACCGCTCGCAAACTGATTGTTTATTTTGTCCATGCTTACTTTGAATAGTCGTGCAATGAAGTGAAGACAGACTCAACTTGAGATTCATTAACTTCAAATCACAAACACAAGTTCTTTGAAAGGGTATTATTGTCTTAGCATTAAAAACACTAAGTTTAATTGAGGACTATATCCAGGAAGATATGGTCTTTGACACCACTAAGGTACATTCTTTGCCGTGGTACTGATGATGTCATATTCCAGCGAATTGATCGCTCTGTTGTTATACGGACATTTGAGATGTTGTCATGTCTTTTTACAGCTATACCCTCTATGGGTGAAATATATATATCCATTTCTTGCTGGGTGAATATTATGCTATGGTCAGTAAAACTGCATAGATTCTTTAATTGAATAAGAGGCGTTACAAGATAAGCTATGTTTGGATAGTTGGTTGGCCATTAACCTCTTGGCTGCTAAATTACTTTATGACATCGTATGCTGGGATGTTGACGTTATTGCGATTTTCCAGTGGAAAAATATAACGGGAATATCACAAGAACACAAAACTGACTCAGTTGAAAGGCTATTAGCGTTCACTATCATGAACATCATACACTGTTTGAAACTTTGAGATACAGATATTCCGATTCACCAATCTCTGAGTTCCAGTTATGATTAATGGCCTACTGCTAGTGTGCTGAAGTAGGTCCGTAGTACATACGAACCATATAGCACACGACATGCACTTTTACGTCCGTAATAGTTACGGACGTCATAGCAGCGAAGAGGTTATGACCCGAGGCTAATTACACAGCTTGTTTCCATTGAGACCGTATAATGACAGTCAAATTTGTGTTACTTCTATTGTATGAAGTTAGATGAATGCACTGAGGAAGCTTGGTCTTTCATTGTTACAGAATTCATGAGAAACTGTTTCCAATCGGGAGGGCGGGAGATGGGTCGGAAATAACGAAGACTCCTGCCTAAATCGGGAAAGTATGAGAAGGACATTTACGTCGTTTTATGGTTAGCAACTTGACAGATGGAACAACATTTGTGTCGCTTATGGTAGTTTTATGGCAATATCATGTTACTGCGCATATATAATGTCATATAATCATCGCCTAAAAGCGTTTTCTTTCACAGCAGATATTATACTGTTCTAATTTTATGTTTGGTCACAATTTAATGAGAGATCTCACGAAAATTAAAAGAAACGAGAGGCCGATCACGATCGGCAAATGTTAACCCATCCCTTAGCGATAGTAAATTGCTATGATTGGAATCATAAATGAGAGTTTTGCTGTTGAATTATAGAGTATACTGTTATGTACTATTATAGACAAATGTACATAACACAGATTATTGGAATTTATGGGTCACTCGCATTTATATAAGAGAATGCACTGGTACAGGATCTGTAATGCTGCACCACCACAGCCTTGGGTTAAATGTGAAAGGTAACCTGGACATGGAATACTTGGGTTAAGAGAGTCCAATTTAAGTTTACCATGATAATGTATCAAATTCTACCAACAATATAGATCAAGATAAGCCACCTCACTGCTGACCCATTAATATCAATTATATAGCAGAGCTGTCAACAAATCAAAGGAATTGTTTATGTTGAAAGCTGATATCTCTATTATACCAATAAAATTTATAGTGACCTTAGACAATCTGTAGAGTGATATCTTCAGCTGTGCAAGGCAGCACAGATGTCCCAGTCTACTGTTAATATCATGTGATGTGTATTGTTGAATCTTTATTTTAAATTAGATACCATAGCTTTCTTTATCAGATTTATCTGCACATTGGCATAAGAGACATCAGAAAATAATATAGCCTAATCAATAGCCAAGTAGTCCAAAGGCACGGGATGGAATTGGTGAATTGGATTTAATGTTACTCCAAACAAATTTACCAGTACGTAACACAAGATTTTTGACCGATTTAAACCAAATTTGGTGTGGTGACTCGGGGTACCCTTGGCAGTTTCGGGGTACCCTTGGCAGTTATAATGGTGTTAGTTTTTTTAATTTTACTGACTTAAAAACAAAAAATTGTTCTCAATTATTTAAAAAAAACTTATTTTATTATATTTTTTTTTATCTATTTATTTATTTTTTGTTAAATTGAGCAAAGGAATTAAATCTTATTTTTTATTTTTTAAGAGTGAATATTTTTTCAAAAAAGGGCCATAACTCTGTTAAAAATAGTCGGATCAAACCCATATTCGAACTTGATCTGTCTTTCGTGCTGAGAAATTCATATACAAAATATGGTTCCGATCAGATAGAAAATATTTGAGTTATCGCACCATGCGTAAAGTGTCTACGGACAGACAGAATGACGGATGGACGGACGGACAGATGGATGGACGACGAGTGGTCAATCTGGACAACAACACTATGTTTACCATACTATGGTATGGGTAAACATAAAAAGCATGAATTTATGACCCAGAAATTAAAAGTAAATAGCACAAATTTATGATCAAATTGTTGAAACCAGTGTTATGTAAACAAATCTGTTACACTTATTTTATCACCAAGCATCCCTAATTGTGTAGTAAGTTCAAATATTTTAGTCTGAATATTATTTTCAGAATAATTTTCAATGATTTGACTTTTTTCAATGTTTAATGTCAAGTTTTGATTAAACTTTGGTATGTTATTGAACTAATTGGACTTTGATCGACAATGCAGCTGTAACAGTAATATATAAATAACAATAGTTTCAATATGAGAAATCTCGTTATTCGAGAGCTATTAATGAAAATAAGAAAAATATTAATTTATTTTAACATGTGCTTGTAATGATAGTTGTTTTACAGACTTTTATAAAAATTTACGTTAATTCGGATGAATCCACTTTAAAGGCATGATGTCCCTTTATCAAAGAAGTATTCATGCTCATCAATCATTCTGGAGTAAGTACAACAAAGTACACAAACAGTATGGCCATATACTGTCAAACAAACTCTTCTATTATCTTATAGACCTGCTGTGGTACATGTATAAGCTGGAATAACAAGTCCAATCAGCACTCAGATAAATTTGGGCAAACAGCTATCCATAAGATTGTATGAATGAACTGTCGGGGAATTGTTGACTTAGATGGGTAACACACACATCCATTCATCACTTTATTGATCTGCTAGAATTTGGGACAAGTATGATTTCAGAGAGCTAAATGATCAATTATATAGGGCATCAGACGAATGAATTTCATGAAGCTAAGTGTATTACAGACTGACACACTTTATAAAGGAAATTGATTCTGTAGATTTGCTATTTATGACAATATTGGAAGTCTTTTGTGATCTTTAAGCTCATGTCCAAGAATATTATATTTCAAGATAGTCCCAGCCTTTCCAATTACTTTCATTTGTATGCCGCTACTACTATGTGGGGAATCACATGGTTTTGGGGTTGGTGAGCACCATGCATTAACCCTTTACCCAACAAACCGGCCAATTAAAGCTTCAACAGCCTAAAATATCTTGGGTATGTCTCAATAAAACCATACAAATATGGATATCATTGGAACCGGCTCCTTGACCACATTGTGATGGTTACAGTTATGCCCTGTGCCAATGCATTCTCTTATATATGCGAGTCGACCATAGGTCGCCTCGCATATATAAGAGAATGCATTGGCCTAAAAAAAATCTTTTTTTAACACTTTTTACAATTTTTCTTACATTCTTTAACAATTTTATAATTTTTAATGTGTTAAGCCAATGCATTCTCTTATATATGCGAGGCGACCTATGGTCGACTCGCATATATAAGAGAATGCATTGGCACAGGGCCCTTCTGTTGGGTAAAGGGTTAAAAATGGCTGAGGCAAGTGAAAATGCACAAAAACATAATATATGAGGAATTGACACAAAGCATAGTATTTTGACTGTTACAAACATATGCTAGTTTATTTTAAAAACAAGTTGATAGCTTATTTGTTCGGAAAAAATCAGTAATTTTCTGTAACATTCCGACCAAAGTTACCAGCCAGAAGTTTGTGGAATACACCAGTCCATACATTTAGGAGAATCCTTCGACTGACAACTTTGGTCAGAATGTTAGAGCAAACAACGGTGAGTTTGGACACAAATGAGGTATCAGCTTTTTTTTTTAAATAGTATAGCATATGCTCGTAGCTGCCAAAATACAATGTATTATATCATTATCCTAGTTTATTATCTTTTTTTTTCCTTGACCATTTTGAATGTGTGATACTCATCAACTCGAAACCACATGATTCCCTCCATGATAAATGGTGTTTTCAATCTAGTAGGTTTGTGCTTTCCAAAATATTGTTTGTAGTTTTCACAAGAGGGTCTATTATTCGGTTTTCTGCAGAGGCCACGTTATTCTGACTTTTATGAAGAGTTTAAAAAACACTATTTTCAAACTAGTCATCCATTTGTTAACATTACTTTTCTCTTAGAAATATTCTTTAAAATTATCAAAATAAAAAAAAATAAAAAACTAGCATGAATAATTTGTTCTAGAATTTAAAAATATAACAAATGTAAACTTGTTATCCGATATTGGTCAAAAACAAAAACTTGAAAGAAATTGGAATCAAAGACGCAGTCACAATAATGGTGAATATCAAAAGTTGACCTTTCCAGCTTCATTTGGACCACTTCTGTTGCATACACTGTAACTAATATCATAAAAAAAACAAAATGTAGCCAAGTAATTTCTCTGTTTCTACCAAATTGCCACTACTGACCAGCAACCTAATATGAAGTATTCCACCGAGTTAGTGTTTATTTTTTAAAGTGATGCTATATTTCGATCTAAGAAAAAAAATTATGGTTTCAATCTAGAACTGATAATGCTGATGATGTTACAAAATCATTGCACTTTCAAGAAAATAAACTTAGTGCATAGCTTACCTTTTCAAGAAGATCTGTTTTATTTTTCAATATGAAACGAGAAGATGGAACAATTATTATTTGAGTGATACATGTATAATAATTACTTAAAAAGTCAACACATTTTATTACGAAAATTCAATAAATCAATCTGGCTTCAGGTGCTGGACATTTGGAGAATGAGGTCCCCAGAGGGTGAATTTAGTAATGTTACACTGCACAACAAGCTAGCTTCACCAAACTCATCCTCTGGGACCTCATTCTGCATGGCCTCATCTGCTATGGGAGACCTAGACACAGATTTAAGTTCCAAGATGGTGATGGTGAATGTTAGTATGTGCCGGAAAATTGTAAGAATCCATTTTGCAAGAACTGTTACATTCAAGAACCAGCTCAAATGTTGGTATGCATGCTAATCACTGAAGCAGGGAGCAATCAACTAAAAATAGGTCACAGTAGATATAGCTGGTCAGCTAGGGATTTGGCTATGGATATATGACCTAAAACTCATCTCAGCCCAAAGGTTTATATTAGTTCTGGCAAAATGGATGCTTACAATTTTCTAGCACACACTAACATTCTTTTTAACAGTCTTGAAGCAATATTCTGGGTAAATTCACTGGACTATCTATTAAATTGTCATTCAAGCATTTTACTAGTTCAGATCATGTATTTTTTATGGCAGTTATTCATTTCCAATAATTTTTTATACTGGTTGAAAATGCTCTTCACAAATTAACCTTAAAAAATATAATTAAAGTCATCTCTTTGACATTTTTATTGTTATATGATATGCTTGATGTGATATTCAGATAGCATAGATTCCTTTAGTTGGTGTACTAGCTTATCAATTAAGTAGTTTTCTGTGTAGGTCTGTCTAAACTTTCAACCTCCTGATGTAACTCAGGCGTGGGAACCCCTTAACTACAAATAACGAACACTTCTTTGAAAGGGAATTATTGCAACATCTTGGCATTAAAAACCAAACATACATCCAGGAGGAAATGGTCTTTGACACCACCACATTCTTCACAAAAGCACATGCTACTGGTTACATAATATTCCAGTTGGTTCGCTCTGATATTATATGGCTTTTGAGATGTTGTCATGTGTTTTTATAACTCTGGATCAAATAATTATGTTTCTTGCTGGGTGAATATGATGCTGTGGTCAGTAAAACAGTATTATATGGTTTCTTTGGGTCCATGCTAATTTAATAGAATAAGAGGTATATTATAAATTATGTTTGGACAGTGACTATTAACACTTCCATGGATGGAGCTTCTTGAAATTTTGCGAAAACACTGTGCCAATGCATTCTCTTATATATGCGAGTCTCCCATAGGGAGCCTCGCATATATAAGAGAATACCTTGGCCTAACAATATTTACCTTGACCTTGTAAGCCAGTGCATTCTCTTATATATGCGAGGCTCCCTGTGGGAGACACACATATATAAGAGAATGCTCTGGCACAGGTCCTTTAATGCTGCACCAGCGCAGCTCCCCTCATGAAAGGGTTAATTATCCCAGTGGCTATTAAATGCCCAAGGCTAATTAGAAAGCTTGTTTTCATTACGATAGTATTATGGCAGATTACATATGTATGACTTATATTGTATGAAGTTAGCTTCATTGTATGAAGTTAGCTTCATTGTCTGCTGAATTTGGGAGAAACTTTTTCCCCCAAAAGGGAAGGCAGGAGATAGGGTTGAAATTGGAACGACCCCCACCTAAATCGGGTATGTTAACATGTATGGCTATTCCAATGTCTATTTATTATGGTCATGTACAGTAATGCCCTAAATAATCGACTCCTTGACCACAGAAGAATTATGGGCAACTTTTCAGGATTTAGTCGGAAATATGGCTTGTTGCCATTCATCGGAAAGCTCTCAGTGAGAGCTTTCGGATGAATGGCAACAAGCCATATTTCCGACTAAATCCTAAAAAGTTGCCCATAATTCTGCTATGGTTAAGGAGTCGATTATTTAGGGCATTTCTGTAGCCCATGTTAGCCGGGGAATGCTGATAAGAAATAATTAATGACATAACAATGTTTTTGTGAATTTATTGAAATTGGAGCGAAGGTGGAATTCACTTGCAGATGTTGCTGATAAAGTGACATTTGCACTTCAATTTATTGATAATTGTGACAATTAGAATGGAGATACCTGTGTTGTGTTTTGTGATTTTCAGTGGTAGACCGCTGGTTTTATACTGTTGCAAATACCCGATTTGCGGCTCCACTACAGCATTGCAAAACATCTTAATTTGCAACAGTAAAATCAGCAGCCTGCCATAGAAAATCATGAAACACAACACTGTTATCCCATAAATGATCGACTGACTTACAATTTGTTATAACGCCACCCATAGGATCTCCTTTGTAGTCAAACTCAATATCCATGTACTTGCCCTGAAATAGATATTTTTAAGATTTTCAGTGAAATAGCACAAAAGGACTGTAAAATAAATAGCATATCCATTGCTCTTTTCGTGTTGAGCAAATAAAATTGCTATTATTCCATTCTTAATTGATACCATCCATATGATGTCATTACACACTGAAATCATCTGCTTCTTTATTCCACATTGCTCTAATTTTCCCAAATGCATTTTGATCATCTTCTGGAATTGTAAAGTGTGCAAACAGTTTTTAAGTTGGTAAAAGCAGAATTAAAATGTGGCTGTATCAATGCTCATAATCAATAGAAAACCTATGATTTTCAAATGACTGTGGGAATTGACTTGACAGATTCTACAAGTTAACCCTTTCATGACGGGAGCTGCACTGGTTCAAATTATAATATCCTGTTCCAGGCATTCTCTTATATATGCCAGTCTCCCATGAAGAGAATGCATTGGCACAGGGTTTTCGCAAAAAATTCAGGAAGCTCCAGCCATAGAATAGTTAATACCAATGTTACACTTTCAGCAAGCTGATTGGGTATAATCAGTCTTTCTTGTAGCCACTCAAGGAATAATTCTTGTATTAACTTAAATATGTAAAAACTGAATTCAGATACAGGAAAGAAACTGTTTTGGTCATCATTTATTTTATTTTAACTTTTGCATATGGTGTACAGTGAACACACAGAAATGCCAACAACACAAATACTGTGAGCTGAATGGGATAATATAATAATATACTTACAAATCTGGAAGAATTGTCATTCCTAGTGGTTTTTGCATTTCCAAATGCTGAAAAATTATAGATTTAATTTAATACATGGTAAAATCTTAGTTCTTACTTTCCTGAGATAAATGTTTATAAAAATTTGTAGATGTTTGTGAAGACTTGAAGATTACCACAAATATATTCAATATTCTGGACCTGGTGATCTCACAAGAAGAAATATTATTACCCATAAAGTTAAACATACACATGATTGGCCAAAGATTTACATCGGGTAATGAAATGAGATGCTCATTATTGCAGATACCGGATGGAATATACTGAGACTGAATACAGGCCTCAAAATATGGTGCTGGACATTTGCATAATGAGGTCCCCAGAGGGTGAATTTAGTGATGCTACCCCCAGCCCATAGCGGGCTAGCAGCACCAAATTCACCCTCTAGGGACCTCAATCTGCTTACGCCTCATCTTCTCTGGAAAGTATCTAATTTCTATTGAATTGACAAGTTGTTAATTTTCTGTAGAAATGTCTGTAGAATTTTTTTTTTTTCAGTGTAGCTGCTCTATATCCCCAAATTGGCAGATGACACAATGCATACTCGAGGTACCCAATGGGTGCACATCACCATCTGGGAACTTAAATCTAGGTCCGCAAATGAGGCCATGCAGAATGAGGTCGCCAGAGGATGAATTTGGTGGCACCAGCCTGCTGTGAGAGGTAGTGTCACTAAATTCACCCGCTGGGCACCTCATTCTGCATATGACCAGCACCATATTTTGAGGCCTGCTGATATAGGAACAGTAAAACCTTGCCAAACCGAAACAGCTTTCTGTTCAGTTTAGAGAGGTGTTTAGTTTATAGAAAAATCATGCCACCACCAAACATGAAACAACCATTACAAAGTAGCAAATACTACATTATTAATAATTTCAACTTTAATATTAATCAACACAATGGTAAATATTATTTGTAATAATTGTAGATTGTTTTATGAACTTAAATTTCTTCTCTGAATTTGATGCTGTGTGCAACATCTGTGTAATGGTTCAATCATTAAGGATAAAAATATTTTGATGACAAATGTACCACACTGGATTTATAGAGAACAGTGTTTACGCTGACAGTGCCTGTGAAAGTTTTATCACAAATATAGTTTATCAAGTGATGTAAAAACAAACTGCCAACAATGGACTTGTTCGGGAGCGTTAGAACTCAGACGCTATGCCAATTGGGTGAATGTACCATTCTACTAGCATCTCCAAAAATCTCAAAGAAATCGACCGTACCACTCCATAGAAAACATTGTCTGAACTACATGTAGGCTCAATTGTAAATATTTACATCCCGATTCGGAACAAACTAGCGTGAATGATTTGGCCATCGAGACTCATTGCATTTAATTAATATATAAAAATGTGTTGAAAATTTGGATTAATATTCGTAACATTAACTACTTTGAGCAAGATTATTGTCCATTTCACATCACTTTAACATTTAAAACTGAATTTGTAATTGTCCACTAAAGGTGCAAAACGAATATCTCGATATCTAATCAGGTTTCTTTTGTTATTGTTAGGCTAAAAGCAATATTCAAAGAAAAGATGATTGTTTTATATACAGGTCAGTATATCAGACAATGGTATGCAACCACTCATCTGACATGCATGGGAATGTCAAACTGCATGTGCTCCAGTTGCTTATGGATGCAAAATTCCTTTCGGAGGATTTACAGAGGTAATTCATAGTGAGGTTGATTTTGGGACTATGCAGTTCGTTCAATATGGGGAGAAATTTGGTTTATACCCGGTAGGAAGGTTCGGTTCGGTTTTACTGTAGTAACTTTTACCTTCAAGCACTGGGTTTGACTGCAGCAATTGTTCTTTGACTCTGTCAATATCTTGACCTTTTCCTGATACTGCAGCAACATATTGCATAATAATTTTGCTGGCCTCTGAAAAGCGAGAAAATAAAAAAGGTGTGGTTTATTTTAAACTTGGCTGCCTATAATTGTAGAAATAAGCCAATTCATTTTAACCCTTTCATGATGGGAGATTTGAAACATGCCTGTAAATTTTCAAAACAATTCTCCAATAAATGCGGGCTGCAGGGTTCATATTTGAAATCCAAGATGTTTTTTTTTTACATATTTCGGGAAAAAATAAATGCCTCCCATCTGGAGGTCACCTGAAGATCCATAGCAAGTTTGGTGATGATCGGATGAGGGAGGTGGTCCGTAGAGTGTGCCAAAGTATTTAGCCATACAAAGAGTAAAATACAGGATGGCTGCCAAATTTGATAGCTCCCATCTTGAGGTGATTCGAGACATGCCTGTAAATTTTCAAAACAAATCGCAATAAATGTGAGTTGCAGCGTGTGTCCATGGACTCAAATTTGAAATTAGTAAGATGGCTGCTAGCGGCCATGTTTAAAAAAAAACTAATTTCAGAAAAAAAAACGATGGCTCCCAACTATAAAAGCTTTTAAGTTTTTAATTTTTTATTTATATTTTTACTCAATTTATTAATGACATGCCCCTGTGGTACCTACTTGGTATTGATTATGAAACTTTAGGGGAATTATGGACAGATACAGAGTCAAAAAAGAAATACCAAGACAATTATAAAGGGAATTACAGAATGGGGCACAAGTGCTGTCACTTAGAATCTCTCCATTCCCTTAATCTATTAACTATCACAAACAAACACTAAGACCTACCATAGGCTATCAACAATGTATAACAACCGAGCATGGCTCAAGAAGTTTCATGTCCAAGATCATGCATGTCGGTCATGCAAATATCTAAGTTATAACTTTGGACCTAAAAGGAAATGTATTGTAAAAAGATTTATTATCCATCCCTTAACTAACACTTTTTCTGATTGGGCAAAAGCTGTCAAATGATAAAAAGTCATACTGGACTCCCGAAAGTCATATTGGACTCAATCGAGTCCAATATGACTTTTTTTATCAGGACTCTGTGATGTCACGAAGTAACTCGATTGCCAAATGAATAGGTGAAATTGTGATGCGCAAGCAATACTGTGGTGGATTTAGCAGACGTTTCACTTGCGAATTGAGTTTTTTTTTCACTTCCGTGTTTAATCTTCCAAATCATGCTTTCTTATGATCAAATACAGGCTTTTATCGAGAATCAAGTGCCGACAAATACCAAACATAACCACAAAAGTTTTATTCCCAAAATTTGGATAAACATACAGATGGATAATAAAAATGTCCTTATACAATGTTGTGTACAGTATGTGTTTTCTTGTACTCGTCCATTACTGTATCTTTTGAAAAATGAATTCACCCACACAAGTTATCTGGTCCATAATGGCAGAGTATTGCTTTTGTTTTTAGTTTTGTTTCTATTTTTTTTATTTTGGGATTTTTACCCTTCATTTATTTTTAGTTTTCGCTGATTATATAGTTAAAGATGTATAATACTAAAGTAACTCTCCCAAATGACAGCGGTTAGCATTATTTTGTTGTAATTAATCAATTCTGATGACAAAAGCGTATTTTGAAGAAATGTTGTTGTTGTTGTAACTTGATGATATGGGGACCATCTGATCGGATTGAGTACCTTTAACTACCAAGTTCTGATATGTGCTCAGTATCCATATTTTGTATTAAAAGACTGTGCACAATGTCACATGAAATAATTTTGAAAGTCATACAAAAGTAATTGAAAAGTAATTAATTACTTCATAAAGTAATTGTAATTAATTACTTTCTGTTTGAAACTAATTGTAATTTAGGGTTTTAAAAGTAATTGTAATTAATTACTTTGGGTAAGTAATTGACCCATCGCTGTACAACAACACACTCATGCCATAATGTGATTATCAAGAACACACAAGTGTAGTTCTGTGTATATCTTTGATTTGCAGAATAAATGAGATATCTATAACAGTCTGACTTTTGGCTACATGAGAGGCCACTTGGTTTGGGGAGTAATAAAGTTTACCCAACAAACCGACCAAATAAAGCTTCAACAGCCTAAAATATCTTCGGTCTGTCTCAATAGAACCATACACATATGGATATCATTGGAACCGGCTCCTTGACCACATTGTGATAGTTACAGTTATACCCTGTGCCAATGCATTCTCTTATATATGCGAGTCGACCATAGGTCGCCTCGCATATATAAGAGAATGCATTGGCCTAAAAAAAATCTTTTTTTACCATTTTTTCTTACAATCTTTAACAATTTTATAATTTTTAATGTGTTAAGCCAATGCATTCTCTTATATATGCGAGGCGACCTATGGTCGACTCGCATATATAAGAGAATGCATTGGCACAGGGCCCTTCTGTTGGGTAAAGGGTTAAAAGCTAAGCTTTTCCTATGTTCGCTTTATTGTGTGATTTATGTGATTTTTGCATTGATTTTTAGCAATGATACTCTCCTGGGATAACTGCAGGAGACAGCAGTAATATTCGGCACCACTAAATAGGCTGGATGAATATTCAAACCTGTTTTTCCAGAGCCGCTCTCCCCAGATATGATGATACATTGATCCAAGTTGCGGTCTCGCATCGACCGATAAGCATCGTCTGCGATTGCATATCTGAAGCGATATATGATCTTCGGGTTAGTGTATTGCCATGTTCATGTCAAATAAATTGAATCATAGCTGAAATAAAACAACTTATAATCCTTTCTAAATACAGTAATGCCCTAAATAATCAACTCCTTAACCACAGCAGAATTATGGGTAACTTTGCAGGATTTAGTTGGAAATATGGCTTGTTGTCATTCATCGGAAAGCTGTCAGTGAGAGCTTTCTGATGATGGCAATAAGCCATATTTCCGACTAAATCCTGAAAAGTTACCCATAATTCTGATGTGGTTACGGAGTCAATTATTTAGGGCATTACTGTATTATGGAATGAGGAACTTGTTACTCTGATCTTAATGAGACCACAGGTCATTAGTTGAACTTATTATCTGAACTTTTAATACCAATTACTAGAAATCCTTCTACATTTCTATTATTTTTTCATCTGTTTGTCGTCTGCTTATTTTTCATGATCACCCCTCCAATATAGACCAATCCAGCATGTACTTTTATAACTGAAAGGGAGAATCCATTTAGTATAGAAGGGTTGACTAAATTGATTCTCCAATTCAATTATAAAAATGTAGATTCATTTAGAGAGTTGGTCTATAGGAATGGGTCTCTTGTTGATCCTTTCTAACAACTCCCAACACATTAACCCCTTCATTTACTGAATGGATTACCCCACCAAGTTATAACATTTTACACTGGAATGGCCTAATATTCACTGGGAGGGATGTTCATGTCATTTAAGCAGACAGACATACGAAAAGATAATACAGGTGCAGAAGAATTCATATTCTTTAGTGGGAAATGTTCAGATAATATCTAGTTCAATAAACAAATATATGGCCATTAGTTGAACTTTAATATCTCCTAATATAAGGGAACTACTCGTCAATGATCAGTATTTAGTATAGACATGCACTTGTGTCACTGGTTGTGTTATTGAAATGCCCATTCAAATGAATAATAGCTTCCTAAAATAACCCTACCTTGTTATCAAAGCTTGTGTTTTCAGTAACAAGTAATGCAGAAGGAGTCCTATTTATTGAGGGAAATGTTTAGATAATTAATAATGTGCAACAAAAGAACTACAGTAATGCCCTAATTAATCGACTCCTTAACCACAGCAGAATTATGGGTAATTTTTCAGGATTTAGTCGGAAATATGGCTTGTTGCCATTCATCGGAAAGCTCTCACTGAGAGCTTTCCGATGAATGGCAACAAGCCATATTTACGACTAAATCATGAAAAATTACCCATAATTCTGCTGTGGTTAAGGAGTCGATTATTTAGGGCATTACTGAAATACTCTTCAGTTTTCTAACTGAATTCTCATTTTGAAAGTGATATTGTTAAGGAGTCGATTATTTAGGGCATTACTGTAAGGTCGTTTTGTGAACTTATTATACATTTTACAATGGGATAACTACTCATCAATGATGCTTCAGTATAGAAAGATTTATGAATGGTAATCTTCTTGCAGTTGTATCATCGGTTGGTATCATGTTGAATGCACTGCCTTACAAGGCCAAGGTCAATAAAAATAGACAATTCTGATATAATCTTTATAACTGAATGAAAGAATAAATTCAGTAAAAGAAGGCTTAACCCTTTCTGTACTAAATGGATTCTCATTCCAGTTATAAACGATTACATTGGAATGCATGGTCTGTTATTCATCTGGAGGTGTGTTCAGGAAATATAAGCAGCAGACAGACAGACAGACCAACATAAAATACAAGTGCAATAGGATTTCTATTAATTTGAGGGAAATATTCCTGGTTTGTTGAAATTATTATCTGAAGATTTCCTAAGGGAACTATTTGTCAAGAGTGTCTTAGTAAGGAAAGGGTTTATGTTACCACACATAATTGTATCTTGTTATCTCAAATTTTGTGTTTTCATTTTAAAACAAGGAGCCTGCCTGCTGAGATAAATTGAGACAGGAGGCATCTGTTTGGTGTAAAAGTCCTTGGCTGGGTCATTAAGATAAATGCATGAGATCTTCATCTTAATTGATGTGGAGCAGACCTGGTGGGTTACACATACAATCTGTGGAGGGCATTCATGTGTGGGAGCCAATGGAACTGAGATAAAGACAGGAGCAGGGGCATGTGTTAGGTGCAAATTCATTTCTGGGCAAAAAAATAAACACCAAAATTATAACAAAGACTTTGTTTATGTTTATCATTAAAGTGATGTGAAACACTCCGGTAGGGTGACAAAGAAGTTATTTATACAAATATTAAATCCAAACTGACAACATACACTGTCATTATATTATATGTTAATTAAATTCAGTGACTCTCGATAGTGAAATCGTTTGCATTACTTTATCAACGATAGTTGCGCCCCGAATCGAGAAGTAAATATTTACAATTGAGCGTAGTTCAAATGATGTTTTCTATGGAGTGGTATGGTAGATTTGCTTGAGATTTTTGGTGCAGCATTAAAGATCCTGTGGGAGACTTGCATATATAAAGAGAATGCACTGGCACAGGGTTTTCACAAAAATTCAGGAAGCTCCATCATGGTATGGTTAATAAAGTGAAATATCTGTAACATCAGATATTTCTTTTGTGAATAATGGGCAGAATAATGCAACTGGACCTCCTAAGCAATGTTTTTAAGAAATATTGTTATTGTTGTTGGGCCAAAGTGGTGTCTCTAAGAGATAGAGCATCTTTAACATAGCTGAATATGAACAAATGAGAATTATTATTAAGTAAACTGTACACATTATGAAGGGTTAAAACATATTACTAAATCATCTAGCCATAGCAGTTTGTCCGAAATCGAGTTAACAGTCCCATAGTTTACACGAATAGATAGTAGAATTTCCTCTGTGTTGATTACTGAAAGACATTACGACCAATAAATATAATACTTTATAGTTTTATTACATTCCTATGTGTGATTTACCTTGATTTCTCGAGTGATTATAAACGATAATTTCACTAGTGAATGGTGTCAATTTAACTAGCGCATTATGTATGCATACGTACTATCATAATACAGCAATGCCCTAAAGTAATCGACTCCTTAAACACAGCAGAATTATGGGTAACTTTTCAGGATTTAGTCGGAAATATGGCTTGTTTCCATTCATCGGAAAGCTGTCCCCAAGAGCTTTCCGATGAATGGCAACAAGCAATATTTCCCCGACTAAATCCTGAAAAGTTACCCATAATTCTGCTGTGTTTAAGGAGTCGATTACTTTAGGGCATTACTGTATATGCGTCATGGGTATAATGGCACTATTATTCAGATTTCTCATAAATCCGATGTTTATAATGGAATATAATAAACAGAATAATCACTTGATTGAACAGGTGACATGAAATAATTCATTCATTCATGTTTGTACAACGTCCCTGCCTCTCATGAATTAATTCACGTCACCAATTACAACCAAGTGATTACTCTCTATATAATTTATGCAGTGTATATGCACTACTGAGTAAAACAGCTATCAAAATGTTGTTTTGCTAAGGAATTGTTATAAACCTGCACTTTGTATAATAAAGCCTACATGATGTAATGATATGGTTGAGTTGGGGCTGCTGCATTAGTATGAATACAGATTGAATATATAGATGGTGCATTAAGCCATGTACCGACACAAATAGGTCTTAAGCTAAATCTGTATTCTAATGTTTTTCTGCTCACAAATTAGTTCCTTGTCTAAAGATAATATAACATGCCAGAGTGAGATAAAATTAGAAAACTTCTATTTTTGTTAAAAATTTATCAGTTGAACAACATCTGTTCATTGAAAGACACCTTATCTCCTTTCCCTAGTGATCAAACACTCAGAATTTCCACAGTAAACAAACATGTTCTACTAAAATTAACTAACAAAATAACACCACCAAGGGGTTAGGTGATATCTTTGAGTTACCACACTGATATTTCAACCTGCAAATGTCATTGGTCTTAGCATGTCAGCCATATAACTAGGGCTATTATGTTCAAAGAAAAGTATCTTAAAATAGATTCTTTGAGTATCAGATGGAACATCTTGAACAGAAAAGACACCAGCAGAGCTGGCCAACTAAGATTGTTATGAGAGGGATAAAACAAATCGGCATACACAGTGGGGATTAGCACTCAACATTGTTTATAGTCAGAGTCTTGTTGTTTAGAGTCAAGGATAAATTTCCAAATGCTTTGAATTGTTTTGCTACATGTGCTTCTAATTACCCATCTTTGGATTATTGGTCTTGATTGCTTGTATTTATGTTTGTGTATACACTGGGTGGGTGAGGTTTCAAACAAAATATACAAACTTTATATAATAACCCTTTCAGAGAAAATCACTTATTTTGCTAACCAACTTGAAGCACTTTTTAACCCTTTATTTACTAAACGGATTCTCCCATTACCTATAAAAATAGTCATTGGAAGGGTCTATTATCCATATGGAGGGGTGTTCAGGATCTGTTTGTTGAACTTATTATCTGAACATTTCGTAAGGGAACTACTCGTCAATGAGTAATAGAAAATAAAGGGCTAAGTAAATTTCGAGAACAGAAGCCATAATATCCTAGGACTATTTACATCTCGTTGCAATTCTACTATTCCACATGGAAATGGGTTGTTATCTAATAACATTTAAATGAAGGAATTATAAAGCAATGAAGTTGGTATTTTCTAGAAATATTCTAACTTCTCCTTCAATAACTAATTTTCAGGTTCATTTCTGGTTCCTGTCTCAAACTGCATGTCAGTATCTCAGTATCAGTACTGTCTGTATCATGCGTGAAACATGCTCCATCTCTTTTCTGAACTACAAAGGTTATAATTAAAAAAAAAAACTACTAGTATTCTGTTATATCATTCATGAGTGAAATTTTGAAACCGATCATCAAATAGCTAAATATGTAAATCGCTCAGAAGTTAATAACTAACATGTGTGTATGGTATATTCTTACGAACAATTGACCTTATGCAGTTTGAAGGTTTTTCATGCATGTGTGCCCCAACACTTACACTCATACACTATACAGTGTGGAAGATTTTTCCACCCAATGATATTTGTTCTGAGTATACTTTTCCATATAAAATCAGGCTCTCATATGGACGTGACACAGTTCATATTTACATAAATTCTGCACACAATCATAAGTTATAAACGGGTGCATTGATAGAGATAAATATCTACCTTTTATATACCGGTAGTAGTTTTATATAGCCGCACCAACAACCTTTGAATATACAGTTTTATAAGATGATTGTGTAATCCGGTTTCATATAGTGAAGTTGAGAGAAACACATCAAGGGCACTCAGAAGGTGTTCTGTTGTCATGGTTTATCTATTATTTATGTTTTTCGATGTACTCGTCTGTACCACATTCATCAAAATCAAAATCTGTAACCTTTGCGCTGATTAACTGTAATCATTCATCGACATCAAAAATTGTTTTATATGAATATTATGTTTTAAATCGCTTAGATAACACACTATTTAAGGCACATGTTGTACTTAGGATATCTGTGGTGTGTGTCTTATTGTGTGGATTTGTGCAAAAACCTACCCATTTACAATGCATGGATGAATTAGTCACGTCTGCATGATTCAGTTTATGAGCATATCCAAGATATCGATCCTAAATGAGGATTTTGGTACACCAGTACTACTAAATATTCTTTGTGGCAAGACATCTGGATCTCACCACAACAAACGATTCGATCGGAAATCCAAATCAATGTTTATTAACCCTTTCATGACTGGAGCTTTCTGAAATTTTTTGAAAACCCTGTGCCAATGCATTCTCTTATATATGTAAGAGAATGCATTGGCCTAACAATATTTACCTTGATCTTGTAAGCCAGTGCATTCTCTTATATATATATGCAAGGCTCCCTATGGGAGACTCACATTTATAAGAGAATGCTCTGGCACAGGATCTTCAGTGCAGCTCCCATCATGAAAGGGTTAAACTGGTGTATTCATATTTATTTCATTTCATATTGAATTGCTACACATATGTGTAAACATGTCATTTTATGTTTACGACGAACATTTCCACACACACAACCTTCCCCCCCCCCCCCCCACACACCAAATAACAATAATGAATGAAACACTCATTTAGATATCCCAGTTGTACCCACCCTTTTTAGTGTAGTTTAGTGGAATGATAAACTGACAGAAATAAAAAGTGTTGGTCATGTGTGTGCTCTCATGGCGGAATCAATGTCGTATCTTGACAAACTGAGATGCATAATTATGATGTACAGTAATGCCCTAAGTAATCGACTCTCTAACCACAGCAGAATTATGGGTAACTTTTCAGGATTTAGTCGGAAATATGGCTTGTTGCCATTCATCTGAAAGCTCTCGGGGAGAGCTTTCCGATGAATGGCAACAAGCCATATTTCCGACTAAATCCTGAAAAGTTACCCATAATTCTGCTGTGGTTAGAGAGTCGATTAATTAGAGTATTACTGTATATTGTCCATATATCGCCTAATTGTACAATTTCTCCAAGGACAACAGTGCTAAATATGTTGCGTAAAAACACAGCTAAAAAAGAGTTAGAATACAATTGCTGTAATTAACACATATATATATATATGACTTATATTTGTAAAAAAAACTTGGGATTGTAGACCATTGTGGCTTTCTCATAACCCAATTTGAAAATAGCAAGCAGACTAAAAGATGTACAGCATCAGATGGCTTATATGTAGAAAGAAGTACATGCAGCAACAAATGTCGTACAGACTGGACAGCTACTAGTAGACTGTAGACCACTTACATATGAAGGTTGAAATTTTTACTCAGTTCTTATTGTCAACACCTACTAAGCTTTATATATAAGAGGGGAGCTATGGTGTTGTATCTGAATATGTCATTTATTAATGAATATTGTTGAGGTACTTTGATTATGAGTACATTTTGACAACTAAAAGAAACCGAAATCAGACAAATGCGGCATCTATTTGTACGCATATGCATTTGAAATAGTTGTTTTGGTCTAAATAGCAAATTTAGATCATTGGTCTGTCAGGTGGTTATGTTGACTAATTAATTTATCTACAATTAACCCTTTTCATTGTCAGATTTCAAAAGAGATGAAAATCACAATAAAGACATAGCAATAATCGGAAATAAGGAAATCCTCGAGTACAGGCTTAGACACTGTGAATATTATCCAAGCAAGAATGTGGACTGGACAAATCGGTATTCTAATTCCCCAACCCTGATTGGCTAAAACTATATAAAAGACTAGTGGCTGCCACCTGGACACCATTGTACAATGATATTTGCCAGTTGCCACTGTATAGTTCAGTACTGTTGAAGGTAGTTATGTATTTTCCAAACTCACCTCATGTGAATTTGTTTACAAAACAATGCTAAGCGTAGCAGACAGTCACAGTAAATAAATGTGCCATCCAACATATAGACATTATTGCATGCTGCTAATTACAGTAGTACATGCAGCATTGACATTAAAATGATATTAACATGGTATTACGTTACGTGTGCCATATGCCCAAGGCACTCAGTTGAGAGAGTGGGCAATGCTAAATGTTTGTATGGAGGAAAAATTGTGCTGTTTTCTAAGTTCAAGAAGGTCAGGTGAAAATCAATCAATGAAACCGATCATATGAGTATATCCTTTCACTCATATTGGTCTATCGCTATAACAAAATATATTCAAATCAAACTGTTGGGCCTTGAGTAACAATGCTAAATGTGCGAAATTAGCTTCTACTACCAACTCCAACAAAGCCAATAATTCTAGAAAAAACTCTGGTAAAAATAAATGGATGAAACCCGTAGTAGGTGGGTATCTTTGCCCTCCCCCCAGCCCCCCAAATCCCATCATCATACCCAAGAACAACAAAATTCAATAATTAACACCTGGGGTGATATATCTTTTGCTATTGTAATACTATGGCCAAAGCAGCAGAAATATAGGTGTGAATTAATACACATATAGAGATTTAGTGAAGCAATAATGACTTTATTGGAGTTAGGGAGTATACTTACATATGTGGAGGTAACTCATAGATGTTCCTACTTCGGTACTCATCTATAATGTTGCTTGTGTATAGAGACAGCTTCTTGTAAGGGTTAACAGAGATGACCACATTACCGATGTATGTCTGAAGAATAAAGAGAATTGTGTTCATGATAATCAATACACTGATATATACACAAATTTAGGTCATTAAGAGTTTTTGTCTCTAATTTCAATGAGGAGTTCAAAGATTGACAATAGAGACATTCATATTTAGAGCCCTTTGACTGAATATTAGAGATTTGATGTTGATATCACCGGTGTAATTCGGTATCAAAACCGAAACGGTCCTCAGATTCGTGTATTTTCAAATATCCAATTTATCCTAATCATTGTCACAATGGTTGATACACTTATATATGTAACGTCAAAAAGCGCACAAGAGAAAAGCTATCACAAAGGCCTCGTATTTTATGGTCGACCTTCACATCATATCTGAAGAGCAATTGTCATTGATATGTCAGGATTCAATTTCTTTTGTAAATAATTTGATTGCTCTTTCCATATAAAGATATACAAGTCTCTCTTCTTCAATATATGAAGTTGTGAACATTATGTCACATGTGGCTTTAACCATTTCATGATGGGAGCTGCACTGGCACAGCATTAAAGATCCTATAACAGTGAATTCTCTTATATAAGCGAGTCTCCCATAAAAAGCCTCACATATAAAAGAGAGTGCACTGGCTTACAAGAGCAATGTAAATATTGTTAGGCCAATTCCATTCTCTAATATATACGAGGCTCCTGATGGGAGACTGACATATATAAGAGAATCCATTGGCACCGGGTTTTCGCAAAATTCCAGGAAGATCCAGTCATAGAAGGGTTAATAAACAGGGTGTTACCTTTCTCTTGTATATGCGAGTCTCCCATAGGGAGCCTCACTATGGGAGACTCGCATATATAAGAGAATGCATTGGCCTAAAAATATTTTCCTTGAATTAGTAGGCCAGTGCATTCTCTTACATGTATATACTAATTATATATATTAATCCTTCCATGACTGGAGCTTCCTGAAATTTTGCGAAAACCCTGTGCCATAGGGAGCCTCACATATATAAGAGAAAGCATTGGCCTAAAAATGTTTGTAAGCCAGCGCATTTTCTTATATATCCAAGGCTCCCTATGGGAGAGTCCGATATATAAGAGAATGCACTGGCACAGGATATTTAATGCTGCACTAGCACAACTCTCATCATGAAAGGGTTAATTAAAGATGTATTCAGGGGTCAAGGATAATATTTGTGAAATCTATCTTAATTCAGATTACAGTGTATAAATTAATATGTTTTGAACGAGAATTGCTACATGAAAGATTAAATTTTGTTTGATATTGAATTTTGTATGTATTCATTTCATGATGTTTAGAGGGACACCAAAAATTATTTTATTGGTATTCACAGGTCTGGTTTGTGTGTCATATTTGGTTTTCAACATTTATCAAAAAATCAAAAACAGAAATCTATGACAAATAAGATATGTTTTGTTGTTGTTGTTGTTGTTGTTGTTGTAACTGGAGGTCTGGAACACTAAATACATCTTTAAATGAGGAAGTCATCAGCATTTCTTTAAATATGTGTATAATATTCCAACAGTCTATAAGCAGAGATGATGAACAAAAGCTATTAGCCTGCATGACAGCATGATTTTAATGTGTCTCAGGTAATTATATGTCCCATCCTTAATTAAGAGGTTATTCAGACTCAACAGCTGAGATCATAAAAACTTTACACTCATCACCACAGGCCTGTAGAGGGGTTCCCCATAGCAGCCAGGGTAAATTAATGTGAAGAGTGAATAGCTGGAGGAGTATAAAGTAACCTGTCTATGTAGCCTTGTAGTGTGTGATTCTCAAAGACTGACTCAAGCCTTGATTCACTCAACCATAATGAGGATTGTCAGTTGCCATGAAGAATGATGATTAAGTATGAATTTCAGACTAGTCTCTGAGGTCCACTGAGATCATGCTGCACTTCCACTGTGTGCGTGATCAGATAAGATAAATGATCTTGTTTTTTTCCAGCAATCAATAATTTGAATCAACAATACCATAGCTTATTGATTTTAACATGAAGTCATCAAGTTTATTTCTGAAATTATTTCTCGATTAAAACCAACATTTGAAAACCAATGCCAAAAGTTAATTACTGACTCATTTGTTAATGATGTGTTCAGGTTTCCAGGAGAATTTTAACAAAACCTGTTTTACATTTAATTTAAACCAAAATACAATCAATACATGTTTCTCTTATTTACAGGTCTAAAATAAATTGGGGCTGTCGGGCAAATTTTCATATTATTTTGTAAAATACCTTGCAAACTGGAATAATGAACACCATGAACTCAGAATATCAATATTAATGTACCAATTTAACTGAAATGCATACATAGATGACATAGAATGTGAGGGTTTCAGTTGTATAAGAAATGTTAAATTTTATGTCCAGATTAACCCTTTGTCGGGTGAGTATGTCATATATGACGTCATATCCATGGGCAAATATATTATTGCAAATAAACTGAGAAATATTGTAGCTGTCGCATATTGTAACAAACAAGACAGTCAATGACTGTGGGGTCGCTCACCAGACTGCAAAGACTGATAAGACTGGGACTCTGGAGACCACAATAGTTGGAACTTTTCATAATCACTTTAAAAGAAGTAGATCTAAACAGGATATGTGGCCAAATTACCAACTGTACACTACTGATCACCCCCCCCCCCTCCCCAACAAGTCCCCTCACGACTAGGCTCAAGACTCCCAAGTCTTAGGTTGGAATTACACAATTGACATCTCAAACTTTCCCAATTGTTGGAAATTTCCAATCTCACAAGCACCTTTTTATAAAATAGACCTGATGGTCCTTGTGAAGGAAGCATATTAAGAAGGAAACTGTCCTTCGCTTGGCCCCTATTTTTCCAGGTTACCCCATTAAAAATATCTGTATTGCAGTCAAACAAGAACATTCCATGCTAAATAAGCCAACTAGTTCTTGGCTCTTCCATACATATTTTAAGAATTAATATGTTGTGAAATAGTTATGTCTCTGGCAATGCCCTTATTCGACTTTGTAATACCATTTTCACAAATCTGTCACCCAAGGTAATAGATTGATGTTGTAATTGGGAATTAATGACCTCTAGCAGATCTCCACGAAATGTTTATAAAATGTCAGACTTCACTTGCAATGTTTAATATTTTTTGGAGTTATGTCCCTGCCCACATTTGACCCAGTGACCCCATTTGAACAAATCTGAATGTGAGTCACCAAGGCAATATCCACACCAAATATGAACCCATACGGTCTTATGGTTCCAGAGGAGAAGTTCAAAGAATTGCTGACGGACGGACGAGGAGTGATGACTATAGCTCCACTGGAGACTTCGTCTCAGGTGAGCCAAAAACTACTGAAATTATAGAATGACTTCCCCCCCCCCCCCCCTTTGGATCCCAGAATGCAACAGAATTCAAACTTTTCAATGGAAGGGGAAGAACTCCATCTTTAATATATAGAGTTATTCCCCCTGCATTGAAAATAATTTTGCTTTTTACTGCAATCTAGATGACAAAACTCTTTGGCAACTCAATAAAAACAACATGTCCACAGTTTATTATACTGGAAAAGTTGATAATACAATGTTTTGGAGCTTCCTCTTTCAAATGGTATATAATATGGCATATATTTTATATAATGTAATCTGTGGGGTTAAAAAATTAAGTAGTTTACTATTTTATATTCATTTTAGTCTAAATAATTAATTTTGAGAAAACAAATTACATCTCATTTAACAAATCTGCTCATTCCACCCCCTCAACCCATGGGGACATCCCTGCAAGAATAGGACATCTGTGATTTATTTGGATGCTTGTCTACATTTGCCTAACAATATTTCCTTAACCTTGAGAGCCAGTGCATTCTCTTAGGTGAGGCTACCTATGGGACACTCACATATATATAAGACAATGCACTGGCATGATACTAGTACCTTGTTATAAAATAATAAATATTGGACAAATATTAAAACTAGGAGCTCATTTCTCTTGATCAATGGTCTATTTTTTATATTCATTTTATTTTAGTATACGTAATTGGTTTTGGAAAAAAAATTACATCTCAATGAACAAATCTGAGAAATTTGCCCCCTCCCCAAACATATGTGGGGACATCCCTGCGAGAATAGGACATGTCTGATTTATTTGGATGTCTGACAAAATTGGCCTAACAATATTTCCTTGATCCCCAGTGTATTCTCTTATATATAGGAGAATACACTGGTGCAGGGTCTTTTTGCTGTACCAGCATAGCTCTGGTAATGAAATGGTTAATACTAATACTATTATAAAATGTGTAAACTGTCAAACAGTTAGAGTTGTATTTGAGATTGCTGTAAACACATAGGATTAAATTTCATTCACACACCTCATTCTCTCCCAGCCTGATAAATGTGGATATTGAGATAAAAGTTAATTACTTTATAATGACTGGACACACAGCAGTGAGCACTGTGAGAATTAAGGCTGGCAGCTCCTGGCATGTCATATAACTAAAGTGTAAGGCTTTTAATGGTGTGAACCTTGCAAGGATCTGGTGTGGGGTGGCAGGGACATTCAGTGGTGGTGGTGGGGGGGATTGAGGGGGCAAGGATTTAAAACATGGATTTAAACAAAAAAAATTAAAAGAGTTATGTCCCTGGGCCCTGGCTCTGCCCCTATTTGACCCAGTGACCCCATTTGAACAAATCTGAACCCCAGTCACACAAGGACTCTCCATACCAAATGTAAGCTAAATCGGTCAAATGGTTCAAAAGAAGAAGTCATTCTAAGAATTACTATGGAGGAATAGAGTTATGGCCCTGGTTTCTCAACTAATCAACCTGGTGACCTCATTTTAACAAATCTGAATTTGAGTCAACTAGGGAACATCCACACCAAATATGAATCCATATGGCCTTATAGTTCAGTAAAAGAAGTCGTTCTAAGAATTACTATGGAGGAATAGAGTTATGGCCCTGGCTTCGCAACTATTTGACCAAGTGACCTCATTTGAACAAATCTGAATGAGAGTCACATAGGGAACATTCACAACAAATATGAACCAATTCGGTATGATGGTTTCAGAGGAGAAGATGTTTTTTTTAAAGTTGACGGACGGACGGACGGATGGACGCACGGACGGACGATGGACCAGGAGTGATGACTATAGCTCCACCGGAGACTTCGTCTCAGGTGAGCTAAAAAATCATACAGCCAACTAGTCGGGTCCACAGTCGGGTGGAACCGACTATTCAAACAGAGCTATTAAACACTCTCAAATATTGCTCTGATTTAATATAAATGTTATGTTTTGGGACTAACAGCCAACATTTAATATTAAAAGCATGAATCAATGTAAATAATACAAATAATATCCATCCTCATTATATCCAATGACAGTTTCCTCTTTGGAGATGATTTAAAAAAAATTCTGTACAAGGTAACATAATATTATCCAAAACTACCGTAAACAACATAAATGTCAACCGTACATCGACAAGAATGTTGTTCTACCCAACAAAGGGTTAACAATGATCAAAAAAAAAATCAGCGAAGAAAAAGGGCAAAATAGTTTTGGGTGTGGTATTTGAAATTAGGGCAGCCTCAGATTCTAGTGTATGAAATTACATGTTTTTAACTGGAAGTGACAATTCTTTATCTGATGATTTCATATAGTGTCGATGATATACCATGGTAGATGGATATTAATAATTATTGCTTTAAGTTTTCAATAAATAAATGACATTATTTGGCATTTTGAGTCTAGTTTTTAAGTGACATTCATTTTTTTTTATTTTCGGTGGCAGAAAGTCATCAGTGATGTTAAATTAGATGGTGTATGTTGTTGTTGTAACTTGTAGTCTGGATGACTGAATACATCTATGTTGCAATAGGCCTAATTCTCATTTATTATTATCCATTGCTGGAGCATTATTATATGAATACTTACATAGATTTGTTCATGGTTGAACCTCTGTTTTATGTTATGTATAAAAGCGTCTTCTGTGAGAGGGTCTAAAAGCACACAATCACTGACCCCAACATTATTCTCCAGAATATCCAGTGAAACTTTATGTAGCGCCATATCTCATCTACAAATAGTAAATGCATATATTAGATTAGATATCTGTTACTGAAATGCCACAATCCTGCATTCAGGCCTGGGAATATGGTGACATTTGCAGAATGAGGTCCCCAGAGGGTTTGATATCAATCGGTGACAAAAAAAATTCATCGATTTTGTTGTACCTCGAACCTTCTCCTGTCCCTGACCCAAAGACTTTACTTTAGAAAATGTGTACCTGCACCATTATATTCCTCATAAATGGATATCCATGATAGACCTCTTTGGAGCGATATATTTTCTATGAAACACAGACAGACGGACAGACATTCGCAAATATAGATATAGTGTTGGGGTTCAAACTAGCCACATGCCTTTAATTTGAATCATTCAATGAGCTGCGTGGGTTTCATGATAACGTTCGACATTCCAAAGTTTCAGTTCCAGTAAGGAATTTTGTTTTAAAACACCTACATGATAGCCCTACAGTAATGCCCTAAGTAATCGACCCCTTAACCACAGCAGAATTATGGGTAACTTTTCAGGATTTAGTGAGAGCTTTCCGGTGAATGGCAACAAGCCATATTTCCGACTAAAACCTGAAAAGTTACCCATAATTCTGCTGTGGTTAAGGGTTTGATTACTTAGGGCATTACTGTACATCTGATGTTATGCACAAAATGCTCATTACATCGCAGTATGTATGCTGTACTCAATAAGTTCTCTGTGAATGTATGCATATTTCCTGTAGCGTGATTTTCCCCTCCCTTAATTTCCATATGACTGAGACGCTTGTCACGCATGCACAGGTAAGAATAATACCCAGGTACATCCTGGATATTACACAATTTGAAGTATCTCCATGTGAGATGAATTATGAAGCCCTTTCTTTATACCAGTGATATTGAAAACATTCAGTTATAAAAAAATATATTTGAGTGGTGTATTATTAATTCTGAGAGATGTTCAGGTAATATGAACAGACGAAAGATACAAGTACAGAAGGATTCCTCTATACATTAGTGGGAAATGTTCAGATAATGGGGAGGTTCAGATTTATAAAACTTCTAACATCACCCTTCCAACATAACTGACTATAATTTGCATTGCCCGAGGGGGGAAAGTATCACACAGTAATCAACCAGCTATGGTTTATTTCCAAACAAAGTCCGGGCAAAGTAACACAGTGATTTAATTAGTTGTCCATGGGACATGAAACATACTATACAAAGGACAGTATCATTCCAGATTTGTGCACAGGTCGGTGATAGAATCCGCTTTAACCTCATCTAGTCTTGAGCAGGATGATCTTATCTTATTTAGAGATATCTCCAAATATTTGAGTATATGTTAATTTGGCTGCCCATACAATCTGAGTCTATGTCTCCCATAGCAGATGAGGCCGAAAGAGAATGAGGTCCCCAGAGGGTGAACTTGGTGATGATAGCCCGCTATGCGGGATAGTGTCACTAAATTCACCCATTGGGGACCTCATTCTGCAAATGACAGGCACTCTAAACTCAGGCTTGTGGGGAATGGCTGCCAATTTATTGAACTATATCTCAACCTCTATTGCTAACCTTATACACCATCAGTGATGGCACATAACAAACAAATGGGTTATATGTAGTTACAGGACTACATAATTAAGTGTGTCATCAATCTGGTGAGCTACATTTGAATATAGAGCTGGCATATACAAAATGTTAACCCTGTCTTTACCAGATGGGTTATCCCATTCCTTTATAAAAGTGTAAATTGGAATGGTCTATTATTAATTTGGAGGGGTGTTCTTCATGCATAAACAGACAACAGACAGAAAATCAGATAATACAAGAAACAGCTGGTTTCATGGCAAATATTCAGTTAATAAGTTGAAGTTCAACAAACAAAATTACTATCTGAACATTTCCTAAGGAAACTACTCGTCAATGAGTATTTAGTAAAGAAAGGGATAAACCAGGTTAAACAGTTTTAACCCTTTGAGTGCCAGGTCAATTTTTGTATCAACCCATATACCCTGTGCCAATGCATTCTTTTATATATGCGAGTCGACCATAGGTCGCCTCGCATATATAAGAGAATGCATTGGCCTAACATATATATATTTTTTTTTGTTTTTACAATTTTTTACAATTTTAATAATTTATTCTTATATTCTTTAACAGACTTATTTTGTAGGTTTAGCTGGGTTTAGGGCCGATGAGATCGGCCCCTGGCACTCAAAGGGTTAATACATTTACAACTCAAGTTCATGCTGAACCACCAGAATAGATCTATTTCTCTTTCAAACAACATAGAAACATTCCTTTTACACATCATATTTTACTGCGATATATACTTTGGTTCCAGGAAGGAACATGGTGGAGGTAGAAGAGGCAATGCCATGCCACCCCCCCCCCCCCCCCCCCCACTGTCCAGTGCCTCTTTCCTCCGGCGCCCCTATAAGTTTCAATATATAGGTGGTAAGTTTCATTGTGATGCATATCATAACAGAGGTAGCTCATTTCAGTAAAACTAATCATGAATGTGATATATAGACCTTAACACTTTTAGTGCAAGGACAACAAAATCAACCCCAATATAAAGTCAAACATAAGCTCTATTTTGTGCCAAAATATTCAAAAAATAATTGTCAAAATTCAGTCATACACAAATCAGACAATACCAATGTCTATCTGGTCAACCCTGGTATGAAAAATTTAAGGCCCATTAATTCTATTGATATCACTAGTACAATATATAAATGTACCAGTATTATCGATGTCATGGTACACTACAGCGCTGCACACCAAACATGAGTTATTTGATGAAAGTTCTCTAAAACTCCGTGCAAAAATTAAATATAAATGCCATATATTCCCTCATATATTTCATGTCAGTGATTTACAGCAGTACTGATGTGCCATGAGAGAAGAGGAAACAGATTGCTGGAGCCAATATAGATGTAACTCCCACGATAAAAAACATGAGCTGACGTTGGTATTACGCAATAGGTTCTTTGCAGGAAGCTCGTGTAAATAAAGCACTAACTTATCCCATTCATATAAAGTGGTATGCTCCAACAGTAGGCCTTCATTATCAGATAAACAACCACTCTCACCTATCAAGTACCCATGGTTTATGGTGAAGGAAGCGTACATTAATAATTCCATATGTTATCTTGACACAGGAAGAGCTGGAAGCCTTGCACCCTTCACTGCCAAACTTAATTCACTTCAATACATCTCCTATATATTGTGAAGACCTCTGTCTGTCTGTCTGTATGTGTGTTATAGACTCAAAAACTGCTTGACCGATCCGACTCAAATTTGGTATGTAGGACTACTTTGATCTCAGAAACAATATGGGTGGGTCCAATTTCATATTCGACAGTGTCCTTGACCTTGCTCATATACGCTTATATTTCTGGACCTTGACCGATCCGATTCAAATTTGGTATGTAGGCCTACTTTGATCCCGGGAACAATATGGGTGGGTCCAATTTCATGTGCAATTATGTCCTTGACCTCATTTATCTATGCTCATATAGGCATATTTATGGACCGATCGAACAATAGTTTGTCCAGACACTGTATATTCTGCCCAGATGGAGGCAATCACAAAGAAATCCCTAAATAGCCCAGACGAAGTTGGGCACATAAGCTGGTATATACTAAAACTGGAACCACATAAAATATTTTCACCATCAAAGTTAGAATAAATCAGTATTATATATAGAGCATTCAAATTTGAAGTCAATTCTTATCAGAAGGACTAGGTTCAAAGGGTTAAATGAAATTAATACAAGTACACAGTAACTATTTTTGGCCCCAACTGTATCTCATTGTGTCCTATTACCAAATAAATATCATTATGACTTACTCATTCAGCATAATGATAATTTATCGATAAGTTTTCTAAATAAATTATGCCCATTTAAGAGAGTTAATGTCCAGTATTAATCATGTTAGTTTTATCCAATAAATTCATTGTCTGCGTCATGGTGAATAAGCAATGGCGCGTCTGGGTCATTTAGCCTATGATACTTATTCATGGGGACCAGTAAACATTTTGATTTCATTTAAGTTATATTTTCCCTAAGAGGAGTTATGACATTTCTTGTGAATGATTATATCAATGATTATTGGTTTTTCTAGTTTCTTTCTCTTTCATATTAATGTTTGTTAGACTAGGGGCATTGTAATAAGGCAATCATGAGAGGGAAAATAACTTGTTGATAACTAAAGGCAAAAGTTTAGTCTCAGCCTTGAGCAATGACCAATTTTATTAGTTATGTCAGAAGAAGTAGTTCAATCGTAAAGAGCTGTCAGGGGCACCAGATGCAGGGCCGGGGCGGCCTTTCTGTACTAAATGGATTCTCCCACTTAGTTATAATAAAAATATACATTTGAATGGTCTATTGTTCATCTGGATAGGTTTTCAGGAAAATTAAGCAATGAGTATTTTGCAAAGAAAGGGTTAACAGATGTCTTACTACAATAATGCCCGAAGTATATGACTCTTTAACCACAACTGATTTTATGGGAAATTTTCAGGATTTAGTTGGAAATATGGCTTTCTGATGAATGGCAACAAGCCATATTTCCAACTAAATCCTGAAAAATTTCCCATAATTTTGCTGTGATTTATGGGTCGATTATTTAGGACATTACTGTATATTTTAGTGTGTGTTTTGTTTTGGACCGATATTTAGTCTTAAGCTGTGTGTGTACAATGTGCAATTTTTATACCTCTCAGACTCATTTATTTAATTATATCTTTCATGATTCAGTACATTCCACTGATTGATATTGTCCATAGTGGTTTTTAGCAAATTTATGGATGTTACAATCAGAGATTCCTGACACAAAATAGGTCATCACACCATTATACTATATTACTCTCTAACATCACACTGTTATACTATATTACACTCTAAAATCACACTGTTATACTATATTACACTCTATCATCACACCATTATACTATATTACACTCTAATATCACACCATTATACTATATTACTCTCTAACATCACACCATTATACTATATTACACTCTAATATCACACCATTATACTATATTACACTCTAAAATCACACCATTATACTATATTACTCTCTAACATCACACTGTTATACTATATTACACTCTAATATCACACTGTTATACTATATTACACTCTAATATCACACTGTTATACTATATTACACTCTAATATCACACTGTTATACTATATTACACTCTAATATCACACTGTTATACTATATTACACTCTAACATCACACTGTTATACTATATTACTCTCTATCATCACACCATTATACTATATTACACTCTAAAATCACACCATTATACTATATTACTCTCTAACATCACACCATTATACTATATTACTCTCTAACATCACACCATTATACTATATTACTCTCTAACATCACACTGTTATACTATATTACACTCTAAAATCACACTGTTATACTATATTACACTCTGATATCACACTGTTATACTATATTACACTCTATCATCACACCATTATACTATATTACACTCTATCATCACACCATTATACTAAATTACACCCTATCATCACACCATTATATTATATTACACCCTATCATCACATCATTATACTACATTACACTCTATCATCACACCATTATACTATACATGTATTACATTGGATCATAATGGATTTATTTGATTCTGGAATAAACCCATAGTGGACTTAATTATGCCCGTTATTCCATTGGATGGTGTGGGCCACACCGAAAATTAACACCAAGAGCGTACGTATCTGCTGAAAAATATTATTTGATTCTGAAATAGTCCCATAGTGAGCTTATTTTAAATTTTTTTGTTTTTTTGTTATTATTTATTTAATTAAATTTGTTTAAATCAAAATTTTGAAAAACAAATGCCGATTTAACCTCTGCCAGGGTACCCTGAGTCACCAAATTTGGTTGACATCGGATCAGCAGTCTGGGAGAAATCATATCCGGACAGGCAGACAGACAGACAGATGGACAGACAGACAGATCCCACTCTATTACATATATATAGATTAATCCAAGTACCATCCACATCAGAATTCAGATCAAGAAAGGGTGAAGGGAATTGCACGCCAGACCATCCTATCAGGTCTCCAGCCAGAAACAATTCAACAACTAAATGAGAATTCATGTTTACAGAAGAATAATCCCACGGAGTTCAGTAAAAATTCATGAAATACTTTTCAATCCAACATGACAAATTCACATAGGACATACATCAATAATATATCAGCAAGCTGACACACAAAGCTGCTGCTATAAATTGCATCCCTGGGTTTTTTGACATTCATCCTGGGAAGATAAAAGCCAGATTAAAGGGAGTCCATCATCCCCATGAAATGTGTCACTTCTCCCTATTTTTGTCCCACGGAGAAGTAACTGCTCTCTCTTATATACATGTACCAGTATGCAAATGTGCAAACAGCATATTTAAAGTAAATTCACTGATTAACCCTTCTATGACTGGGTCTTCCTGAATTTTTTTGAAAACCCTGTGCGAATGCATTCTTTTAAATATGCGAGTCTCCCATAGGGAGCCATGCATATATGAGAATACATATAAGCAAGGCTCCATATGGGATAGTCGCATATATAAGAGAATGTACTGTCACAGGATCTTTAATGCAGCACCAGCACAGCTCTTGTAATAAAAGGGTTAAAATGGTTTTCTTACTCACTTAACGGTTTCAAAAATGGGTTCTTGTAATACTTATTGAACCATATAAGGGTGATGTTGGGGTGTAAATTGAACTTCATCCATTGTTACAGTAATGTCCTAAATAATCGACTCCTTATAAACCACAGATTACCATTCATAAACCTTTCTAAACTAAAGCATCATTGATGAGTAGTTATCCCACTGTAAAATGTACAAAAAGTTCACAAACCGACCTTACAGTAATGCCCTAAATAATCGACTCCTTAACCACAGCAGAATTATGGGTAATTTTTCACGATTTAGTCGGAAATATGGCTTGTTGCCATTCATCGGAAAGCTCTCCATAAGTTCACAAAACGACCTTACAGTAATGCCCTAAATAATCGACTCCTTAACCACAGCAGAATTATGGGTTACTTTTCAGGATTTAGTCGGAAATATGGTTTGTTGCCATTCATCGGAAAGCTCTCACTTAGAGCTTTCCGATGAATAGCAACAAGCCATATTTCGGACTAAATCCTGAAAAGTAACCCATAATTCTGCTGTGGTTAAGGAGTCGATTGTTTAGGGCATTACTGTTACCTCTCCCTAATGAACAAACAGGGAGAAGTGACTTCTCTCTAGGCTGGTCCCTGGGTAAAACCACAAATGAAGCCAATGGTAGTAATTCTTTTTTATTTTCATTTAGCCAATCTTTTTGACCAAAATGTTTCAAGCTACAGTCAGCAATTACCACTCTGATTATCACATCTCTAAGAAACCCTTCGACGCCTTCATTACTAGGTAATCAGCAGTTCCTTGCATATGTGCAGATAACAATTTATAAAAAAATTAGCGCTTGCTTTCTTATCAAAACGATGATTAGCAGCGAGAATGGCATCTTTTTTAATTAAGTCACAATACTGTACTGCTTTGTGATTTCAAAATACGAGAATGTTTATGCATGTGCTTTATATATTTTTTTAGTTTCGGTTTTCCCCAATGATCCTATGTTTCGGTTTTTCAATTTGGTCAAACTTTCCGAAAAATTGACAGACTAATTCAGAAATGGACAAAAGATCGGCCAAAAGAATGTTTTCTGGCCAATGTGAACTGTGTTACATGTTATGCTGGCAGAGACAGGGGGGAGGGGTTTGGTAAAAATTATCAACAGTTGGAAATTTCACACCAACAATAGGTGGATATTGTTCTCGTAGTTTGATTTTCCAACAATTTATTTGTGGGGAATTTGTTCTTTTTAGACCAGCATTTGCATATATTCTTAGGTTTGGTCCAAATTTTTGACTGAAATGACCATCAGTTGGGAAAATTTTTCCAACCTTGATGGGTGTTTGGGAATTCCAATGTAGACACCCCCCAACAGAGACCCCCTGGTCATGTCCCTGTATGCTGGTATAATAGCCAGTTTCAGGTTTTTACGATAGTAAGGTTGTGATGACATCATGGAGGATCAATTGGGTAGTTATGATAAAAATTCACATATTGGTTTAGTCCCGTGTATTATGTCTGGATTAAGCATCCTTCAGAGTATTCTTGGAGCCTCGCATATATGAGAATGCACTGGCTTACGTAAATATTATTGGGCCAATGTATTCTCAAATATATGCAAATTAGCTCTCACTTATTTCCGACTAAATCCTGAAAAATTACCCATAATTCTGCTGTGTTGCATTACTGTATCTATTAAGTAACTGAGCTTGGCCTTCATGTCAATTCTGATTCTAATTTCTTTTACAAAAGAATAACAATTGTTCTTCATCTACTAACAAGTTGCCCACACATTAGGAACAGACTCGTTTGTGGATATTGGGTTTCTGACATTTTTACTTATCTTTCTCGATGGCAATTTAAGTCTGTGGGCTCTAATCCACAGGGAAGTAAAGATATTTTGACAGATACACATATTTAGATATTCCCAATGTCAGATACATGTATATTTGCATTTTGAACTATTGGTAAATTTTCACAAAAAGATGAATTAAGCTTGTTGTCAATCATTTTGCCTTTTGAATAGATTTTGAGTGTTTTGTTTATATCTGCTTTGAAAGAAGTCAATACAAAAATCCTCTATGTTTTCTAAGTTCATGTGTGTCAAACTTTAATTAAATATTGTAACAGAGGAGTTGATAGTGGAGTACCATGATGGACTACCTTTAGATAAAAGTTTTGTGTCCAACTGAAATACTTCCTTTAAGAGTATATTATCATTTAGTTTGGTAAGTCTTAGTAAATAAATGTTTGACTGCTAGTTTAGTGATAACATTTGTAAGTGGTACTCTCACAAGTTCACAATGACTGCCAATGTTGGAAGCCTTACAGTGGACACCCAGAGTGACTTTGCTGAATCGAGAGCATGTATGTATTTTTCAAACGACAAGTTGAAATCTAATATATTTGACTTGAGTGAGAATGAGGCTTATGATATGTTATTCTTGCCAAGTAATCTGCTGCATGTTTCAAGTTGCCATGAAAAATATTATGTTATTTAGGCATAACAAATGGAGAATACTGGGTGCACAATAGCAGCTCCTTCAGCTAGTCCCATTTACACACCATACACACATGCTCTTAGTGCATATGCTCTCGAGACACCACAAAGGTTAGTAGAGGATTTTCCCACCTAATAACACAAATATTTATTATAGCGATAGACACACACCTCACACGTCAGGCCTTCAAGTCCATAAAATTTTGCGAGAATCATAATATAGCATTTTCTACAGCGAATCAGCTGCTTTTATGAGATCAAACTAAGTTTGAATCATGATTCTGATTCTCGTCAGATTTAAACCCTGTACGTACTAGTATTGTAAGTGTAAACATAACGTGTCTAATGTTACATTCTATGTTATATAATACTTGTGCTAGCTTGAGTGCCTTAATATAGATACATTACTCATCGGTTAAAAATATTTATAACCAGTGAAAACATAATGAAAATTCAGTTTAGGGTAATTGCATCTATACAAGTACCCTGTATTGAAGACTTGATTAGACATCCATACCAATCAGAACACTCAATCAGCTTGCCCTCATTAAAACAGCATCACATACCTTTTTTCAAACTATTGATAAGTCCTATTTGCAGGATTATTCCTTTATATAGTGGATTTCTAAAGTACATGTATGTTAACTATGTACATGTACTACTATCTAGTCATAAATGGAATGAACAAAACTTGCCAAGAAAAAACTAGACAATGTGAAGCACTGAAGCACATGATTTCATAGTCAACCGTTTTGATAACAAACTGGTTGAAGTCATTCTTCAAAACTCAAAGGCTATAAATGCATGCAGGTCATTCCCAGTTTGGTAGTTTGGCAAAGACTAATTACATCTTAATTGTCCATATGGTTCTGAGGTACAACATTGCTATACTTTTATAACAGGATGTCTGACTGTCAATAGGCCTAACCTTTCATTATAATGACAGTGGTACCCCTTGGGGAATTATCCAATATGACACAACCAGTATCTGCTAATTTGATGGCCCATGCTGGCCCATGCTGTGAGATCTTCCAAGCACCCTGCTCTTAAATATAAAACTGGTCTAACATGTAGTTGCATAATAATTAATTTCAGTAAATGTCTCCAGGCTAATTATCATTCACCACTGGACCATATCACTGTGTTGTCATCTTTATTGGTGGAGGAAATAATGACTAACTTCATCACCTCACTGCAAGTAGAAACCACCATGGTACAATCCATGGTCTCAAACCTTGCAAATCCCTACAACTGTTAAAATGACTGATTGCTATTTTAGTCTAAAAGTTTGTAATAAATATTTTAACTAAACTACATATTTTTTTACACTTCTACATTGGTTGGAAAATTAATTATTCAAACAATCTCAACCTATATTTGGTTGGAAAGTTTGAGTTGTTATACTGTATATGTCCCTACTTTCAGTCAAATTTTGGACTGAGGCGGTAGGTCAGAAATCTCCAACAGTTGGAAAGCTTGAAGTACAAATTGGAAAGTTCTAACCAAAGGTTTGGGGGGGGGGGGGGGGGGGTGCATGCATATCATATTGATACCTGGTCTGGGGCTCAAGAGGGAATAATGAGTTGCAATTGGAAGTTCTACCGTAAGTTGTACAACTCTCCCCCAACTGATAGCCACTAGCTATGTATTGGAGGCCAAATTCACATTTAATAGCTAATTACGCTTAAAGCGTAATGCCATTACGCTTAAGCCTAATGCCATTACGCTTAAGCGTAATGCTATTACACTTAAGCGTAATGCAATTACGCTTAAGCCTAATTGGTTATTAAATGTGAATTTGGCCTCCCATAGCTATGTCCCTCATCCCGCATACATATCCACCAAGTTACCACCAACCACACTAGTCCAACAAATTAGACTTTCCAATTAAGAGGAATTTTAATATTTGGACATTTACGAACCTCTTAATCCTTCAGATTTAAGATAATCGTAAATGTCCATATATTAAAATATATCTTAATCCGAATATTCTAATTTGTTGGACCACAACCATGCCACACCACCTACACAACACAACACCACCCCACCCATTGAACATTGTCATGTTCCAAACTCGATCCTGCATCCTGCTGGTTCCACAAATTACAATCAGTACCATTAAAGGTACTCAATCCGTAAAGAGGGTCCCCATCTCAACAGATTCCAACAACAACAATCCGATCAGAGGGTCCTATATTACTATTTCTTTGGCTTTGGGGGTAAAAAATATTTGATTCGAGTCGAGGAACCCATCAAACAAAGCTCAGAGTTATTAGATAATGATTTTTGAAATTTGTTAATTGATCGAGATGAATACTAATACCGCTATACTTAAAGTAATTGACCACCAATAACGTGGTGTCACCGCGTTAATATGGCGGTACTATACCGCGGTATCCTCCAATACCGCGTTACTGATACCGCTTGTTAATGCGAACAAGTATGTGTGAGTAAATACCTGCCCTAAAAGAGTTCCATGAAAATCACCGCGGTATTCAACAAAATTAATGCGGTGCCCGCTAAAAGACCACAGTATCATTATCACCCAATACCATAACTCCACGCCATGACCGTCTCGATACCGCTACCGTTTATTACCGGTATCACCGCGGTCATGACCGGGGTATCACCCCGTTTTTCTGGTCAATTACTTTGAGAATAGCGGTAACTGCCGTCAATTTGGTAACCTGCTCGAGATTTTACGCCAAAACTCTATTCAAACAGACAAGGATGGATAACTCTATAATCAAGTGGTAATAATAACGAATTTTGACTGTCTTCTGGGCCAGAAAGAATTCCCGATAATGAAAAATAATAGATTTCTAAAATCAATATCTAACAAATCTGAGCTTTGATGGGTGACTTCCTCGACTCGAATCAAATATTTTTGCCCCCCCCCCCCCCCCCCGGAAGCCATTGAAATAGTAATTGAGAGGAGTTTTATCGGATTGAGTACCTTTAATACAATTCAAGTCAATATGAACACCATGACCACCTGAACTCACAGACACAAGTTACCAGATTTGAAAGACAGGCGCCACGCTGATCAGGTATGCATTTTCACTCGTTCACCAGCTGTCGACTTGTCGCAACTAATATGTTTTGTTCACAGCTGTACCGGAGTGAGTCGCGTGCCATATGCACGCTTCCGAGTCATTGTCATTGATGACTCGCGTGACTCAGTGACGAACCTGAAATCCCGTCAGTGTACCATTTATACCCGGTGTCATTCATACAAGGTCAAAGGAACCTTGCCATACACATTGAAATTTCATTATCATTCCATAGAAATTATAGAATACTTACCCTATTTCGTAAATGATCCGCGTAGAAGCAACGAAAAACAGCACAACTTTTACCGCGCGGTGCCACTCTGCGAATGCACAAAGCAGCGACTCCTCGCGTCCCACTGTACAGATCGATATGGCTAAACCTATCTCATAAAGCCGCTCTGTTTGATAACAAAATTATTTTTGGCTCAGACAAAATAAATTAACTATGCGCTTTGTTAACTCTATCTATAGGTGGCATGATACCATTCCCATATGGGACACTTGTGGCTGCAAAGACTACAGTCGAGCGGTATGGGTTTGTAAGGCCACTGTGGAAATTCCAATTGCACCCCACCCCATTAAATCACACCGATTGTACCGAGAAAATTTCATTTGCACCGTAGGCCTATATAAGGGCTTGGGTTGAACTCAACGTGTCAATTGATCACCCGGCTTATATAATACTAGCGCTAGCTCAAACAGTCTCCCGAAGGGTCCCGGCCAGGGCCGGCCTTTATTCAGCGTCGGAGGGGCCTGCGAACTCTGTGCGTTAGGGGCATGCGGCATATGAGAGGCCCTTTTCACATTTATTATTTATTAAGCGCAAATATTTGCTTTTAAAGCGTAAATCATTTGCGCTTTTAAGGGTGATTCTCCCGTAAATGAGCAAACCCATGTCCTGCGTTATTAGTTCATCCTATATGAAAAACAATGGCCACCATAATTATATAAAAGTGATGGTAATGATCTTGTAGCTCACGATACAGGCATTTATTAGAGACATTTCGGGTTTAGTATGGACGTGTGACAAGATATATGCCATGTGTATATTACAGGCTACGTAGGGGAGACCCGGGCAAAGCGGATCACGTAAGGTTTTCTTGTACAAAATGCAACCGGCAATCAGAAATATTAGCACTGTCAGTTTCTAACCATGATGGCATAACATTTGACGTAGGATGCAGATGCATATATTGGTTTAGTTGCTATGGTGATCTTTAATTTTGATCCGCTTTGCCCGGCCGTTGGGAAAATCGGATCACCACATCGGGCAAAGCGGATCAGCAAACGAATCCTTCTGAAAATGAAATGCTACTCAACTAATCATATACTTTTCAGTTTTATTTATGACAATTATACATATTTATTGCAAATAATTAAAATCGCGTTTTTCAAACGGTCAAATTTTTCAATTATGGACATGCTCCGACAAGGCACAAGTTTTGTCGGCCCATCTTAATAAAATTGTCAAAATTCGCTTAAAGGTACTCAACCCGATAAAACTCCTCTCAATTACTATTTCAATGGCTTCGGGGGTCAAAAATATTTGATTCGAGTCGAGGAAGTCACCCATCAAAGCTCAGATTTGTTAGATATCGATTTTAGAAATCTATTATTTTTCATTATCGGGAATACTATCTGGCCCAGAACTCAGTCAAAATTACGTTAAAATTACCACTTGATTTTAGAGTTATTCATCCTTGTCTGTTTGAATAGATTTGGAGTACACATCCAGAGCAGATTACGGCAGTTATTGGTACTCATCTCGAGAACATAACAAATTTGAAAAATCAATATCTAATAACTCTGAGCTTTGTTTGATGGGTTCCCCGACTCGAATCAAATATTTTTTACCCCCAAAGCCAAAGAAATAGTAATATAGGACCCTCTGATCGGATTGTTGTTGTTGGAATCTGTTGAGATGGTGACCCTCTTTACGGGTTGAGTACCTTTAATCTACGCATGTGTACCGGAAGTTAGTCATATTATGAATGATCCGCTTTGCCCACAGCACATCTTTTTTACAGTCCGTGGCATTACGCGCGTGTCTTATCGAATTTAGTAATCGACATATTGTCTTATTCCACACATCTATTTCCTAAGATACCGACAACATTTATTCGGGTAGATGATTATGTGATCATCGACCTGTGCAATAGATATGCGCAAACGCACAATAATTATAAATTTGGTAAAATCGTAAAATTTCGACGAAAATTTTCTACTGGGCTACAAAATTTTAGTATGCCTTGTTCTCTGTGGAAATGTATAAAAACTAACCCAACACGAAACGACTTTATTCTAAAATACAGATAGACAAGGAATAATTTGATAGTATTGAAATAATAGAGGTGATCGGCTTTGCCCGGGCGATCCGCTTTGCCCGGGTCTCCCCTACCCCGAAACAGCATGTCCCAAATCAAAGGTATTCAACTTCCCTGATTGTTCCCATTCGCCACCGAACGATTTATCTTTAAACCAATTAATATTCTTGTGCGGAATTTTGCACTGAACGCCATGCAATTCGTATAATTTGTATGAAATTAAATATTTAGTTAGTGGAAAGCATGTGAATTAAGTCTTCCAAAAGCATGTCCCGTTATATAGAATCATTACCCATGCAAACGCACGATAAAGACGGCTGATATGCACTGAGGGGCACCCACCACGAAGGTAAATATCATTATACCCCCATAACAAAGACAGGAATGCACTGAGGGGCACCCACCACGAAGGTAAATATCGTTATACCCCCATAACAAAGACAGGAATGCACTGAGGGGCACCCACCATGATGGTAAATATCATTATACCCCCATAACAAAGACAGGAATGCACTGAGGGGCACCCACCATGATGGTAAATATCATTATACCCCCATAACAAAGACAGGAATGCACTGAGGGGCACCCACCACGAAGGTAAATAGCTTGTTCATATCTATGGTTGCATCGCGGGGTAAATATCATTTAAAGGGATACTGTACGCCAAATGTTGTTGTTGGTGTCTATAGTCTCCGAGTCGGAGAATAAGGAAACAATTTTTTCATTATTTGAAAGTCTGTTGAGTACGAAGTAGTGTTACGGATGACAAATTTACCGGAATGCAAAAATACAAATTGCCGTTGTCGAGTAATTTTTGTACATTTTTCAACCAAATGTATCAAATAATAGTTATATTATATGCATACTAGTCCCATATACACATTTAAGTTATTGTATCGTCACTAGTCAGTGAGTGGCTTGGGCTTTCTCCCCGTATCATCATAATGTTTTAAACGATCGCGTGTGCCATCCGTTTACCAATCCAGTATCCCTCAATTAATTTGATTACGTCTTGCACACGGAAATTCGTAATTTACTTTACGCCATTTTATGGCTCCAGTCATAAATGAAATTTATATGAAATTATTAACTTTGATTTTAAGATAGCCTATTAACCTGAGCGTTTACAGAATACATCTTCGACTCAAATTACTTATGTTTCTATATAGTATCGATATTAGATCGTTGTTATCACCGGAAATTTATTGAAAATGGCGTACAGTACCCCTTTAATGTCTAGAAAAAATAAACCCAGGTTATGTTTCCTTGAATAATTTTTCAAAATCAACCTTTGAAACTAGAAATCGCTAGCGTGTACATGTTTATTCAGCGTCATTACAAAAAACGCAGACCATTTGAATGTTACATGCTGTAGGCGAACGATTAAAGGTTTTTTTCGAAAGCTCACAGCGGTTGTTTGTTCATAAACTAGTTCATTTTCATAGGTTATGGATATTCAAAATATAAGAGCGCGATGAAACGAAAATCGTCATTATCCAAACGCGTCATTACCCAAACACTCCCTCTGTTTGGGTAATGACGCAATTTTAATTTTGAAATATCCAGAGACGCAATAACGATCTAACAAATAAAACATGTTAAGGGATGATCTGGGTGTAGATAAAAAGAACAAATATGACATATGGATTAGTTTTAGTGCGTTTATATATACAATCGGGGGGGGGGGGGGGGGTGAGTGAACGAGTGTGGTGGTGGTGTTGGGTGGGGGTGATCAACGGAATCTAACGAATTTTCTAAATGGATTGACGTTTACATCAAACAATCTCAGTGAGAAGCAGATGACAGTGTGAAAGTCAATTATTTCCGTACTTTTCAACAATCGTTCTGCCTGCGGGGCGATTTCCGGCTCGTGTGTTATAGCAACGACGTCAAAATACACATTTTGGACCATCAGAATATCTCACTGACAATTCTATCTGATTGAGCGCACCGAGAAACCCCTAAATACCAAATTTCAGTTCAATATCTTGAAACATGTAAGAAAAATGCATCGACAATGTTTTCTACTCTAAATTATCATTGCAATTTGGCGAACCCCTTGGGGAACAGACTTTGATTGACGTATGTTCACGTTGTCTACATCAGAGTTCCTCGATCGTTTGGCGTCAAACCAAGTGTACGAGGGACCAGGGCATGCCCGACTTGATAGGAATCGCCTTTTATGCGATCAAAATCTGTTTCCAATTATCATATCTGAACGCTGTATTCGTTGACCTCTTAGAGAGTTTGAAGTCACGCCCACAAAGCACATCAATTTCCACCACGTATATTCAAATGGCTGTATCTCATAGACGTCTCAACGTGCGGAGCTACGCAATACGTCGTTTGGACGGATACATCATCAGCTACTCAAACAATATATACTCATAACGATAATTCAATATTAAAGGGCACATGTCAACAAGTTTGGAGAAAGAGCGAATTTGACAATGACGTTGCCCTGATTCAACCCAAAAAAAAAACGTCATTGGCACATGCTGTAATGAACGACCTTGATTGACCTTGACCTGGCCCTATAATTTTGCCAAATGTCATTTTCGTGGTCACCAATATCTGTGCTACATATATACTCACATAAAATTCATCGGCATGTGACAAACATTTTTCTCTCCAGAATGTTCTGGACGAAATTGTTCATTTAATGGAGAACCACCCTTAAGCGTAAATAAATAATAAATGTGAAAAGGGTCTCCCATAGCGGCCCTTGTGTGCGCTTTCGAATCACAAAATATTTATTTTTTAGATTCATGAGCTCCTTGCTCAAATTCACAAACATTTTACGTTTTAATTTTAATTTAATTATTTTTAAATCAAAAATTTGAAAAACTAACGCCGTTATGACCTCCGCCGGGCTATCTCGAGTCACCATACCAAATATGGTTGAAATCGTTCCAGGGGTCTGAGAGAAAATCCGAACAGACAGACAGCTACACGGACAGAAGATTTCATACTCTTGTTTTTCTACTATATATTTTGGGACTTCTGTCCGGGGAGTGTTTTGGGCGGGCTACAGCGTGACCCCGACCTGACCTTGACCTTCAAAATGGTCAATTCAATGTCAAATCGCGCCTGCCGGACTGATTTCGACGAAATGTGATAAATAGGGGTACTTTTGTCCAGGGAGTGTTTTGTACGGGTCAAATCGTGACCCCGACCTGACCTTGACCTTCAAAATTGTCAATTATATGTCAAATCGCACCATTCGACGGATGAAAGCAGAGAGGAAACAGCCGGACGAAGTCTGGTCACCTGCTAGTATAATATATATATATAGACTTTAATATAAGTTTGAGATTGTTTTCTTCAGAGTGTATACACTGTGTCGTGTTATCATATTGGATCCATCCATCCCCGTTCCGTTTTTTGGTACCTATGTCATTTTTGGCTTTTTACATGGTATTGCGCCCATGTATACCATGCATGGTGCATTTACTTACCAAAGTATGCCCTATATATACATTGTATGATATGATATGGTATCTACCAAAGTAAACCATTGTACCTGTTCCCATGCAAGTTTCATATATGGCAAGTTTTATTACCCAGGTCATTTGGACATTTTACAAGGGTACTTATACTGTACCCATACCACAGTGCACGTACCAACGTATACCCTGGTATATACCCATGTAAATCCTGGTACCTGAATTACCCAAGTTTATATACCCATGTCATTTTGGGCATTTTTACAAGGTACTACCCAGATAGCATAACTACGTTGGCCCAACCATTTGCCAACGTTGGGCCAACGTTGGCCCAACGGTTGGCAATTAGTTAGGCCAACGTTGTGCCAACATATACCAGCCAACGTTCCATATTCTGCTAACATATTGCCAACTGATAAAATTTTGCCAACGTTCGCCCAACGTTGACCCAACGTTTGGCCAACCTTGTGCGTTGGGCCAACGTTGGTCCAACGGTTGGAATTTGGTTGGGCCAACGTTGTATCAACGTATTGCCAACAGATCAAATTTTGCTAACGTTGGCCCAACATTGACCCAACGTTTTGGCGAACCTTATGTTGCACAACGGTTGGCATTTGGTTGGGCAAACGTTCTGCCAACATATTGCCAACATATAAAATTTTCCCAACGTTTGGCCAACATAATTATGGCATTTGGTTGGACCAACGTTGTGCCAACGTATACCAGCCAACGTTCCACATTCTGCCAACATTTGCCAATAGGGTTATAGGCAATCTCAAATAGATAACAAAAGTGAAAAAATTACGCTAAATGTACTTAAATTGACACTAATTAAATTGACATTGAGTCAGAAAGTATCACTAACCTGTTCCAAGTTGCATGTGACAAAACATACTGCTTCAAAAGTGGTCAGCATTGCATGACCTTCGATCGGTTGGAATAATTTCAGAAATGATACAAAAGAAGAGTATAGTTCAATAATGTATTAAGCAACTAGTGTAAACAGACAAAGCACCGTTTTTAAAAACAAAATGGCATAAAATGTTGAATGATCAAATTCAAATGTAATATATAGATGGTGCATGACTTGGAGTTGACTATACCGGTATGACAAGGCCCAAACACTAGTGGTCCGATATAGGCGGAATGGCTTGTTGATTATTCCTTCGCTCGGACCACTATTTTGATATACGGTACATTAAGTCAACATAAAGTCATATATTATTTATTTTATTGCATAAAACACAATAATTAAAATAAAACTGATATTCAACAGGAAGAATTCCAGAAGGGATACATCAATTACCTCCCCCCCCCCCCCCCCACCCATGATCAAATATCAATCAAATAAAATAAATTACGGAACGATCGAGTCTGACCGACTCTTAGTTACAAGCGTTGTAAGCATGTATATATGCTTAAATACCACACTACTTAGTCCAGATCACTTTCAAATTGATGTCTGAAAAGTGAATATCTAACTGTTGTTTGAAAGTCATCATGTTTTCTGTGGAGACTATTTCTTCTGGTAGATTATTCCAGATGGAAATTACTCTCCTTGAAAAGAAGTACTTTCGAACGTCTCGTGTACTTTGCAACTTTTGAAGTTTCCAGGAATGACCCCGTGTTTGCTGATAATCTGCTTTTCTGAATAGTGAATATGGGTTGATGTTATAGAAGACTTTCAGTATTTTGTAAACTTCTATCAAATCCCCTCGCATCCTTCTGTGTTTGAGCGAATATAAATTTAGTATCATCAATCGATCACTATATTGATACTTCCGCAACCAGGGAATCAGTCTAGTCACTCTTCGCTGTATGTTTTCTAAAGTTCGCGACTGTCCTAATAGGTGTGGATTCCAGACGTTATGACAATATTCTATCACCGGACGAACCATGGCTTTGTATAAGTGCACTAAAGTATATGAGTCAATATCAATGAAAGTTCTGTTTATTACACCTACGATATAATTTGCTTTCGATACCACCGACTCCACATGTACATGGAAATTTAATTTATTGTCTATATATATATACGTATTCCAAGATCCCTCTCTTCTATTGATGGAATGATAGCCGGATGTTCCGTAGTGTCGGCCATATGATATGTTGTTTGAGGGTTGTTATGACCGAATGGAGTACGTGAATTTTCGTGGGGTTAAAACGGAGCTGCCAATCTAGGGACCATTGGCTTATTGAATTTATATTTTCTTGAACGTTCGTTTCCAGTGGATTTCCTATTATCTTTGTGTCGTCAGCAAATATCTGACAACTGCATGATGGAGAAGACAGTGGGATATCATTTATAAATACGGAGAACAATACAGGTCCGAGAATACTTCCCTGGGGTACTCCATTGGTGATCGCCATCCAATCCGAATAAGAAGAATTTACGTTCACACGCTGGCTCCTTCCTGTGAGGAAAGTTTTGGTCCAATTTAGAATTTTGCTACACACCCCATAAGATGAGCCGCTCATGTGGGACGGTATCAAATGCCTTCCGAACGTCTAAGTATAAACAATATCCACTGGATTTCCCTGATCTAGTTCATCTGTTAAGTGTTCTAAATAGCTATTCAGTTGTGTTTGGCAAGAGCGTTTTCGTCGGAAACCATGTTGACATTCCGTGAACAATCCATGCTCTTCCATATGGTTTAGACTTGCGTCTCTTACGAAGGACTCCATTATTTTACAAAGGATACACGTTAGACTAACTGGGTGATAGTTTCCCGGGTCACATTTTTTGCCCTTTTTGTAAAGACTTGTCACGTTAGCTCTTTTCCAGCAGTCGGGTATGAAGCTCTCTTGTAAGGGTCTGCTGAAGAGGCAACACAACGGAACACTCAATTCTGAAGCTGATTGGAAGCTTCCTGAATTTTTTCGAAAATCCTGTGCCAATGCATTCTCTTATATATGTGAGATTCACATATAGAAGGATACATTGGCCTATAATATTATCTTGACATTGCAAGACAGTGCATTATATTATATATGCGAAGCTTCCCATGGAAGTATCCCATTAATATGATAAATAAGAGAATACAGTGCTCCAACAATATTTACCTTGACATTGTATATGTATAGCTGAGCCCATGTGTATACATTGGTGCACGTACCCAGGTATCTACCAATTTAAAGTTATTTACCTTTTATCATTATAACATTTGAGACAACAGATCGGAGATCAATATATAATGGCACATGTGTGATTACATAAGGTGTTACTCTTCTCGAATTAGCAGACTTAGTTATAACAATAGTCTTGTCCCCATTCTGTTAACATTTGAGTACGACATGGGCAAAATTGTTTTGCACTGTTTAACTAACAAAATATGATTTTCTCCTCACAAAAGCTATCCTAATCTGTTTACGTGTGCTATCATAATATTTGGACTTATACCGGGGGCGTAGCAAGCAAATTTTATTGGGATGACCAGACGCCAAAGGCGTCGGTGGGGGAGAGCACGAGAGGGGGTCGCACCCTCTCAATGGGGGGGGTCCAGGGGTTCTCCCCCGGGGAAAATCTTCTGTCATTGGAAGCTTAAAGTGGCTCTCTGGTGGCTTCTGACCCATCTGACATTGTTTTCCCACCCACTACATTATCATAGATTAGATCAACATTCTATCATTTATCAATTGTAATTTCATAAAATGGTAGGCCGATTGAAAGTGTAATGAACAAATAGGTATATATGGGAATTCATGTTGTGTTATTATCTAGTCATTAATGATGTGAAATTACTCCCATAACTGGGATCAGATATTCTGAAAGTAAATATGTCACAAACAACCATGAGAAAGTAGACTACATGGATACACACATCACCATGGGTATGTATCGTGGGGTATTTATCGTGTGGGTATGAATAGTGTGGGTATGTATCGTGGGTATGTATAGTGGGTATGTATAGTGGGTATGTATCGTGGGGGTATGTATCCTGGGTATGTATAGTGGGGGTATGTATAGCGTGGTTATGTATAGTGGTGGTATGTATTGTGTGAGTATGTATAGTGTGGGTATGTATAGTGTGTGTATGTATAGTGTGGGTATGAAGGCCTATAGCGTGGGTATGTATAGCGGTGGTATATATATTGTGTGGGTATGTATCGTGTGGGTATGTATATATAGTGTGGGTATGTATAGTGTGGGTATGTATAATGTGGGTATGCATAGTGTGGGTATGTATAGTGTTGGTATGTATAGTATGGGTATGTATAGTTTGGGTATGTATAGTGTGGGTATGTATCACGGAGATATGTATGGTGTGCATGGGTATGTATCGTGGGGGTGTGCATTGCCACGATCGTCGGCGATACTTCATTAGTTTGCCAAATATTTTTACTAACCTTTGGAAAATATTGGGGGGGGGGTAAATACCCCCTTGCCCCCCCCCCCCGGTTCATACGCCCCTGACTTATACATTGGGACATTATAGTAATCAAAATTCCTATACAATTCATTTATAAATCAGATGATTAATGGAACACTACTTAAAATGACTTCCCGAAACGACATATCGTTCCACTCGCCAAAGAGTTAAAAATTAATATAAGGAAGCCCTTTCACTGAGAGTTGGGAAGTATAGTGCTCACGCAGTCGGAACATGGTTTCGAATATTGACATATTGAACGGACCCCCCATTATATTGGAACAGCACAATGCACTTCCTCCAAAATTATATGTATATATCATGTATTTTAGAAGTACATATACTCCTTCCTAATCGGCGATGGAAATTTCGCCATCACGACCCTTGGGAAATATCAGGGACTTCTATATATGTTCCCTGGAAATATTCTATATCTCAGATCATCTTTAACAGATCAGTCTGAAAATTTGGACTTCTATATTATGTTCCCTGGAAATATTCTATATATATCTCAAGTTATCTTTAACAGATCAGTCTGAAAATTTGCGTGTCGTATTCTAATATGTGTCAAATCGTATATTAAAAACTTGGGCTAAAATGAACGTAAGAGTGAAAGACAGACACAGACGACGGGTTATATATATATATATACAAAGAGACTATACATGTATACATGGTGGCTGCGGGTGGTACGAAAATAGCGGGTACGCTAAAACTATAGTACGATATATGTTCAAAATAATTGCATGCTTCCGGTATTTTCAACAGGACGTGATATTATTTCATAATTCTTTAAATTGTTCTCGATAAACTCGAAATTTGGACTTCATTCTGGTCTTATCAAACCCAATTTCAAGTTTGATATGTTTGCATGCCAGAGAGATAGTTATCTTACAAAGGTGATTCGGGTTTTGAACTTTTCGACACCTCGAAACGAGGAAAGTCCGCACCCAAAAAATTGAAAATGAGAATGTTTAACTTCTATTTTAATTTCTCTAACTAATGTAATATCTAAACTGTAAATTACTACAAATTGTAAGTTCTAGATTCTAATTGTGTTTTTTAATATGTTTGTGAATGACAGGTTGAGGTTACCAAGACCGAATTTCGCGAAACATGTTTTGAACGCTTTCGGCAATCTCAGTCTCACACGACTTCCTCGTCGAGTAAATTTTGGGCTGAAGTTTGTTAGAATGTACCATCATCCTACCAAGCCCACCCACCCTGCCATGGTTTTTTCCTATAGTGTTCTTGAAACGTGTCTCTCTGTGGTGTGATTCATTTTGGTGTGGCCGTTATTTAGTAAAGCCTAAAGGTAAAAAATTTCTAAATAACGGGAATATTAGAGTTATAACTTATATTTCTTTGAAAAAACTCAAAACAGTGGGCGACGACGGGGAAATCGTTTGATATTGTCACGCTTTCTTGTGCCGGTACTTGTAGTTGAAATGATGATTCAAATAGGCCATGAACAGTTCAACAGATGAACACTGGCAATGGGTTCCAAAGAGCTATATACTATAGCTTGTTTGGTCTATGATAACTCATTCGACCTGTAAAAAGTGAAAGGCGAAAATTCCATGCTAGGAATGGAAATCTGAAGACTCAATATTTGATTTATAGGTGCTCAAACGCCCAAGATACCATCCTAATATTATTCAACCCCAAGGAATGGGCTATATATTGTTAGTTTGGAATCTGTACCCAACCTGACGAAGAATAGGGGTGTAACGATACGTTTTTTAAAAGATCGATACATATCGCGATATATTGGAGCCGATACGATACATATCGCGATACGTATCGTGGTACAGTTATTTAGTTGACATATAAGTTCCAAACCCTCTTCCAGTCTTCCCCATACCCCATATATTGAGTAATATCAACAAAAATACACGAGTTCCTGTTGCCTATAAAAGGAAAACACGGCAAATGCGCCAATTGTCTAATAATATCCGACAACCGGAAACGAACTTAATTGCGAGGTAAACATGACATCAGAGATTCACAGCAACTGACATAATTCACTAGAATTTATACAGCGTGTATATGTTCTGTGTATCGTGGGTGTATCGTTAGTGACGATATGAACAACGTGTATCGATACTCGTATTATCAAGTGCCATATCGCGATACATCGATGTATCGTTACACCCCTAATGATGAACATGTATGTTCACAGACCCGTTTGGATTCTTGATGGTCCACTCAGGGCTGGCGGTCTAGAAAATCCAGGAGGGCTATTAATAGCCCTCCTAGATTTTCCTAGGAGGGCTATAGCCCTCCTCAACTTTTACAGTTATGATTTATTTTATCTGAGTTACTACAGCCCTTAGTTTGGCCGATGGGGTCATTGTCACATGACTCCGGTCACATTCGTAGCCAGCTTTTTAAATCGATCACAAATGAGGCCAGCTATTCGCCGGCGATCACATTCGTAGCCAGCTTTTCCAATTCCATGCTTTATATGGCGCGAAATATGACGTCATCGCGTTCGTAACTAAAATATCGACATCATGCTCCAAAACTTACTTCGTTATCAACTAATATATTGGAATATAATTCGAGCATCTAACGACATTGATTGGAAACCTCAGGTTATTAGATGAACTAATATCAAATTAAAATTTATGTTGTTTTTCATTCATCAACTCAGAAAAATGAGACTAATCTAATCTTGTTTATTGAGGCTCGCATGAATATGAAAAGCTGGCTACAAATGTGATCGCCGTAGAAAAGCTGGCTACATTTGTGATCGATTTAAAATGCTGGCTACGAATGTGACCAGAGCCTTGTGACAATGACCCCATCAGCCTTAGTTTGTCTATTTTTGATGTTGTTTAACTCCATCTAAATTAACTTTGTTATGTGGAAACAAAATGTCCAGAGTTGTGAATGTCAAATCCCCCACAGTAATTATGGTATGGTGAATATTTAATATGAACCACAAACAAAATGTAAGGGTGTTTGTAATCAACAATTTATCAGTGGTGATCCAAACAATGCAATGAAATTGGGTGAGTTTGTCAATGTTTAAAGCATTCTCTATTTTGTGTAATTTTTCATAAATTACACAATCAATAACAATATTAAATCCAGTATATTTACACATGAATACAGTTACAAATGACTGCTTTATTTCTCAAAGTAATACATATTCCATCACCGATCTAGAGCTGAAACGGATAACCGGTTAGCATCCAGTTAGCGCCGTAACCGGTTAGAAAAAAATGAACTGGACGTAACCGCATCCTGTTGTAAGTTGAATGTGAACGTAAATAATCCTCAAAATATTAGGTTAAATGATGCAAAACTAATACTAAATCCTGTGTCACCGATAGTAGAGTGCAATGTAAGCTTTAATTGGTACACGCGGTAGTATCAGATACTTAGTAGCAATTCTCAAACTGTCTGGAAGTGTCGGCGACCTTCAATCAATTCCGACCCTTTGAAGTTTTCTCTGATCTTCCGTCAAAAGCACGTGTGCAGTCACTGTGTATCAAGTCAGAATGCACACAAGAAAGTGACAACGTAAAAGTGGCGTTGTGTGGCAATGCATGCTTTCGTAACTTAATAGTTAATACTGCACGAAGTAACATGGATTCAAATTGGAATCACACCACGACATACTAAAACTGTTTTACAGTGGGGTTTATAAAAACTATGTAAGTCGACAAAGTTTGAAGATTGAGATAAGCTGCACAATGTCTTCTCTCTTCCCGTTCTTCCTCCCTGTTGTGATCTAATATGATCAATTCAATTGAGTGACCAAACAGACATCGTAGTTGAAGCAACCCAAAACATCTTTAACTTCTTCAATGATCTTCCCTTTTATCAAGGAAATTGATGCTCCATGCTACTCTGTAACTGGTTGTGCCTGTGGGACTAATTGACACTCAATTTGGCAGTAATTGCTATATGTTAAATGATTGCATACTAAAACCGAAACAGAGGTTTTTTTACCAATAAAACCGAAACATAAATTCTATAATCTCCCAACACTAGTGTCCGCGATCATGATACCGACGAATAGCTCGAATACTGAATAGGACTGCGAGTCTGACCTAACTGACCTTCCTTTTTGTTCTATAGTTATTACTTTCTTATCTTTATATATAATTCATTGGAGGATATACCAATGATGATAATGTTATATTACAGATCTTTAATATATAGTTTTGTTACTCGTTTTACCAATACCCATACTATTGTTACTCGTTTTACAAATGCCCAAACATATGCTGATCACGGCAAATAAGCGATCCCCCTGCCATTCACAAATTTCACTTGCTCACTCCCCATCACAAGAGCCAGCAAAAGAACAGTGAATGCGTGTTTTTGAATATCGTTAAATGCCTTGAATAAGGTCTTTATTTCAGCTACTATTTCTCACCTAGCTTTGTCCCTGGAGCATGGCATAATGTCGACATAATTAGTGTGAGAGAAGTCCGCTAGAAATTAGCGGTTAACCGGTTAAAATCCAGCTAACCCCAATGGTTAACCGGTTAGAAGAATGGGTCAACCGTTTCAGCTCTACACCGATCACAAGTTGGAATGACCACTTTCGCAGATTGCTGCTTCCAGTGGTTAAGTCGCTCTGTATAGATTTACTGGGTGTATGCAATTGGGGACATAGAGAATAGTTTCTCAACATTAATAATAGAAGAACACTGTAAACTAGAATACTTGGAGGTATTATATCATTATATTAAAAGATTGTCAATCGAAGTGACAAAATGAACGACTGCTACCAGCTAAATACATTTTTTCACTGATGGGAAACGGAACGAAAGGTTGAACTCAATTGAGACAGTGACATTTGGTTCTCACTATCCACACACCTGTGTTGATTTTATCCAGTGAAATATATTGTAAGCTCAATCTTATGAAGAGAAATAAGTTATTTTGTTCTTAAAATGTGTGAGAATCGATCAAAAGATCTGATTTACGAACAGTTAGTTCCAGAATTTAATGATTCCGCCATGCCCATTTGACATTACCATCAGGTCATGCATGCGCACGCTGTACAATATAATTCTTTCGAGGCAGAATTTTACTCATAAAACAATAAAATAACTAATTATAAATGTCCTATCATAGTCGATGCGGGTGAATTAAAACTCGCAGTGTCTATAAATAGAAGTGTCATGCTTTACCCGTTTGCATTGTAATCGTGACTGCTACAGGCAGGCCTCTTAATTCAGATAGTTTGGCTTTGGCAATCTGCTATGCCAACCCTTTGCCGTGGCCCAGTTTGCTTCAGAAAATGGCTTCGGCATTGCTGATTGCCATAGTCAATTATGAGGGCTGTATAGACCCTTGCAAATAGTGGGTTTTTGGTCGAATCGAATTTCGAATCGGATAGCTCTCGAAAAATTTGAAAACAAATCAAATATCGAATGAATATTTCGTAATCTTAGTCGCGTAAATTTTATGATAAAGATATTTTTCCTATTTTCGTCTGTATATCAGAATTATCTATTTAAATAAAACATTTTGTTTCTCTTTTTTTGTGAATGGTGGATGAACAATTAAAAACATAATTTGTTCAAAATATTACAAACAATTTGGAAAATACCATTTTGTCAATTTTCATCATGAATTAACTGGCGTCATGAAATTCCACACTTGTTGATGGACCATTGCCCAATTATGCTATCATGATTTTCTCAAAAATAAAATGGGTGTTTGATTGAAGTGATTTGACCTGAACTTTCGCGAACGACTTTGCAACTTTCAAACTGAGCAAATACAATCAAATAATGAAAAGAAAATACAACTAATAGGCGCACTCATGTGCCATTGTGGCGCACTGTTCAACATAATTTCGAAGTATCTTTCCATTTCCAATTGATTGTTCCCGGAATGGATTATAAAATGTTATATTCATGGTTGTGAAACATTAGGGTTAGAATACTTAAAGTTAACTTTAAATGTTTTTTGAGGGATTTCTATTTGTTTTTGAGGGAATAGATCTACTTTTATACTTCGCAGTAGTTGTTAATGTTCAAATATTACCGATAAATTCATTACGTTCATGTTGACTGTTTTGATGTAATCAAAATTACTATTCATTGTATGAAAGTCGAATCAAATTTGAATTGAATGTCGACGTCAAATCGAATAACAAAACAACTGTCGAAAATTCACAGGGGCCTAGACTGCTACCCGACTTGTTATCATACACGTTTGGGAAGAATATTGCATGACCTACATGTGTATACATTTTCGTACATGCGAATCGCAACAGCTTTTTATATATTTTATTTTTTAAATATTTTAATGTCCCAAAATGCTCTCATCATTACAGACGACAAGTGTAGTGGCAATTAAACATTTCATTGAAAAAAAATTTAGTAAAAAGAAAATAACTTAACTAAAATATTATAAAGGGAGAGAAAAAAAAAAGTTATAGAAAATAAAATAGTAGAATAATAGATAAAAGAAAAAGAAAAAGGTGGGGGAGGGGTCGGTGTGTGGAGATAAGAAAAAAAGATAGGAGGGATAAGACAGAAAGTGAGTCATGGACAGATACATAGAAGTAAAGAGTGTTGTAGTGGATACATGTACATATAATATCTTGTATAGCAATGTGTCATCCGCCATTTTGGGATGGCTACAAAATAATATTTTTGTTCTTGACCACTGGCAGAGTTTTTTTTTCTTCTAATTTTCTTTTCCTTCCGGTTTACATATTTTATATGTATATAAATAGTATTCATCTTGGCATAAGTATATTAGACCAAGCCAGTTTGTCCATCTTACATTAAAAGCTTCATATTTGTATAACTGAAATAGGCCAATCTTTCTATATTTATATAATAATCTTTTAATTCTGTTTTCACTTTAGTAAAGGTAGGAATACTGTTTTGCATGTTCGCACGATAGATATTATATTTAACAAAGATGAATAAGAAATGTAAAAAATTGATCTGTGTTTCCCTGAATTTGTGCTCCAAAAAGAACCATGCCTCGGGATAGTTCCAACTCAAAATGCAACATAACTGTTTCCATCCATAATAATTCTTAAAACATCTTCTGAAGAACCATAGGGGCTATTTAGCTTATATTTGTTATGGAGGGTCATTGGGTGACACATTGGGATATATTTTCTAATGAGGTCACCGGGTCAAATAAGAAAGAGCCAGGGACATAACTTGTCCATCCACTGTACATGTAATTCTTAAAACATCAGAACTAGGCTATTCAGCTTATATTTGGTATGGAGCATCCTTGGGTGACTGATATTCAGATTTGTTAAAATGGGGTCACCACATCAAATAGGGGTGGAGCCAGGGACATAACTTGTTCCCTCTATAGTATATCTTAAAACACCTTCTTCTCAAGAACTTGCTACTTTGACACACAGAGGAATCGATCCCGGGAAAACAAGGATATCCCGGGAAAACAAGGATGGCCAACGCGGCAACAAGTAAAATTTGTGTTTTCCGTGGCGGTGAAATTGAGTTTTCACCGCCAAAGTCCGTTTGTTAGGTAGGACAATGGAACGGTACATATCACCTATCATTGATTTAACCCAGTGAACTGGTTATTGTGAAGGGTGCTGGCAGTGGTTAAATGTCTGAGCAAACGATACACGCTGTAGTGGTGCCACCAACTGGATACCCTTGGCCAAAATACCGGCATTGTTGACAAAACATCCATCATTTTTTTCAAAAATATACACATATCGGTGGGTGCGATTGAGCCGATTCGAAGTCAAACATCTCCCAAGCATTCGATCTCGTTCTGTAAATATAAAAGTAGTTAACATATTTAACTTGGTCGCATATATCTAGAGGGGTTATTGACAAAGCGTACACGTGTTGTATATACCACATAGCTATATAACTACTATGTACATTTCCATAGCTGAATAATCCTATGATACTTGATTTGCATCTTACGGCATATATATCAACAACAATAGTGATATATGTACCACATAGCTGCACAGACATATTTTCGAACATCATATTTGAATACATTCGTATCTTGTGTTCCGCGTTGGCACTTCCTTGTCACCCGCGTTGTCAAATAATTGTTGCACCACCTTCTCGTTATGCTCAATAAAATGCTTATTTGTGGGACATTTGCACTGAAATTTTGTGAAAATGCTTGGGAGATGTTTGGCTTCGAATCGGATCAATCGCACCCACCGATAAGTGTATATTTTTGAAAAAAAATATGGATGTTTTGTCAACAATGCCGGTATTTTGGCCAAGGGTATCCAGTTGGTGGCACCACTGCAGCAGCGTGTATCGTTTGCTCAGACATTTAACCACTGCCAGCTCCCTTCACAAATCAATGATAGGTGATACGTACCGTTCCATTGTCCTAACAAACGGACTTTAGCTGCGAAAACTCAATTTCACCGCCACGGAAAACACAAATTTTACTTGTTGCCGCGTTGGCCATACTTGTTTTCCCGGGATATCCTTGTTTTCCGGGATTGGTTCCTCCGTGTGTTTGATATGTATGTTAATAATACTAGCTTGCTTTATTTACTAGCTCATTTTACCTGTATCTGTTGTTAGTTTTTACATTATATACATTAGTCCAAGTCTTCTTGTACTAAAACCAGCTAAGATATTGGGATGGCGATTTGCTGTTTTAGTCCAAGCCCGCTTGCATACCAATCCTATCACACGAGTTACGCCCACGATCTGTGGCGGGAATCTGTGGTGTATTTTACTCGATTTACCTAATGAATCAATACATGATGCTATATACATCGGAAAGAGAGACATCTTATGGTCATAATGGTGTATAATAATCTAACTTTCATGTTAAATTACGCATATAATATTCCGGTTGATCGTCACCAACATCGCTGTTTTTTCTGTTTGTTTACTTAACTGAAAGCCGAACTCAGGTTCCGAAGAACTTCGGCATTGTCCGGTGTTTGTTCTGAGTATTCTAGTTTCCGTTTCTATATATAGCGCGGGGTTTTCCGAACAAAATAGCGAAACCCGATCGTCGCAAAGTCCAGTTTCCAATGTGCTTTGAGAACAATTCCCGCACTAAAAACTTAATGACATAATGGAGGATCAGAAAGGTAGTTTTGTTGACAATTTTCGCAAGCAACTTGTCAAAATTGGAGCAAATTAGAACTCTTGTGTCTGACTTGCCATGCGTGTGATTTTCATCCATGTGCATTTTGACTTTTGTGTTGATAAAATAATCGGAGAACCGAATCACACAGTTTCGAAATATAGTTCTTCCGTTTTAGTGGGACTTTTCAAACTTAAGGTTAAAAATTTATACAAATTTTGTTTGATTTTTTGTGTGCTTAACAAGAGCAGTATATTGCTCTGTTTGCTTAGTATATATCTTAATTTCGCTGAAGTCCACCAAATGTGGGAAATGTAGCACCATATTATTTATTCTAATGGTCGTTGTGTTTACACTGTTTTAAACTTTGAGAGGGTTGTAATTCCCCGTAATTTATTTAATGTATTACATTTATATCTTCAATGTTTAATTAATCTATTTATTTTTTATTTATTGACACACATAATTACGATTACAATGGAGAATTCATCGTAATTTGCGTGGTCAGTCGAAAATCTACGGAATATTTTCAACGGAAAATGCCGAACACAGTTCGCGAGGTCAACTGAGTTCGCATACTTTTAAAAATTTGTAAACATTGCGGTAAATGTCTCTTTTCGCATTAAATTACCGCTTTCAATTCACAACTGATGTGGGTTTCAGATCAAATAGCATGTCTTCTGCAGAAAATATCCGTTTATTGTCGCAATTGTGATATTTTATTTCATATAATTGTGGTTTTATTTGAGCGGGTCAGAAACGCTTAAGTCGTGTCATAAGAATGCATGGGCCTGGAACTCGGACTAAAGACCGGCACCTCCATCCCAATATCTTAGCCGGTTTTAGTACGAGAAGACTTGGACTATATATACATGTAACTAAATGATAATTCAATTTCCTTCAATTTCCAATTAAATTTGACAAATCATTTTGAAATTTGGCACAAAAATTTCATTTTGCAAAAAAATTGGAAAGAGAAATTTGGCTCCAGCGTCAACCCTGGTCATAGGTCAATAAACAATAGCAAATCTGTATGTGTGTTATTTATATAAAATTAAATACTTGGCAGCTATTAATGGCAATTTCACATAATGTAGATTAGTGAATGAAATCTGCAACCGGTACAAATTCCGACAATGATATACCATAAACTTAGAACAAAAGTGTATGGAACTAAAACATATGATGGCGTGCTTAGTTGAATTTTGTAAGTTGTTTTATCAAAGATGCTGAAGATTGAAGATATCGCCTGTGGGCAAAGAAACAAGCAAAATATCAAGATGTAAGTGATGAAAGTCATGCTTAGGGGTGTTCAATATTTTCAGTATACTTGTACATGTATATCGCAATGCACATTTATCCAAAATGACATACATGTCTAATGACATTGTCGTGTATGCCTTGAATAAAATAACGATATGGTTTTTAAGTAATCTACAATTCTAATTACCCTCAGAAAATGTACTTATTTGTGTTGTAATTATTTTATAAAGGCACTGGACTATATATGTATGAAAGTCCAATTCTTTTTGCAATCTGGCATGAAATGTCAAAATATATTACAATACAAAATATGTTGTCAATATCCACCCCTAATCATGACTAATGATACATTTAATGAGCTAGATTAACTCTGCAAAGCTAACACCACTTTTTCACTTCTCACCTTCATCTGGTCTGTTTCTTGTTTTCATGTTATATTTACTTGTAAGTTGTAATAAATGTACATGGACTAAACCGTATTTAATAGGGTCTTACCAAATAATTAAACAGATGTGCGTATATCCGAATTAAAAATCTGGATATTGTGTCCGGTTTTCTTTTGAAATAAAGATTATGAGGAAACAACAACTACTACTTTTTTCTTGTTCTTGGTTGGTTTGGGTTTAAGTTGGTAAAACAAACTCAATTGGAAGGTAATGTTTTAGATAGATAGATAATTTAAGCGCCTGAATACACATACACATATTACAGAAGAAATTACATAAAAATATATATGCTTAATATCTATTGACCATATACTATGACATCTGGCCTGAACAATATTGATATTGTATGGCTTGGTGTTGACTGCCAAAATTGTGATACGAGGGGAGCAATAGCACCTGCCCATAGGACGGGATTACTACTCTCCTGAGGATCGCTATTTGGTATAGTGACTATAGTCAACAACAAGCCATGTAATATTTATCACATTTTATTATCCATTATTCATGATGTCCTCGGATCCTTAAAGATAAAAAAAAAGTAATGGTAATTTGCTTTCATGGTTGGCGAATAATTTTAACTTACGAACAATTTAAATGACACTGATTATCTAACAATTGTTAATGATTACTCATGCTTTACTTTCAGTTTGAAACCAAGGTTAAGAGCTGTGCTCCGACAGAATTCACTGTTCTTGTCGATGGCAAAAAAGAGAAAAAGAATGGTTATGAGGTTCTACTTGATGACACCATCCTTTTTCCTGAAGGCGGAGGGCAGGTTAGTGTTACTATTGGCAACTTTCTGACAGTCTATCCCAGCAATGTCGGATGCAAGAAAGTGGGGGGGGGGGGGTGAACTCATTTTGGAGGGAACATCAAAAATATTCAACATAGCATGAGGAAAATGTATATATATATTGTACATTGGCCTAACACTATTTATCTTGACCTTGTAGTGCATTCTATATATGGGATATTTCACAATCAAGTTGAGCACTTTTTCTCACCAACCGACAAACCACAAATAATTTTTTTCAAAATTATTTGTTCATATTCAATTTTTCAATAAGTCATAGTTGATGAAAAATATGCCATATTACCCTCTCTAGAAACAAATTCTGTATTTTATGCCTCCCAATGTCAAAATATTTCCAAGTTTCTTTGATGCAAGAAAGTGGGGGGGGGGGGGGGGGGGGTGAACTCATTTTGGAGGGAACATCAAAAATATTCAACATAGCATGAGGAAAATGTATATATATTGTACATTGGCCTAACACTATTTATCTTGACCTTGTAGTGCATTCTATATATGGGATATTTCACAATCAAGTTGAGCACTTTTTCTCACCAACCGACAAACCACAAATAATACGTTTCTTTGATATATTTTATATTATACAAGTCAACTGGAGCACATACAGTAAATATGTACTTGATATCCTTCAATATTCTTGAAATCGTTTAATTTTAACCCAATTATATGCATGTGTTTCGGAGTGGACATTTTGCATTATTGTTGAATTTAAGTGGCTAGGGAGCTCCATGATCCTTTATGGTGAGTAAAGATGTAGTGAATGTGTGAATACCCCCACTACCTGGACACAGATGTAGTAAAAGTATAGATTTTCTTAATAAATTTCATGATGCAAAGCATGTTTCAAGAGTGTTTCGGAGTGGACAGTTTGTTTGACATATTAGTTCCATGGACTAAAACATACATTGGGAAAGATCTGAATTATTGTCGTATATTTATCAGCAAGAAGGGTTACTCTTTGCTATATTAAGACAATTTTTGTCCACATGAACAGTATATATCATACACAACTGTACCCCGTTTCAGAGTGGACATCATAAAAAGCTAATTTTTGACATCAATTGTTACTACAATCAAACAAGTGTTACTCTATTATTATTTGGTTATTTTTGACACCGTTTTCTGCAGTTGAATCAGTTGGTGATTTCTAGTCTGGAAAGCAACATAATATTTTCAAATTCACAGTGCATAATTTCTTTATCTCATATGTGAGTTCTGCATTGCAAATTTTGAGAAAGCAATTTTACTGGATTTTGATGTTTGACAGGGCAAAATACATAAATGTTCTATTTATTATCTATAACATGACCATTTAAAATGTTCAGCTAAATGTACACATCGGTAAGACGACAGTAGCTGTCCTATAACACTTTAAAAAGTCTGCTTTATTGAATGTTTAGGATTGGTAGGTCATCCGCCTTTATTCTGGATTACAATCAGCTTGAATCAAGTCTTGAACTAATGTTTTTAATTATGCATCATTACAGCTTTCCATTTTGTGTAGCAGAATTAAATAAGGTATAATGTACTTCAATTTATTAAATATTAGACTGATTTTGTTGTACTTTTATGTTTTAGCCAGATGACAGAGGAACGGTAAGTCCACATAATACTAACAGACTTTCCTAATGATGTATTTCCTCATGAACCACTTTCTTGATAGTCATTCAAATCAATTCATGAAAACAACAGTGATACTAAATAATACATGTGTAATATTAATAGACAAATTTAGTTTAATGATAATTGTGGCATTATATTAGCAAAGAAAGAGTATAATTAAATTATGACTTAAATCAAACAAGAGTAGCACATTTTTAACCCTTTCTGTACTAAATACTCACTGATGTTTAGTTATCACATAGCAAATGTTTAGAAATAAGTTCAAAATTGTTGAACTTATTATCTGAACATTTCCCTCCAATAAATAGGACTTGTTCTGCACTCTTGTCTGCTTATTTTTCCGAAATACCCCTCCAGATGAATAATAGACCATTCCAATGGATACTTTTATTCTTTAATAACTGTGTGGGAGAATCCATTCAGTATAGAAAGGGTTCAATATGTGCAACAGTTCTCTGTTCCTTCTGTGAATTTGTAACAAACCACGAACTTGTTGATGGTTTCGTTTGATATTCTTTTTTTGTAGTAGGTATCTCTGGCCAAGTAAGAAATAAAGAGTGATATTGTACTAATGTTTATCAGGATCATGTAAATATCTCATCTTGTTTGCAGATCAACGGAATAGATGTTTATAAAATAGTTAGAAAGGCGGGTGATGCTATCCATTACACACTCTCAGAATTGTCGCCCAAACAAGATGTCAAACTGGTTGTCGATTGGACGAGAAGATTTGATCACATGACTCAACATACAGGTAAGTTAGATAAATGGAAGTATTATGGACATGGGTTGTTTGAACCTCCAAACTATGTATATGTAATTGAAGGGAAGTTATATTAAAACACTGCACAGACGATTTCCTACCGACTTGAAATAGCATTTAAATTTGAGATCGTTCTTGTTATGCCAGTCTGAACTTTCTGTCAGACTGTCATTTGTGATTTTTATCCGAAAATGGCTAGATCGAAATTATTATACCCCCCCCCCCGCAACGAAGTTAGGGGGGGTATACTGGAGTCAGCTCGTCCGTCTGTCCGTCGTCCGTCAGTCCGTCGAGCCATGGACACAAATTTGTCTGGAGTTTTTCTGTCGTTTTTTGATAAATTTCCTTGAAACTTGGCACAGACATCAATCACCATGGGAACCTGTTCACCTGCGATTATGACGTCTGTCGGACCTTTTTTGGTGGAGTTATCCCCCTTTTTTGACTTAGAAATTTTTCGCAACATGTATACTTTTGTCCGAGCTTTTATTCCCACATTTTTAGGTCAATTATTTTAAAACATGGCACAGATATTTAGTACCATGGGAACTTGTGCACCTGCGATTATGACTTCTGTCCGACATTTTTTGGTGGAGTTATTCCCCTTTTTCGACTTAGAATTTTTTTCGCAACATGCATAATTTTGTCCAAGCTTTTATTCCTACATTTTTCGGTCAATAGGTTTAAGATTAGAGTTATGGTTGTACACCTGCAATGGGAACTGTTCTTTTATTATTTTAACTAAATGTTTACTGACATGTGAAACATCTTAATATTTTAAAAACAGGGGGGTATCCGTAGTCCCATTGGGAAAGTCACACCTCTAGTTTATACTCAATTTGTGATATCAAATTAAATTTACATGGAAGAGATGAGTTGTTAATATGTCTTACGGTATGTGATATACATGTATAGACAGAACTCAACATGCATCTTAATCGAGAATGTTTTATTAAATGAGTTGCGGATGTCGCAAGGATATATTGCACGAGAGGAGAGCTTGAGTGAAATATAACAATACTCAAGCCTTGAAATAGTGTGTCTGTCATTCGCAGAATGAGGTCCCCAGAAGGTGAATTTAGTGATGCTACCCCGCATAGCGGGCTAGCATCACCAAATTTACCCTCTGGGAACCTCATTCTGCAAATGACAGACACACTATTTCAAGGCTTGACTATACTAATATACTATAAGTTCAATAAAATATTGGAAATTATGATAAAAAAGTTGTGTTCTGTATTTACCATTATCGTCATCTAAGTCCAATGACTTTTGGCGACAACGTTCGAACGATATATTTTGTCTTGTATTCAGTATGTGATATACAACAGTATGTATTCAATGGCTGTGATTCTGTTGAATACATGTGCCTCACGGAAACTGGTGTGGAATAAACTGTAGCTTAACCCTTTCAGTGCCAAGTCCGATTTTTGTATCAACCCATATTTCCTTGATCATTTTTCAAGGAAATATGGGTTGATACAAAAATCGGACTTGGCACTGAAAGGGTTTATAATGTAAAATTCATTGAATGAAGCACTGAAGAAGGCCTTCGGTTGAACTTTCTGCTTAAATGAGCATTGTTTCTACTTTGTTGACGACCCCGTCCCATATTTGGACAATAAACCCATATGGATCCTCCATGGAAGATTTCTGATAATTGGCCATAAACTTTAACTTATTCTGTTTGTGCCAGACTGAACTCTCTGGCCTCATTTTCTTCTCGAACCAGAATAAGTAATACTATGACTTCGATATTTCATTCCGAGCATATAAAATATGTGTGGAATATTCAGATAATAAGTTCAACAAATGGCCTATGTAGTTCCTTTGACCCTTTCACAACTGGAGCGTCCTGAAATTTAGCGAAAACCCTGTGCCAAATGCATTCTCTTATATAAGCAAGTCTCCCATAGGGGGCCTTGCATATATAAAAAAATATATTGTCCTAACAGTATTTACCTTGACCTTGTAAGCCAGTGCATTCTCTTATATATGCGAGGTTCCCTATAGGAGACTCACATATATAAGGGAATGCACTGGCACATAATCTTCAATGTCATACCAGCGCAGCGCCCATCATGAGAGGGTAAAGAAAATTTCAGATAATTAGTTCAACAAATGGCCATAGGACGTTTGTTGATCTTATTATCTGAACATTTCCCACCAACAAATCCTTCTGAACTTGTATAATCTGTTAATCTGTCTGTCATCTACTTATATTTCCTGATCATCCCTCCAAATGAATAATAGACCAATCCAAATGTATACTTTTATAACTGGGTGGGAGAATCCATTGAGTAAACAGTAAAGAAATGGTTGTAGGTTAATAAGTATCGTTGACCAAGGGTCACAACTTTGTAGAGTTTTGCATTTCCATGTATGAGCAGACAGCAGGAGATATCAAACTCAGTGATGGCAGTGATGATAAGACAAATACTTAACTACTGTATCATTAATTTTTTTCCTTTTGTCATTACAGGGCAGCACCTGATTACAGCTCTGGCGACTTCCATGTTCGGATACAACACAACATCATGGTACATGTCATTTTAGTGTTACATACTCTTTTTAGCTCAAAAAGGTTTTTTCTAAATCCTTTGTGTCACAGCCATCATCATAGGGCTGATATTTCAATCAACTCCATTTAGGGTCCAAGGATCTGATAGGGCCAACCATGGGATGAAAATTTTAATTTTTTACCTGAAAGATGCCATTTTCTTACTTCTAGAACTGAAATCAGGAACCTTTTCTCTCCAGAAAAAGAACAAAATCTCTTGAATTTCTCACTCTCAAGCAACAATGAACAAGATCAGGTGTAGTGTTGAAACGATTAGTGAATTTCAGAGTCGACTAGTCGAGGCCCAAAAGTCGCGTTGCGTCGACTAGTCGGTACCCGATATCAAAACTTTCAAACATAACATTGTACGGAAAATTCATCGTACATGGCGTACACTGATGACTGATGCAATGGTGTTCTATTGCGTTGCGCATTTCCCTGCATGGACACCAATTTATTTGGGAAATAATACTGTAAACATCTTGATATTTATCCAACACACTGAATGTAATTATATAATTAGACATGTGGTGGATAATGATTAGATACACAATCATTTATACAGGTTTTAAATTTAATATCAGCGTTCAAGATTATTTCGTTTAGTCACGTGATCACCAATAAACCGGTGTCACTATAAAATGTTAATGTTCCGACTAAATACGCCCTATAGTATAGGCTACGTTGTAGAATACGATAGCCAGTTCTTAATGTCAGTATCATTTATATACGGTAGCACAAATGACGTCACCTTAAGCGACCTGCACCCAGCGTCGCATCATAATCCGACGGTGCGAGATCAATGGAAATATACACAGTGTCTGTATCAAAGCAGTCTCGGACAAACTACAAAGCCGCGTCAATCATTGCCATCATGTCTTTGACCTCAAACGACGAGTGAGACATTGTGTTGTCAATTTCATTCGTCCAATTAATAGTCGGGTCACCGGTCCGTGTGTGTCTATACTAGTAACACTGTCAATTCCGGGTGCCACCAAACGTTATACTTACCATAACTTACGCGCAGTTAACACCGTTTATGCCGGAATCGATCTTGAAAACGTTATACATGAAACTAATACACTATATTCCGACTAGTCGACGGCAAAATTCAGAGTCGACGTTCTGACATTTCAGCGTCGTCTACGACTAGTCGATTAATCGTTTCAACCCTAATCAGGTGAAATTTTTTTTTGTCATCTCCAATGGGTGAGACGTAGACTTCAGGCCTGGGTTTCATTAACCACCACCACTATGAATGACCAAATTGAGCTATCGGATGAAAGTATAGATCTTTCCCCTCAAGTTGCATCACTCTACATTTCCGCAACCCGATGACAGCAAATTTTATTTTCAACTGATGTTGTTCCATATTACCAACCATGATGCGAGGAGGCTTTCTTTATATTTTGAACACAGTGCTCTGCACAATTTCATAACTCATAATTGAGAGATAGAGATAACCGGTCTGAATATCTGCCAGCCAAGACAGTCAATCATCATGAGATATTTTGTGTTGTGTTTCTGTTTTAGCAAATATGATTTTCAAGTATTTATACTAGCTTTCCATACTGGTAACCTACGGACACACATATAATAATACCATCATGCCCACCCTTATAATAAACCTTCAAAGCTACATTTTTTTGGGGGGTTTTAACTCAAATGTGACACCAATTTCTTGCTTGTTGAGAAGCAGTGGCAAAATCAATAATTTGTGTTGACATGTCAACATAGTATTTCACATGGAAATCAACCAAAATAGAGTCATATGATAATAGAATATGAAATTTGTGTTTCTGACATGTGAAATTTATGAAACATTTTTCTTCTCTTCCAGGAACTTAGGCTCAAAGACTTCCTTCATTGAGCTTGATGTTGGATCTATGACCAACGATCAGATATCTGAATTGGAAACGGCTTGTAATCAGAAGATTCGAGACTGCGTGAAAGTCCACACCCATATATACACCGATAAGGACCACCCCTCTGTTATCAAGGTGAATCTTTAGTTGTCCCTCAAAAAATGTTTCAGGAGACTATAGAAATGAGCAGTGTCAGTCCATCCATAGTCTGGTCATCTTTCCGTCCGTCTGAAACTTTTGTTGTCCAGGTGATAAGGCCACATTTAAAAATATATTTGTTTCCCCTGACTGTACCCAAAATTTCAAGAATGAGTAGGTACATGTAGGTAGGTAGGATATTTAATTGTTTTTCCAATTACAAATAGTCACTGGACTGGATAGGTTTAATAAAGGTTGATATTAAAAATTTGATCTATTCATCTCAATATCATAAGTCATGTAGCATATATCTTTGAAGATATGTTAAAGAAAAACAAATTCAATACATTTCATATTATTTCAATACATGGGTCTGTTAGCATTTTTCATTTCCGGACGATAACATTATTAAGTCTGAACTGAATGTAATGAACTTTGGTATGTGGGTTTACAAGAACAAAATACAGGTAAAGTTCGAATTTGGGTTCTGGCTGCCAATTTTCACCAGACTTATGGCCATTTTTGTTGGAATTTCCACTAAATTTTCATTTCGTCATAATAACGAGTAAGTCTTAACTGATTGGAATGAAATTTAGTATGTCAGTTTACTAGCCCAAAATACAGGTCAGGTCGATTTCGGGTTCTGCCCGACAATTTTCTCCAGAGTTATGGCCCTTTTTGTTGGACTTTTCACTCAATTTTCGTTTCCGGATGATAACTTTGGTAAGTCTGAACTGAATGGAATGAAATTTGATTTTGAGCGTTAACGTTGCACTATCACATCAGTTGGGCCTTTGTTCATGACTACCTTTTGGACAAACAATGTGCGTATTTTGCCACACCCTAGCGATGCTCTTGTTTTCTATATTTTCCAAAGATATCAACAAGTTATTGGACTAATGAGCTATCCCAAGCTATTGGACTAATGAGCTATCGCAACAACTCATCTTGCAGAACACAAAAACTGGTTATCGAACTGGCTTGTTTTAAAGGAGCTTTTGTTGTTCAAACTTCACAACCTCGTAAAATGGTGACCGAAGTCACATGAACACATACCTTATTTATTGTCATATTTTTATGGGGACGGGATTCATAGTGAGCTAGAAAAAATTGATACATATCTTTTTTGATTGAGTTATTTATATTGTGCAGAAAACGATGAATACTCACTTCAATGTGATATGTCTTTTTTGAGCATTTTTTATGACCTTGGTTCCTCGCCCTGTTTATGCTGTTACACATTTGATGGCAAATAAGAGTATACTATGGAATGGTCTATTATTCATCTTGAGGGATGTTCAGCAAATATAAGCAGCCGACAGCCAGACAAATACATGTAGATTAGGCCAATATAAATAAATTACTAGATTTACAGCCAACTTTTTCATAGAAATGGGGCGGGAGGGCAAATTATTTTTTTTTATTTTATTCTTTCTTCCTAACATAAAGTTCATAGACAGCTCTAGTCTTCTAGACATTGAAGCAGTATCCTAACTTATATGATACAAGGTGATTTAGATTGTCCAATTTGATCAAAATAGACTGACTAATGGGTCATTGTAATCTAATTTGATTGTTAAGGCAAGAATAAAATTTACATATACATGTAAAGAGATATCCAAACCAAAAAAAATAATTTGGAGGTAACTAAAATAGGGTCGTGAAGGGAAATGGCCTAAGAAATGGGAAATTAACTTAATTTCTTAGGCATTTTTTTTATATTGGGCTTAGATTCCAATTTCTTAGGCATATTTTTATATTGGCCTTAGACAAGTGCAGAAGGTTTGTTTCTATTCATTGATGCGAAATGTTAGACTGTTTAACTTATTATCTGAACTGGGAACTGCTCTTTAAATCGTATTTAGTAATCAAAGGGATAAATTATCAGAATCATATCTCTCATTTGTTGATTAACTTACTGCATTTTATCTCTTTGATCATCATTGGTCTATTAATGCCTGTTTCCAGGCAAGATCGAGAGGACTACCTGCTGACCATGTTGGACCAGTACGTCTAATTGAAATAGAAGGTGTGGATGAAAATCTGTGCTGTGGAACTCATATGGCTAATCTCAGTCAACTCCAGGTATGCCTTCCATACATGTTTGTGCTATCTCATATAATAAGAGCTAAGGCCATGCAAAGTTAATTTCCCATTTCTTAGGCCAAAACATTTTGAAAAGTATAAGATCGTGGTTTAATATAATGTTTTATTTCTGAAGCACATGCCAATGAAGCATTCTGCCTCTGTATCGGCTAGCTCTGAGTATAATTTCAGTTGCACACTGTTGCACACTGTTGCACATGGCCATTATTACCCGAACAGATGTTTATAAAAGTTAGTTGATAGATTTCATGTGATTTATTTTGCCAAAAATTACCCTATAAAGTATGATTGATGTTTATACACCCATATTTTGCCACGCCCTAGCGATGCTCTTGTTTTTACTGAGTTTGCAGATGCAATACAATGCGTGTTTAACCACATTCTTGAACATAGTTACCAATTACAAAAAGAATTGGAAATTTGAATTGGTAAATAGGTCTGTTTGATCTCACTGGTATAAAAAATATGTTGTACAATTATTTTGTACCGATTAAAATGTTTCCAACAGATTGATCACGAATAAAAAAGTTGTATGCATGGGGATATTTAAGTTTTTTCAGTGTACTGTGAGTAATGAAAAAAAACATGTTGTTTGATGACACAAGCTGAGTAAGGCGACGTTTTTTTGATTTTGTGGTTTACGGATCCGCTGACCGAGTGGAAAACCCCCCGACCTAAAAAATAAATTGTAAAAAAAAAAAATATTTTATATTTTCCGCCGACCCACATATTTGGGTCCAAACGTACATATTTTTATTGAAAGATTGACGATAGGAACTCATTTTTACGCCATCCAATTCTATTTTGGTAAACCGGTTTTCCCATATATCTATTTTTAAACGGAATATTTTCACTCGAGCGGTGGCGCTACGTACTATTTAGCGCACACCAACCTTCCATCTCAAAGGTACGCCAAAAAGTGGCTCGAATATTGAACGAATAAATCGCATATTGATTGTCAAAATTATATTTGTACAACCCCTCCCCTGGTGACAGTCTCCCATCCTTTCCAATTTGTCGAATGAAAACAATCCGGGGAAATGTTCCGGTGCATGTTTTTATATACCCGTTTATTTAATAGTGAATTACCTCCCTTCCAAACCTTGGAAGTATATTTCTGTAAATCCAAAATCGTTCGTCGTTAACATTTATACAAGCGGCAGCTTGTTTGTAAAATAAATCAAGGGTAGAAATTAAATGTCCCATTGATAAACCCGACATACAAACATGTATGTATCCCTTCATTGTATTAAAACGAACTTGTGACATGTGTTTTGTTACTTTTGTCCCCAAAAACAACCAATTATTTTTCACACTTTTTCAGTGGATGTGTTTTCATGGTGGGGAGTAGTTCAAAATTGACTATACATTGAATTTATCTTTAGTATCCCGTAGATTTTCGACTAGGTGGAGAGAAATTAAAGCTAAAAAATGTGTTTGTAAAAGTATTTCTGCAAATGGGGCACCTCATTTCTTTTCTTTATATATTAATACTGCAGAAATGTAGGCCTAATGCAAACAAAATACTTTGATTAATATGGGAACATGTCACTTTGTCCCTGAGTCACTTCGTTCCTATTATATAACTCACTTCAAACCTGAGATATATCTACCGGCTTGGGGATTTATGACTGATTTAATTAGTGAAATTATTAAAGGCAGTTTATTAACAATTACACAAGAATATACACAAAACATTAATTTAACATAAATATACAATAAAATCGCGCTGTTCTTTGTTTCTCTGTTGATTCTTCTTTAATACTAAATTTTTCAGTTTTTATTTTTTTATTTGTTTTCGTCCTACCCAAGTTGATTATGGCAGAAAAAATCCGTAAACCACAAAATAAAAAAACCGTGGCCTAACGGTGAGCACAAATTATATTTAAATTAAATAGCTTCAAAAGGTAGTGCTGTTATTATTATATTATAAATTGCTTCTTTTCCCCACAAACGATGCAAGGAAAAGTTGCTTTAAAACCATTTTCACTTAGGCCAAAGCGAAAAATAGGTGTGTTTCCACTCCCATCCATAAAAAAAACAGGGGCGGGGGGGGGGGGTGGCTTTTCACTTTATTTTTTTTTTTCACTTTATTTTTTCGCGGGGAAATTCAAATATCATATTTGTGCTATCTTTCTAATAATTATGTCATTTATGAACTTATTGTGAAGGCTAACAATGTATGTACTGAATTTCAGTGCCTTGTATTTAATCTACATGTGCAAATTGTACATATGTTCATTATTATTCAATAAAACAACTAGTTTCAATATTTACAACAGTGTAGAATAACTTTCCACATAATTGGGCGTCAAGGCCTTTGGGGTGATTCTTTTCATAGACTTGAAAAAAGGTGTTGCAGTGGGGAACCTTTGTCATTTTGTTTCTGCCTTGCGCCATGTGTATGCATTTAAAAAACTTAAGTGCCAACACGCTGCTGGCACTTGTTTGGGACGACATGTTGACACTATTTCCCGGATGTTGGCAAAATTGTTTTAGATCTTCCGGTAAATATACACTCCGGCTTCCGTTCGGTAAATTACCGTAGGCCTATATCATCCGGTTGTTACAGTCCGTTCTTTTCAGACACCGTTGGAAGTTTTGGGACAGATGTATTCTTTGCGATTGCGTTCGTGTAAATATTGTGTAGCATTATTTTGCCGGTATATTTGGGCATGTCGTTAGTTGACGTACATTAATAATGCGGTCATAAACTCATCACCCTAATGCCGCCATGGAGCTTCATTTTACAGTGTGTCTGAAAACCACGTGCGCGTTTGTTTTTGTTTACAATCTGTTGCTATATCGGTCACAACACGGAATTTTATTGTCAGTGGGTCGATTTAATAACCAAATAAGGAGACAATTTTAGTATGCTTGTTTATGTGAGAGGTCTATATATAACAATATCAGATTCTCACTGTATTTCTCTTTTCAGTGTATCAAACTCTTAAGTGTGGAGAAAGGAAAGAAAAAGAATACATGTAATTTGAATTTTGTTGTTGGAGAGAGAGTTCTTCAATACTTGAGTCGACTACATGAAGTGGAAAGAGCTATGACTGTCATATTGAAGTAAGCCTAATGATGTAGATGAGTATACATAATGACAGTGTGGGAAAAAGTCTCAATGAGCACAAATGGGACAAACTTTGCTTCTACAATACAGTGGTAATTAACTTTAAAAAACGGGATGTATTATCTTAATAGTCCATCCGTCTCGATTTGTTTGTTTCCCGATGATAACTTTAGTAAGTCTGAACTGAATGGAATGGAATGTAATTTAGTATGTGAATTTACTAGCCCAAAATACAGGTCAAATTTGGGTTCTGCCTGCCAATTTTCACCAGTTATGGCCCTTTGTTGGAATTACCACTGGCCTGTTTTGCCACTCCCTAGTGATGCTCTTGTTATGCATCTGATATGGAAACTGTTTCCGCATTCCTGTTCGCTCCATTGACTACTGTATGACATTCATTCTCTTTCCAAGTTGAGCTACAGTGCCATTGACACTTTCCTTTATGAATAAGTCAGTCAGTAGTATCTTCAAAAGCTCATGGCAGTATGGAGCCTTTAGTATACCTAGTATTCATGCCTTTGTCACATTCCTACCCTATTCCAGGAATCAACATAGGTCCATAGAGGCATAGAGGTACATTATGTGGACTATATTCCTCATAATGATTTGCTGAAGTCATCGAAATTAACACTTCTGAGTTTGGGCAGCTTCGGGGACAAAAAGGGGCCTTTTTTGTTACAGTTTTTGTATGAATATTGGACAGGAAATTTTGATAAAGAAAGAATGTTTAAAAAAAAAAAATTCTGATTATGCATGTTTTTATATCCCTCCTTACAAATTACTAATATATTAATTTGGAAGTTCAAACAAACCATATCATTTAAATATATCTTTCATTTGCAGAGGACCCCTGGAACAACATACAGAATTGGCCGAGAAAGCTGTGAAGGGCTACAAGATGGCAGAAAAGGTTGGTATATCTACATGAAAATATTGAAGATAATCAAAGCTGAATTGTTATCATATGATGAATTGATACTATATAATATAAAACGAGTTTGGTCTGAATTATTACATTCTTTAATTAGTCAAGTTCCACAAATTTTGAGCTTGTCTGCATTGTAACTCAAGAAAATATCTGACTGCTGATTTGACTAATATTTGACATGTGAGATTTTCAATATTTTGAGTCCTTCATAAGTTGAATTTTGATATGATATCAACTCTTTTACTTGAAAGAACAGTCGCAGTTTAATATTGAGATTCCAATAAAATTCTTTTTATGTATACCCATACCATGTATGGTATGCAATAATGCCGACATCCAGATCAACCATCTGACGTTTTGTCCTTCCATCCGTCCATCCGTCCGTCCGTAGACACTTGCTATCCGACACGATTACTCAAGCATTTTTAGTCGGTCCTTTTCAAATTTTATTTGCATGTTTATGATGACACACCCCTCACCTGTATAGTTTTTGGTATCGATCGGTTGATCAGTTTAGAAATGATTAACACTTTCCAGCCATACATGGTCATGTTCTATCCGATGCCATAACTTAAGTATTTTTTGTCGGATTGTGTTCATATTTTATATGTAGGTTTATGATGACACACCCCTCAACTGTATAGTTTTTGGTATTGAACGGTTTAGAAAATAATTAACCCTGCACACAAATGCTATCTGATACATCTAAGTCAAACAGTTTTCTTCTGATCTGCCTCATATTTCTTACCTAGGTTTTTCTTAGCACGTTCTTCATCTGTATGGATTTTGGTATTGTTTAGTTGACCCTTTCCACTCTTGTTTTTAAATATAATTCATCCAAGCTGCGATGTGTTATTTTTCATCTGATTGCGGCCACATTTGGTACATGTGGTCCTCACCCCAAAATACAGATCAAATTAGAATTTGGGTTTGATCTGATATATTTTAACAGAGTTATGGTCCTTTATAATTCAAGTAACTGATAATGTAATTAATACACTGTGAATTTTAAGAGAAAATCACATTCACACAGAGCAGTGAATTATTAGATTCTAAGTTTATAGACATAATAGACCAGTACTTGGCCAGCTAGCAGCACTTGTTCACAGACATTAGACACTGTATCTTATCTTAGAAAAAAATTAACCCACCCATTCCATACTTCAATCATATGATGTCATTGAAAATGATTAACCCTCTCCACACATGGTTTTGATGCGTTTCATTTGATCGTTCTCTGATTCTATGTCCAGGTTTATGGTGATCCACTTTTCACTTGCATGGATTTTGGGATTAAAATTAAACCATTCCATAGACACATGACATCCGATAGGCAGATATTAAATTATACCTTTCACTTTGAGCCAGGTTAAGTAAGGATTTCTAAAAACCACCAATTGAATATTCATCATTAGAGGAAATGTCTTATTTTGAAATTCCCTCCATTGCATTTGGGCTTCAGGATAATAATAACGTTGCTTGTATTCTTGAGACTGACTTATTGTATGGGCTTCTAAATCCAATTACATGCTTTTTATTGTGTTGATCAGTTCATTAATGTGGGTAAGATTAACCCCTTGCTATCTGATTTGATAACTCAAATATTTTTCATTGATTGTGTTTATATTTCATGTCATGGTTTATGATAACACACACCTAACCTGCATAAAGAGTGTCATTTGGTTTATTTGCTTTAAAATATTAACATCCTCCACCAATCTTGTTGACACAATGTGATAACTAAACATTTTTCACCCAATCGCTCTTATAATCACATCCAGGTTAATCATTCTTCACCTGTAAAGCTTTTGGTATCGATTGAATGGTTTTGAAAATACTAACCCTAACTTTAATCATATTTCTGCTGTTTATAGACTTTCCAATGATCAGCTTAGAAGAAAATTAACCCACCCATTCCATAGACATGCCGTATGCTATCCAATGGAATGACTCTAGTATCTTCAATCTGGCCAGTCTCATATCTCACCTCTAGTTATCTCATAATTTTGCATTAAAATATTTTATATCCAATCAATATCAATCATATTTTACTAAATTTTGTAACTATTTTATCTTTAACTGCTATGTATGGTGCTTCTGCCTGACTACGGACTGAGCTTAATTAGCTTTATCACTCTATAAGACATATCTGTTTTAGAGTGACCTAATAGGTTGAAATTGAATGCCACATCCATGTTCATATGGAAGGTGCCCAATAAGTTTTATGCCACTTGTGAACTTAATAGTAAGGTGTGAATTGTTGAAAAGGTTGGTGTAAGGATTTATGAAAATAGCTGATCGCTATCGCCAAGGTATGGGTTAAACATCTTATGGGTTAAACATCTGCTGATCCTGATCGGCCTCTCGTTTATGGAGTGTTGCTATTTTCCCCACAGGTTGCCTACAATGTTTTAAAGGATCTTGTGATACTTGAGGTACAAAACTACAAAATGAAGGATCATGATGACAATATATTTATCTATCACAGGTATGTGTCATTATTAGAAAGGGCTGTTTCAAAGCTTCACTGAGATGTGTGCAGTTGGTTTCAATCTTTATCATTCAGAGTGCATATTCATATTGTCATTTTGAAGAAACTAGTGTTGTAATATTGATCAAATTGTTTTGGTCTGGGAAAGAAACCAATGTTTGCTTTTTTAGGTGCACTTTTCAATGCACCCATTAGTTTGATTTGAATATACTGCTTCATTTCTGGAACTTAGATGGGACTTAATGAATTTGAACGATTTTCGATGAAAAACTTGGCCACTGGCAGCCAGCCATGTTGTATTTTATTTTTTACATGACTAAATCCTTTGGCACACCCTATAGACCACATCCCTCGACCGATCATCACCAAACTTCATATGGATCTTCAGGGTGACCTCTAAATGGGAGCCATCAATTTTTCCTGAAATTTGGTAAAAAAAACATGGCCACCAGCAGCCATTTCATATACACAACACAATCCCTTTACTGAAACTTTCCTTCTTCTTTTTCATTCTATTGTTGACTCAGCATAAAATTAACACCTTTCCAGGTTGAGCTACAATGTCATTGACACCTTATTATGTTGTCAGTCTGTCCGTCCGTCTGTCTGTCCGTCCGTTAACATTTTTGGTTTCCGATCGATAACTTCAGTTTGGATTATTTTATCTGAACCAAAGTTGACATGTGTATTTCCCAGCTAAAGATACAGGCCAAGTTCGAATATGGGTTCCGTCCAATTATTTTTACATGAGTTACGGCCCTTTTTCGACTTAGAATTTGACCGTCTGTTAACATTTTTGGTTTCCGACCGATAACTCCAGTTTGGATTATTTGATCTGAACCAAAGTTGGTATGTGTATTTCCCAGCTAAAGATACAGGCCAAGTTCGAATATGGGTTCTGTCCAATTATTTTTACATGAGTTACGGCCCTTTTTCGACTTAGAGTTTGACCGATTTCATGAAATTTTGGTTTCCGACCAATAACTCCAGATTCGATTATGTTATCTGAACCGAAGCTGGTATGTCTGTTTCTGAGCTAAAACTACAGACCAAGTTCGAATATAGGTTCTGTCCAAATATTTTCAGATAAATTACACACATTTTTCAATCTTAGAATTTGACCGCATTTTGGCATTGAAATTAGGGGTATATCAGATATTCTTTGCAAGCTAAACTTATTATTTTATTTTGCGGTAGTACAATTCAAAATGGCTAAAGGGCGTATTTTGCCACGCCCTAGCGATGCTCTTGTTTAAATGGTCATGACTGTCAATGTTGAAATAAGTCATCTATACACCACTTAATTTGTTTCTTAATTGTTCTTTACCTGCATAACTTTTCCTTTTTCTTTCGCAGGAAGGAAGCAGATGACAATATACTGAGTATGATTGCCAATGAAATGGATCAGGTAATTATCAAATCTCTGTTTATATATATGACACAGATAATTGTTTCTATAATTTTTTTTTTAATTTAACAGAATATATTTTTATTGTCAATGAAATGTATCACTTTAAATATGATAGTTTGGCAAAGCACAACTAGGGCACTTTGTAAGAATCCAACTGTTGAAGCACGATGGCATTTAATGTGGTGAGCCAAAGCTGTGTGCGCTGCATGTTGAAAACTATTTCCCATTTAACTCTTCCATAAATACAGCTCCCTGAAATTTTGCGAAAACCCTGTGCCAATGCATTCTCTTATATATGCGAGTCTCTCATAGGGAGCCTCACATATATAAGAGAATACATTGGCTTAACAATATTTACTTTGACCTTGTAAGCCAGTGCATTCTCTTATATATGTGATGCTCCCAATGGGAGACTCACATATATAAGAGAATGCACTCACTGGCACAGGAACTTTAATTCTGCACCAGCACAGCTCCCGTCAAGAAAGGGTTAGGCTCTAAAACACAGATATATCAACAGTCCTCATAATTGGCTATGGCAATCAACAATGCCGAAGCTATTTGCTGAAGCAAACTGGGTTGACATAGCGAATGCCAAAGCCAATCAATCTGAATAAAGAGGGCTGTATCAAAGTTAGGCTTCCATAGGGAGCCTCGTATATATAGGAGAATGCATTGGCCTAACATTATTTACATTGACCTTGTAAGCAAGTGCATTCTCTTATATATGGAAGGTCTCTTATATAAGAGAATACATTGGCACAGGGTTTTCGCAAAAGTTCAGGAAGCTCCAGTCATGAGAGCCCACATTTTATCATGCCACATCTCGATCACTGATATGTACCTCTTGTTTCTCTTACCTTATGGCATGAATCCTTAGCAAAACTGTATCTTAATAATGGCTCTATATTTTAGAATGTGATTTGCTTCCTAACCTGCGGTGATGATAAAGGAACTGGAATGTTCTTGTTGTCTGGTGATGATGAACTTCTCAATGAACTTGGTCCAAGGTTTGTATAAAAACAACACTGAATTTTCTTGTACTTTGAGATTGTCACAGTACTAGCCAATGGGTTTTCTGACATTGAGAATGTGAGCTACATATAACTGAAAATTTTCAGAGTTGTTTTTGGAGAATTGCCAATTTAGAAAGCAGCTGGCATCTTTTTCAAAATTATTGCTGATGACTTATTTGAATGTTTTCAGTGTTTATCTGACGGCATTTCCAATATTTTCTATGTTAATAATATAATAGACAATGGATCTAACATAGATTAATTTACATTGATAGCAGTGAGGTATCTCAAACATGATTCATCAGATCTTAATGAAATTTTGTTTGGACGTTCACCATCATGACTGTTCAAGAGGGGCAAATGACATTGTTCGCCTTTTCCATTCTAGAGTTATCCTTCTTTGTTTATCTTGAAAACTTGTTTTTTTTTATTTTCCGCACAGATATCTCAGCCATTGTTCGTCAGATGATAAATCCCAATAAACCAAACCAAAATGAGTCTATATAAAATATAGAACTGAGATATTGTTTTCAACTTCACACATTTTGTTGTTACCTATATATGATAAAAATGTCCAGAAAGGACATATTATAATAGTACATTGCGTATTTTGATCATTTTCAGAATTGCGAGTCAAATGGAAGGAAAGGGTTTCATCAATAGAGGTCGATTCAAGGGGAAATGCAATAAACTGACCCAGCGTGTGAAGGCTGAGAAACTGCTCAGAGAATACATCAAAGAGAAAACAAAACGAGCAGAATCACAAACATTAGATGTTGAGAAATGTGATGAATAAATAACTCTATTTTACTATCAATGACTTACATGATTTATATCCTGGGCTCAACAACTACCATTTAAAGGTACTCAATCCGATTAAACACCCCTAAATTACTATTTCTTTGGCTTCAGGGGTAAACAATATTTTATTCGAGTTGAGGAACCTACCCATCAAAGCTCAGAGTGATCAGATATCAATTTTTGAAGTTTGTTATTTCAATTGTTTGTGGCCCTGAAACACGCCGTCAAATGGATGGTCTCGGTCAAAATAGCGGATGAAGATGGTTAACTCTAAAACAAGTGGTAATACAGCCAAATTTTTTGAATACTCAAGTGATAATACGGCCATATTTCTTTGAACAAAATGTTGATAAATAACATGTTTTGGGAAATTTGATACCATAGTTGACAGTGGTTAGCATTATTTTGTTGCAATTAATCGATTCTGACAACAAAAGCATATTTTGAAGAAATGTTGTTGTTGTATCTTGATGATATGGGGACCCACTGATCGGATTAAGTACCTTTAACTTCCAGCCCTGTTAACCGCTTGATTACTGAATGGTTTCTCTAATTAACTTATAAAAGTATACATTGGAATGGTCTATTATGTATGTTATGAGGATGTTTTGATAATACATTGTTTAGGGACTTATGATTCCTTATCCAGACATTTGGAGGTAAAGTTCAAATAAAGAATTCAACAACAGCCTATGGACATTTGTTGTAGTTATTATCAGAACTGTTCCCATGTGAACTACATATCAGCGAATATTTAACTCTTTCTTTACTAAACACTCATTGACTAGTATTTCCTTCATGAAATGTTCAAATGATAAATCATAGGTTGTTTGTTGAACTTATTATCCAAACATTTCCCTCCAATAATTAGGGATCCCTCTGCACTTGTATTTTCTGTTGTCTGGATATTTTTCCTGAAAACCCCTCCAGATGAAAAATAGACCATTTCAGTGTATACTTTTATAACTGAGTAGGAGAATCCATTTAGTATAGAATGTATTAATATTAAAGGGGTTAATTTGCAGGATTTGCCAAGGCTATGCATTTCGGAAATCACTGTCCTTTGGTATGGTGATAGCCCAGTCTGGGGGAAAGGATAGCCACATATTACAAGTTTTGTCTATTTATTCTTACCCTGAGTTATGTCCCTTGTTGGGGGTACAGGACGTTTCGTACCATGGTCGTTTCGTACTTGGTCGTTTCGTACCATCTGGTCGTTTCGTACCATATTTCTTGGTCGTTTCGTACCGCATTGTTTGGTCGTTTCGTACCATGTAGAAAATCAATTGGTCGTTTCGTACCATGTGTTGGAAATGGGGAAAACACGGTATTTTATATATATATTTATATTATGTATAATTATTCATGTGCGGCGAAAGATCTTATGAGATTTGCTTACATCGAATGTGAATAACAATCACGCTGACAATAGTATTCATCTGATTGACTGCGGGAAAGATCTTATGAGATGTTTTTACAACAAGTGTTAATACTAATCACGCTGTATAAACAAGAGGTGAGCTCTTACTGATTACCACTAATTACCACCTGGCTTCTTGATCACACCTTTTCGTGAGTTGTTTTTGTTGGAATCCTATAAGTAACATGAGATCCCCCATCATTTCATCATTCATCTCACAATCATGTCTGACTTTCTCTCCGACGTTAATTGTATAGACTGTTCCAGAGAGGTTCGTCCGCGTCAACACGGTCTTCAATGTGAAGGTTAGTACTCGTATATATTATACAATTTTATTTTGAACATCAACTTACTTAATATTTAAAAACAATCTGTAAAATGTATATATATTATAAATACATTTTTATTTTAAACATCAACTTAACTAAATAATTAAAAACAAATCTGTATGAATATTAATGTAAATGATTATTTATGACGAGTCAAATGTTGCTTTAACCAATATTGAAATTCATCAATACAGATATATACCAGTTTGTTATAACACTGAATTGTCTTTCCAGGTTGCCACAGATGGCAGCACCGTACATGCAGCACCGGCGTTAGTCTAGAAGTTTACCGATATGCCATAAAGACAGCGACGCCAATAGATTGGGTCTGCACCGCATGCAGCCAAACCACGACAGTCGAGCAGACGGTAGAAGATACGGCGATCGCAAACTTCGACATTGAAATGACAACGACGACTCCACCTCCAACCAGAATAAACCATTCGACCTTCGACATCGACGAAACCTTCAACCGACCACACGACCACGATGAATCGTCAATACTGCTCCCAGAAACACAGCTGATGGAAACCGACGATTCACCATCGACTTTCAGACGAATCGACAACGGAACGAAAAGAGGCAAGCCAAAGCTAGTGTCCAGCGACGGATTCAGCTTTACCGTGAAAAGACAGACCAGCAAGGCGACACATTGGTGGTGTTCTCATCGCCAAAAGACTGGAGCCTGCCCAGCTACCATCACAGAGAAAGATGATGTCTTCACCGCAGGCCCAAAACTCCATAACCATCAACCTGATAATGTGACCGGCATCGAGATTTCAGCGCGTCTGCGACAATTGGCCGTCAGAAAGGAACAGATTTTCGTCCCTGCGTCAACTCTGGCTGAAGATTTAATGCGGGATGAGTTCGACAAGAACCCCAGCGCCGACCTGCCAAAGCCAGATAATTTGATCCGCCAAGCTAATCGAAGGCGACAGAAGGTGAAGCCGAAACCACCACACGACAACAACTTCATCACCGACACTGGATTTCTGCCAAAAGACTTCCTTCAAGACGACATCCATTTCGACGGCCAAAGGCATCAGATTTTCGCAACATCCGCCCAGCTTGAAATTCTATCCAGGTCAAAGAATTGGTACATCGATGGAACATTCAGCATAGTGCGTCAGCCATTCCATCAACTGATGACCATCCACGCCTTCGTCAGAAAAGGCAAACACTTAAAACAGATTCCGCTGATATATGTTCTGATGAGTCGTCGAAAGGCAAAAGATTATGATACGGTACGCATCATTTATACATTATGAGTTTTCAAGATAATAGTTTCAAATATAATTTCTACAATTAACTTAATTCAGGTAACTAAATAAAATGAGTTTGTTCACAAATAATTTGGAAATATTACAATATGACATTTAATTATAACATGATATTTATTTCATTTAAATATTACAACATGATATTTTGTCATTTCAGGTCTTCGAATCACTGCTAAAACTACTACCAGATGAACTTGCGGTGAAGACAGTGACAATGGACTTTGAAAAGGCAACATGGAAGTCCATACAAAAGCTACTACCAGAGGTGGAAAGACGTGGTTGTTATTTTCACTGGACCCAGGCCGTGAATAGGCAGATTCAAAAGAAAGGGCTGATCGAACTGTACAACAAAAAAGGAGACGAATACAGGTAAATATTTGTTCTCATAGAATAGAATTGTATGAATAAAATAATAGAATTGTATGATTAAATGAATTTTTTCAAAATATAACTTATATGATTTTATTTTTATTTCAATTATATAAGTAGAATAATGCTATTATTTCAATTAGCAGAAATAAGGGTATAATTAGAATAATATATAACAAACTGAAATTTTTTCTTATTTATGTTTATATCTTCTTTTCATTTTTGTAGGCAACTGCGAAAGCTTTATGCTTTGCCACTTCTGCCAGCCGAACACATCCGACCAGTTGGTTGGTGAAAAAAAGATGAAAAGGTACCAAAGACTCCAGTATCGGGAGAACCAGGCGCAACTATTCTGCTTGTGGAGTAACTACGAAAACGGCGGCATCTCCACCAGTGGTCTGTTGAAGGCATGTTCAAAACTGTTTGCGCCAACAGTTGTTGTCATTGCTGTCGAGTCGGCTGATTGTTAATATCAAATATCATGTTCGTCCCATATTGTTGTGTAAAATAATGTTGTTAATGTTAATATGTTATTGTTATTTTAAAATAAAGAATAAAGTATGAAATTAATACTGTTTTCCCCCATTCCCAACATGGTACAACACACGGTACGAAACGACCAATTGATTTTTCTACATGGTACGAAACGACCAATTGATTTTCTACATGGTACGAAACGACCAAACAATGCGGTACGAAACGACCAAGAAATATGGTACGAAACGACCAGATGGTACGAAACGTCCAGGTACGAAACGACCATGGTACGAAACGTCTAGAAGCCCTTGTGGGACTTTCACTCAGTACAGACAGTTTGCATTATAAGTCCAATATCAATGCTGTTATTGATTTGGAAGGATTATAAGGATATATAAGCAGACGACAGATATTACAAGTGCTGAAGGAATTCTATTCATTGGTGGGAAATGTTCTGATAATCCAATAAATGTTTTTCCTATGGGATAACTACTCATCAATGAGCACTTATTTAATATAGAAAGGGTTTTAACACTTCAATGTGGCTGTTCAACGGGATGCACGATCTTATAGTTTCCTCATAAAAAGGTAAATTAGTGACTTGGTATCCTCATATTTAAAGATGGTTAAGGATCTCTTCCGGGCCGCAATTACAACAACATACATGAATAAAACAAAACTGAAGATTGGGTATATTATTTGTCTATGAAGGAATAAACAATAAATAACAAACTCTTTGCCAAAGTTGTGGTCTACATAATTAGAGGCTCTAGTCGTTAACAGCTCTTTAGTCGACGTATCTCAAAATTAATGACTTGAGCCTCTAATTATGTAGACCACAACTGCTTTATACCGTTGATAAAAGCCAAAAGCTTTGGCAAAGAGTTTGTTATTTCTTTTTCCTGCTATGATGACGCGTACCTTATATATATGGACATGCTATTAATTATTTGTTATAAAGGCATAAGAAAGTAGTTTAATCCTTCAAGGCAGCCAATCAAAATATCTGGATCTATATCACATTTAGCAAAATAGAGTTCTCCTACTTGCTATGCTACAAAAGTTCCGTGAGATCGTCTGAACTTTCTGTTCTAAAAATAGCCCCTAAAACTTTCCCAAAAGATTGTATATTTTATACCCGAAAAAAATCAAATAACAACAATATTAATGTGTTTCCGGACAGGTGTCTTCAAATCATATATATTATTTTATACCCCGGAAACTATAAAAGCAAGTTAGTAAGAGATACACTATATTTAAATGCTAGTTGGATTACAACCAATAATAGGCCAGCATCAACGGAAGTATACTAACATACAGTGGGTTTCATAAACATAAAATGTGGTTTCTGCTATATTACATATTTGTCAGCATGGATGTCATATTGAGTATGGTATGTGTGCACTGTTGGTGATTCAAAATTGTCCAGTGTAAATGTACTATCAAATTGCATCAGACAAAATCATTAACTCACTTCCCATTAGCAAACAAGCTACATGTATTAGTTACTTTTAGACACAGAATAACTGATTTCATTATCATTTTCTTTTATCTAATTCCAGGTTCAGTGAAAGAATATAAATCTTGGAATCCATTCATAAATTAATATGCCTAGTCAGATAACTGCCTCATGTTACAGTTGTGGGAAGAAAGGTCATTTTGCAAGGACATGTCGATATAAAAAAAAGAAATCTCACAACAAACAACCTGGTATGATTTTAGATTCTATATTCATTACTCACATCTCGCTTAGGTGTCCCTTATTATGCCCCCGACCCTCCAAAGGAGAATTCGGAGGTATATAGTAGAGACCTCTGTCCGTCTGTAACAAATATTTTCACAATGCACCTCAAGTATTGATAGTCATATTTGGTTGTCCTTTGGTATGCCGGTAGACCACAATTGTGAAAAGGACCTCCACATAGTGCAAGTTTTGTCAACACATTATTTCCCAGAGTTATGGCCCTTTGCTGTGTAAAACGTGTCAGAGTCCATAACAAACATTATGCTGTGGATTTCTTTATTAGTGGATTTCGTTGTCCTTTGGCATGGTGATAACACAGGGTGGGGGGAAAGGATATCCATTAGTTTTACCAGAGTTAGGGTTATATATCTTTGCTTGAAATGATACTTTTGAAGTGTTTGTTAAATTGAAAATAAATGATTGGTCAATCGATTGGCAATATTGATTATTTAAATTCTTCTAAATCCACATTGTTATCTACTTCCATCCGTAAGATCAACCTGTATTTCGTACCTGGCATATTGTACATATAACTTGTACAATATTATCAGTTGAGACTTTCAGTACCGGAACCGGTACTGTTGCCACGGTACCACACACGGAACCATCCCAGTACCAATTGGTCTGGAACCGTCGGTACTTTGAGAAGCCTGCATCATACTTGTGATTCCACTGATGTATAATATTTATATCATCAGAATTTGAAGTTTGGAAAACTATGTATAGGTGCATTTTCTGTAATTACAATCTGCACTCATGTCTGATTTCCTAGGAGCAAATTGTTACTCTCACACTATTTTATTCAGAATAACTGATTATTATTGTGATTAATAAAGTTTGTTCTAATTCGAAACTGACACAATACTTGCTTTCTACATAGGTCCTCGAGGCAGAGGGATGCCAAATTCTCTAGCAGCAATACTAAAAAGATTTGAAAGATCATGTCAACAATGTGGATCAAGAGATCACAAAATTGAAGATTGTGAAGCTAAACGGTGCTGGATATGTGAGAAGTTTGGCCATAAAGCACCTGCATGTCCAAAAAGGTGATGATTTACTGAAATTTTGCATGGCCAGGTAGCTTACTGGTGATCACCTTACTTGTATTTAAATTGGTGCATAACTATTTTTCGAGTGCCCACATGTGCACAAAAAGCGAAAAATACTCTTAAGTCAAAAAGTTGAAAATAGCGAATCCACAGAAAATATAAGAGTATATGGTTAACAAGTTGTATATAATACTTCACTCTAAACTACTTGGTGATTTGTGAAATCAGAACCTATTTTACACAGTCGTTGTGGTCAATTTTAACTATGGTCCTATTTCATGTCAATGATGAAGCTATTTAAATTGTCATTGGACAAAGATCTGCAATCTTCATATGATGGCGAGCATTGAATTATTCACATCTTTACCTGTATTGGATGGCTGCTACAAAATGGATTGACGGAGAGTGTCTGGGTTGAATTTAGTTCTATATAGGTAGTAGGTTGTTGGGGAATGTGGCTTTATGTTGGTCCATGCTTTATAATGTCGAAATTGGATTATTGTAACTCCCTTTACTGTGGACCGAAACAGAAACTGATAGTAAAACTCCAGCATGTGCATAATTAAGCTGCTTAACTAAATATGACCACATATCGCCTGCTCTGAGGGCATTACATTGGCTCCCTGTTGTGCAGTGTATTAAGTTCATAGTACTTTTACTTCTATTCAAAGCCACCAAAGAAACTTGCATATCATACCAATCTTGACACGATGTCCTTCAATCAACTGACGAGAATTACCTCCAGGTGTCATTCACCCAAATAAATTTATTGAGAAACGTTGGTTCGTATATGCTGCGCCTAAACTGAGGAATCAGACCTTTGTTTCTGCTAACCCAAATATTCCCGTCAAAGATACGTTACACACTGAACTACATGGTATATTCATCTTTATTCACAAGAAAGGATTCTATGAGATCCGTTTAAAATTTATTATTTTGGTACGAAATAGCTTAAGTACCTTTTGAATCATTATTATTCTGACGTAGCAGGTCAAAGGTCATTTGTCCACTCGTTATGTATATAAGCAAGTGGACCCACAGTAATCGGCCTCTTTTTCTCTTGTGACAAGATTCGAAGGGAAGTAAAAACTAACGCTATGAGAAATGAAACCACATATTATTGTCGGCTTCATTTAACAATTCCGTTCCACTTTATTTAACTTGTTGTGACATCGGTTCAATTTTGGAAACGACACAATAATTATTAAATTAATATCAGAGTGACAATTTCATTCAATTTCCCTGTTTTATTTGTTTTAACGCAAATAAAATACAAAAACTATATTGTTCTGTTGAAAATTGTGGGTAATTTCCCAACTTCCGGTTTCGGAACACGTGCTTTAGAATTCGGAATTAATTTCGGAATTGCACTTCGTCTGTTTATATGCAGCGGTTCACGTGTTGAACTTTCTGGGACAATGCCTATACAGCACAGTTGTTATGTTATCTCTGTTTCTTGTGGTTTTAGAATGTAAGTATTAGAACATTCAACCAGTGAGACAACATTGGTTTCTAACTTTGTTTATGTTGAAATTGGCACGTGACAACATTCGTTTTGTTTACGTCGAAATTCTGAAATTGTCACTCACAAATCTGTTTCATGTTGACATATGTAGCAAAATTAGGGATCAGGTCTGGGTCCCTTTTCGTTTATCTATGAATTAACTCACTTGTGTGGTTTTGCTTGGCTCATAGTTCACTATGAAATAATTTACAATACATTGAGATTGTTTGCCAACAAAATAACTTTTTTGTCAGATCAATATGACATAATTTCACAAATAATAATGTGACGCATCAGTCACCTACTTTCATGGTAAATTTTTGGGTCCCTTTCCTGATCCTTATACATGTAACTGGTCATACCACAGGCTATTTTCTTCCTCGTGTGGCCTCGGTTTCAGTAACCCCATTGTCAAGCAGGTTCAGGCTAATCCAATTCCTCGTTCCATGCTGACCTTGCGGTGGCCCAGCCGCATACTTCACCAATGTCACTAGGCAAAAGGCGCCATACTGTTCCGAGGGTAGGTTCAGTGTTCACGGATCCAACCATGCTTGACCGCTCCTGCTGGATCCTACCTCCGATTTTCGTCCTCCCACATCCCTTTCACAAGCATGTGCGATGTACAAATTCTGTCAGCCCCCTAGGGAGCAACTTAACTGGTATCGCATCACAATTTGCCATCCAAACTTGGATAATAGCCATGCAATTTGGTATGAATTTTATGTCAACTTTGAGATTGAGAACAAAATACTATCTCATCATGTCCATGTGAGGCTATTTATTTGATAATCAAAATTTCCAAGTAAGTTGCTCCCTGGCGTCTACCCTTGGGTGGAATTGCTGTTAAGACCATTTCCCGGGACTCTGCAATCTGCATGACCTTCAAATGCTTGCTATTTGGCGGGAGGCAAGTTTTACCAGTTAGTGTAGCCACAAGGGCGGTAGCGTTTTATAGTCACTGTCTTGGGGGGTGATACACGAATCGAGTACTATCTCAGATCTTGGGCTCGTGTCATCTAAAAGTTTCGGTTCATTCTATGTATATTTGACTGCTCTGCCCATTCAACATGTAGTTCAATGCAGATTGTGTGCATTTAGAAACACTAGTGTGGTGTCGTCCTGTTGGTCAGGTTTTTGGATTCGTGTCGTGACCTAGTAGGTCGCCGCTGCCCTACTGGCTACACTGTATGATTCTGCTTCCTGTCAGGGTTTAAGCTGGCTCCCGTTGGGGGGGAATCAGTCTGCTCATGCTCATTAATCACTCCTCGATGTCTCTTCCAAGGCTTACACAGTCCTGTTTATTCAGTTTTTTACTCTAAAGATAACAAAATCCATTGCTTGGATCTGACGATTCCACATTTAGATTACATTTCTAATTAACAGGGCTACTTGCCATCCAACGCGAATCCTGATTCTCACTTTGGATTTCGAAGAGCTCTTGCTGCTTTTTCTTGTCTGTCACAAAGAACTAAGTTAATTGCAAGGCATCGAGGGGTTGCAGACGCAGTTTCTCTCCTCGGATATGGGTCCTGGGGGGTTCGAGGGGGGACCGAGCACTGGGCCACCAGACAGCGCGCCGTCTAATGCCGGGTAATCTCGGGTGCTGTCTATAACAGTGAACATAGCGCAGTCTTCGGCCGGGGCAGAGACTTTTAACAGACACTCAATTTGTTTTTTCATGCGGTTTTACCTGGGCTCAAACTTATTACCTTTCCACCTGTCACTGATTAGCATTGTCCTTTGTTTATGGGTGACCGTTCAATTCTTCTAGGGGTAAATGTACACAGATCATCTTTCACCCTTACTACGGTACCATGGGGCATAACGCCAAGCCTTGGATTCCTTCTAAGATTTTTGCGAGCATCACTCGGGCCTTCTGCGGTGTTGGGTTGGGTTTTTCTGCGAATATTTCTCTTTGCGTAGAACATTCATCATCTTTTGACTCTACAGCCTTAGGACAATCCCAATGAGCTTTCCCTGTAGTACCAGGATTAGATCTATTCTCGCTCAATATTATCGCTTTACAGTTTGGGTTCGCTTCTCGGGTTACGATATAGACAAATGAACTCACGCAATCTTCTGGGGTGGCAGGTACGGTGGGTAATAACCTGTTCCATGGGAACAGGTGCATTTCAGACTTTGAACCCTGCGTCATGCCAACAAAACTCATTGATGCCCTGCTTGATTGAGTTGGGCGTTACTGTACTCAGTGCTCCTTTTTTGACAGGCTGTCTTGAATTACTACACAACAGACGAGCTGTTCGTCTAACGGCGCACATGAGGCAATCATTGTTGGCGACGGAGTCTCTGCCCACGGGGCGGTACTAGGGTCCGGGTCCTCGCTGTTTGAGCGGCAGACAACCGTCCGACCATACACACATGTGATTGGTCTTCAGTAAAATGTGCCCTTCTGTTCACATTACTGGCGTACCTCCTTGACCGCATGTCGAATGGGTGTACAGTGGTGCTCGGGGTGTTTGGCCGCTTGGCCGCGGCTGAGTTGTGGGTGGTTTTTCGGGATTTGGTCGGTGGTGTGGCTTGTTGCTGTTTATCGGGGGGCTCTCGACGAGAGCTTTCCGATGGGTGGCGGCGGGCCGTGTTTCCGGTTGGGTCCTGGAGGGTTGCCCGTGGTTCTGCTGTGGTTGGGTGGTCGGTTGCTTTGGGCATTGCTGTGTACTTTCGCCTTGGTGGATGAGGTGAGCTACACACAACTCATGGACCCGGGCCCTTCGTCTGTTAAGAACAATCAGTGACTAACAAGAAGATACAATCTTCTTGTTATCGACATTCTGGTTGTTTTTAGACCTTAATCATCCATGGCCTGTTCTTTCTTTCAGATTGTTTGGAACTTTGGAGTAGTTCCATCACGATGGGTCTCCTCCTTCTACACATTTTCTAATAAGCTACATGCAGACTGCAAAGTATTCCTTTCAATCATGTGTACATGTAACTGCATACACTGTTGGATTGACCGGCTGTGGAAGTAGTTTACAACTCAGGACTCTCCGAACTTTTTCTTCTCGATTGTTTCGATACCAGAAAACATTTGGGACTTTCCAAGTCATTTAACGCTCTTGATCGACTTAGTTACCTGGGGTTTTTGTTCCCAGTTTCCAGCCTTAAAGTAAATTCCGATCAGGGGCATTGACTGACGGAATATGGCCTCTGTCTGGTGTATTTATTAACTGAAGTAAAATACTGTCATTTGACGGTCAGTCAGAAAATACTCATTTTGCGCCTTGATCAGTTTGTCGATTTGGGGTTGCACATTTACTGACAGTCGGTCGCAGACCTTACAAGCATGATGCAGTGGCTATTTAACTGTGGGTTTTCTTCACCATACATGAGTTGGGGGTATGTTTCTAATCGTCTTTACAGTTGCTACTTCCTCGTGTTACATCCAGATTGACCATTCAGGTAACAATAGATTTCCTTCCTCTGGTGTCGAAACGTCGGGATAGCTTGGTTCGTTCAGTCACATACCATGGAGCTGGGTGACCTATGCTTTCTGCATATAACCCGCTTACTCCAGGGAGGAGGTGGCACATGCATGTACCTGCATATGAGATTTCACAATTACCGGTTTGTCTGACTTCAGAACCAAAGGGGGGGGGGAGGTGCAGAGTTTCAGCCATTGGGCTTATTCTCCCACTTTCACCACTCTACCTGGTTGCATCAATCAAATCTGCAAATCAGTACCTTTTGATCCATTTGTTGCTAAAAAAACTCAGCAGGTTCAAAAGAATTATTCTCAACTAAAATACAATAGTATCTCATTCCTCGCAGCCTCCTCCTATGAGTTGATTCTACCATGTAGTTCAGTGTGTAACGTATCTTTGACGGGAATATAACATTTTCAATAGAAAATACATATTCCCTAATAAGATACTTACACACTGAACTCCCATGTCCCTCCCAAATTGGGATTTTCCCTCCCCGCTGCTCGGTCACACCCCTCGAATCTTGTAAGAGGATAAAAAGAGGCCGATTACTGTGGGTCCACTTGCTTATATACATAACGAGTGGACAAATGACCTTTGACCTGCTACGTCAGAATAATAATGATTCAAAAGGTACTCAAGCTATTTCGTACCAAAATAATAAATTTTAAACGGATCTCATAGAATCCTTTCTTGTGAATAAAGATGAATATACCATGTAGTTCAGTGTGTAAGTATCTTATTAGGGAATATGTATTTTCTATTGAAAATGTTATATTTAGACCATTTTTTGCAGTGCACAAAGTGGAAAAAGGAAGATGTTCTATATTTATTTAAAATCCCGGCTGCTGTTTAGAGTTGCAATTATACCTTATAATTCTGGCTATTGTCACATTCCTAACTGGTGCTGGGGATTAACTTAGGCCCATGAATGTTTGAATAAGCTTTACAAGCCTCAGCTTGACTAATTCAAGTCATTGAAATTACCACTTTGGAGACAAAAGGGATCTTTTTTGCATGAAGATTGCACATCACATTATAAGAAAGCATGCTTTTCAGCACTATATCAATAAATTCGGTCAGATATATTCCACTTAGATATGTATTGATATGTGTCCTTATAATTTATATTATTTTTGACGGATAGAAAGGCTTTGTGGTTCGTCACGACCATCAGGCCATCCTCCGTTCTGACAATATTTATGAATTAACTCATGAAATAACACGGGGACGTTTGCGGATTGTACAGCGAAAAGTTCCAGGTTCGACACCATATATATATAGGCGGCGACATAACAAACGGCATGGCATCAGAAAGATATCGCGGGAATTCGGCCATTTTCGGATAAGTTTGTTACTTCCCATTGATGACAGACATGCTACATTTATACAACGGGAACGCGGCCAATTTGAATTTTCGGACACCTCCCAATTTTGACGATTGATATAACATATACATAGTCCGGGGAATTTTGTGATATGCATATATAATACTAAAATATCAGCCATGCAAATAACAACGTAGCTATTATGATAACGCTGGAATCTGTAAAATATAGTAATTCGTGCGCCCGCTGCGATCTCGGAGGAATCCGATACCTCTCGCTGACAACAACGGCAACTCCGATGATTATATAAACAAAATAACCTGGCCACGACTGCATGTGGGATTTAAAGTTGCGCATGTTGTGTTTTGTATGTGTACACCAATGTGTAAGTAATTCATGAGATTCAGGATTCTCTACAATTTTATTTACACTATTTTTATTTTTGACTGGCTAAAACTGCTCCTACGGCAGACTGTCTGTTCACATTAGCATAATATAAACTTCCGGTGAGCAAGGCAGGGTACCTTGTTTGTGGACCCAGGACACTGTGGCATCACCCATTGCTCATTCTGAATATGGTAGGGTCCTGCGAATTGGAGATTTTGATCGAATCGAATATCGAATCAAATTCAGGAAATCGAATCAAATATCGATTCGAATCATATCTGTATGTTGTATTCTCAATTGGGCATGTTTTGTCAACGATTAGACGATTTGTGAAACGTTCCATGAACTACATGCACGAAGTTCCATCATAACTTATGTGGCGATGAACCATCATTTGCTATACTATTAACTTCAATTGATAAATGATTAAAACGTCCATGCGGCCGTCACGACGATTAATATATAACCACTAAACGGATTATTGGAACTAAAATCACGCAAAATTTGTACAGATTGCATGTGCATGCAAAATTGCAAATCAACATTCGGAATCACCTGTTGTTATAAACTTGAAGATGCAACAACAGTCGCAGTGTAGCCTGTTTATGTAGTGCTGGATGCTTCTTGGACAGATTATTCCATAGATGGGTCGTTGTCCCAGATGCTTGCGATTTATACACCATGTTGCATTCATCACATGTGTAAGCCTGCAGCTTTATCATGTTTAAAATAAACATGAATAACGGATGATGTTTTGTCAAGAAATTAATGTCGAAGAACGCTCCGAAATCGAAAGTAAACTTCAAAAGAAAACACCGCCAAAATGCAGTTTTCGATGCCGGGAACACGTGTTGTTTAAATTCTGAGCTATATTACATTACGCGGAATCTGAGACGGATAGACTGCGGATAACGCTAGCGGTTGATCAGTCTCGTAGCTATTATAATTTACGCGCGTCGTCGGTCCATCGGCGATCTCCGAGCTTTTGGGGACCATGTTCAAAGGTTGAATTCAGACGTATTTAGTTGTCCTATAGTGGCTAATTGCTGTCTATACTTATATTTAATATATATAATCGCGATGTACAATGGGAATTATAAGGTACATACATACATCATATTTCCGCTAAAGGAAGCCGTTCACACTGAACTATATGGATAGATGTCCTGCGTTTGTAAAACCATAGTAGAAAAGGGGTTAACTTTTTGTGTGTGGTCGCCTACGGTACCTCGCGGTCTTGCTCGGATTAGTCACGCATGCGCAGTCCCAATATAACCGACTGAATCCGCCAGTTTATTTTCTGCTACCAAAGAGAGAAGTCTAAAGGGAGTATTGTTCCGAATTTGTCGTTTAACAACTAGACAACAAATTCAATTTATCGATACAATAATTACTGGTCGCCTACGCGTTAGTTTTTAGAATTATTGTTTCGAATTCACGGACCGTTTCGCTTCAAAACATACAATTGTTCCGTGTTTTCGAATAGGCAGCGGACTTAATATTTTTCGAATCTGAAAATCGACATTTTGCCATAATCAGCCGCCATTTCAAGGCCTTACGAGGCGCATAGACTATTGTGAACAATTCATCTATGTAATTATTATAGAACCTATAAGGTATGATATAATTTGTCAGATATAAAAAATGCCACGTGTTTGTTACCGGAAGTCTCCTAATTTCGTGGGAATTTATTTACGCGTGGACATTTATTTAGCAATAATTACCATCGCTACTGACGCTATTTATCATAATGTTATGAACTACATTCTTTCTCATAATACTTTGTTGTTTTATGGCTCAATACAACTGATCCAGATGTGTTGGTCACATTTGAACTTAAAAGTTGATTACAATTTACATCTGGGTTTATCAATTCAATGTAAAAACAGTAGTGTCATTATTACTTTAATAAATTGACAGAGATTGATATTGGACAAGTGTTATAATTATGTTCATGGTTTGATTCTCGTAACGGAGCATCACCTTCAATGTAACAATCTCAGCCATGTGCTAGCGGACCGGGGATTGCACCCTGGTCAGGGTATTCTGACAGAAATCAGAACTCGGTCCGATACCAAGTTTGTCAGGCTAACAAGTCCCATTTGAGATTACTGAATAAAATCCGAATGCAAATGCCGATTTTCCCCATTACAACACTTGTTCAGGTATGTTGTCGTGGGTGCACTACGCTGCACATGTACACACCTAGGTGTGTGCATGTTACAGAACACTACTGGAGTCGCTAGATCTCATCTAAACAACATGCTTTCACAAAAATACTTTGTGTTTTCTGTTTTAATACTGTCACACATGTCTCCTATGATTTAGATGTGTTGGTCGACGCTTGAATTTATCAGACTACAGTTTATCAATATCAGAAAAATAATGACTGTTGTCATACTAAGATTCGTTAGTGTCATTAATTTCAGACAGGGATTGACATCTGACAGGAGTCAGAATTCTGTTGAGTACATGATTCGATTCTCGTACAGTGCTTCAACTTCACTGTCAAAATTTATAACTGCTAGCATTTAATGATTGCAAGCATGACACTAAAATTAATCGTGATGACAGTTTCACTATTGTCTCAATTCCAGATTTTAGTTATTCTGAATTGTATCCAAAAATTAACCCATCCTTTCAAAATTGCTGGGTTGTATCTCGACAAAATGGTGTCTCCTTCCGGAATACAAACATAATTGCTTTCCTTCCTGTGTAGGTTTACCGAAAAGAAGCGGGGGGGTGGGGGGGGGGGGTCTGGATTACTACGATTCTGGATATGGCTCTAATTGGGACACAAAATTACAAATCATGGGTGCTCCGGTTTGCATTCTCTAGAGTAAGGCAAGAGGCTTATCGTCACTCTGACGGTGTTTACTCATGGTTTCACTATCTAAAATTATATTTGAAGATACTTTGGTTTGAACAACCTTTCCCCTTCTTGATTCAATTATGTGAATGATTCCAGCCTGACAGGTATTTAGAGTCGTGGTGACTTGACCCCTCCAGGTAACTGGCCCACTGGCAATAACTGGCGACCGTGGCCTGGATGACGTTCCCCAATGAATAACGATATAATAGCAGTGGTATTCCAAGACGAGGAAGGTGGGGGGAGACATTATTTATGACAAGTAACCATATCAAATGTGAGCTTGGTACAAGAACAGGCTGTACATCCAATACAGCATGTATTGTTCATAAATGGCATGGTAGGTATTTTGAAGGTATTCATGGACTAGTTGGAGTCTCAATGAATTTTAAAATATATACGTGTCCCGACCTTTCATACCGTTGATATGGCGAATATACTTCACACACGAATGAAGCATATTTACATGGAAAGCATTTATATTGCCATGTGTCCCACTGCCAATAGCCTTTCCGACAAGAGGCCATCAGCATGGCTCTTCATACTTCTATTGCCCATATCAATTTGATTATCTGGCACATAGACAATAAAACAGGCGAAGACGTTTGCGCTGTCCAGCTAAGCTTTCGAGGAAGCTCATTGACCAGCATTACCGACCTTTCCTAAGACGCAGGCAGGGGACCACCCCGTTCGAGTGGCATCCCATCCCCATGGCACAGATGCCCGATCATAAGGGCCTGAAGCCATGCTGCCAACTGCGCATTTCGGTCTATGCTGTCCTCTCTTCCTTAAACATGCCATAAGCGGGACCACTTAGGTCGGGGGAGTTCCTCTCTATCTTGGCTCTTCAAATTAAAATAAAACAACATTATAAAGGGATGTGTATCCTTTACTAGGAGGATGATAATTTCATTCCTTTCCTTCCTAGGGGAGCCATTTTTAGAGCGGGTCTTCCCCTAGTTTGCTGCATGCTTCACACTAACCGACCTATCACACACCTAGGTCGTTCTGCTGCATGTTTGGGGGGGCAGAGGCTCAGACCTGAATATTCCGTATGGTGACCGTGAAAATTTACCTGTGTTCATCATCTGACTACATTTTACATCATTTGAACTGATTTCGGTTGTAGAAGGCGCACCTTCATTTCTTAGAATCGGATCGCGGTGGGTATTCCGCTGGGAACGCGGACTGCTCTCAGGTGCCTAGTGGTCGTGATGGCCTAATAATAGTAATGTGTGTGGATTTAGGCTGAACATAATACTTGTGATTGCACATTTTGCTGTCTGTCTCCATTCCAAAGGATGGTGCTCGTTGGGAAATTTCTCCGAAATTAATACTCGTACCGACACTATTGTTTTGGCACCTGAGAGTAGCGGTTTGCTTTCTCATCGGATGCTCTGGTCACCTGCGGTGTTCGGCCATGTTCTCTGAGGGGCTATATATCTTTAATGATACATTGGATTGTGCCAGGGATCTCTGCTCTGGCTCCGACCATTGGATTGTTGGGCGCAGCTTTAGTAGGGTCTTCTGACATGATCTCATGATGACTTATATATCACCATGATATATCTATTATATCATTTTATATATCTATATATGCGAAAGATTTGTGTCACCGGGTTTCTGCAATGATATCTTGTGAAACGGTGATACATAGGTACCTCAGAGACATGAGACATGTTCTCTGTGGGGTTGTATATCTATATTTAGTGATACGTTGGATCATGACAGGGACTGTGATCTGGCTCCGCCCATTAGATTGATGGGCGCAGCTTTGGAAGGGCCTTCTGACATGATCTCATGAGGAAAACTTAATATGTATATCCCCCGGATATATATATTATATCATTTTATATATATATATATACGCAATGTGTATATTGTGATACATAGGTACCTCAGGGACATGTGAACGTGTGATAACTGTTCTAAGGGCAGGACCAGTTCACGCTCCTCCGGTGACGTATCAATTCGTTGGTTCAACCAATTCGTGGGGATACGTCTGGTGGAGCTGCAGGGGTACTTGGGACCTCCAGGCCATTTGGCCCCCACCAGACGCTAGCGGTTCTGGGCGCTAAAGCTGCCAAATAATCGAGTGCGTACGTATCGACACCGGCTGGATGGCCTTAGGCAGCTTAAGCGTAGGGCAGGGGCCGTACCCATGAGGTAAAGCGCCGAGTCCCCCTGGTCACGATCGAATTAACGACACGGCCTTGCCTGCCACTCCTCCGTGAAGGGATCGGAGAAAAATGACCTCTCCCCACCCTCCAGCTTGGCCAGGATAATAGCTTGGGCATGACCACCTGCAGCATGCGATGGTGGGGGCTCCCTCTGATCCGATGGCTTGACTCGCTTATAGTTGTATAACCCATTGGGGCTGGTGGGCTCTCCATTTGATACCTGTACCATAGATTGGGCATCAGGTTATCTGCCATTTGCATTGGTGAACAGCAGTTAGTTAAACTCTTAATGTTGGTTGTCTTGCCATCTTTGGAGTGGGCCTCCTCCAGTGCAGGTCGTTATGTCGCTAAGGCGGAGAGGGAGTTAGTCTCAAAATCGGCTGGATTCTTAGAACTGACGGATGAAGAACAGAGAATTGCTCGGTTCGCTCGCAATTCTGAATTGAATGGCACCACCTGGGATGTTGCTTCCAAAAACAAGGGGGGGAGGTACATGTTTGGGCAATATAGCACTCTAATTATATGAGTTATTTCACGTACCTAATCATAACAGATTCATTAAAGAGTTCATATTTAGGTACAATCTGTTTTAGAAGAGTGCATTCCCTCCAAAATTTGGCTATTAACTTTATTGCTCGTGCCTCCTCCTGGGCTTGCATTCTAATCCATATAGTTCAGTGTGAACGGCTTCCTTTAGCGGAAATATGATATTTTTAAAAATATAATATATATTTCCTTAACCATTTACCCAACAAACCGGCCAAAACCGGCCAAATAAAGCTTCAACAGCCTAAAATATCTTCGGTCTGTCTCAATAGAACCATACAAATATGGATATCATTGGAACCGGCTCCTTGACCACATTGTGATAGTTACAGTTATGCCCTGTGCCAATGCATTCTCTTATATATGCGAGTCGACCATAGGTCGCCTCGAATATATAAGAGAATGCATTGGCCTAAAAAAAAACTTTTTTTAACACTTTTTACCATTTTTTCTTACATTCTTTAACAATTTTATAATTTGTAATGTGTTAAGCCAATGCATTCTCTTATATATGCGAGGCGACCTATGGTCGACTCGCATATATAAGAGAATGCATTGGCACAGGGCCGTTCTGTTTGGTAAAGGGTTAAAGAAAGCCTGAACACTGAACTATCATAGGGCCCTCCCATGGCGGTGCCATTCCCAACCCCGCAACTCGCCAATCTCCTGATTGAGTTGAAAATAAACTGGCGGATTCAGTCGGTTATATTGGGACTGCGCATGCGTGACTAATCCGAGCAAGACCGCGAGGTACCGTAGGCGACCACACACAAAAAGTTAACCCCTTTTCTACTATGGTTTTACAAACGCAGGACATCTATCCATATAGTTCAGTGTTCAGGCTTTCTTTAACTCTTTCAACCCGGCGGCCCGCTGTAGCGGGCACGACGTCATTTACGTTCACCCCGGTGGCCCGCTACAGCGGGCTGGCTTAACCATTCTCACTTCCCTACTTTATAACTAAATATTATAAACTTTATATTCAAGAAGGATCAATGTATATACCACGATGATTCTTATTGGAATCAATATTGTACTCCCACTGGAGGTGCTGCGAAAAATTACGGCAGGAAAATCCAGAAACAGAGCAGAACTGTCATTTTTTTAGATTTAAAAAAAAATTGGGGTCATATCCGTTATATGGGGACACCGTTTAACGACGTTAATTTGGGGTATTTTAAAGGCCCGGGGGCCGACCTGCCCAGGAACAGTTATAAATTGACACAGATGGGAAGCGCCTGGATCGGCTTATAATTTATATGTAAGTGTCTCAATGTTGTTGGAGAGAGAAATTTATTTGCATGTGTTATATGGCTTAATGACCATAAAATCAATAGTATAGCTACATTTCAAGACATCCAATATTTGCCTAGCAACGGTTGTTAGGGTTGAACCAAGCTGAGATGATTGTAGAACTAGAATAATTCCCACAGACAATGGACCCATATGTATATATACATGTATATCAAGTTCCATGCTTGTTATTTCGATGAAAAAATAACGAATTTACGCACGTCTCATTCTGATAACAGAGGGTTAATTGGTACCTTTTATAGCTAAGAATCTTACACATAGCAACCGTTGCTAACCAAACATGATACGAAAAATGCTCTTAGCTCATTCCAGATATTTACAATGTACTATTCGGTATGAAATGTGATTGCTATCCCATATTTCTGTTACATTATATACCAATTTACATGGTATGGGTGATTTGCCTAGCAACCGTTGCCAAGGATGGTCATGCCATGCGTGTGATCATACCCGAAAACGATGAGTATGGTCCAATGTATATATGGGCCAAGTTTCCTGTTTGTACAACATCTATCTCAATTTTATCGCATGGTACTAGCACTGAGACGCATTTCAGAGAATTATCAGTAATTAATCCAGGGTTTGGTGGAATTTCCCCATGGAAATCCAGTGGTGAAAGAGTTAAGGAAATATATATTATATTTTTTTAAATATCATTTTCTGTAATTAAATGGCTAAGATCGACGTGTAGACCTGCCCGTAAACAGCCTATCTTTTCCATCAGTGTAAGTTCTAAATTTCGATTTGCAATTTAGAATCGAATTTGACTATCGAATCGAATATCGAATATTCGCAGGACTCTAGAATATGGGCACCATAAAACAATTAGATAATTTGGTGGTTCAAACGAGCCAATTCCATTTAATGATGATTATTGTCTGTTCCAGGGTAACAACTGACATTTGTAAGCTGAATAAGCAGAAGTGGTGCGGTAATGTCAGGGACATCCTAGAGACTATTTCTGGACATCTGTGTGAACAAGCTCATGATGAAATTGTAACCTTAATGAGCTCCTTCGAGAAACCAGAGAGGGTGTTTATCATGGCAGTTGACGATCCGCTTGGAATGACCCCTTTGTGTCGGGCTGTTTGGGCTCAGCAGTATGGGGAAACTGTGCGCATGATTGAATATTTTGTTGAGGATTGCGGAGCCAATTTGGAACAGGATATGCAGGACGACGTTTTCTGTGGAACGCCACTTTCACTCGCTGTCGATGATGGGCATACAATGGCTGCCATAGCTTTGATAAATCTTGGAGCTGATATTCACAACACTGTTGATGGCAAATACGAATCTCCCATTTACTCTGCCTGTGAGAAAGGTAACCTCAAGCTTCTTCGATACATGTATGAAGTTGTCGGCTTTCCTATCAACATGTTGCATGATCTTGGATCTCGTCGAAACATGGACAGAGGAAACCGGTATAAAACATGCTTAATGTCTGCTGTGCGACATCCCGAGATGTGCAGGTATCTTATCAGCCATGGAGCTGATGTGGAGGTCAAGGACAGATTTGGCGACACTGCTATTCATCATGCTGCTGCACATGGGGTGAAGGAGGTCATGGATTTGTTGCTCAAAAAGGGTGCTAAGTATGTTCGTGATGAGAAGGATAATAGTGACATCTTGATGCGAGCAGCTTCTCGTGCAAATAAGAGCATGGTGGAATATCTTCTGAAGCGATTAGGAGAGAAGGGAGTTAGAGTCATTCATGCATACGAAGTTCTTGGAGCGTGCATTGAAGAAAATTCAAAGCATCAGAAAGTCAAGGGACCAAGATGTCACTACTGGCGGCAAGCAATGTCAATCAGGTATCGCAACAAGGATAAGCCAATCTTAAAAACATTACCCGAGAGGACTAACCCTGTGTTTCAGCATGCGAGAGAACCGCAAACGATTGGTGAACTGGAGCGTGTGCTAGCCGAACCTGGTCAACATTATATGCAACGTCTTCTAATTCTTGAGCGAATACTTGGTCCGAGCGTCAATTTTCTCAGAGCACTGATGGAAATAGGGATGCGTGTCCGTCACTTGAGTTTCAGATCATCACAGTCATATGAAATTGAGCGATATGCATTGAAAGTAGTGGCTCAATGTCCAGCACCGATTAAGAAGTACGGATTGAGGATTATAAGCAGCTTAAAGCTTGATTTCAGTATCAGGGGCAACACGAGGGATGAAGGCCTTGACCTTCTCGATCAAATTACTGACATGCTGAAGGTGATAAGTAACCCTGATGATAATAACAAACCACAGGACAATGTCGTTTGCAATATTGTTCAAGAAGGCCTCGAGGTCATTGCTAAACTATTTGACCTTGAGGTTGAAATTTCACATCCAATAATCCAAGCATTTGTAGGCACACTCAGAATTTTGAAACCTAGATATGATGATGGAAGAAGTTTGCTCAACAAGGCAGCCAAATGTGGCATCCATGGGTTGATAAACAATCAAATCCTAAGGATACTTCTTGCATCTGGACAGGAAGTCAATTTCTCTGATGTCTCCGGGACGAAACCTCCTTTGCTGGAAACGGTATCTCATAGGATGCTGCATACAGATGGCGATGTAGAATGCATTGATATGATGCTGAAGCATGGTGCTCATCCTTGTATGCGCAGTGATGCTGGTAAGACATTCAATGAACTATTGCCTGACAACATTGCCGACAGGTATAGAAACCTATTTCCTAAATCCCTGCAATGCTTAGCTGCTGACAAGCTTGCAGACTATTTTGTCATTTATGGCAAGGTCATTCCAGATCGGCTGTTAGGATTTGTTAACATGCATCGGATGATGTCTTCTACTAAAGATAGAGACTCTTTTTTTTAGATGGTATATTTGGGTTTATCTTCCATTACTTGGACCATACATATTCTATCATGAGCTTCAATTTGATGAGGTATGTTTTGTGACTGAAATTGAATGATGAGGGATTTTCATGTTGTTAGAGGGGCAGCCCCAGTTTGAATGCTTCTGGACCAAGTCTACTCGGTTCTGCTTCAACCCTTTGATAACTGAATGCTCACTGATTAGTAGCTATCTTGTGGATGTCACACCTTTATTTACTAAATGGACTCTCCCATTCAGTTGTAAAAGTGTACACTGGAAAGGTCTACTATTCATATGGAGGGATATTCAAGAAATATAAGCAGACGACATACAGATAATACAAGTGCACAAGGATTCATATCTCTTGGATGGAAAATATAGCCATTTGTTGGAACTTAATAACTGAACATTTCCTAAGGGAACTACTAATCAATGAGTATTTAATAAAGAAAGTGTGTTAACCCATTCTATACTAAATACTGATGAATAGTTATCCCTTAGGAAATGTTCAGACTATAAGTTCAACAAATGACAATATGTCGCTTGTTGAACCTATTATCTGAACCTTTCCCTCCAATAAATAGAACTCATTCTGTACTTGTATCTGTCTTATTATACCAACTGTAACGAGTTATTGGGGTTATATAGGAAGATGCGTGTTGTGTCCGCAACTTTGTAAGTCTGGCTGCCATGGGGCGGGGGTATCCTTTGACTCATTGGGACAGCCCACTTCTAGTTTTTCCTGATGAATAATAGACCATTCCAATTACTACTTTTATGACTGAGTGGGAAAATCCATTTAGCACCGAAAGGGTTAGGGTTTACCTAACACCTGCAGATATTACTGAGAATTCCAGCATAAGAAACATAGCCCACTCCAATATATTGTTTTAGCACTAAATTGAAAAACCATTCAGGAATAAAAGGACGATGTTGGTCAAAATCAACCGGAAAGCTCATACAAAATAAGGTCCATATCACCCCACGATACGAGGGCTCATATTCACCAGCTGCGTTTATTTTATAACCAGGGTAATTTATTTGTAGCGGCTCAATGCACAAGCTATCTTCGCTAGTGTTTACAGCACACCCTATTATCAATATGATTGACTCAATCTATCAGATTTGCCATTTGTCAAAAGATAAATAGGTAGAAAATAGATAAAAATCTGCATGTTTCTCACATATAGCCGACTCAAACTGAATCTATCTTTTCTTGTATTATTGGATTGGTAGATACTTCCCGTCTCATTATTTTCCAGAATGTGGACGTTAGTACACAAAATTGCATGCTCCTTTCGTCGGTGGTTTTATTCCTTCCGCAACCTTTCTCACAGTGTTCGTAATTGAAATGAAGAAAGCATTTACTGCTATGCAAAAGATTTTATGTAACCGGCTATCAAAAATAGTGGTCAATCTATGATCGCCTCATTCAGATTGTCTTGATTGGATAATCCTATAATGCTGTGATATCTATCTGATCGATAAATACATACAGCTGTGAGCCTCGCCAGGTATAAACCACCTCTGCTATATATAAACCCAGCTGGTGAATATCATAAAACTAACGTGGGGCTTATTTGGTCAAGTTCGCCACGGCACCCAGGATCTACATAATGTTGAGTTTGGTATCTCAAAACGATGATTAGAGTACCCAGGATCTCCAAATCTCACCCAGTCGACACGTGAACTCTACCAAAGAGACAACTAACCCTTTCCTGACCTTACCGGCCATAGCCACCCATGTTGTTTCCAGACCAAACTGCCAGAGGCCTGCCGAAAATAATTTGTCCCGCTATAAAACAAAAAATAAGAATTTTTCGTGAAATTTCATGTCATGCATTTTATAATTTCATCATTCACTGTTCACGAATATCAAAAGAGGTATTATTTTTTCATTGATATAAATTGTCACAATATGGTAACATCACAGACAATATCAAAGCCTGCATTTAGAAATATTGTCCCATCATGTGTTGAATAATTTGATGAGTGCATTACACCATACATTTTAATAAAAATTTCTACTGTTTGGCTCATAATGATCACAAGATAGTATCATTTGTCAGCGAATACATAGTATAGTTCATTGCGACCATACAAATATCGAGGAAATTCTGAAATCTCGATCCATATCCTCTATGCTTCATCAGGGTTTCCACTAGGAGTTGGGGGAATGGTACCCACCCCTATTGCCGCTGGGGGAAATCTCAATCCATAAAAAAACCTTTTAATATCTACTTGTATTTAGGTACCGATTTGGGAGAACCTGGGTACCGAAATCAACTTTTTGAGATCCCAGGTACAGTTATCATCGGAAACATGTGAACTTGACAAATTCAGCCCAGGTGGGAAACAAACAGAATTCAGCGCCAATAAAAAATTGCTTTGCCTGTTAAGGTTTAACCCTGGAGCTTCCTGAAATTTTGCAAAAACCCTGTGCCAATGCATTCTCTTATATATGTGAGTCCCCCATAGGGAGCCTCACATATATAAGAAAACACATTGGCCTAACAATATAAACCTTGACCTTGTAAGTCTGTGCATTCTATTATATATATCCAAGGCTCCGTATGGGAGACTCGCATACATAAGTGAATGCACTGGCACAGGATCTTTAGAGCTGCATCAGCGCAGCTCCCGACATGAAAGGGTTAATGTCATTTTGTTCACTGGAAGAATGCCACAAATATCCTGCTTCAGTATCACTGATGATACCAGGTCTATAACCAAATCACCAGCTGACCACCATGTGTTTAACTCTGTGATCTATTTCTAGTTGATTGCTCACTTTTGAGTGGACCAGGCTGCATATAAACATTTTGTGGCTGTTTTATTTTTTATTGTAAAATATTGGGGTATGATGTCAATTTAAAGGCCCACTTAATTTTCGAGTCTCCGATAAAAAAAAATTATAGTGACTTGATATACGGTTTTAATAACAATCTATGCCATAAAATATGATTAAAATACTATAATTCATCACTATTTGAAACATCTGTGTCTCAGAAGATGCCCACAGAGAAATAGAAAACTGCTGAACACTACCCCCCTCTGACACCCAGAATGCAACAGAATTCAAACTTTTTCAATGGAAGGGGAAGAACTCTATCTTTAATATATAGTTATTCCCCCTGCATTGAAAATAATACTGATTTTTACTTCAATCTTGATGACAAAACTCAACAAAAACAACATGTCCACAGTTTATTACACCGGATAAGTTGATATTACAATGTTTTGGAGCTTCCTCTTTCAAATGGTATATAATATGGCATATATTTTATATAAAGTAATCTGGGGGGTTCGAAAATTAAGTGGGCCTTTAACTCAACATTATACACACATGAAGCTTCCATCCATAGAGCAAAACCAATGAGCTATTTAGGTGATTCGCTTGTTTTGGGAAATAATTAATTCTAACAGTTCTTGGTGCTTAAAAAGATAAAAAAAAGAAAATAAAACATTTTAATAACCAACCAAATGTATTAAAATCCATTTTGTCGTCTCTTAATGACTGTTTAGTTTTATGGGTTAACCATTATAGGTAAGCGGGTGTCTGACCAGATGACACATCTAACAGGGTCAGCGAAAATCACACCTAGCCCTCCGGAATGACAATTCAGAATGGAGGACTGGCTGACGGACTATAAAACCTTTGTTTGTCAACTTAGGTATAGTGAAAGAAATAATATCTATTACACCTATAATTATGTCATTTAATTTTCCCACATAATGAAGGTGGTACATATGTGTATGGATGACAAAGAGAAAGGGGATGATATCTGCTAGTCATATTAAAGAAGAAGCTAAATATAATAATGACCAGATCCCAATTTATCACAGACAAATTGCTCCTCATTCTCATGACATAAATTTTGATGTGGAAGCTGAATCCTTTGATTGAATTTTTAAAAGTTTGAGAACATACCCCCAAAAAGTTTTTTTATTTTATGCCAAAATTAGAATTCAGACATTTTTGGAAATTGCCTGCCAACAAGTTGAAAAAATGACAAAATGTTTCGATAGGATCATCAGGTGCAGATTGATGACTCTGCCATACAAAGCCATCACGTAACATGACATACGCTTAGTATGGCACAGAGTCAGCAATCTGCAACTGATGTGATCCTATCAAATTCAGTTATATAACACTATACATTCGAATTGTGTATTATTAAAAGCCCACTTTTGAATTCTGTTGCATTCTGGAAGCGAAACAGGGGAAATGTTTATATTATTTCAGCTATTTTCTATTACTCTATGGGCACCTTCTGAGACACAGATGATCCAAATGGTGATGAATTATAGTAACTTAATCATATTTTATGTCATAGATTGATATTAAAACCGTATATCAAGGCACTATAAAAAAAAACAAGAATCGGCGACTCAAGAATTTAAATGGGCCTTTAATTTGGAGTGGTGTAATGAAAATACAGATGCAGAAGACGTAGGAATCCTATTCAGTCATTTTAGAGGGAATGTTCAGTAAAGTTCAACAAACAGTCTCCAAGTCTGAACTTAGTGTGTCTGACAATTGCAGAATGATGTCCCCAGAGGGTGAATTTAGTGATGTTACCCCTCACAGTGGGCTAGTGTCACCAAATTCACCCTCTGCGTACCTCATTCTGCTTAGGCCTCATCTTCTGGGAAGTATCTATAGTCTCAATTTAACATTGCTTTTAGCTAATTTTTTCCTTCTGTTGAGTTTCTATATCCTCTAATTTGCAGAAGATAAATTGCATAATCGAGGTAACAAATAGGTGAACATCACCAAATTGAACTGGGGAACTTCAATCTTACCCTAGGTCTACCACAGCGGTTGAGGCCTAAGCAGAATGAGGTCTCTTGATTATGCATTTTATCTTCTGCAAAATATGGGATATAGAAATTGAACAGAAGGGGAAAAGTAACTAACACAATGTTAACTCATCATTGAGTACTAGTCATGGTATTTATTAATGGTTTATTTGTTGCCGAATTTATTTATCAGATAGAACATTAACCCTTTGAACCCTGGCGCCCCACAGTGATCGACACCCTGACCCGGGGCTACCAGTGGTATGTCCGCTTAAATTAGACAGTGTCTAGTAGCATGGTGTTGATTGTGTTCAAATTGCGACACCGGTCTGAAACTTTACAGGTTTGTCCCCCATGGATCAGCGATCATTATAAGATCGCGAGACTTTGCCTCGCGGCAACTCATTGGTAACGGTTGCTAGGCAACTACCCGGAATTGACTGGAAAATGTAAATATAGCTTATAGCGTCGTAATTCAACCTCAGTGATTGGGTTTTTTGATGCAGGTACTACCCTAACGTGAAATTTGAGATATACCCGACCAGAATAGTGAACCAAATATCCCATTTAAGGGTAGCAACGGTTGCTAAGCAAATACCACAACTGCTCGAATGACATAATTGCACTAACCACTCAGTGGTATGTTTTGCCTTAATTTAGACAGTGTCTAGTCGGATGGTGTTGGTTATGTTGAAAGTGGACACCTACCTGAAACTGTGCAGGCATGATATATAGGCCTATGCATGCACGGACCACTGATTATTGTAAGATCGGGAGACTTTGCCACCCGATCTCGCCTTAGAAACGGTTACTAGGAAAGTTAGGCAACTACCCGACATTTGCAGGATAAACGAATTCTAGCTTATAACGTTTATACATCAGCGAATTGTGTTTCGATGCAACCAATATGCTAATGTGAAATTAAGATATACCTGACCATGCGCGAGTAAGTCAATTTGATATGCAATAGACTTTTTGCTGCATGTGGCACAACAGAGACTGATATTACAGAGACCAGAAACAACGTAATTTCCCGTAACATATCGTGGCCCCATTGTTCAAGTAAGCTGTCTAGATTGTGTCTACTGTACTAACATGTGAAACATGCAACAAAATGTCATATATAGCGCCACATTTCACTTAAACGCATTTTTTAAAATGAATTATAGCCTGCGCCCATGCGCATATTTTCCTAGCCGTTTCTAGCGGGCAGCCAATCCATATAGACACCTTTGCCAGCGCTGACTTCAATAGGCCAATTTAAATATATATATATTAGTGGGTATGTCGTGTATAAGTACGTTATAAACCATTTATTTGTCATTGCGCTAGTCTGCGCATGCGCGAATAAATCAACTTCATATGCGATAGACCCTTCCCCATATGTAGCAGAACACTGGTTAATATACGCGAGGGTAATTTAAACTGAAATTGTGTGTTTAAATTATGACTGTTCTGTACACACACGGGGAACACGAAATTATATGCCGTAAATATAGCGGCACAGTTCGCTTAAAATATCGTATGTTTTTGTAGATTATATGCTATGCGCATGCGCATATATTTCTACCCGATACTAGCGGTCAACAATTCCATACGCACCATGGGCGCCGCTGACATATGTGGGAGCAATTTAAATATAAATCAGTGGGTCTGACGCTCGTTATACTATATGTAAATTTGCTACCGAATCATGTCGTCGCTGCACCGAAATATCGGTGTTACGGGATATAGTCACGGTTCGTTTGCACCTAAATATCGGTGTTACGGGTTCAAAGGGTTAAGAAATTTGTCAGAGAAGTAATATTTTTAGCTATAGCAAGAATAATATAACAATGCTCGCATGATAAGCACTCATACAATTAAGCATCGGATTTGGCCCAGTTGATGAAATGATGTTGACACTTTCTTAACTAAATGGATTCTCCCACCAAGTTATAAAAGTATATATTGGAATGGTCTATTGTTCATCTGGAGTGTAGATCAGGAAATATAAGCAGACAATAGACACGACAATAAGATTATTCAAGTGCAGGATGATTTTGTTGAACATATTATCTTAACATTTCCAATGTGAACTACTTGTCAATGGGTTAACTCTTTGAGTGCCAGGGGCCGATCTCATCGGCCCTAAACCTACAAAATAAGTCTGTTAACCCTTTACCCAACAAACCGGCCAAAACCGGCCAAATTAAGCTTCAACAGCCTAAAATATCTTCGGTCTGTCTCAATAGAACCATACAAATATGGATATCATTGGAACCGGCTCCTTGACCACATTGTGATAGTTACAGTTAGCCCTGTGCCAATGCATTCTCTTATATATGCGAGTCGACCATAGGTCGCCTCGCATATATAAGAGAATGCATTGGCCTAAAAAAAATCTTTTTTTAACACTTTTTACCATTTATTCTTACATTCTTTAACAATTTTATAATTTTTAATGTGTTAAGCCAATGCATTCTCTTATATATGCGAGGCGACCTATGGTCGACTCGCATATATAAGAGAATGCATTGGCACAGGGCCCTTCTGTTGGGTAAAGGGTTAAAGAATACAAGAATAAATTATTAAAATTGTAAAAAAAAAAAAAAAAAAAAAAAAATTGTTAGGCCAATGCATTCTCTTATATATGCGAGGCGACCTATGGTCGACTCGCATATATAAGAGAATGCATTGGCACAGGGTATATGTGTTGATACAAAAATCGACCTGGCACTCAATGGGTTAAACCCCAATCAATCAATTAATTACCCTACTAAAATAGACTTAGCCCAATAACATCTAATTTGAATGAGTTTAAAACCAAGTGTGACACTAGTTTTGACTAATCTGACATTCAAATGGAAGCTGTCTCTTTATTGCCAGACTTGTGTTCATGTTATCTGTTCATCGAAGCCAAACAATCTGATCTTACATCTTCTGTTATTGTTTCTGTAGTCTTCATGGTCAAACATTCTTCATCAGTGAACAAATCCCTATGCAGTGTTTAGAATATTATCATATCATCAAGATACAACAACAACAACAACATTTCTTCAAAATATGCTTTAGTTATCAGAATCGATTAATTGCAACAAAATAATACTAACCACTGTCAACTATGGTATCAAATTTCCCAAAACGGGTTATTTATCAACATTTTGTTCAACGAAATATGGCCGTATTATCACTTTAGTATCACAAAATTTGGCCATATTACCACTTGATTTTAGAGTTATCCATCTTCATCCACAATATTTTTCGAGACCCGAAGCCAAAGAAATAGTAATTTAGGAGCGTTAATTGGGATTATGCATCTTTAACTTCAGCTATTAAAATATATTTTTGTTCTTAGTGAATTAAAATAAATGTGTTACAGGAGAGAAGCAGAGAGTATGTTTTATAGTGATATTGTTATTTAGTTGTTTCAAGAACAAGTTTGAAGTGAAGTTGTTGTTGTGACCCAAATTTGGAGCATGAATTGTAATCAGATTGGCTGGCTTTGACTCTTTTTTCACTAAATGGACGACAGCTCTTCAGAGCTTGTGTTTGTGTAATGTTTTTTACCTCCAACTTTCAAATAAAATTTATATTATCTTTTCTTATCTATCTTATTAATTGAAGGGAAATGTTCAGATAATAAGTTCAAAATGCCATTTTTTATGTGTAACATACCATATTATGGTACACATAGTGTTGAAGTCCGGATTGACCACTCGTCTTTTGTCTGTCTCTGTCTGTCCATCCATCCGTAGACACTTTACGTGTAATGCGATAACTCAAACATTTTCTACCTGATCGGAACCATATTTTGTTTATGGGTTTCTCAGGCCAAAATACAGATCGAGTTCGAATATGGGTTTGATCCGATTTATTTTAAAGGAGTTATGACCCCTTTTTCGAAAGAAAAAAAAATTTAGATTTTTTTTAGATTTAACTCCTTGCTCAATTTAACAAAAAAAAAGTTATTATAACTTTTTTGTTAACTTTTATAATAATTTTTTTTTTAAATAAGATTTTATTGCAATAGTTGCATGTAATATAATGATATCAATAAATTACCAACATCAAATATCCATAGTATAAGAGAGTACGTTTAATAGATGTCATTCCAAGTGAAATATGCTATTAATTGAGTGATGACATATCGTTCAGACCTCTAGGGGTGGTTAGATGAAGGTAAAGATAAACTGCCTACTGGCTGGCAAATTGTTTAATCCTATCTGTCAAATTGATTGATGGCAGTATGAGACTCTTGCTATAATGTACATGGACTCTTCCTCATATCTCTTATACATGGTTATCTTTGCACACTATTCACTTCTAATGATTTTGGTATTGACTGATTAATTGATTTTTGAAAAATATATTAACCCGTCAGACACATGCTTTCAATTTGAAATTAAAATAATGGCTTATAGCCAATATGATTTATCTATGCAGTAGGTAACGGGCAGATAAATTTACATGACTATTGTAGGTGATGCCTTGTTTTGAAAATCAAGATGGTAGATGTTGTTAATATTTCCAGGAACCTTATTTTCCCATTTGTTCATATTGTCATGGTTGATTGAATTTTGGACTCCAAGCTACTTGTAAAACATTGTAATGTGTGAAACCATTTGATTGAGGGCTACTTACTTTCTTTATATGAACTATGGTAATCTGTTTCGATTCAGGGGTCATAGGGGCCAGCATCCTCATCATATTATGTCTGTATAACATATTAGTATGGGCTCTCATTACCCGAGGTGTCACCTGAAATAGGAATTTCAGCGACCACCATATCTATGTAGCCCAACTATTCTAATTTCGGGATCCGTTTGTTGCGGGGTCAATATAGGGGGTAATTTTCCTCATGCTACCAGGGGGGGGGGGTCTGCAAAAAAATTCCGTATATAGGGTCGGGGTGGGTGGGTGGTCCAGAGGCGGAAAAAAATGTGCTTGTAATTTTTTTCCAAAATGTTTTTTTTTTCAAACAATTTACAAGTACTGACCATGTAATGTTGTTTGTAAGCATGTTAGTACCATGCTTGTTGGTAAATGGCTATATAGGCAGCTAAAGTGACTCTTTATCCTCAGATTTAGCAACATTCTGGATTTCACAGTATCCCGGACCACTTCACAGTGGACCACCGTATTAACGTTCAGGAAACTTATGATCAACGGAAGAAATATTTAGTAACAAAATTAATATGTTACCCAGTTGTATTATCTGAATAAAAGTAATAAAACAAAAAAACTCTTATCACAAATTGGATACTACATGGTGAATACTCAATGATGACTACTAGTAGATATCATTAACCTGATTGTTGCATAACATGAAATTGAAAAGGGTATCTCATAAATTTCTAATGTCTGAAATACTGTCTTGTTCTGGCATGTAATCAAATTCATTCCTTCTGGTTATTTCTCATCTTGAATGATTGCAAGTAATGTTAATTTGCAACAATTATCCAAATAAAACTGAATTGGTTATGATGAATGACATTACTGTTTACTGCTCAGACAATCCCAAATGAAGGTGACGCTATTCTCATTGAATTTCCGAAATTCATCTGGGAGCTTTACTGCTCAACAAGACGAAACTAAAATACTAATTGTATACTGTTATCACTTACAAATAGATGAACTGAAATAATGTGATGCATTCAGATGCATTGAAAAATGACATTCAATTCTTCATTCTGGTCTATCACCATACCAAACCACATCAAGTCGAACAGGGCCCATAACTCTGGTAGGCATTGGTGGTCACAACCCGCGATATTATGCATATTCGTACCCCATTTCTGGTCCGTCACCATGCCATAGGGCATCAAATATGACAACTGACTCTTGAGTTAAAATTCAAAATGTTTGTACGGACAGACGGCTCGAGACGTCAACTATATACCCGCCGACTAATATCGGGCAGTATAATAACCATATATCTATGTGTATACATAACCAAAAATCAATTCCCCTCCCCACCCCATCCCGTTGGATAAGACTAAAGAGTTCTTTGATCATGCACATATAATTGTGGAACCCCTGACCTGTTTACCACTATTTACACTGGCCAGTGTTCTCTGTCAGACACAACACACTCGTTATATTAAGGCTATAATGGGGTCTAGGGCAATTTGTGACATATAGTGTACCTAGGCTACACAATGCTTAATTAATATTGTTGTTAGATACTGAAAACACCAGGAAACACATGGAAATACAGTATATTTTTCGTTTTTCTGATCTGTGTTAACCAATTAGTAAGGCAGTTAACACAGTTATTGAAGAACGGCTAAAAAAAAACCTCTGAAATTTTGATAAAAATATGAGAAACGGGGGGTGGGTCCCCAAAATTTTGGAGGAAAAACATATTTTTTTGGCAAAAATCTTTTTGGGCCCTATATGTGCAATTTTTTTGCAGACCCCCCCCCTGATGCTACCCAACCTTATTTTTATGCATTTTTCGGGTTAGTTCCTGTGATGTTCATCAGTCTAAGATTCTTAAGCTGTATTCAATTAATCTTTTTCGTCATTTGATATGGATGGCAGTTATGTGAGCGGTATTGAAAATGATAAAAAGTTGCCAGAAAATCGATTGACGTTTGAGAAATTGAGCTGTGACATATTTCGCTAATCGTGAATGTATTTCTTTTCGCTGATTCAGCTAAATGTGTCTGTTTCAACTCCATTTAACAAAAACTTGTCGATTGTTGTCACCATATGTATATATTTTTGTGATCCGTGGCATATCTGCTATTGGATGGTTGTCATATTATGGCGCTGTGGCGTACGCAGCGCGAATACAGGGCACAAACTTATCCCTCCCCCAAAATGATATTTAGTGACACGTTTGACAAATAGTCAGATTTCTTACGTCATATCACATTTTTGCTTGCTAAAAGCTATCTTAAAACAGATTGGTATGCTTAGTAGGTCTATTTTCAGGATGACTTGTCACCATTCGTAAATTTTGGAGTGTCTGCCTAAAATGGGGTCAACATAATTTAAAGAGCGTATCATTGTTTTCACCAAAATGATAGATGGTAAAATTTGGCGTATTATGATCGGTGCGATTTGAAATGTTGTCAAAAATACTGCTAGAAATGAACCTCAAAGATATATCTGAAAATTTGGATATGATCAGTGGGTTCTTACTGGCTACAGTTGCAATCAACATTTAACATTGAACTCTATGGAGATTCTTGTATTTTTGGATAAATGGCACCATTTTGCGTACGATTATATCTGAATTGAAATTTCTCAAAAATACTATTTATGAAATTCAGGCCCAGCTTGAGGAAAAGGTTATGTGACTAGACTATTCTCACTGGCTACCGTTTTGATCAAAAGGGTTTTGACATTGAACCCTATGGAGAATATTGTGTTATTTTACTCGAACGTTGATAGTAATATCACTATACGGCCACCAAGTGCTACTATAGGAGGACGAGACATTCACCGAAACAATCAGTAATCTAATTCATGCAATATAGTCGATATAGTTATGCTTCTAGATACAGTACTTGACAAAAGTATGTGCACACTGGTTTGTAATGCCACTGCTAATATGCAGCCTGCAATCTGTTGCATAATTATGTTGAGTCAAATGAAAATTGATCACCAGTTTCACAATGTGACTATATTGTTTTGTGTATCGTGTTAGTAATTGCTAGTGATTGGAGCCACATTGTAGATCATAACGAAGTGTAATGTGACAAATACACTGGTAAATTATACTCCGTCATCATCGCTGTCAAGAGTCTATCAAACATATATCAGGAGAGTATTGTTTTAAATGGAAGCCAATAGCTGTCTCATGGGGTTGTCGTCCATAATATCCTTCCACTTTTATATGGTGTCCATTCACCTGTATATGGCATTCATTCACCTCTTTATGATGTGCATATGTCGTTATGTGGTGTCCATTCATCTTTATATGGTGTCCATACACATTTATATGGCATTCATTATCCTTTATATGGTAAGAAAATGTCGTCCATTCATATTTGCATGGTGTCTATTCACTTTTATATGATGATGTGTACATGTCCACACATGGTGTTCATTCACCTTTATAATGGTGACCTCTGTTCTTTATATGTTGTCAATTCACTTTTATATGGTATTCATTCGCCTTTCTATGTTGTCCAATCACCTTTATGTGGTGTCAATTCACCTTTATATGGTGTCCATTCACATTTATATGCTGCCCATTCACTTGTATATGGTGTGCAAACATCTTTATATGGTGCCCATTCACCTTTATATGATGTGCAAATATCTTTATATGGTGTCCATTCACCTGTATATGGTGTGCAAATGTCTTTATATGGTGTCCATTTACCTTTATGTGGTGTGCAAATGTTTTTACATGGTGTCCATTCACCTTTATGTTGTGTGCAGATGTCTTTAATATATCGTGTCCATTCACGTTTCTATAGGGCCCATTCACTGATATATGGAGTAAATTTACCTTTATATGGTATTCATGCGCCTTTCTATGTTGTCCATTCACCTTTATGTGGTGTCAATTCACCTTTATATGGTGTCCATTCACATTTATATGCTGCCCATTCACCTTTATATGGTGTGCAAATGTCTTTATATGGTGTCCATTCACCTTTATATGGTGTCCATTCACATTTATATGCTGCCCAATCACCTTTATATGGTGTGCAAATGTCTTTATATGTTGTCCATTCACCTTTATGTGGTGTCAAATCACCTTTATATGGTGTCCATTCACATTTATATGCTGCCCAATCACCTTTATATGGTGTGCAAATGTCTTTATATGTTGTCCACTCACCTTTATGTGGTGTCAAATCACCTTTATATGGTGTCCATTCACATTTATATTCTGGCCATTCACTTTTATATGGTGTGCAAATGTCTTCATACTGTGTTTATTCACCTTTATATGGTGTCCATTCACATTTATATGGTGTGCAAATATCTTTATATGGTGTCAATTCACCTTTCTATGGTGTGCAATTATCTTTATATGGTGTCCATTAACATTCATATGGTGTGCAAATGTCTTTATATGGTGTCCATTTACCTTTATATGGTGTGCAAATGTCTTCACATGGTGTCAATTCACCTTTATATTGTGTGCAGATGTCTTTATATGGTGTCCATTCACCTTTCTATAGGGGCCATTCACCGATATATGGAGTCAATTTACCTTTATATGGTGTGCAAATGTGTTTATGTGATGTCCATTCACCTTTATATTGTGTCCATTATGTGATGTTTCCTTTGTATGGACTCAATTCACATTTACATGGTGTGTTTTACCTTTATATGGTTCCCAATCATCACCTTTATATGGTGTCTATTCACTTGTATGTAGTTTCCATTCATCTTTATTGTTTGTACATTTACCTTATATTGTGTCCATTCACCTTTAGTATGGTGTATATTTACCTTTATATGCTGTGGATTTACCTATATATAATGTGGTTTTTACCTTTATATGGTGTCCATTTACCTTTATATGGTGTCCATTTACCTTTATCTGTATGTGGTGACCATTTATGATGATGGCCGCTGTTCTTTGTATGCTGTACATACAACTTGATCTGATGTATATACGACTTTACATGATGTGAATACGACTTTATATGCTGAGTATATGTCTGTATGATATGGTATAGCATCATGATGGTGAATTGACATCATATAAAGATATTTTCACGCCATATAAATACATTTCCACACCATATGACGACAATTTAAAATCATATAAAGATGAATGGACACCATACAAAGGCGGAACCACATCATACAAAGACGTATGCATATCATATAGAGAACAGATGCCATCATCTTAATGGTGAAAGGACACCATATACAGGTAAAAACACACCATATAAAGGTAAATGGACAATATGTAAAGATGAATGCACACCATATAAAGAACATTACTCACCAGGTGGACACCCTATATAGTCATAAATGATTTGCACAACACACAAAGGTGAATGGACACCATATAAATGTAGAACGACAATATAGAAGGGATGACACAGGAACACTGCATGAGTGCATGTGTGATGACGATGATTATGGAGTATCATTTGTAAGTATATTTGTCACATTGCAACTCGTTATGATATACACTTGGCTTCAACGCTAGTCAGTTGTCTTTAGAAGTGAATGAATTTTGAATATCTGGCATGCCAAAAGTGGCAGAGATAGGGATTTATCACTTGTTTCCAATGTGTTAACTTACAGTAAATTCCTAAACATTTCCTCCGAAATCAATAAACCAGTGGATCTCACAGTGAGATGTCTTTGGGTGAATAGGGACAGAGTTATGAGATTTAAAACTACTCCTCCCCACCCCGAATATATCGCCAAGGTATGGGTTAAACATCTGCCGATCGTGATCGGCCTCTCATTCCATCTATATATATCACGATTGAAGTTCATTGAACACACAACTTTTGTTCATATACCGTTTAGATTTCATTGACTATTCTTTGTCATGGATATGTTAGAATGATTCAAAATCATAAAAGATCTAACAATTATCATAATCGATATTAAGTACATGTAAAGTGATCATTTGTTGTTTTGTTATATAAGAAATGACAATGATTAAAATGTTTTTCATCAGATTTTACTCTTGCATGACTAAATCCTTTGGCACACTCTACCACGGGGCGTCATGTGCCCCTCGAAAATCGGTTCGAAATCTGCAGACGACCCAGCGCGAAATCGCACGTGTCTCGGGGCCTCGGTGGCTCAGTCAGTAAGAGGTACAACTCCAAGCAGTCTCACCCTCCAGCGCTGGCAATAAGGGTTCAAATCCACATATTTCCATCATGGACTTGTAACTCTAAATCATTATCTGGTGGAGTTGCCAGTTGCTCGCCGGTGGTTTGCCGCACATGGTCCTCCACCACTAAAACTGGCAATTTCGTGATATGGCCTTAGCTGCTGAAAGCGACATAAAACATCAATCAATCATTGACACTTTCATTTAGAGAATTTCTTGATTTCTCTAACATTAAGAAGCAGAGACCAAACACCCAGATAGGAAGCAGAGTAATACTGTGCAGGAGATGGTTTCAGTGCGATCTTCATCAAATAATATCTTGTATTAAGTTGATCAATTGTGATGCTAATGGGCCAGAGTAGCCACACAGTATGGTCCCTCTCAGTTTTGTTTCAAAGTTCTGCCCATTTCCTTTTAAAAACATTGCCAGAATCCCAAAATAAGTTTTCGGCAAAATTCTATACTGCATCATTTATAATGAATTTGACATGCTTCATAAGGTACTGGGACAACCAGAATATAATAGCGAGTTTGCGATTTCACGTTTTGTAATCGCAAACTGTTTTACGGGTAGAATTCATCACATCGACTGGTAATGTATGGTGAGCCAACTGCAACAAAAAAATATTGTTATTCGCATTCGCTTTATTGGCCGATGTTATACTTACCGTTATGGATTGTTGGATTTTTTTATTTAGATTAGATGGACCTCATGATAATTAGTTGCTTTCATCAAGGACGAGGAGGCAGTTGGTGCTTTTCTTTCACTCATCTTGGTAACATTTTCAACAAGAGGATTCTACAAGTCATAGACCGATCGAGTGTTCACAATCGGTTGGAATTTTCAGACTTAGAAAATAGATTATGTATATGATAGCTCGAATATACCATTACGTTATAGCAAAATTTTTCATCCAATTATCGGTGTAAAATGTATTGTTTTAGACCTGGGTCTAATACTGTCCTATGTGTACTTTCAGTCAGATATAAGACCGAATTTGTCCCTTATTTTAGTTGGGGAATATTTAGTCATATTAAGTAAACATTAATTGGTTTGGAATCATTCAACAGATTGAAGGGTCGGTGCAAGGGAATATTTATCACAATAATTGGGATTTTTGTCGGGATCTAAACCCGGAGGTAGGTTGAAGAATTAAACTTGATAACGATTAAAGGTGTTAAAATGTAGTCTGTTTATTATACGGATTGAATAAAGAGCGTTTGCTTCACTTCTTTGAAAAACACAGAAAACAGCTGAAACTCGCTCTGATTTTGCAGAGTATGTATAGGTACTTCGTGTCTTTAGCGACCTATTTTATCCCCACTACAATATACACCAGTATTGTGGTTCAAATGCGCCATGTTAGTTCAGATGGTAAATATATATTAAAATTAGAAATGTGTAATACATGACACAACATTTGTTGGAAATTTCTCACCAACAATAGGTTGAAATTGTTCTCGCAGTTTGATTTTCCAACAATCTTTTAGTGGAGAATTTGTAGTTTTTAGACCAACATTTGCATATTTTCCTATTATTAGTAAACAAATTGGACTGAAATGGCTATCATAAACTGTCGGAAATTTTCCCAACCTTTGGGGGTGTCAGGTCTCAATATTTCCAACAATTGGAAAGCTTGATGCCAGTCTGGATGCCATGATTTAGCAAATTTCATGTTCAGATTTCAAAAGTTTCTCACATGGTCGATCCAGTGTGTCCCGGTCCCTGTCAGAAACTGAAAATTAATTTAAGAAAAAACAAATCGGGGTGAATTTGCACGGCGTTAGACGACTAGATATTAATATATTAGGATTTTTCAGTCTCAGATCTACATATTTTCTTGTACTGCATGGTCGGCCCAGCTGATTCATTTATAATATGCTACCATCCAGGTGGTTTTGAGGGACTAGTAGGGAAATATCAAAGCCTAACCGGGGGTGGGGGGGGGACCATCTATAGCCACGTCCCTGCAATGGGTAGAGACGGCGTCTATAACACCATCTACTCACTCTATTAACGCCGTGAATAAAGTTGTTAGTGAAAAGATCGGCCTTCCGTATTTATCTAAGTGCCAAAAGCCACCTCGAGAATTTGAACATAAAACCTGGCTTAAAATGACCAACTTTATCAATGATATTTGCCCATGACATCTTGCAATAAATAGGTTTAACGCATAGCTGATTGGGATTTCGTGGAATTCATGAACCTTTGAGTGAGAAAATCATAGTGAAAGGTTACCGGTCAATGGGACACATCTACCCGTTCCATATCGCTATCGCTTTATGTGCTGCATTTAAAGTACCCAAGTGACCGTGATGATGTTCACCGATTTACCCGTACCCGTTCCCGTCGGACGGGTATCGCAAACTCGCTAATATTTAGTTGTCAGTTGATTAAATAACATGTTTAATAACCAAGTGAGTCATAATGGCATACTTTTGAACCACCCACATATTTGGTCCACTTCATTCACTTGAAAGGATCCTTGCCCCTTGTGGTGGATCATGCAAGGGTTAATGCCACATAATTATTGGATACAAACACCTACAGTATATAAATGCCCTAAGTAATCGACTCCTTAACCACATCAGAATTATGGGTAACTTTTCAGGATTTAGTCGAAAATATGGCTAAATCCTGAAAAGTTACCCATAATTCTGATGTGGTTAAGGAGTCGATTACTTAGGGCATGACTGTACATAACACATGCTTGTAGAATGTTTTGTTTTCACCATATGTGATAAGAAAATTCATTTAAAGAAACTGGCTGTGTAAAGACTGTTGAATTTTTAAGCGGTCTATCATACAACTAGTTTCTTGAAATGTCGCTGAGTTTTCTTGTCATATTCTGTGAGAAACCCATCCTTTGATTGACCGGCTTCACAGGTTGCTTGCGTTCAATAAATTTATGGTGATAACACTTTCTTGGTCTGCCATATGGGGCAGGGGTCCTTTCAAGTGATTTTAGTGGACCAGATATGGGGATGGTTCAAAGGCATGCCTATAAATTCCTGTAGACTACTAACATCTTCAAGAAAATCCCACGCTGTAATAAGGTCTGTGACACTTAACAAACACTGATCACCCAGTTTACCCATCAACACATGATTCCGTTGAGGGTCAAAGTTGAAAGTGCGATTTTTGAAAATGGCAAATTTTTCAATCAAACAACTATCAGAAGGAGGTTAGAAAACTATCGGGATAATTAACTACCACTGTGTGCTGTATTTACCATGTTCCCAATTTGTTCAAATTTCAACAGGATTGGATGTAATGTAAGCGAGTGCTGGGCTCTCTGGGGCAATGTCTATCATTTTCCATAATTTGATTGCCATTTTGAGCCAAAGTTACAATTTAGTCTCAATTGAGTTAGAAAATTCATAGATGATTGTATGCCTTACTTTACATGCATATATTTTGCACTAATCCATGGCTCAAATTCATTCCCAATTTCATTTGTTGCATAAAAAAAGGAGATGGTACCATAAATGGCCAGATTTAGTGTAACCCCCCCCCCCCCCCCCTACAGGTCTCATCTCTCATCATCAAACAATGCCCTCAATTATATTGAGTGTTAAATAGAGCCCGTAGTTTTAAATGCACAAATGGACTCTTCTCTGTTGGCATAGGTCCAACTCGTTGTTCCTGTTCTCAAATGGTTACTACATCATGTAGCATTTTGGAGTTCATTTGCATGAATATCGAAATTTTGTGCGATCTAAATTAAAATATTTTCTGTTTCAACTAATGTATGACATTATACCATCATTATCATGTTATACCAGTGTGGAATATCAGCGGAGATCCAGAGGAAGAGAGTCAAATGATGTTTCTCCAACTGGATTATTGCCCATGACATATATTTCCCATTAGTCGGGGAACTCCCCGTCTACTAGAAATCGTATTTGGAGGCTTTGGGGATATAAAAATATTTGATTCGAGTCGAGGAACCCACCCATCAAAGCTCAAGAGTGATCAGATATCGATTTTTGAAATCTATTATTTTTCACCACCGGAAATTTTTGGTGGCCTGGTAAAAAGTCGATGAGAAGACGGTCTCGGACCAAATTGCAGACGAAGATGGATAACTCTAAAATTGCAGACAAAGATGGATAACTCTAAAATGGCTCTTGGGCGTCAGATATTTGACAAACTGGCAAAAATTTTGTTGAACAAAATGTTGATAACAGGTTTTGGGCAATTTTATACTATACATGTAGTTGACTGTGGTTATCATTATTTTTGGGCAATTAATCGATTCTGATAACCAAGGCTCAAAATAATTTCTTTTTTATGTTTACCCATACCATAGTATGGTAAACATAATGTCGACATCCGGATTGACCACTCGTCGTGCGTCCGTCCGTATGTCTGTCTGTCCGTAGACACTTTATGCATGGTGCGATAACTCAACAATTTTCTATCCGATCGGAACTAAATTTTGTATATGAGTTTCTCAGACCAAAATACAGATCGAGTTCAAATATGGGTTTGATCCGAGTTTTTTTTACGGAGTTATGGCCCTTTTTCGACTTCGAATTCACGCATGCTGTCATAACTTAAACAATTTTTATCTGATCGGAACCAAATTTGGTATGCGAGTTTCAGAGCCCAAAATACAGATCGAGTTCGAATATGGGTTTGATCCGATTTATTTTAAAGGAGTTATGACCCTTTTTTTTTAAATAAAATTAAAAATCCGATGCTATAACGAAGTAAATTTTGTCCGATTGTGTTCTTATTTGTTATGTAGGTTTATGATGACACGCCCCTCATCTGTATAGTTTTTGGTATTGATTGGTTGATCGGTTTAGAAAATAATTAACCCTTTACACACATGTTATCCAATGCAATAAGTTGAACATATTTCTTCTGATCTGCCTCATATTTCTTACCTAGGGTTTTCTTAGCACGTTCTTCGTCTGTATGGTTTTTGGTATTGTTTAATTAACCCTTTTCACTCTTATGTTTACTTTCAGGCTTTATAGCATGTCATATCTAATATGTCCATAGTGATAATTAACTCATTTCAATAACACACATGGTCTGTGAGATATGTTCTCTTAAAATTCCCAGCAGTAATTACTTGAATTATAAAGGGTCATAACTCTGTTAAAATATATCGGATCAAACCCATATTCGAACTCAATCTGTATATAGGGGTGATGAATTCATATACCAAATTTGGTGTTGATCAGATGAAAAATGTTTTGAGTCATAGCAGCTTGGGTGAATTCTAAGTAAACTGGCTAATTAAACAATACCAAAAACCATACATATGAAGAACGTGCTAAGAAAAACCTAGGTAAGAAATATGAGGCAGATCAGAAGAAATATGTTCAACTTATTGCATTGGATAGCATGAGGGTTAATTATTTTCTAAACCGATCAACCAATCAATACCAAAAACTATACAGATGAGGGGTGTGTCATCATAAACCTACATATCAAATATGAACACAATCGGACAAGGTGTAAGGTGGGCTAGCATCACCAAATTCACCATCTGGGAACCCAATCTTACTTAGTCATCAACTGCTATGGGAGACCTGGGGACAGACAGAAGTTCTCCAGCTGAAGTTGGTGGCGTATGACAGTATGCACACCCATTTCACACCTCAATTATGCATTTTAGAATCTTAACAGAAGGAAAAAAAGCTGCTAAAAATGTCAATTTGATACTCTAGATACTTCCCAGAAGATGAGGCCTAAGCAGAATGAGGCCCCCAAAGGTTGTATTTAGCAATGCTAGCATGCTGTGCAGGGTAGCATAATTAAATTCACCCTCTGGGACCTCATTCTACAATGCCCGACACTTAATTACAGCTTTGAGAAAAGGAATTTAATCTGATATTAATGACCAGGGTATTGTAAACAATCATGGTGCAAGATTGACAGCTTTATAAAACAAATGTTCAACACTATTAATCTCATTTAAATTATGAATGACATGAATCCACTCCCAGGGGACTCTGCCTATAGCCACAGAAGTTCTGTTATCTATAAATCTGGCACTGTTTTATAAACAACATGTGTCTATCATGCTTGGTGGTACAGAGCAGAGATGGCTTGGGAATGCAAGGATATGGAACTTACTGAACATTTCTGTACATCTGTCTGTTCATGTTTTCTCATAAACCCCTGATTTCAACCAAATTTAGTGGGGCGACTAGAGGTACCTACCCCCCCCCCCAATCATGTAATGTCATAAGTTCTTCAAAACTTTAATTAAATTTTTTTTTTTTTATTTAAATAAAAAAAAAAATATTTAATAAAAAAAAATATTTATTAAAAATAAAATAGACAATTTTTTTTGTTGGTTAAATTGAGCAATAAGTTAAATCTAAAAAAAAAAAATTCTTCAGATTTATGTCCATAGCCCCACCCACATTTGACCCAGTGACCTCATTTGAACAAATCTGAACACAGTCACCCAAGGTACCCTTATACCAAATATGAACCCATTCGGCCCGACAACTTCAGAAAAGAAGTCGTTTTAAGAATTACTATGTGGAAAAATAGTTATGGTCCTGACATCAAAACTATTTGACTTGGTGACCTCATTTGAACAAATCTGAATAAGAGTCACCTAGGGAACATCCACACCAAATATAAACCCAATCGGTCTGATGGTTTTAGAGGAGAAGATGTTTAAAAAATTGTTGACGGACGGACGAGGAGTGATGACTATAGCTCCACCGGAGACTTCGTCTCAGGTGAGCTAAAAAGTGTTATTTATGATTGGATGTTCAAACGAACCATGGCCAATGTTTATATCGACGTAAGCACACGCTTTTATAATGCTATATCGTTATGCGTAATTGACACAAATGGGTATATAATATATGCACAAAGCCATATATATGCAATCAACGTCGTTTTCGATGCATCTGTTGGCGTATAGAAGTGTCGGATGCCAAACATCATACTGTATAATTTCGCAAAACCAAGACACCACACCCGTAAACTATTAAACTGTACTTGCTGGTGTAAATTTCACTTATTTAAAACGATTCTAGAACATCTATTGTGAAACTTCCCCACCGAATTTGCGGTCTCTGGTGACAAACTCGAAAAGTAAACAATCGCTACAAAGGTGCATTCTGTGCTCTCATGACCACTGCAATGTCATTAGTATTGGCACGAAGCTACACCCAGTGATGCAGTAAACGACACTTCCCTCGGCTGATAGAGATTATCACTACCAAGTGTATCTAAGGGCCTAGACCAATCAAATGCACACATTTAAGTGAAAGCGAAAGTAGTTGTAATTATACATAGAAAAACTGGCAAACAGCATGTGTCGGGTGAGAAATTGATTAGTTATGCAATATGGATGTCGCTTTGTTTTTATAGTAACGGGAATTCCCCTATTGCTACGTCATTGTCACGTGTTAAATCATGTGACTGCACCGACCGCTGATCATGTGACTTCAATCACCTGACTTCGTCTACAACATAAGATCTTCAGCATTCTTCGGAATTTTTTTTCCTTCTAAAAACAAAATTAGCGATCAAACACAAGATTATTTGGGCAAATTGGACGTTTTAATTATATAATATTGATATATTGAAAGAAAGTACTAAACAAATTTCAGAATAATATTCCTTTAAGCAATACCAGAGGTCAACCCGAAGAGCCAAAGCATATTCTTTTTATTTTACTCATAGCATAACTATCTTTCAACAATTTTCATCAGATTGATCCCAAAATTTCATTGGCACAAGTTGCATTCTCATTACTTCAACGGACCACATTGCTTTTTCGTGATTATATATTATGATATACATATATATATATAACATCAACTGAGCTATACTTTAGACCACCGAATCATTATAAGACTTATGCAACTGATCTAGCAAAATTTCATATATGTCAAACTTGGGAACGGGATTGCTTTCTGATATGGTTTCATTATTGTATAACAGACGGTCACAAAGAATGAACACTTAATTGGTTAGACATTCCTTTGATACGATCAGTTATCTTCGTTACGAAGGGAGCAAATTTATATTGGGTACAGCCTGAATCATGTATTATCTTCATCTTCATTATGACCCCATTGTTTGAGGGGATCGGTGAAAGCCACTGCAAGGTCTGCCAAATATCTAAGTTTGGCCATGTCACATAATAGAACACCACTTGCATGTTGAGATTAGTTAGAAATCAGCATCCTGCTTGAGTGTTACACATCTCGTACTTACTTCATTGGTTAAATTCTGACAGTGGAAAAACTTGGATATGGTGCCAGAGGCTGTTGGAAACTTGAGAGGACTCGCAGCTGGCCCCAGCAATGAAACACAGGTTATCTCATAGTAACCTTGACATGTTTCAATCATTTAACCCGATATTGGTCAAATCATCACTCATACATATGTAAAATATCAACTACTATTAGCATCTTCACACCTTTTGCAAAAATCTGGGAAATTTTGATATAAAGTGGTAGTATATTGATCCTAAAGCATAACCAAATTGAGAAAAAATGAAAATTATGTGACGTGATTTTTTTCTGAATTTTCGAAAAATTGACGTCAACTTTTTTTTTCTGCCAAAATGTTTAAGTCCATTCAAAGACATGCTCAAGGCAACAAATTGTTTGATACTTGTCATCGAGCTATTATTGGGCAAACAGAGACATTAAACTGCCACTAAACAATTGTTATCCAGAAATCACAAAGCCTGTATCACCTGAAAACTAAACTGCATGTGCAGGGTTCATTGCCAACTAACCTGATTATCCTAAGTTGAACAAACCTGCCCCAAAACTTTATCTGGGTTATCTGGAGCCTGTATACACTATATTGTATGGTACCACTTAACAAACTTACAAACATGTGGGGGGAGGGACTCCGAGGGAGAATTAACACAAATCTGCAGAGAGCAGCAATGTTCTGAAATTTATATTGTTTTTAAAAATAATGCCATTTGCATAATATACACTGCATTTTTGTGACTTGTTGGTCTGTCTTATCTTCTGTGTGTTGCGATAAGCTATATAAATGTACTGTACACACATGCCATTTTAATACAATATATGTTTATATGTTGAATTTAATTTGTTATTTCATCAATTTGAAATAAAAATAAGCACAGTTTATTATGAACCTGTCTCATGTTAATACTTTCCCAGTAAAGGTATCGGTACTACTTTGTACATTGTACATGTAGTAGTAAATTTTCCAACCTTTGGGCTTGTGTCCTGGTTGGTCCCTTGTGGTCAGTCAAAAACTGTTTAAGAACACAATATTTTCCTACATTTGGTTAAAATTGTGGGCTGAAATGGTCATCAGTTGGAAAATTTCCAAAGTAACGGGTATGAGGTTTGAAATTTTCCAACGCTGTAGGAAGGCTTGAGGCCAGTCTACAGATTCTAGGATTTAGGGATTTTCTTGATCAGATTTCAAAATTTTCTCACACCGGGCCGAATCAATGGTCTATCCAGAATGTCATGATTTCTCTCCTAGGCCCTGTGAATATGTTTGGAGCCGGACCACCAGATGGTTAGGATTTTCAGGTTCTGATCTATGAAATTTGTCATACCGGGTATATAGAAACATGCTTCTGTTTCTCCATCTGACTAACCACAAGATAAGAACCATAATAATCAGTTGGGGAGGGGGTTTGAATGGAATTTCGGAAAACTTGTGTTTAGTCTGATTCAAGGGAGCTGCAATTGCCAATTGGAATTCACAATTTGGACACCCCCCTCTAGCCACGTCCCTGATTAGTACAGTATAAAGAAAAAAAAAGTATATGGTCCCTATATGAAGGGGAGACTTGGAAGTTGCAAACCTGCATGAAACCCACAATTTTATAAACATGTGAATATCTGATCAGAAATTCACAGCACATCAACCTGACATCACCTCATCAGTCTTATTTTAATCTCATGATTCTTTGTTGCCATTTACAGCACAGTTCTCTATAATCACAGTTATTTACATGTATTATGTTTATCCACGTATTTACATATAACCAAGTAAAACATAGAATAACCGAGGCAGGTTGTTGTGACAGTTTGGGGCGGTTGTCCCTGGTTGGGTTGTCCTATTTATCTTGGTTATGATGATTAATTTATATCAATGAAACAAAAAGGATGTTGATGGAAAATTTCTTCACATTGGTTTTTAATACCCACCAATATACTCTACTCGCATCGCTTAAATTTGAGCTACATGTACATCATCATTAATGTCACTTTCTTCATTGTTTATTGGCAACACAAAAAGTTAAATATAAGTGAAAAAGTAAACAGAATAATTTAAAATTAGTTTCTTAAATTCACACAAATACATGTACTATTATGAAGAGCATCCATTTACAGGCAGTAGTGGAAATAGTTGCAGAATGATATGTTTGAGATGTTGATTTGTCACCTACGACAACGGTAGCACAAAACAGAAAGTTTGACCCCCCCCCCCATTCACAGTCCGAGTCACAGGACCAAGGCAGGACATGATACAGGGTGTGCTGATGAATCAAATGTGACATCCAAGATACAATTCGGGGTTAAAATTATCACCCCAAGAATCCATATGAAGTTTGTTGACAATTAAATGAGAGATTTGTGGCATATAGGGTATGCCAACAGCAATCATTGATGCACGCACAGACGAACAACAACCCATGACAATAGCTTAAACTTTATTTTGTTCAGTTGAGCTTGAAATGTAGTATAAAAATATGTGTGAGGAGATGTGGTCGGCTTCCGTCAGCCTTGCAACATACCACATTTGACCCCCTGTATCACTTCGGAGTCAGATGAGCAACACTTAGCAATGCCGTTCATCGAAAACTCCTTTGCAAAATGTATTATTGAACCGTGCTTTGTATTGATACAGATGATGAATGATTGGAGGCGATTCGTTCATTGTTTTTTTAATTGACAAAGTTAGGCAAATTAAACCTGAGAAAACAAACCTGAAAAATCAGGAAAATGAAAACAAAATTGGCATACATATAAAACAAGTGCCTATTTTAATCTGTTACATTAAATAATTAGCCCAAAATCATTTACAGTGAAGCAGTTTGATGTAGTTTAAATTTTAGACGAACGTCGAAAATAGGAAAAATTGGTACATGAAAAATAAAAAAATTCTGAATAACAAAATGTCAAGTCGAAATTAGCTGCTATCAAGTGTTATTGGTACATGTTCCAAAACTTTATTGATATATATGTAGTTTATTCTTCTTCTTACCGTGTAAATCAAAGTCGTTTTATCTCGCAATGTTGCGTGTTTTAGTGAAAATGCAAATGGAGTTTTTCCGTTTCGACAGATGCAAAACGCGGAAAAACGAAACGATCTGAACATGCTACTACTATGGGCAAAACATGCAATCCCATGTTGCCATATGGGATGGAATTACCCATTGGTTTTCCATTGAATGTGTTAAAACTTTTCATTCCTTATCGCTACATTGACTGTAATGTATGACATTATCCCCTCAGCGTTGAGCTGGTGAATTTTATGAATAAAACAGACAAAACTGTATTATTTGCACAGTGTCAATTTCCCCCGTTTCTCAGGCCCTGAAACCCCACAGGGGCAACCATTTTATTCAGGGGGGAAAGTTTGAATTGGCAAGAATATTTGTGGTACATTTTTTGTACATACAAGTGTGGATCTAACAACTGTTTCTCAGTTTAGATTTCCGAATGATCAAACAGTTGGTAAACACATGATAGATTAAGATTGCTATCTCAGTACAAAATATGATTCATACCAAGGTGATTTCTGATGAAATATATCACATAGAATCTCTCAACGAACTTTATATGGACAAACTTTCGGGACATAATGGCCACTGGCAACTGAAAATAGACCTGGAATACTTCGTTGGGGTGTGCCCCAGAAATCAATAAAATATAAATATGCGCGCTCATGGTTTTAAAAACTTTTTGGCCTGAGAAATGGGAAATTGACTTTGCATGGCCTAATAAAGTGGTTTATTTCTGATGCAGCTGAACGAAATCACATGTCGAAAAAACATTTTGTATTGCTAGATTATAGGGTGCCAAGAAGGAAGAGATATACTACATGTATCTTTAACCTGATGTGTTCCTAAAGTTCATTTCCATTAGGCCAAACAAAATTATACCTGTGTTTGGGGTCCCACCATCTCAGAATTGAAATTGTATTTTATCTCAAAGTACTTAGGATGATAAAATTCTATGTCTATCAATGTATAGTTTAGGTATATAATCCAATAGTGTCAAAATATATTAAATTGATAATTTTATTTGAAAACAAGGGGTACGCATCTAAGATGCTTTTGTCGAGTTTTTTGGCAGTCCACCCAAACTTCTGCCAATAAGGTGCACAACTTCGGGGAAAAAAGTCGGACGGTGGTATATTATTACAATAGACCTATATACCAAATATCAATTGATTCTGTTAATATTTCATGAGTTATCGCACTAACAGTGATAAAATTGTTATTAAAATAGACAAACTAAGACGCATAACTCCGGAAAAAAAATTTGGACAAACCTGGTTTTCGAACTCGTCCGAGATATTGTTGCAGGACACTCATACACCAAATATTGTTTAAATCGGTTAATATTTCATCGAGTTATCACGCTAACGGTGATAACATTGCTAAAAATAGATAAACTAAGACCCATAACTCCGTGAAAAACATTTGGACAAACCTGGTTTTTGAACTCGTCTGAGATATTGTTGCAGGAGACTCATATACCAAATATTGTTGAAATCGGTTAATATTTCATCGAGTTATCGCGCTATCGGTGATAAAATTGCTAAAAATAGACAAACTAAGGCCCATAACTCTGCGAATTTTTTTTTGGACAAACCTGGTTTTCGAACTCGTACGAGATATTGTTGCCAGAGTCTCAAATACCAAATATTGTTGAAATTGGTTAATATTTGCGCTATCGGTGAAAAACTTAACTAAAAACCATCTAAGATGGACAACTCTTGTAAAAAAGTTTGGACGTGACCCATTTTCTACAGGCAGTAAATAGTCATTGGGAGCAACTGCCATACCAAATTTTTTCACAATCCGTTCACAAATGTCAAAGTTATAAGGCATTCTTTAGGTCCGCCCGCCCGCCGCTCGCCAAACCATGTCGAGCAATATCTGGGAATAGAGGTGATGTAAATTTACTGGAGGCCCAATAAAAAGTTGAGGGTAGGCGGTACCTTTAAGATAGGGTAGTTAGATAGACCCAAAACATACATATTTTATTTTTATTTTGGCCTTATTATATACCATGATTCCAGACTAGCAGATGAAACCTGTAGGAATCTTTATCGACAGTTCTATCAACACCAGACTACGTTCATCCCCTCGTCTAGTTCCCGAGACATACCCAGTGTCTTATGGTGGATGAATAAGGAGAGGCAACAATCATTTCCACCACAAACTCATTTATTTTGATCATGATCAGTTCATCCATAAACAACTCAATGTAAATAGAAATTTTATACCAAAGAGTACAGGTCCTCAGAACTATTCAATCCACATGATTTATAATCACCAAGAAAGAATACATGCCATAACCAGTGACCTTTATTAAAGAGAATCCAGTTGGAGAATCTGAGCCAAGAATTAAAATTTCAAAAAGTTGAAGTCAGAATAACAATTTTAACACAGAATGAGCCTGCAATTATGTAATTTTTCTTTCATTTAATTGCTTTTCAAAAATATTTCCTGCATTTTTTAACATGATTTTATCAAAATGTGTCGTCTTGGCTACCCATTCAAGATGATTTTTATGTACATATATGACTAAGTAAACAGATGGGTAAGTTGACATTTTTGTGCTTCAGGTTATGCAATGTTCCTTTCCAACGTCTTGGCAATGTGCCTGGACCTCCAATAGCTTTGACCAGATTAAAATGATGAGTACAAATTTGATATGCATCAATGACAATAGTCACAAAGATAAGGATGTGAATTGCAGTATATTCAATAGATATTGAAAATCTTTTTATGCAGTTTTTCTTGAACAACTTTTTATGCAGTTCATTATCCAATAAACTCTTATTATCAAACATATCACCTTCTATATTTGCTTGGCATGGCATGTACTTGTAAGTTTGAATACCACGGACCAACAGCCCAACCTCTTATAAATTTCTGAAATCAAAACACAAACTTGTTCCAAATATGTTCCAAAAAGGATCATATGGTGTACAAACATTTCACCTAAAAAACTTCAGATGGCTTCAAAAACATTTTAAATATCATAAATATATAATTGATGATTGGCCCTGACCCCCCAAGTCCGAGTTAGGACAGAAATGGCTCATCCGTGAAGGTCTAATCCCTTCTTCAGCACTATGTTAAGATGAATGCTCTAATCATCAGGCATATCATTCTCCCCCGCCCGTCGCCGCCGAGTCTGCTTCTGCCATTGATTGAGCGGCGGCCTTCTTTTTCTTCTTCTTGGCAGCCTTTCTGGATGCTGAAGCCGCCAACAAATTCTGAAAAAGAGATGGAATAATTTAGTCTCCTCTTAGTCCAATCTCTCTTATTGAGACTTAAATTACTGAATAAGCATGATGGACTACATCTTAGGGATGCTGGTGGATCACAACAGTCAACCAATATTATATTTTTTATAAAACAATTCAGCACAACACGGCTCATGTCTTAAAAATTACCTCTGACTATGTATGACATATATAATGCTTCTAAATGTGACAAAGTGATAGCTTTGATATTCCATTGTTTGTCAAAGAATTTATTAATGTCCCACCAAATCTTCGGAAGTTAAGATGGTAAATTTGTTTTCTAACATTTGACACCTAAAACTAGAGAAGGTTGTGAAATTAAAGCCCGACACAAATATAGTATTTAACATAAGGAAATTACTCAAGTCATAAACTCATTTTCATTATTATTTGCATCGTTCATAGAGCACATGAGTGTATTTTGCACTAATCCATGGCTCAAATTCTTTTATTTGTTGCATATATTCTGTGGAGTATAAAAGGAGATGGTCCAATAAGGCCAATATAAATAATGGAAGTGTCAATGACACTGTAGCTCAACTTAGGTAGGGGAATAATTTAATGGTCGACAGTAAATGGAGGAATAGGAAAAGTGCTAATTGAAATGTCTAAGTAAGACTAGATGTACATGTCAATATCAACATTCATAACAGGTTTCATAATGATCGGATCAGGGATGTGGTGATTATGGTGTGCCAAAGGATTTATTGATGCAAAGAGTAAATTCTAAAATGGCCACCGGCAGCCATGTTTTTTTCCGAATTACCCCAAAATGACTTGTTCCCATCTACAGCCTTTACAAATCTCATAATGATCTGATCAAAGGTATGACCTGTAGCCTGTGCCAATGGATTTAGTCATGCAAAGAGTAAAATCCAAGATGGCTGCTGGCGGCCATGTTTTTCGGCTGAACGACCCCAAAATGACTCGTTTCCCATCTACATGTCATTGTTAACTTGAAGTTCCGACCAAAGCTACGACCTGTAGCCCGCACCAAAGGATTTATTCATGCAAAGAGTAAAATCCAATATGGCTGCTGACGGACATGTTTTTTAGCCAAACGACCCCAAAATGACTCGTTCCCATCTACATGTTAATATTAACATCCATGATAAATATCATGATGATCAGACAAACAGTACGACCTGTAGTCCGTGCCAATGGTTTGAATTTTGAAATCAAAGATGGCTGCCAGCGGCCATGTTTTTTGGCCGTATGACCCCAAAATGACTCGTTCCCATATACATGTCAATATCAATATTCATGACAAATTTCATAAAGGTCAGACCAAAGGTACGACCTGTAACCCGCGCCAAAGGATTTAGTCATTGAAGAGTAAAATCCAAGATGGCTGCTGACGGCCATGTTTTTTGGCCGAACGACCCCAAAATCACTCGTTCCCATCTACAAGTCATTGTTAACATCCATGACAAATTTCATGAAGTTCTGACCAAAGCTACAACCTGTAGCCCGCGCCAAAGAATTTAGTCATGCAAAGAGTAAAATCCAAGATGGCTGCTGGCGGCCATGTTTTTTGGCTGAACGACCCCAAAATCACTCGTTCCCATCTACATGTCAATATTAACATCCATGACAAATTTCATGATGATCAGACGAACAGCACGACATGTAGCCCGCGCCAATGGATTGAATTATGAAATCCAAAATGGCCACCAGCGGCCATGTTTTTTGGCCGAATGACCCCAAAATGACTCGTTCCCATCTACATGTCAATGTCAACATTCATGACAAAATTCATAAAGATCAGACCATAGGTACGACCTGTAGCCCGCACCAAAGGATTTAGTCATGCAAAGAGTAAAATCCATGATGGCTGCTGGCGGCCATGTTTTTTGGCCGAATGACCCCAAAATGACTCGTTCCCATCAGATCTACATGTCAATGTCAACATTCATGCAAAATTTCATAAAGATCAGACCAAAGGTACGACCTGTAGCCCGCGCCAAAGGAAATTGTTGACGCACACACGGACGACAAGCCATGGCAATAGGTCAAACTTACAAAAGTAAGTTGAGCTAAAAATGAGGCGGGAAGGCGAATTTAATTTAATATATTTTATTCTTCCTAATTTAAATGGTTATGGTCATTTCTAGAATTGAAGCAGTATCCTAGCTTATATGATACAAGGTGATTTAGATTGTCCAGTTGATCAAAGTAGATTGATTAATGTGTCATCGAAATGCAATTTGACAGTTAAGGCATACAAATAAAAAGTTTGCATCCAAATTATCCAAATAAAAATACAATTGAGGAGGACCTTAAAATAGGTTGTAAATCTAGCAATATTTTTATATTGGCCTATACGGCTGGATTTAGTACAGTACACCTTTAACCCTTTCAGTGCCAAGTCCGATTTTTGTATCAACCCATATTTCCTTTAAGAGCTCTTTCCATCAATGTATCACATTATTATAATCAATAAATTTGAAAAATGATCAAGGAAATATGGGTTGATACAAAAATCAGACTTGGCACTGAAAGGGTTAACAGAGCTAACTATGTCAAAACTCACTTTTAATTCTGCATCTTCTATTGAGTGTTCACTTTCGTACAGCTCTTCTTCAAATGGCAATCCAGCCACTTTGAGAGGTCCATTAGGCATGAGAACAATCGTGTATTTGAATTGGGCCACAAATTCATCTGTGAAGGAAGAATAAGGACACACTTAAGACAGTACAAATAAACCACTACATGATATTAGGAACACAAAAATCACTCCTAACTTACACAGGAGACATCTGTTACTGATACCATCTCCAGGGTAGGCTGAGAGCTTTCCGATGAATGGCAAAAAGCCATAATTGCAGGCCTTAAGAATCGATGAGAATCACCGAATCGATTCTCGTAATGATTCTCGCGAAACTTTTCAATATTCAGTGCTTTATGACTAACTTGATTCAGCATTTGATTCTCGCAAAATTTGATGTATTTTGAGCCCTGTAATTCTGCTGTGGTCAAGGCGTCAATTATTTAGGGCATTACTGCAGTTTGTACCTAGAGGTGAGAATTTTTTTTTTGGCCTTATCCCAGAGCCACATGTGATATAATTGAACAGTTGGATAGACATGTGGGCTTAAGTTTAATTCCAGATAAATAAAAGGCTACACGTCGCCCGAATAAGGTGGCTTTGACTATTTGCTTCTTTTAGATGTGAAACCACTATTGTCCAATTTTTAACTCATACCTTCAACCATATGGATTACAACAATCAAAACTGCTAGTCTAGAACAGAATAAACAAGTGCACCGCTGGGCGGAGGGAACGCCCCCGACTGTACAATCAGAGAGGATTTTTCTTATTTTTGTGCAAATACTTATTAAATGGCACTTTGTAAAGTTATGTTATTCGTGTTTATATACAATGATGGTTTAAACCAAGGTATTAATGAATATAGATTTGGATGAAAATTGAACAGCTTAGGTCAGAGAATGTACCAAGAATGTAGCCTACCAGGTAACATTTTGACCAAACTTGAGGCCTGGTCAGAACTTTCTTTTCTGAGCACAGAAACTTTCTGGTTAAGCGCTATAAAAATGCCACATGTTGTTTTATATTAGCTTCAAATTTGGTCTGGTGCCACAAAAATAGAAGTAAAACTGAATTTTCAAAAAAAAAAATGAATTTTTTAAGTCGAAAAAGGGTCATAACTCTCACAAAAATTATCCGATTGAACCGAAATTTTACCTTGACCTGTATTGCGATATTGGTAATACATAAAAAACGGGTTTTGCAAATAAACAATCCAAAATCAAGTTATCGTCTGGAAACCAAAAAAAGTAGCAGAAAACCTGAATTTTCTAAGTCCAAAAAGGGGTGTAAGCAGCGTAACTCTGGAAAAAATGGGCGGACAAAACCACGGCTATGGGGAAATCTTCTCCCCCCGGCTGGTCTATTGGCATACCAAAGATCAACTGAATTGAATTAGCGAAACCAAAGTTATGAGTTGAAACGTTCGTATGCCACAGAAAACTGAATTTTCTAAGTCCAAAAAGGGGCGTAACTCTGGAAAAAATGGGCGGACGAAACCGCAGTTATGGGGAAATCTTGTCCCCTCGGCTGGTCTATTAGCATACCAAAGATCAACTGAATTGAGTTAGCGAAACCAAAGTTATGAGTTGAAATGTTCGTACGGATGGACGGACGGACGGACGGAGGGCTCCACTATATACCCCCAAATCTCCATCGGAGATCGGGGGCATAACAAGAGCAACGCTAGGGTGTGGCAAAATCCACCCATGGTAATTGCAACTAAGGGCCATAACTCTGGTGAAAATTGGGAGTGCAGAACCCAAATTTGAAGTTGACCTATATTTTGTGCTAATAATAAACCCACATTCCAAATTTCCTTCCATTCAGTCGAGACTATCTAACGTTATCATCCGGAATCCGAAAGCGAATAGTCGGAAGGACAGTCCAATAAAATAACACACCCCCCCCCCCCCCCCCCCCGGTTTTAAAAACGGGCGCATAATAACCATTTACTATTAGAAAAATATATATTAGGGGACTACAATCGTATACTTGGATATGTATAAATATGAGACTGATCAGATAATGTATCGCTTTGAATAGCACATGATCCCGTCATGGTTAGAGGCAATCAATCAATATCAAAATCTTTACAGGTCAAGAAGAATCTGTCATGATTAAACTGGATATGAATTATGAGAGATCTCCTTGAAAAATATTTGAATGATCAAATTGGATAGCATGTGTCTCAGCAATGCATGGACGGGGATAATATTTTTAAGCAGATCAACCAAAGGGCCCTAACTAAACAGGTCAGGGGTATTTCATCATAAACTGTGCCAATATATATCAACACAATAGAATGACAAATATTTGAGTAATCAAATCAGATAGCTTATGACTGATTCTCCAAATTAATCAACTGGTCAACACAAAATACTTCATAACCAGAATCTATCCAGAGTATGGATGTACAACTTGACAACTTATGAAATTAATGTATTAATGACAATGTAGCTCTCAATGTTAATTTTATGCTGAGCAGTCAATAGAATGATAAAGAAGGAAGTTTAATTAAAAGATTTGTATCTTGTAGATGAAATTATTTTCATTTCAAACATTTCACCAATAAATGTGAGCTGCAGTGTGTGCTGATGGAGTCAAAGATGTAAAATCCAAGATGGCCATTTTCAACAAATTTCAGAAATAATCGATGGCTCTCATCTGGACCGTGTGGGAAACGTATTCCAAAAGGAATATGTTGATTTATCAAAGAATCTAATTCATTGATGAGCAATATTGAGCATGTATGTCACGTGGATTAAAGTGATCCCCAGGACAATAAACGTTTCGGACAGACAGCAAAAATTATTTTTCAGGGGACCAATAGAACAGAATTTCAGGCAATCGATAACTCTTTCATTATCTTAGAAAATTTGACAATCTGAAATAATTGGTATTTGAAAAACATTGCCGCCTAACGTTTGAAACAAAGATACATGTTGAAAAAACTATGTTGAAATGGACATCAGCATATCTTTATACCAAATGCAACTGTGTTACTGTCTACCTCAGTAAAGTGTGCTTCTCATCATTATCTTCAAGAGTAGCAAATATTTAATAACATCATCGGCAGACATTAAAATCAATACATAATTTCCAAGTTGCTGCATTATATCTGAACGAGGAGCGCTCATGGACATGAACGTATTAATTCAGTCAGAACTGTATTCTATATTAATAGAAACAGAGCACTGTCACAGTGGCATAATACCACTGTTGGCTTGTTTCCAGTTGCATGTCTGACCAAATTCAAAATCACAGGTGCGAAGGATCCCACGCTGGTTGATATATGAGCCAAGTTTAAATTTTTTTTACCAGAATATGACAGAATACAGGCTCGGACAAAGTTCCGGACACGGATGGACAAGAGTCATTACTAGAGTACTCCAACGAAATGTCGAGGGACAATAACATACTATTAATTCAGAACTGCATTCTATATTAATAGAAACACAATAAGAGCACGGTGTTGGTGGCATAATACACTTGTTGGCTTGTTTCCAGTTGCATGTCAGAGATTCCAATCATAACATACCATCTATACATGTCAGGCATAATGAGCCAACCCGGGGAGGGGGCATACCATCTATACATGTCAGGCATAATGAGCCAACCCGGGGAGGGGGCATACCATCTATACATGTCAGGCATAATGAGCCAACCCGGGGAGGGGGCATACCATCTATACATGTCAGGCATAATGAGCCAACCCGGGGAGGGGGCATACCATCTATACATGTCAGTCATAATGAGCCAACCCGGGGAGGGGGCATACCATCTATACATGTCAGGCATAATGAGCCAACCCGGGGAGGGGGCATACCATCTATACATGTCAGGCATAATGAGCCAACCCGGGGAGGGGGCATACCATCTATACATGTCAGGCATAATGAGCCAACCCGGGGAGGGGGCATACCATCTATACATGTCAAGCATAATGAGCCAACCCGGGGAGGGGGCATACCATCTATACATGTCAGGCATAATGAGCCAACCCGGGGAGGGGGCATATCATATATACATGTCAGGCATAATGAGCCAACCCGGGGAGGGGGCACACCATACACTTGTTTGCTTGTTTCCAGTTGCATGTCAGAGATTCCAATCATACCATAACTTGCCAGAGTTTGTAGTTCAAGTTGGGGACTTCAAAACATTTCAAGAGCTATCAGATGCACATGTTTCTCATATGAAGGCCACACACAAAGTTTCATCAAACAATTCAAGTTATCATCAGGACAACAAACGTTATTTTTCAGGGGACAAAGAGAACAGTATTTCATGCAATCGATAATTATTTAATTATCTTAGAAAATTTGACAATCTAAAATAATTGGTATTTGAAAAACATTGCCGCCTTTCGTTTGAAACAAAGATACATGTTGAAATGGACATCAGAATATCTTTATACCAAATGCAACTGTGTTACTGTCTACCTCAGTAAAGTGTGCTTCTCATCATTATCTTCAAGAGTAGCAAATATTTAATAACATCATCGGCAGACATATTAAAATAAATAACATAATTTCCAAGTTGCTGCATTATATGTGAACGAGGAGGGCTCATGGGCATGAACGTATTAATTCAGTCAGAACTGTATTCTATATTAATAGAAACAGAGAGCACTGTCACAGTGGCATAATACCGCTGTTGGCTTGTTTCCAGTTGCATGTCAGAGAGATTCCATATCTTGGAAGTTAACAGCGGAAAACCAATAAAATTGAAAAATCTAATTCAACGATCATGTGATGTTTGAACCATACCTTCAAACATACCGACTCAAAATCAGCGATCTGGAATTTAATATGCAACTGTACACATAATGTGGAGACTGGAATGATATATTGGGGGGGGGGGGGGGGGGGGGGCATCATTTACATGGATAGGAATAAATATGAGACTGATCAGATCAAGTATTGCTTTTGGATAGCATGTGTTCATGTCATGGTTGAAGCTAGGGTTAATATTTTAAGAAACATCTACGCAGAAGGAATAACTAAGTTCATCCCAGTTGAAACAAGAAAGTCACATTTCAGACAGGTATATATGTCTGCTTTATTGCAAATTTAAGAGATAAATCAAATTGGCTAGCTGGCAATAATTTAATTACTGATAGCATGTGTCTGTGATGGATGGACAGTGTTGACGTTATTTTAAACCGATCGATACCAAAAACTACAGGTGAGGAGTGTGTCATAATCCTGCACATAAAACATGAACACAATTGGATAAAAATACTCGGAAGTTATCACATCTGACAGCATGTGTCTATGGAGGGACGGACCGACTAACCATACATGGTATGGGTACACATAAAAATTAACTCTGGGAACCACCATTGAATCAAAATTTGATTCCAACTGTCTGTTGTTAACATATTTGATTCGATTCAGCCCTCATAATTGGCGAAGGTAATCAGTAATACAGAAGCCATTTGCTGAAGCAAACTGGGCCACGGCAATGGGTTTCCGAAGCCAAACAATCTGAACTAGAGGTGTGACTGTCCCAATGGGACTACGGATACAGCCCTTTTTTTTTAAAAATACTAAGATGTTTCACATGTCAGTAAACATTTAGTTAAAATAATAAAGTAACAATTCCCATTGCAGGTGTGCAACCATAACCCTAATCTTAAACCTATTGACCGAAAAATGTAGGAATAAAGCTTGGACAAAATTATGTAAGTTGCGAAAAAATTTCTAAGTCGAAAAAGGGGAATAACTCAACACAAAAAATGTTGGACAGACGTCATAATCGCAGGTGCACACTGCACAGGTTCCCATGGTGGTTGAAGTCTGTGCCAAGTTTCACGGATATTGATAAAAAAACGACTGAGAAAAACTCCGGACAAATTTTGTCCACGGACGGACGGACAAGCTGACTCCAGTATACCCCCCTAACTTCATTGCGGGGGGTATAATTAAGAGGGCTGTAGATAGCAGGATAATAAAGGTAAAATAATAAATCGAAAAATGGGCATAACTCCATTATAAATGGTCGGACCGACCCCAAATTCAAACTTCACCCGTATTTTCATGTGATTAATAGACATACTAAATTTGAAAGCTATCGGATTAGAACTTGAGTTATCATTATCGGAAGTCTAAAAGGGGCATAACTGCGAGAAAAGGTCAGACCCAATCCAAATTGGAACTCAATTGGAACTATCTTATATGAAGGTCACACACAGACCAAGTTTCATCAAACTATTCAAGTTACTTTTGAAAAAAACGAAGATATGTTGAAAATTCTTTGTGTTGAAATGGACATCAGAATATCTTTATACCAAATGCAACTGTGTTAATGTCTACCTCAGTAAAGTGTGCTTCTCATCATTATCTTCAAGAGTAGCAAATATTTAATAACATCATCGGCAGACATATTAAAATAAATAACATAATTTCCAAGTTGCTGCATTATATGTGAACGAGGAGGGCTCATGGGCATGAACGTATTAATTCAGTCAGAACTGTATTCTATATTAATAGAAACAGAGAGCACTGTCACAGTGGCATAATACCGCTGTTGGCTTGTTTCCAGTTGCATGTCAGAGAGATTCCATATCATTTACATGGATAGGAATAAATATGAGACTGATCAGATAAAGTATTGCTTTGGATAGCATGTGTTCATGTCATGGTTGAAGATAGGGTTAATATTTTAAGAAACATCTACGCAGAAGGAATAACTAAGTTCATCCCAGTTGAAACAAGAAAGTCACATTTCAGACAGGTATATATGTCTGCTTTATTGCAAATTTAAGAGATAAATCAAATTGGGTAGCTGGCAATAATTTAATTACTGATAGCAAGTGTCTGTGATGGATGGACAGTGTTCACGTTTTTTTTAAACCGATCGATACCAAAAACTACAGGTGAGGAGTGTGTCATAATCCTGCACATAAAACATGAACACAATTGGATAAAAATACTCTGAAGTTATCACATCGGACAGCATGTGTCTATGGAGGGACGGACCGACTAACCATACATTGTATGGGTACACATCAAAATTTACTCTGGGAACCATCATTGAATCAAAATTTTATTCCAACTGTCTATGTTGTTAACATATTTGATTAGATTCAGCCCTCATAATTGGCGAAGGTAATCAGAAATACAGAAGCCATTTGCTGAAGCAAACTGGGCCACGGCAATGGGTTTCCGAAGCCAAACAATCTGAATTAAGAGGGCTGTAGATAGCAGGATAATAAAGGTCAAATAATAAATCGAAAAAGGGGCATAACTCCATTATAAATGGTCGGACCGACCCCAAATTCAAACTTCACCCGTATTTTCATGTGATTAATAGACATACTAAATTTGAAAGCTATCGGATAATTAGAACTTGAGTTATCATTATCGGAAGTCTAAAAGGGGCATAACTGCGAGAAAAGGTCAGACCCAATCCAAATTCGAACTCAATTGGAACTATCTTATATGAAGGTCACACACACACACAGACCAAGTTTCATCAAACTATTCAAGTTACTTTTGAAAAAACGAAGATATGTTGAAAATTCTTTGTGTTGAAATGGACATCAGAATATCTTTATACCAAATGCAGCTGTGTTACTGTCTACCTCAGTAAAGTGTGCTTCTCATCATTATCTTCAAGAGTAGCAAATATTTAATAACATCATCGGCAGACATATTAAAATAAATAAAAGTTCGCTTGTCTAAAAGAGTCAATAACTCTATAATTAAAATCTATGTCGAAAAAATGGCAATAACGTTAAAATGACTCCGACTGAACACAAAAACGCAGGTGTGCAGGTTCCCATGCTGATCGACATCTGTGCAAAGTTTAAAAAAAATTTAATGGAAAATGATGGAACGCAGACTCGGGACAAAATAAGTGTCCCAGGATGTACGATTCTGTCAAAAAAGGGCAATAACTCGGCCAAAATCAGTCTGACCGAACTCAAAAGTGCAGGTTCCCATGCTGGTGTAAATCTGTGCCAAGTTTTTTTTAAATTGACTGGAAAATGATGGAATACAGACTCTGACAAAAGATGCTTCCCCGGATGTACGATTCTATGTCAAAAAAGGGCAATAACTCCACCAAAATGAGGTTGACCAAATTCAAAATCGCAGGTGCGAAGGATCCCACGCTGGTTGATATATGAGCAAAGTTTAAAAAAAAATTACCAGAATATGACAGAATACAGGCTCGGACAAAGTTCCGGACACGGATGGACAAGAGTCATTACTAGAGTACTCCAACGAAATGTCGAGGGACAATAACATACTATTAATTCAGAACTGCATTCTATATTAATAGAAACACAATAAGAGCACGGTGTTGGTGGCATAATACGCTTGTTGGCTTGTTTCAAGTTGCATGTCAGAGATTCCAATCATAACATAAATTGACAGAGTTTGTAGTTCAAGTTGGGGACTTCAAAACATTTCAAGAGCTATTAGATGCACATGTTTGGAATATCAGATACCATTTTGATGAGTGATCACACACGTCTGTAAACACACTTTAAATTTATAACTGGCCAAAAGTCATGTTGACTGCAACCCTCATTGGCTAAGGCAATCAGCAATGCTGCAGCACTATCTGAATTAAGAGGGCTGGAGTTGTTATGTTGTGTAACTTATATATTCCATAATTTGGGAGATATCGGTCAAAAACAACTTGCATTTAAAAATCTATGAAACGATCGGCAGATGTTTGACCCATACCTTCAAACATAACGACTCCAAAATCAGCGATCTAGAATATATTATACAACTGCACACATAATGTGGAGATGATAGGAAAGATATATTATCATTTACATGAATAGGTATAAATGAGACTGATCAGATAAAGTATTGTTTTGGACAGCATGTGTTCATATCATGGTTAAAGGTAGGGTTAATATTTATCAATCATATTGACAGGTGAAGAATGTGTCTCGATTAACATGAATGTGATGAGAGTAATTGAATGAGAAATATTTAGTTATAACATTGTGTCAACATACTTGGTGGACATGGTTAATATTTTTAAGCAAATCAACCAAATGACACTATACAGGTCAGGGGTGTGCGAATATCCGTTTAAAACACAGCTTGCATTTTGAGCAAATTCAGCGACATATCAAGTTTTATTTTTGATCAAACAATCCTATCTGGAGTTGCCAAGAAAACCTGAATATTGAGGTAAAAAAAGGTGTAATTCTAGTGGAAAACGGCGAACGAAACACAGAATGGAACTTGACCTGTATTTTATGGTTGTAAACCTACATATCAAATAATCATTCTATTCAGTTAACAAAGGGCCGTAACTCTGGCAAAATGGGTGATCGGAACCAACAATCGAACTTGACCTGTATTTTATGATAGTGAACAAACATATAAAATTTCATTCGTCTCAGTTAACATTATGTGAAGACTGATGTTGTGAGGGAAACGAAAATTGAACCCAAATTTCAACAATGGGCCTTAAGAGACCAAAAAACATGATATGTCCCGTTTTTTAAATTTATATAAAAAGCTAAAATTTCTATTCCAGGTACCAGCAGTGGTATTTCAAATTCTAATGTTAAATGACACTCTAGATAACTGAATAATAGCTGGTTGTTAAATTACGTGGAATCATTGGATCCTATTGATTCCTTTGTAGGAAAGTTCAGCTAATAAGCGTTAGACTGAACTTATTAGCTGAAAATCTCTTAAACAATTGTCCACCCATTTTGACATAAACATCCCGACAAGTAAAAAATTTAACTATGAATACAATATGAGCATTTATAATTGAGTGACGACAATTCAGTAATAAACAGGTTAATATTGTACAGTATCAAAATACTTACTGTCTCTTTCATACAGCACACCATAGGGCTGCATTAACTCATGCTTGACACATTCCACAATGCCCATCTTTGCTTTCTTTTCGTCTTCTAATAACCTGTACATCAATGATAAATATGGCCATCAGTTGATTTGGATTGAGTTACATTGCTTTTGGTAGCATTAGTCATTTCATGATTCTATCAGTATCAGCGGTGGAGGAAAATGTTCAGAATTATTAAATATACGATAAATAGGGTGGATTAGAAGGCTTTCAATTAACTACAGTGCATTATAGATAATTATAATATGTATAAATTGACCTTCAAAAATCCCAAATTGACCTCCCGAAATGCCATACCAATGAATCACACAAATACAATCATTTGACAATGTTCACTTTCCTATTTGAAAATATAGCGGGTTAACATTATATCCACAAGAGGTTAGGTAACATAACATACCATGCACCTGCTTGTGCTTAATATAGAATCTCCAATTTTCAAAATTAGGCGGCCAATCAAATCGCCATCACCAGATTCTAAGATCATGGTTTGCAAACTATATTATTTCTGGGGATTCATATGATAAAACAGTCATTGCAAAAAAAAAGTAATAAAGGTCTTTCTCGAATGTGGTAAGCGGACGATATCTTTGTTAAAGAGACATAGCAAATTGACCTCGAAACAATGCGACAATTGTAAAATAATGACTAACGACAAATTGTCACAAGCATTAATGGTAGATTTGAAGCAGTTTGATCTCCAAATCTGAAGACGAGCTTGTCTTTTATATACCACTCATCTCATTTCACATTACGTATGGGACATAATGATCCAAGCATGACAGCGGATATATTGAAGATATTAATATAGGATAAGTCAGGATTTATGCTAGCAGGAGGAAATATAGGCCCCTTTCCGAATACCAAATCTGCAGTTTTCCCCCCAACTTCTAGACAATTTCCCCAATTACCAAGAAGATTAAATTCAGTATAAGGATTAACAAGTTTTTTGGCTTTCAAATCTTGGCAATTAAAAGTGATCAGGCAATGGGTTAGTACATGATAATTAACAAAATACTTTTTATTTCTTACTGAAAGCTGTAAATTTTTAATGCTTTTTTTGTCTTCAAAAGCGATTGAAAATTCTGATATGGGCTTCTATTGTGTTATTTTTTCCAATGACAAGAGGCCCGGGCCCCGTTGATAAGAGGCCCGGGCCCCGTTCACAATCAGGCTGAGATAATCCCTGTTATTAGTGCAGATCAGAAAGGTTTTGATAAATGATGAAAATCATAAATTATTATCAACAAATTGTCACAAGCATTAATGGTAGATTTGAAGCAGTTTGGTCTCCAAATCTGAAGACGAGCTTGTCGTTTATATACCACTCGTCTCATTTCACATTACGTATGGGACATAATGATCCAAGCATGACAGCGGATATATTGAAGGTATCAATATAGGATAAGTCAGGATTTATGCTAGCAGGAGGAAATATAGGCCCCTTTCCGAATAACAAATCTGCAGTTTTCCCCCAACTTCTAGACAAATTTCCCAAATTACCAAGAAGATTAAATTCAGTATAAGGATTAACAAGTTTTTTGGCTTTCAAATCTTGGCAATTAAAAGTGATCAGGCAATGGGTTAGTACATTGTAATTTACAAATTAATTTTTATTTCTTACTGAAAGCTGTAAATTTTTAATGCTTTTTTTGGCTTCAAAAGCGATTGAAAATTCTGATATGGGCTTCTATTGTGTTATTTTTTCCAATGACAAGAGGCCCGGGCCCCGTTGACAAGAGGCCTGGGCCCCGTTCACAATCAGGCTGAGATAATCCCTGTTATTAGTGCAGAACATGAAAGGTTTTGATAAATGATGAAAATCATAAATTATTATCAACAAATTGTCACAAGCATTAATGGTAGATTTGAAGCAGTTTGGTCTCCAAATCTGAAGACGAGCTTGTCGTTTATATACCACTCGTCTCATTTCACATTACGTATGGGACATAATGATCCAAGCATGACAGCGGATATATTGAAGATATTAATATGGGATAAGTCAGGATTTATGCTAGCAGGAGGAAATATAGGCCCCTTTCCGAATACCAAATCTGCAGTTTTTCCCCCAACTTCTAGACAAATTTCCCAAATTACCAAGAAGATTAAATTCAGTATGAGGATTAACAAGTTTTTAGTCTTTCAAATCTTGGCAATTAAAAGTGATCAGGCAATGGGTTAGTTCATGGGGGCGATTCCTTTCATTACGCTCGCGAACTACGTGTAATGAAATTACAATGGGCAATGAATGGAATGATCGAGCGTAAATTCAGCGTAAACACTCCGAGTACCCTGTGTAATTTCTAGAGTATTGTAATGTGACGTCACTTTCCGCGAAAAGATCGTTGTCAACTAAAAAAGCACATGGAAAATATTTATGTAATGGACTAAATGAATTTAATTTTTAATAATTTGTCATAAATATATCTATTATATATTTTGGAAGATCTGTCTGTCTGTGTGTGTGTGTCTGTCTGTTTCCAATGGACTCAAAAACGGCCAAGCTGATTTTGATAAAACTTGCTATGTGGGGGTATTTTCGGCCGGGGAGTGACATAGGCCTATTAATTTGCCCGTGCGACGGGACCTTGAAATCGGGTAATTTCAAGGTCAAACGCACGAATATCACGGGATTTCTATGAAACTTGTTATGTGGGGGTATTTTCGGCCGGGCAGTGCCATAGGCCTATTAATTTGCCCGTGCGACGTGACCTTGAAATTGGGTCAGTTCAAGGTCAAACGCCCGAATATCACGGGATTTTGATGAAACTTGGTATGTGGCCGTACTTTCGTATGGGGAGTCTCAAGCCTATTCATTTGCCCGTGCGACGTGACCATGACCTTGAAATCGGGTCAATTCAAGGTAAAATCACGAATTTTGATGAGATTTCGACAAAATTTGTTACGTAGGGTTACTTTATTGGACGGGTCGAGTTGTGACCCCCAACCTGACCGTGACCTTCAAAATGATCAATTCGAGGTAAAATCGGGTAAAACCGGATGGATTTCGACGGGTACTTTTGTCGGGTACTTTTGTCCGGGCAGTGTTTTGTCCGGGTCAAATCATTACCCCACCTGACCTTGACCTTCAAAATGGTCAATTCAAGGTCAAAGCCAGGACGAAGTCGGGTCACCTTCTAGTAATATATAATTCAGAAATATATAATTCAATTGAATGACAGTTAAAATTATTTATCCAAAGTTTTAGAAACAGTAGTGTCAAGGTTGTTCTAAAAATAGGTATTTTGCTGGTTTGATAAAAGTCAAAATTGTCATTGGTTTCATTGTGAATATCAGATATTTTTGCTCATCTACTTAAGTCTTCATCTGTTCGATACACCCAGTGTGAGTTTTGGCAAATTTCCTGAATAAAACAAGAGGTGTGCACTCGAGTGCTAACATACCCCCACCGTGGCAAATTCAACCCGCATTATCCGTAAACCCAACAAATAAGATTTTGAACTTTAAAAAAAAATTCGGACTAATAATATCGATATGGTTTCACAAGAAGCTTGTACAGAAAAAATTATTCATATTTGTTAAAGTTATTAAGTCAGACAGAATTTTCTAAGTCAAAATAAGTCGAAAATGAGGTGTAATATTACGAAAAACAGTCTGAGCCAATCCCTAGCCGCATCATGTAGAGAGGGTAGTGTGAGAAGCATGTATACCAAAAATTATTGAAATCGGTTCATATTTGTTAGTTATTAAGTCGGACAGAATTTTCTAAGTCAAAATAAGTCGAACCGCAATTAACATCATGCGGAGAGACCGTCCTAAGGAGATTGCATACAAGAAATTATTGAAATCGGTTCATAGTTGTTCGAGTTATGAGGTCGGACGATGGACGGACGGACAAACGGACGGAGAAAGGACGGACGGTTTGCTATTTTTAGATTACTCTCGCCGAGTCTCGGATCACTAAAAATCATTCCATTCATTTTACCCAAAGTAATTTACTCGTAATGAAAGGAAACGCCCCATGGTAATCAACAAATTACTTTTTATTTCTTACTGAAAGCTATAAATTTGTAAATCTTTTATTGGCTTCAAAAGCGATTGAAAATTCTTATATGGGCTTCTATTGTGTTATTTTTTCCCAATGACAAGAGGCCCGGGCCCTGTTCAAAAGCAGGCTGAGATAATCCCTGTTATTAGTGCAGATCAGAAAGGTTTTGATAAATTATGAAAATCATAAATTATTATAAACAAATTGTCACAAGCATTAATGGTAGATTTGAAGCAGTTTGGTCTCCAAATCTGAAGACGAGCTTGTCGTTTATATACCACTCATCTCATTTCACATTACGTAGGGGACGTAATGATCCAAGCATGACAGCGGATATATTGAAGGTATTAATATAGGATAAGTCAGGGTTTGTGCTAGCAGGAGGAAATATAGGCCCCTTTCCGAATACGAAATCTGCAGTTTTTCACCAACTTCTAGACAAATTTCCCCAATTACCAAGAACATTAAATACAGTATAAGGATTAACAAGTTTTTTGTCTGTCAAATCTTGGCAATTAAAAGTGATCAGGCAATGGGTTAGTACATGGTAATCAACAAATTACTTTTTATTTCAGTAAGAAAGCTGTAAATTTTTAAAGCTTTTTTGGCTTCAAAAGCGATTGAAAATTCTGATATGGGCTTCTATTGTGTTATTTTTTCCAATGACAAGAGGGCCCGGGCCCTGTTCAAAAGCAGGCTGAGATAATCCCTGTTATTAGTGCAGATCAGAAAGGTTTTGATAAATTATGAAAATCATAAATTATTATAAACAAATTGTCACAAGCATTAATGGTAGATTTGAAGCAGTTTGGTCTCCAAATCTGAAGACGAGCTTGTCGTTTATATACCACTCATCTCATTTCACATTACGTATGGGACATAATGATCCAAGCATGACAGTGGATATATTGAAGGTATTAATATAGGATAAGTCAGGGTTTGTGCTAGCAGGAGGAAATATAGGCCCCTTTCCGAATACGAAATCTGCAGTTTTTCACCAACTTCTAGACAAATTTCCCCAATTACCAAGAACATTAAATACAGTATAAGGATTAACAAGTTTTTTGTCTGTCAAATCTTGGCAATTAAAAGTGATCAGGCAATGGGTTAGTACATGGTAATCAACAAATTACTTTTTATTTCAGAAAGAAAGCTGTAAATTTTTAAAGCTTTTTTGGCTTCAAAAGCGATTGAAAATTCTGATATGGGCTTCTATTGTGTTATTTTTTCCAATGACAAGAGGCCCGGGCCCCGTTGACAAGAGGCCTGGGCCCCGTTCACAATCAGGCTGAGATAATCCCTGTTATTAGTGCAGAACATGAAAGGTTTTGATAAATGATGAAAATCATAAATTATTATCAACAAATTGTCACAAGCATTAATGGTAGATTTGAAGCAGTTTGGTCTCCAAATCTGAAGACGAGCTTGTCGTTTATATACCACTCGTCTCATTTCACATTACGTATGGGACATAATGATCCAAGCATGACAGCGGATATATTGAAGATATTAATATGGGATAAGTCAGGATTTATGCTAGCAGGAGGAAATATAGGCCCCTTTCCGAATACCAAATCTGCAGTTTTTCCCCCAACTTCTAGACAAATTTCCCAAATTACCAAGAAGATTAAATTCAGTATGAGGATTAACAAGTTTTTAGTCTTTCAAATCTTGGCAATTAAAAGTGATCAGGCAATGGGTTAGTTCATGGGGGCGATTCCTTTCATTACGCTCGCGAACTACGTGTAATGAAATTACAATGGGCAATGAATGGAATGATCGAGCGTAAATTCAGCGTAAACACTCCGAGTACCCTGTGTAATTTCTAGAGTATTGTAATGTGACGTCACTTTCCGCGAAAAGATCGTTGTCAACTAAAAAAGCACATGGAAAATATTTATGTAATGGACTAAATGAATTTAATTTTTAATAATTTGTCATAAATATATCTATTATATATTTTGGAAGATCTGTCTGTCTGTGTGTGTGTGTCTGTCTGTTTCCAATGGACTCAAAAACGGCCAAGCTGATTTTGATAAAACTTGCTATGTGGGGGTATTTTCGGCCGGGGAGTGACATAGGCCTATTAATTTGCCCGTGCGACGGGACCTTGAAATCGGGTAATTTCAAGGTCAAACGCACGAATATCACGGGATTTCTATGAAACTTGTTATGTGGGGGTATTTTCGGCCGGGCAGTGCCATAGGCCTATTAATTTGCCCGTGCGACGTGACCTTGAAATTGGGTCAGTTCAAGGTCAAACGCCCGAATATCACGGGATTTTGATGAAACTTGGTATGTGGCCGTACTTTCGTATGGGGAGTCTCAAGCCTATTCATTTGCCCGTGCGACGTGACCATGACCTTGAAATCGGGTCAATTCAAGGTAAAATCACGAATTTTGATGAGATTTCGACAAAATTTGTTACGTAGGGTTACTTTATTGGACGGGTCGAGTTGTGACCCCCAACCTGACCGTGACCTTCAAAATGATCAATTCGAGGTAAAATCGGGTAAAACCGGATGGATTTCGACGGGTACTTTTGTCGGGTACTTTTGTCCGGGCAGTGTTTTGTCCGGGTCAAATCATTACCCCACCTGACCTTGACCTTCAAAATGGTCAATTCAAGGTCAAAGCCAGGACGAAGTCGGGTCACCTTCTAGTAATATATAATTCAGAAATATATAATTCAATTGAATGACAGTTAAAATTATTTATCCAAAGTTTTAGAAACAGTAGTGTCAAGGTTGTTCTAAAAATAGGTATTTTGCTGGTTTGATAAAAGTCAAAATTGTCATTGGTTTCATTGTGAATATCAGATATTTTTGCTCATCTACTTAAGTCTTCATCTGTTCGATACACCCAGTGTGAGTTTTGGCAAATTTCCTGAATAAAACAAGAGGTGTGCACTCGAGTGCTAACATACCCCCACCGTGGCAAATTCAACCCGCATTATCCGTAAACCCAACAAATAAGATTTTGAACTTTAAAAAAAAATTCGGACTAATAATATCGATATGGTTTCACAAGAAGCTTGTACAGAAAAAATTATTCATATTTGTTAAAGTTATTAAGTCAGACAGAATTTTCTAAGTCAAAATAAGTCGAAAATGAGGTGTAATATTACGAAAAACAGTCTGAGCCAATCCCTAGCCGCATCATGTAGAGAGGGTAGTGTGAGAAGCATGTATACCAAAAATTATTGAAATCGGTTCATATTTGTTAGTTATTAAGTCGGACAGAATTTTCTAAGTCAAAATAAGTCGAACCGCAATTAACATCATGCGGAGAGACCGTCCTAAGGAGATTGCATACAAGAAATTATTGAAATCGGTTCATAGTTGTTCGAGTTATGAGGTCGGACGATGGACGGACGGACAAACGGACGGAGAAAGGACGGACGGTTTGCTATTTTTAGATTACTCTCGCCGAGTCTCGGATCACTAAAAATCATTCCATTCATTTTACCCAAAGTAATTTACTCGTAATGAAAGGAAACGCCCCATGGTAATCAACAAATTACTTTTTATTTCTTACTGAAAGCTATAAATTTGTAAATCTTTTATTGGCTTCAAAAGCGATTGAAAATTCTTATATGGGCTTCTATTGTGTTATTTTTTCCCAATGACAAGAGGCCCGGGCCCTGTTCAAAAGCAGGCTGAGATAATCCCTGTTATTAGTGCAGATCAGAAAGGTTTTGATAAATTATGAAAATCATAAATTATTATAAACAAATTGTCACAAGCATTAATGGTAGATTTGAAGCAGTTTGGTCTCCAAATCTGAAGACGAGCTTGTCGTTTATATACCACTCATCTCATTTCACATTACGTATGGGACATAATGATCCAACCATGACAGTGGATATATTGAAGGTATTAATATAGGATAAGTCAGGGTTTGTGCTAGCAGGAGGAAATATAGGCCCCTTTCCGAATACGAAATCTGCAGTTTTTCACCAACTTCTAGACAAATTTCCCCAATTACCAAGAACATTAAATACAGTATAAGGATTAACAAGTTTTTTGTCTGTCAAATCTTGGCAATTAAAAGTGATCAGGCAATGGGTTAGTACATGGTAATCAACAAATTACTTTTTATTTCAGTAAGAAAGCTGTAAATTTTTAAAGCTTTTTTGGCTTCAAAAGCGATTGAAAATTCTGATATGGGCTTCTATTGTGTTATTTTTTCCAATGACAAGAGGCCCGGGCCCTGTTCAAAAGCAGGCTGAGATAATCCCTGTTATTAGTGCAGATCAGAAAGGTTTTGATAAATTATGAAAATCATAAATTATTATAAACAAATTGTCACAAGCATTAATGGTAGATTTGAAGCAGTTTGGTCTCCAAATCTGAAGACGAGCTTGTCGTTTATATACCACTCATCTCATTTCACATTACGTATGGGACATAATGATCCAAGCATGACAGTGGATATATTGAAGGTATTAATATAGGATAAGTCAGGGTTTGTGCTAGCAGGAGGAAATATAGGCCCCTTTCCGAATACGAAATCTGCAGTTTTTCACCAACTTCTAGACAAATTTCCCCAATTACCAAGAACATTAAATACAGTATAAGGATTAACAAGTTTTTTGTCTGTCAAATCTTGGCAATTAAAAGTGATCAGGCAATGGGTTAGTACATGGTAATCAACAAATTACTTTTTATTTCAGAAAGAAAGCTGTAAATTTTTAAAGCTTTTTTGGCTTCAAAAGCGATTGAAAATTCTGATATGGGCTTCTATTGTGTTATTTTTTCCAATGACAAGAGGCCCGGGCCCCATTCAAAATCAGGCTGAGATAATCCCTGTTATTAGTGCAGATCAGAACGGTTTTGATAAATGATGAAAATCATAAATTATTATCAACAAATTGTTACAAGCATTAATGGTAGATTTGAAGCAGTTTGGTCTCCAAATCTGAAGACGAGCTTGTCGTTTATATACCACTCGTCTCATTTCACATTACGTAGGGGACGTAATGATCCAAGCATGACAGTGGATATATTAAAGGTGTTAATATAGGATAACTAGGGCGTATTAGAAGGCTGTTGATCAACTATAATGCATAATTAGTATACATGTAAACTGACCTCCTAAAATCACAAATTGACATCCCACAATGCCATACAGTGAAACCTCTACATACCAAACCCTCTACAATCCGAATCCCTCCTCAATCCGAATGAATTGTCTGGTCCCGAATTCACCCAAGTGCATTCTCACTAAAAATTACCTCTAAAATTCCGAACCTCTATATTCCGAATACCGGACAGGTTTGTTAGTCCATAATTAAGCGAACACTTGATTATTATCTCTGAATACCGGACGAGATCGGACAAGATGAGATCGGTCGAGACGAGATTGCGTAACGGTATAGTGATTGCGTACTCTAGTATAAGCGGGACCGTTTAATTAGCGTTCTCTTGTTCGGCGTATGCTTTGAACCGGATTGTAAAACAGGAGTCTGATTAGATATCTATGCTCATTTCACACATTGAGTGAACAATGGTGACTTCACAGATCGAGAATTAGAGCACTGACATATTGTTTTTGCAACAGTTATTGTGTTGAGTTAATTGAACTCTGTTTTTACAACCATTGTCAAAACATTAAATTAACTCTACGACGACTGGGAGCAATAATTGATCGCCACTCACATCGCAAAACCCACAGACAATAAGAAATAAAGCTCTTTCTCGAAAGTGGTAAGAGGACGATATCCTTGAGAAAGAGACATAGCAAATTAACCTCTAAACAATGCGACAATTGTAAAATAATGACTAACGACAAATTGTCACAAGCATTAATGGTAGATTTGAAGCAGTTTGGTCTCCAAATCTGAAGACGAGCTTGTCATTTATATACCACTCGTCTCATTTCACATTATGTATGGGACATAATGATCCAAGCATGACAGCGGATATATTGAAGGTAATAATATAGGATAAGTCAGGGTTTATGCTACCAGGAGCAAATATACTAGAAGGCCCACATTGAGCCAAATCTGCAGTTGTTCCCATCTTCTAGTCAAATTTCCGAAATTACACGACGGACAGTCACCAACCCATGGCAGTAGCTCAAATTTGAATTCGTCAACTTGAGCTAAAAACGGGCATATAAAAATGTCGGAGATACATTTTCCGACATATTTTACACTCTCAAGGGCCATAAATTCAGAAGAAATGGACAATACCTGTACAATACATGTAGATATTGTTCCCAAAGTGTTGCCTTACTTTTTACTCTCAGGGTGATAATTCTGTAATAGATGAATGGAAGGAACATGTTCCATGTTGATATCCCTTCCACCGTGGGTTCATGACCAAAACAAAGATTGTTTAAATCCATATTTATGTGCCCCCTCCACCCCCCATACTTTGTTTGCAGGGATAACAATGAGCCATAACTAGTGATTAATACAAACAGATGTTACAAGCATTAATGGTGGATTTGAAGCAGTTCTGTCTCCAAATCTGAAGACGAGCTTGTCATTGATATTCCACTCATCTCGTTTCACATTACATATGGAACGTAATGATCCAAGCATGACAGTGAAAATATTGAAGATATTAATATAGAATAACAAAGGCGTATTAGAAGGCTTTTGATTTAACAATAATAATTACACGTATAAACTGACCTCCCAAAATCACAAATTGACCTCCCTCAATGCCATACTAATGACTATAACACAAATACAATGTTCACTTCCTATTTGAAAACAGAGCAGGTTAACATTAAATCTACAAGAGATTAACATTGATTCCATGCACCAGTTTGAACTTGAAATAGAACATCCAATCTTCAAATTTAGTTGGCCAATCAAATCACCATCACCAGATTCTAAGGTCATTCTAATCTTGCTAACTATATTATTTCTGGGGTTTCATATGATAAAATAGTTAAAGCACATGAAAAAGTAATAAAGCTCTTTCTCGAACATGGTAATCAGATGAAAATCAGATGAAAACATGGTAATCAGATGAAAACTTTGAGTGAGAAAGAGACATAGGAAATTAACCTCGAAACAATGCGACAATTGTAATGACAAAATGTCACAAGCATTAATGGTAGATTTGAAGCAGTTTGGTCTCCAAATCTGAAGACGAGCTTGTCGTTTATATACCACTCATCTCATTTCACATTACGTATGGGACATAATGATCCAAGCATGACAGCGGATATATTGAAGATATTAATATAGGATAAGTCAGGATTTATGCTAGCAGGAGGAAATATAGGCCCCTTTCCGAATACGAAATCTGCAGTTTTCCCCCCCAACTTCTAGACAATTTCCCAAATTACCAAGAAGATTAAATTCAGTATAAGGATTAACAAGTTTTTTGGCTTTCAAATCTTGGCAATTAAAAGTGATCAGGCAATGGGTTAGTACATGGTAATTAACAAATTACTTTTTATTTCTTACTGAAAGCTGTAAATTTGTAAAGCTTTTATTGGCTTCAAAAGCGATTGAAAATTCTGATATAGGCTTCTAATGTGTTATTTTTTTCAATGACAAGAGGCCCGGGACTCATTTAAAATCAGGCTGAGATAATCCCTGTTATTAGTGCAGATCAGAAAGGTTTTGATAAATGATGAAAATCATAAATTATTATCAAAAAATTGTCACAAGCAATAATGGTAGATTTGAAGCAGTTTGGTCTCCAAATCTGAAGACGAGCTTGTCGTTTATATACCACTCATCTCATTTCACATTACGTATGGGACATAATGATCCAAGCATGACAGCGGATATATTGAAGGTATTAATATAGGATAAGTCAAGGTTTATGCTAGTAAGAGGAAATATAGGCCCCTTTCCGAATACGAAATCTGCAGTTTTTCCCTAACTTCTAGACAAATTTCCCCAATTACCAAGAAGATTAAATTCAGTATAAAGGATTCCCAAGGTTTTATCTTTCAAATCTTGGCAATTGAAGTGATCAGGCAATGGGCTAGTACATAGTACTCAACAAATTATTTTTGATTTCTTTCGGAAATCTGCAAATTTTAAAATCTTTTTTGGCTTCTAAACCGATTGAAAACTCACATTTGGGCTTCTATTGTGTTATTTTTACCCAATGACAGAGGCCTGGGCCCCATTCCAAATCAGATCTGTCTCCAAATCTGAAGACGAGCTTGTCATTTGTATACCACTCGTCTCATTTCACATTATGTATTGGACATAATGATCCAAGCATGACTTTTTTGTACAGTTGAATTTAATTTAAGCCCATCCAATTCTGAATACTTTTGAAGTAATTAATGACACCACATTAGACATCGAATTGGCACTATTCTTATCATTACAGCAGAAATCTTCAGCTAGTAGTTAAGAAATATTTTGCACATCACTTTTTTTGTAAGATCAGGGGATCGCAATTTGTGTGACCATGAAATCAGATAACTTGCATGTTCAAACTAAATTTTCAGAATGTTTCAAACAACATTTTCAAAATGTATCTATGAATCTTCAAAGATGGAATTGGTTTTCTGCATATTTATTATATTCATCAAGCCAATTTATAGGCTGAATTAATGCTTGCGATCAGAATAGTAGACCATCAAAACAAATACAAAACAACTAAAAAGTCTAAACAAATGTCACAAGCAAAAATGGTAGATTTGAAGCAGTTTGGTCTCCAAATCTGAAGACGAGCTTGTCATTGATATTCCACTCATCTCATTTCACATTACATATGGGACATAATGATCCAAGCATGACAGTGGATATATTGAAGGTATTAATATAGAATAAGTCAGGGTTTATGTTAGTGGGAGGAAATATAGGCCCTTTTCCGAATTCGAAATCTGCAGTTTTTCCCTTCCCTTTTTGAGCTTCTATTGTGTTATTTTTATCCAATGACAGAGGCCCATTCACAATCAGGCCGAGATAATCCCTGTTATTAGTGTGAATCACACATCTTTTGGTAAATGATTATCAAAATGTCACAAGCATTAATGGTAGATTTGAAGCAGTCTGTCTTATATGGGCTTCTATAAAGTTATTTATATTATTTATTCCAAATCAAGTTAGGATAACCCATGTTATTAGTGCATATCAGAAAACTTTTGATTAATGATGAAAATCATAAATTATTATCGACAAATTGTTACAAGCATTAATGGTAGATTTGAAGATGTTTTGTCTCCAAATCTGAAGACGAGCTTGTCATTTATATACCACTTGTCTCATTCACATTATGTATGGGACATAATGATCCAAGCATGACAGTGGATAATCAGCAGACCTGTACTCTTTATGTACGTTCTCAGTCAACAGTTAAAGACATGAGTGCGAAGACACAAAGATAACATGACGAGGCTGAATGCCTCGAGTGTCAACAATCCACAATCTCTAGTACGCCATAAATTGCCGGCTTGTAGCAGATATACAAGATTCATTGCTTGTGACAAGTCTAACCAATAGCTGCCATCTGATGTTATTCAAAGATTTCTTCTATCTTTCTATACAAAGGAACATGAGAAAAATAGTATCCACAGTGTATGTCACATACCTTAGTGAAAATGGCATATAACCAAATTTCTTTTCTGCCTCAAACAAGAATTCTGAAAAGAGATTTAATGCCAGTAAAGAAAACAAATTTCTTATCTAATGGGTACAAAGATAGAAAAACATAAAAACCTATGAGAAGAAAATCAACTCCATTTGGCATTTCTGAACTTAATAATTTAGCAAACTTGAGAAACATTGAAACAGCAATCTTATTTGTTTTGATCATTGGCATTTGATATAGCCAAGAGTTTATATTCTGTATTGAAGAATTGTGACCAGTTGAAACGCTGTTAGCTTTTAAATAAAGGGAGAACACATCCAATTTAGTTCAAGATGTAATGACAATAAGATATTTGAGAATAAAACTCACGTCTGGAAGCCTTCATTTTCAGCTGATAAATAACATCTTTTTTCTTGAAAACTGTAGTTTTTGTGTCCAGATCTCTGCCCTAGAAATGTTATAATTTAGTGAACAAACCAACAATTCAGAGACTAATAATATCCTTATTTTATGCAACAGAAATAGGACTAAAATATCCAATTCTCAAAATCTATCAGATATTTTTTTTTGGTAAACAATTGAGAAAGCTGTTAATTCTCCTGCCTCAGAACGGAGTGTGGTTCTCATCAAAGACTATCAAGAGTAGCAAATATATTCAGCATCATTGGCAGGTTACAAGTCGCAATGTTAGAATGGGAAGCCCCAATAGCTTAATACAGCAGCACCCGGTTCAAAATAATTTATTGTAGGTTGCTTTTCATATATATCTAATGTTAGGGTGTAAGCATTTATACAGATATTGTTGTTTAGTGCAATAGGTTTACTGATTTTGCATATTTCAATAAAAGATCAGATATTGGATTTCTTTTCTGTAGCAGTTAGAATATGTCTTATGCTAATGTAAGATATTTTAGTAGTGAGTGGTTATAGGCATTGCCCTTGACCTGAATTTTAGTTTTTCAAGGATTCAGTCTGGTCTAGAGATAATCCTTCACGCCCTCCAACCTGTTAATAAAATCATGAAAAAATAAAAATCAGATTTCCCTCAATTTGTTAGTATTTAATTTCTGAATGATATATAGTTAATCTGCTCAAGTTTGGCCCTGTTTGGGTGTATTGACTACTCACATGAAAATAAACTCATCTTCAAATTTGGCTGATGGTCAGATGAATTATCTGAATTATTTAGTGATAAAATGGTCAGATTGATTGGCTATGAATATCAGGGATTTTTTTCCAGGAAATGACAGGGGCTGAAAAATGAGCTCCAGTCCCATTGGGGAAATAATCAGGTTTTCCCCAGTTTTCCCCCCCAATTTCTGACTGAGAAAGTCGGCTTGTTTTTGAACAAAATACAGGACTACTTTCAAGAATATTTTCAAGTCCTCTTCCTTCATTTGCATAAAATAAGAAATTCATTAAACCGTTTGTTTGATTATACAGAGTTTCCGCAATAATAATTGTTGTTTCTTTCCATCTTCTGAACTATAAGCCTCTATGGCGCAAATTTCCCAATTGGAAGGGCCCAGAAACCTTTCGCAAAGCGGCAAAACATTAATTAATTTAATAAGATTAACGAATTAATGCCATTACTACATCAATTCAAACATCACTTCAATTGAACATGCAGTTTCTTCATTTTAATGATCAACCTGTCTCAGAATAGTGAGTTTCTCATCAAAGCGAGTCAAGAGTAGCAAATATACTCAGCATCATCGACAGGAGAACTTGATCTTCTAATAAATTTTAATAGGATCGAGTGCATTTGAAGTTGAATCTCGGGTGTGGGCATATCCCCTCCTTGCCAAATAACGTCATTGTGCACACCATAGCAAATTTCATTCAGATCCTTTCAAGCCATGGCTGAGATATCTGTGAGGACAGACAAACACCCCAGATAAATAAAGGATAAGGCCACCGCAATTTAATGACTTGGTTTACGAACATGAGTGGAAAAATTCCCTAGATGGAGGAAGGAAAACCAAAACAAAAACAATAAAATCTTGGGCATATTGTTTGACGACAATTTTGACACTAAAGTACATTCATTCGATCAGCAGACATGCTTTCACGGTTTCAGTTTCGATTTCAGTAATTAACTACGGAAGTGAATTAGGCTAAAAAAAAACATCTCTATTTTTGATAACATAGGGAAAATTTTCCAGGTAGGCAGGCAGGGTTTTTTATATTTTTTTTTATTTTGTATTAAGCCATTTGAAGGCAATAAAATAGTGTGATACACCCCCTTTAACATGTATTAAAGAGTTTTTTAATATTACACACATACTTAGTGAGAGGTATGTCATTTTCCTTGAAGCAGGGGACAGGCATATCAGTTCACTTGTTCCAATAAAGTTTCTGAGACAACTTCCAATGCATATATTGTCTACTTGAATGTGCTCCAGTGTAAAGATTCAATGTATTATTAGGCTATGGTCATGGGTTTAGAGTTTAATATCCCTCTTGCACATTTATCTCTCTGGTGCAGGTTGGGCTTGAGGTTACACATTTTATGCCATTCTATTCATTTCTTCCTACGCAATTTTCTAGCTGTTGGTGTTGAAAGAGAGATCGTTTTAAGGAATAAATAATTGCCCATTCAATCAAACCTATTGTATTTTCATCCCCTCTTATTTCTCTTCATAGATGATCATTATTTTTCAGTGACAATTGTCCATATTACCAAATCACTAAATTGTATTGTGGTTTAATGTCACCTATTTCCGACCTATCCCGGAAAGTTTTAATTAGCAGAATTTATTACCTGCTAACTTTCAGTGCAATTAACAGCAAGTTATTGCATATTCCTTACAGTACATGTATGTATGCACATCAGATAGCATTCTAGATCTAAATAAGACAACCCGGTCGGCCATGCTATGTAGTGAATAGCGTGGTGTAAATCAAACTCTACCCTGACGAGTCACTACGGAAATTCCCCGGTTTTTTGTGGACTGTGTATTTTAAAAAGTACAATGTATTAGACTGGTAGCTCCCTTAAATTCCTTCGCGGAAATGGGCGCAAAATATGCTTGAAAGACAACAATATTCAGGCCTGGAAATCTCAAGGCGGGCTGCCCGCCTATAGCCCACCTAGAATTTTCCAAGGCGGGCTTTTTATAGCCCGCCTCATCTACGATAGGACATTTATTATTTAGTTATTTTATTGTGTTTAATGAGTAAAATACTGCATCGAAATCGTAATTATATTGTACAGTGTGGGGACTGTGCGCATGCGTGACCTGACGGTAATGTCAAATGGGAATTATAGCGGAATCAGTAAATTCCGGAACGAACTGTTTCGTAAATCTGATCTTTTGATCGATTCTCACACATTTTATGACCAAAATAAATAATTTCTCTTCATAAGATTGAGCTTACAATATATTTCACTGGATAAAATGACACATGTTTGTGGATAGTGAGAACCAAATGTCACTGTCCCAATTAAGTTCAACCTTTCGTTCCGTTTCCGGTTCCTATCACTGAAAATTGTATTTAGCTTGCAGCCGTCTTTTATCGCTTCGATTGACAATATTTTAATATAATTAGCTAAATGTATCCACGAATTCTAGTTTACACTGTTATTCAATTATTAAAGTTCAGAAACTATTTTCTATGTCCTCAATTGCAAACACCCAGTAAATCTATAGATAGCGACTTGACCGCTGCAAGCAGCAGTCTGCGATCGACAATGGAATATAGATTACTTTGAGAGAAAAAGCAGTCAATATTCAAGTGCAAATATACTGGTTTATTATTGTTCTTGATTGTGTATTTTACGTAAAATTACACTTTCATGGAGAATGCTTTTAATGTGGACAAACTCACCCAATTCTGTTGCATGGGTTGGACACCGACTGACAAATTGTTGAGTACAAACACTCTTACATTTTGTTTCTGGTTCATATAGATTATCACAACATATAAAACATAGTTAAATATTCACCATACCATAATTACTGTGGGGGATTTTGACATTCACAACTCTGTGGACACTTTGTTTCCACATGAAGAAAATTAATTTAAATGGAGTTATACAACACCAAAAATAGACAAACTAACGGCAGTAGTAACTCAGATAAAAAAAATCATAACTTTAAAAGTTGAGGAGGGCTATAGCCCTCCTAGGCATATCTAGGAGGGCTATTAATAGCCCTCCTGGATTTTCGAGATCGCCAGCCCTAAATATTAAACAGTAAAAAGCACGCGTGTTTTGGCGGGAAATTGGCAGTCCGTATTCCGTTCATCATTCCTGGAAATTAGCGTCGTCAAAAGCTGAAATCGCCATCATGATTGACCAGACGAAATCGTCATCCAAGATTAAAATGCATTGGCATCATTGAATATTCACATAAACCCAAGTTTAACCCACTTTAAATAAACAACTGTCTGTCATGAATGACACACCAACTGGGTCACAAACCAAACGCCTCAGTGGGTCACGTGAATCAACTCTGTTATTATTTACAACAGACTCTTTGATGTTACCGACCAAGTAGCAGATACTACTGCGATAGAAACAACTCGCACTGTATGCAAATATTAAACACACATTTCTGATTATCTGATGTGCATACATGTACTGACAGGATTATGTGATAACTTGCTATTAATTACACTGAAAGTTGGCAGGTAACCAATTCTGCTATTTAAAACGTTCCGGGATTGAAACGAAATAAGTCGGACAGAATTTTCTAAGTCAAATAAGTCGAAAATGAGGCGTAACTTAAAAAAAACAAGACAGTCAATGACTGTGGGGTCGCTCACCAGACTGCAAAGACTGATAAGACTGAGACTCTGGAGACCACAACAGTCAGAACTTTTCATAATCACTTTAAAAGAAGTAGATATCTAAAGAGTTAAATCTAAAACCAAAAATTTGGAGTTATGTCCCTGGCCCCGCCCACATTTGACCCAGTGACCTGATTTTAACAAATCTGAACCCCAGTCACCCAAGGATCCTTCATACCAAATATGAACCCATATAGCCTGATGGTATTTGAAAAGAAGTCACTTTAAGAATACTATGGAGGGAAAGAGTTATGGCCCTGGCTTCGCAACTATTTCAAGTGAACTCATTTGAACAAATCTGAATGTGAGTCACCTAGGGAACATCCACACCAAATATGAAACCATTCGGTCTTATTGTTTTGAAGATGTTTAAAAGAATTACTATGGTGGGAAAGAGTTATGGCCCTGGCTTCGCAACTATTTGACCCAGTGACCGCATTTGAACAAATCTGAATGAGAATCACCTAGGGAACATCCACACCAAATATGAACCCATTTGGTCTTATGGTTCCAGAGGAGAAGATGTTCAAATAATTGTTGTTGGACGGATGGACGGACAGACGATGGACGGACGAGGAGTGATGACTATAGCTCCGCCGGAGCACAGGTAGGGTGGCTGGTTGATAATTAAATCTCTTATCTCCGCCCCTATTTGAACAAACGTGAATCCCAATCTATGAGATCCATTCATTTGGTAATTTCAGACATTAGATTTTAAGAGTTGAACTGAACTGATTTTCCTAAAATGACCCCAAATCTGAAAAAATCTAAACCCCAGTCACCGAAGGACCATCCATACCAAACATAATCTAAATAGTCCAGATGGTTCTTGAGAAGAAATTGTTTTAAGAATTACTATGGAAGGAAAGAGTTATGGCCCTGACTTCTCACCTATTTAACCTGATGAACTCATTTGAACAAATCTGAATGTGAGTCACCTGGGGGACATTCACACCTAAATATATAAACCCATTTGGTCTTTAATATGTATCTGGAGAAGAAAACAATTGATGGACGGATAGAGACATAATGACAGATGGATGGATGGGAGAACAGTCTGACATAGAGACTGACAAATTCAATCCAATATACCCCCCCCCCCCCAAGTTTTCTTTGCAAAATCAGGGTATAATGAGTTCAACTGGATACTGGTGGTTAAGAACATAATATTCGAACAGACAAGCCTGAACATAGTGTCTGACATTTGCAGAATGAGGTCCCCAAAGGGTGAATTTAATGACACAATCCTGCAATGTGGGCTAGCATCACCAAATTCACCCTCTGGGGACCTCAACTGCTATGGGAGACATAGCATTAGATTGAAGTTCTCCAGTTAAAGTTGGTGATGTGCACCCATTGGGCACCTCAATTATGCATTTTATATTCACAAATTAGGGGATATAGAAACTAAACAGAAGGGCTAAAGTAAGTAAAAATGTCAATTTAAGTGCCTATATACTTCCCAGAAGATGAGGCCTGAGCAGAATGAGGACCCTGGCTAGTGTATTTGGTGATGCTAGACTGCTGTGCAGGGTAGCATAACTAAATTCACCCTCTGGGGACCTCATTCTGCAAATGCCAGATAGAAGACAAATTTAATCCAATATATAACACCCGCCCCCCCCCCCCCCCCCCACATTTTTCTTTGAATATTAGTCGTATGATTTCATCTGGATAAGTGGTGATTAAAACAATAATATGAAATGGCCAAACCTGAATTTAGTATGTCTGACATTTGCAGAATTAGGTCCCAAAAATGTGGATTTAATGACAATATTCTGTAAGGCAGGCTAGCATCACCAAATTCATCCTCAATCTGATTAGGCCTCAATGGCCAATAAAACCAAGGAACAGATTGAAGTCCTACAGTTGAAGTTGGCGATACACAGTTACACACCCATTGAGCACCTCAATTATGCATTTTATCTTCTGTAAATTAGGGGGACATTGAAACTGAACAGGTGGAAAAAAGTGACTAAATCAATGAAGTCCTACAGTTGAAGTTGGTGATACACACCCATTGAGCACCTCAATTATGCATTTTATCTTCTGCAAATTAGGGGGACATTGAAACTGAACAGGTGGAAAAAGTGACTAAATCAAACTGTCAATTTGATACTTAGGATACTTCCCAGAAGATGAGGACTAAGCAGAATTAGGTCCCTGGCGGGTGTATTTGGTGATGCTAGCATGCTGTATGGGGTAGCAACACTAAATTCAACATCTGGGGACCTCACTATGTAAATGTCAGACACACTATTTCCAGACTTGAAGAAATCAAAGCCATTCACAGTATCATTGAATGTCAGTCATCACCTAACAATGGAAGCACCAGTTTGTTGTTAAATTGCTACAGATATGTTTAGATTAGAATAATACATGTCATCTGGCCAGTTTATATAATTAATGACCTGTACCTTTACAGATATATATGCCTCTGTGGTGAGAAGAGGTATTAAATTGAGAGGTGATATGGCTTGGAAGGGGTGTTGGTTGATGGCAGGGTTGGGCCTGGGCCATGTGGGAGGGGGTGGGTGGGGGAGGGTGGAATGTTTCCATAATTTCATTAAAGAGAAAAGTTTCATAACTCTGCAGATGTTATATATAATGGTGTCACTTTTTTTCAAATTTTAAAACATGTTTTTAAAAAAATTGTCCCAGAAGATGAGGCCTAAGCAGAATAAGGTAATTGAGGGTGTATTTGGTGATACTAGCCTGCTGTATCGGGTAGCAACACAAAATTCACCATCTGGGGACTTCATTCTGCAAATGTCAGACACACTATGTCCAGGCTTGGAGAAATGAACAATGGACTATTCCTTGTAGACTCTGGTAGAATAGTTGTTTAGCTAATGTCATGTCGTGTAATGACAGATGGTAAACTGGTCTGAAGCAAGCAGTCTGAAGCAAGAGTATCGGGTGACCACACTATGATAAATTGGTTTTTTCAATAATACAGGCTTCAGTGTTCTCTTAAAAATTAATAGTGCATAGCAAAGAGGTGTGAATTATAAAGGGCCATAACTCTGTTAAAATATATCGGATCAAACCCATATTTTAACTTGGATCTGTATATAAGTGTCAAAAATTCATATACCAAATTTGGTGTTGATCAGATGAAAAATGTTTGAGTAATCCTGTCTTGGATGAATTCTATATCAAAACAAGAGTGGAAGGGGTTAAATAAACAATACCAAAATCCATACAGATGAAGAACATGCTAAGAAAAATCTAGGTAAGAAATATGAGGCTGTGATGTGTCCTAAACAAAAATTAAAGGTCAAAATGCAAAAATTAAATTTTTTGTTTTTAAAGTTATGTCCCTGGCTCTACCCCTATTTGACCCAGCGACCCCATTTGAACAAATCTGAACCCCAGTCACCCAAGGTATCTCTGTACCAAATATAAGCTAAATCGGCCAAATATTTTTTTAGAAGAAGTCATTGTAAGAATTACTATGAGTTATGGCCCTGGTTTCTCAACTAATTGACCGGGTGACCTCATTTGAACAAATCTGAACACCAGTGACCCAAGGACCCTCCATACCAAATATTAGCTAAATCGGCCCAATGGTTCTGAACAAGAAGTCGTTGTAAGAATTACTATGGAGGAATAGAGTTATGGCCCTGGCTTCGCAACTATTTGACCCAGTGACCTCATTTGAACAAATCTGAATGAGAGTCACCTAGGGAACATCCACACCAAATATGAACCAATTCGGTATGATGGTTTCAGAGGGGATGTTTAAAAAAAAGTTTGACGGACGGACAGACGGACGGACGAGGAGTGATGACTATAGCTCCACCGGAGACTTCGTCTCAGGTGAGCTAAAAAGTCGGACCGCACCGCAATTAGCATCATGCGGTCCTAAGGAGATTGCATACAAAAAATTATTGAAATCGGTTCATAGTTGTTCGAGTTATGAGATCGGACGGACGGTACAACACACGGAGGGAGAAAGTGTGACGGACAGACGCAGTGAAAGTGTGACAGACAGACGCAGTCAATCCAGTATACCCCCATTTTCTTCGAAAGTGGGGGTATAATGATCATCTATGAAGAGAAATAAGAGGGGATGAAAATACAATAGGTTTTATTGAAATGGCAAGTATTTATTCCTTAAAACGATCTCTCTTTCAACACCAAATCCTGGAAAATTGCGTTGGCAATTATGAATAGAATGGCATAAAATGTGTAACCTCAGACCCAATCTACAGCAGAGATATTCAGGGGAAGATTGGAATAAAAATGTTTACTCCTGCATATCCAAGAACAGTCAATAACATTGTTCTGGCCACATATAATTTGTAAATAAAGGTATCAGATGATACTGTTGCATTGTGGGCTGGTAGCTGCATATACTATGTAAGAGAAATAAAGGCCATAGCCTAATACCTTGAATCTTCACACTGGAACACATACTAGTAGCCATAATATACATTCAATTGGAAGTTGTCTCCAAAACTTTATTTTCAGCGAATATCTTTAATACCTAATACATGACCTGATAGTCCAGCAAGCTGCATAATATATTAGCAGTTAACAATTATAAAAGCATGCCAATTTTATAATACATGTTAAAAGGGTGTAAAACACTATTTTATCACATAATTTGGCCATAAAAGCAGTTTCATAATTATCGGTAATAGACACGTTTAATATCAGCGCGTGCGATGACGTCACAGCGTTCTTCAAATAACTTGCGATCGCTGTAGTTTATGATTGTTGTTTTCGATGAATATTTCATGTTGCTTCGGGTTTATTTGATAAAAGTTATCTCAAACTCGTCCTATTTTATACGTAATTTATCAACCTCGTCCTCTAAATTCTATTTGAGCCTCGGCTCAAATCGAATTTAGTGAACTCGGTTGATAAATTCCGTATAAAATAGAAACTCATATGAGATCCTCTATTTATCACTTTCAAATGGCCGGTAAACAAAAAAAACCCTGCCTGCCTACCTGAAAAATGTTCCCCATGTTATCGGAAACAGAGATGTTTTTTTTTTTGGCCCAACTCAAGAAATGGAAAACATGAACAAAGTGATTTGACCTCTATACCGAATTCATTCAGATATGATAACTCAAGGCTGAGTATATGCATGGACGGATGCAATACTAAGCATTTGTTTAAATCAAGTAGATGTTTATCCTATGCATCCACAATGTATGCATTTTTGGCCATTACTCATTGAAAACTGTTTTTGCAAAGGCTAATATTTATAACACATGTGCTAATGATGCATCACACCATAGTGGCTATTTATTACATACCTTGCCATCTCCCGTACTGATCAGTATATCAATGCCATAAACTTCATGCACTCCAAATTCACACTTCTCATGCTCTTTTCTGCAAAGAATTGATTTTAAAGGTACTCAATCCGAACAGAGGGTCCCCATCTCAACAGATTCCAACAACAACAATCCGATCAGAGGGTCCTATATTACTATTTATTTGGTTTGGGGGTAAAAAATATTTGATTCGAGTCGAGGAACCCATCAAACAAAGCTCAGAGTTGTTTGATATTGATTTTTGAAATTTGTTATTTACTCGAGATGAGTACTAATAATTGCCTTCAACTGCCGTAATCTGCTCGGGATGTGTACACCAAAATCTATTCAAACAGACAAGGATCTAAAATCAAGTGGTAATAATAACGCAATTTTGACTGAGTTCTGGGCCAGAAAGTATTCCCGATAATGAAAAATAATAGATTTCTAAAATCGATATCTAACAGATCTGAGCTTTGATGGGTGACTTCCTTGACTCGAATCAAATATTTTTGACCCCCGAAGCCATTGAAGTGGTAATTGAGAGGAGTTTTATCGGATTGAGTACCTTTAATAATATTTTTCTTCATATTTCTAGTTCCTCTACATGGAGCAATGTGCATCACTATTTGTTGTTCTCAATTCTATATATAAAGTGTCATGATCCGAGTTACAAACACCGTTGAAAATATAACCCAAAAAAAGAGGTGTGCACTCGAGTGCTAGCATGCCCCCACCGTGGCAAATTCAACCCGCTTTATCCGTAAACTCAACCAAAAAGATTTTTAACTTTAAAGAAAAATTCGGACTAATAATATCGATATGGTGCCACAAGAAGCTTGTACAGAAAAAATTATTCAAATCGGTTCATATTTGTTAAAGTTATTAAATCAGACAGTAGTCAAAATAAGTCGAAAATGAGGTATAATATTACGAAAAATAGGTTGAGCCAATCCCTAGCCGCATCATGTAGAGAGGGTATTGTGAGAAGCATGTATACCAAAAATTATTGAAATCGGTTCATATTTGTTAAAGTTATGAAGTCGGACAGAATTTTCTAAGTCAAAATAAGTCGAAAAAGAGGCTTAACTTGAAGAAAAAAAAGTCGGACCGAACCGCAATTAGCATCATGCGGAGAGACCGTCCTACGGATATTGCATACAAAAAATTATTGAAATCGGTTCATAGTTGTTCGAGTTATGAGGTCGGACGGACGGAGAAAGCGTGATGGACGGACGGACGGACGGACAGACGCAGTCAATGCAGTATACCGCCCATTTTCTTTCAAAGTGGGGGTATAATTATTTCTTGCAGCAACCTGATAACACTGGGAGTTTTATGAACAAATATTTAATTCTAAATTGATGAACCATCCTGATGAGAGTAATGAAATAATAGTGTGAAACACTGGGAAAAATATTGATCTATGGTTATAAATAGAAGCTACCGCTGAATTTCACACATCACACTCGCTGCATTGCAATGTATCATATCGACACTCAATTTCCATGCAAAGAAGTGAGTTATTGCCATCAAGCTTGTTAGTGTGTCTGCAGAATGAGGTCCCCCAGACGGTAAATTTAGTGATGCTATCCTGCAGCCAACTCAAGTCTACCTCAGTAAAGTGTACTTCTCATCATGGTCATCAAGAGTAGCAAATATTTAAAAACATCATCGGCAGACATTTCTCAAACAACCCCACTTTTATAAATTTGTAACTTTATATCCCTTTCTTTACAAATACTCATTGACGAGTATTTGCCTTAGGAAATATTCAGATAATAAGTTCATCAAACATAGGCCATTTGTTGAACATATTATCTGAATATTTCCCACCAATGAATAAGAATCCTTCGGAACTTGTTTTAAATCTTTTCGCCTTCTGTTTTACCTGAAAATCCCTCCAGATGAACGATATAAAGTTCCAATGTATATTTATAAGTGAATTGGACGAGAGTCCATGTAGTACAGTACGTGTCAAGTGATGGAGGCCCTTTAACCCTTTCAGTGCCAAGTACGATTTTTCTATCAACCCATATTTCCTTGATCATGTTTCAAATTTATTGATTATAATAATGTGATACATTGATGGAAAGAGCTCTTTCCATCATTGTATAACATTATTATAATCAATAAATTTGAAAAATGATCAAGGAAATATGGGTTGATACAAAAATTGGACTTGGCACTGAAAGGGTTAAACTATGACAGTCACTGGGGAGTAGAATGATGTCACTAACCCAGGCCTTAAAATCAATAAAATTTTGTGAGAAATCAAAATATAGCAATTATACAGCGAATCAGCTGCTTTTACGAGAATCAAACTGAGAATCACGATTCTGGTCCGATTTTAAGACACTCAGAAGAAAACCAGAGTGCTAACAGAATAAATTAAATGCAAAGTTAATTGTGTGCAAAAACCATGTTGATATAGACGCCTTTAAACAGCTATATATAAACATACTTTTGAGCATCAGTAGGATTCTGTATGATGGCCTTCTCACCATCTATCACATGTCGTCGGACTTGGTGTGACAACATACCTGCAAAATGTCAATTCAGATAATTTTACAACTTTCCTCAAACTTGTTCTGACTGTCTATCAATTATATTTCCTAATTTAGCCGTGGGGTAACCCATAAAAAGAATTTTTGAACTTATTATACAAATTATTGCCCACGTGAACTACATGTCAACAGGTATTTAGTCATCAATGAGATAACACCAATGCAATTCATAACTCAATTGTAATAATTTTATTGTACAATTCCTGTCAAACAATGTGACAGAAATGGCAAAACAAGTGAAGGTATAGTATCAAGGTTTGGGACTGAGAGCAGTCAGGAGAATGAAAAGTTAAAATTGTCATAGTTGTAAAACTGCCTGGGTCTGCAAAAAAATGATGTTGATCAAATGTTAACTTAAGGCCACTCCAAGTAAATTTCCCATTTCTCAATTATTTTGTACAGATTAAAAATTTGCCCTGACATATTGAACAGAATGTGAATAAAAAGGTTGCATGCATGAGGTTTCGGGACCATGTGAGCGAGCCTGAGAAACTGGAATTTGACTTTGCGTGGCCTATCACAGACTTTATGGGATATACTGTCTTGTCTTTAGTCTAACTGGAGGTATTTTTTGTTTGTCTAACCTTCAACTGGTTTACATTTGTAGGACTCTGCCACTTTCTGAATAGCATCTGTTACAGCTACATTCTGCAAATATAATTAAATTTTATAGGTCACTTCCCCATTTGAGAATAATATTCAAACAGGATGCATAACAATGATAACAAGTAAAATGATTTAATTCAACTGCTTAAATCAATGCTGCTACTCATACCTACACCCTTGGATTGATAAAACTCCTTTCCTATCTAGAAACTAATTTCATTTGAATGCAAGAGCTGTTACAGAATATGATTGCATAGCCCCAAATTGGAATACTGTGAATGGCTTTAAATTCGTTGGTATAAATTTTCGTGGTTCAGCCATTTATGACTTTTTCGTGGGTTCGTAAATTTGTGGGTCGGCCAGTACAAACTGTCGCCTCTAAAACCCCAATAATAACAATCAAGTCCAACTAATAGAAGTGCAGACACCTCGGCGAGCCGTCGGAAATTGCGCATCAACACTGTAGGCGTATAATTAATTAACATGTCGCGTGTCCAAGCTTTTGTTGACTATTGAGAATGACAACAACCGTATTGTATTACATAAACCTACATAACCTAGGTGACAGTCACTCTCTTCTCATAACATAACTACCTAGGCTTTGAATGTACATTGGGTCAATAGAGTTACATGTACCTTCCGCATGACATTCTCCAAATGTGGACCGCGACAGTTTAGAAGATAGAATTTTTTCGTGGGGTTATTAATTTCGTGGTTACAGTCAATTCCAGTTAATTGCATATCGTTTAAATTCATATTTCGGCTATTTGCATAAAATATGCATGCACCAAACCATTTTCTCATAAAAAGACTATTTTTTAATTGTTTATTTGCATAAGGGTCGGACTCTATTCCGTTTTTATGCATACGAAAATCGCCAAAAACGTTGATGAGAAGGGGTAAAAAGTCACCTCATGGTGCCGAAATTATAGCAATTTGTAAAACTATTTACCTTGAAAAACGTATTTTATGGGAAAACTTAATACAAAGTTGTTGAAGATGACCATCGCGAGAGCGAAGACGGCAATTTTCAATTTCATAACACACGTGGTTTTCTATCTCTTCTCATTAACAAGCTTCTGTTGACACACATTTCCTGTATGTTTCCATATTTATTTGTGAATTGCATGATTTATTTAAATTTGTATATTTATTTGGTTGTTTGTTGAGTTTGTAAACGTTTGTAAAAACCTGAAGTTCCAGTTGCAATTCTGAGGATTCAAAGTGAAAGGAAGATTTTCACGGGAATTCCACCAACAAGGAAGCCAATTACTAAACCGAAACCGAAACTAACGTGCTTTTCTATTTCTTCTAACATGCTTCTGTTCAAACATTTCCTGTTTCGAAACATTTCAGCAGTGGTAAGTAAGTATTTGCTATCAGCTTGTAGACAGCAAAAAAGATTGACGAACTTGAGAAATATAATATTTTATTCAAAACGGAAAATTATACTTCGTAGGCAAGTGAGAATATTCAATAAAATGAAATAAAGTGAATCTTAAAATCTCATTTATAACCCAATCTCTAACGGCGTATAGCTGAAAACGCGGTAAACATGAGTCGCTTGCGCGTGCAAAGCACGCCTGTCCAACAACCGTACTGTAAAAACATTTTTCGTGTTCAGTGACAACGTCGGTATGTTCCTACATGTGGCCAAACACAAAGAACTGGCTTCCTGGTTATGTAAACACACAGTGGGTATAATAATGGGACAGAAGGGGAAACAAAAATAAAGGTTATCGACATTAATATTTTTAAACTACATTTTGTTCACGTTTTACAGTATAAACAGTTTAGGAGCGATAACTCTAAATATTCAAACACGTGCTTTTCCATACCAGCAGAAATACAACTGTCTTTTGTCAGTACATTTTGTACTGTTAATTAATTACACTTACTGGCTTTTGTTAAACATGCAATTAGTCGCTATTGTAACATCCTCTATGTGGACAACGGATCACGAATAAAGCACCGGGTTTAATATTTTCCTAATCGGATTAAGTCTGAACATTGATATAAACTATAGACTACTATAGACTATAGATACGGGAATTACCGACAATAATTTAATGAATAGAAACATGTTTACATATTTAGTATAGAAATAACGGGATGGCTTATCATTAACTGAACAGCTGGTTGACATCACTGTTTCCCCAAGTTAGACACAAAGGCTAAAACAACACTGTCTTTGTTTCTCATCCAAACACCATGTGTGTCGTGGTTATTCAACGATTTCAACTCATTAGTGTAACAATGGTTCACTATGATTTATTCTCGGGTTTTATCCGACCCGCAGCTCCCGATGCAGAATCTGATGATGATGACGCTGAATATACCGTTCCGATAATGCCCATGCAGGTGACCGAGGGAATCAGCAACAAGTAATTGTTGTTTTTGCTGTTTTTATATTAAAATAAAGTAGTAAACACAATTGCGTACTCAATACAAATCCATTCTGTAATGGAAATAACAAGGAATGTGTTTGGTCTGGCCTCCCATACAATGTATTTATCTATCTATAAATAGATAGGGAATAGAAATTATGGGATGGGAGAAATTATAAACAACACGTTTCGAAATGGGTTTTTTTCTTAATGTTTTTTGTGTGTGATAATGATGGTATGTAATCATTTTATACATGTAACAACAAATAAAGATGTTAATGAATCAGTTTATTGACATAATAGTAATTTACAATGAAAGTGTCAATGACACTGTAGCTCAACTTGGAAAGGGAATAATTTAATGTATTACAGTCAATGGAGCGATTAGGAATGTGGAAAGTTGAATGTCTAATACTAGTTTATAGACATGAAGAGAAAAGTAAAATCCAAGATGGCTGCTGGCGGCCATGTTTTCGGCCAAATGACCCCAAAATGAGTCGTTCCCATCTACATGTCATCGTTAACATCCATGACAAATTTTATGACGATCAGACTAAAGGTACGACCTGTAGCCCATGCTAAAGAATTTAGTCATACAAAGAGTAAAATCCAAGAAGGCTGCTGGCGGCCACGTTTTTTGGCCGAATGACCCCAAAATGACTAGTTCCCATCTACATGTCATTATTAACATTCATGACAAATTTTATGATGATCAGACTAAAAGTAGGACCTGTAGCCCGTGCTAAAGAATTTAGTCATACAAAGAGTAAAATCCAAGATGGCTGCTGGCGGCCATGTTTTTTGGCCGAATGACCCCAAAAATTACTCGTTCCCATCTATGTCAATATTAACATCCATGACAAATTTCATGATGATCAGACGAATAGTACGACAATGGGCCTGTGATAATGGATTAAATTTTGAAATCCAAGATGGCCACTGGGGGGCCATGTTTTTTATCCGAATGACCCCAAAATGACTCATTCCCATCTATATTCCAATTTCAACAGCCATGACAAATTTAATGATGATCAGACTAAAGGTACGACCTGTAGCCCGTGCTAAAGGATTTAGTCATACAAAGAGTAAAATCAAAGATGGCTGCTGGCGGCCATATTTTTTGTCCGAGTGACCCCAAAATGACTCGTTCCCATCTACATTCCAATTTCAACAGCCATGACAAATTTTATGATGATCAGACTAAAGGTACGACCTGTAGCCCGTGCTAAAGGATTTAGTCATACAAAGAGTAAAATCCAAGATGGCTGCAGGCGGCCATGTTTTTTGGCCGAATGACCCCAAAATGACTCGTTCCCATCTACATGTCATTATTAACATTCATGACAAATTTTATGATGATCAGAATAAAAGTACGACCTGTAGCCCGTGCTAAAGAATTTAGTCATACAAAGAGTAAAATCCAAGATGGCTGCTGGCGGCCATGATTTTTGGCCGAATGACCCCAAAAATTACTCGATCCCATCTACATGTCAATATTATCATCCATGACAAATTTCATGATGATCAGACGAATAGTACGACCTGTGGCCCGTGCTAATGGATTAAATTTTGAAATCCAAGATGGCCGCTGGCTAGAGCTGAAACGGTTAGACGGTTAACCGGTTAGCATCCGGTTAGCGACGTAACCGGTTAGAAAAAAATGAACCGGACGTAACCGCATCCCGTTGTCAGTTGAATGTAAACGTGAATAATCCTCAAAATATTAGGTTAAATGATGCAAAACTAATACTAAATCCCGTGTCACCGATAGTAGAGTGCAATGCAAGCATTAATTGGTACACGCGGTAGTATCAGATACTTAGTAGCAATTCTCGAACTGTCTGGAAGTGTCGGCGACCTTCAATCAATTCCGACCCTTTGAAGTTTTCTTCCGACAAAAGCACGTGTGCAGTCACTGTGTATCAAGTTTGAATGCACACAAGGAAGTGACAACGTAAAAGTGGCATTGTGTGGCAATGCGTGCTTTCGTAACTTAATAGTTAATACTGCACGAAGCAACATGGATTCAAATTGGAACCACACCACGACATACTATATATAAGATTGAGATCAGCTGCACAATGTCTTCACTCTTCCCGTTCTTCCTCCCTGTTGTGATTTAATATGATCAATTCAATTGAGTGACCAAACAGACATCGTAGTTGAAGCAACCCAAAACTTCTTCAATAATCTTCCCTTTTATCAAGGAAATTGATGCTCTATGCTACTCTGTAACTGGTTGTGCCTGTGGGACTAATTAACACTCAATTTGGCAGTAATTTCTATATGTTAAGTGATTGCATACTAAAACCGAAACCGAAACGTAAATTATATAACCTCCCAACACTAGTGTCCGCTATCATGATACCGACGAATAGCTCGAATACTGAATAGGACTGCGAGTCTGACCTAACTGACCTTCCTTTTTGTTATCTAGTTATTACTTTCTTGTCTTTATATATAATGCATTGGAGGATATACCAATTATGATAATGATATATTACAGATCTTTAATATATAGTTTTGTTACTCGTTTTACCAATACCCATACTATTTTACTCGTTTTACAAATGCCCAAACATATGCTGATCACGGCAAATAAGCTATCTCTCCTGCCATTCACAAATTTCACTTGCTCATTCCCCATCACGAGAGCCAGCAAAATAACAGTGAATGCGTGTTTTTGAATATCGTTAAATGCCGTGAATAAGGTCTTTATTTCAGCTACTACTTCTCACCTAGGTTTGTCCCTGGAGCCAGGCATAATGTCGACATAATTAGTGTGAGAGAAGTCCGATAGAAATTTAGCGGTTAACCGGTTGAAATCCGGTTAACCCCCGATGGTTAACCGGTTAGAAGAATGGGTCAACCGTTTCAGCTCTACCGCTGGCGGCCATGTTTTTTGTCCGAGTGACCCCAAAATGACTCGTTCCCATCTACATTCCAATTTCAACAGCCATGACAAATTTTATGATGATCAGACTAAAGGTACGACCTGTAGCCCGTGCTAAAGGATTTAGTCATACAAAGAGTAAAATTCAAGATGGCTGCTGGCGGCCATGTTTTTTGGCCGAATGACCCCAAAATGACTCGTTCCCATCTACATGTCATTATTAACATTCTTGACAAAATTTATGATGATCAGAATAAAAGTACGACCTGTAGCCCGTGCTAAAGAATTTAGTCATACAAAGAGTAAAATCCAAGATGGCTGCTGGCGGCCATGTTTTTGGGCCGAATGACACCAAAATTACTCGTTCCCATCTACATGTCAATATTAACATCCATGACAAATTTCATGATGATCAGACGAACAGTACGGCCTGTAGCCCGTGCTAATGGATTGAATTTTGAAATCAAAGATGGCTGCTGGCGGCCAAGTTTTTTTTCCGAATGACCCCAAAATTAATCATTCTGGTCTAAATGTTGATGTCAACAGCTATGACAAATTTCATAATGATCCGACCAAAGGTACGACCTGTAGCCTGCATTGTTGACGCCTTACGTACACACGCACGACGGACGACAAAGCCATGGCAATAGCTCAAACTTTACAAAGTAAAGTTGAGCTAACAAGGTATGAGATGAAATTTGAAATTGATAGACGCTGACATAATGATTTCGCTATATCGTGGTACTACGGTACAAACTAAAAATCTAAGAACCTCAAATGGGGTGATGGGGTGATTTCGGCTTTATGCATATTTGGTTAATTGCATGAGAAAGGCCATGCACCGACGCTATGCAATAAAGCGAAATTGACTATCAACAACCACGAAAATTGGAACACCATGAATAAATTTACTTTTAGAGTACGCATATAGATCATACCATGAATCTCTATTACTCTGACTGCGCCAATAGAGATCATATTCTACCAGTTCAAAACATAGGAACTTTTTATATTCGACGGGGAACTTTATAACATCGACAAAATAACATGGGACAATATATTTCTTAGTTTCTACATGTTCATTAACATTACAGGGTTTGTACACATTTTTCAAATGAAATTCCAGTACTTTTCCATTGCATTATTTCAAGTATTATTAAGGACCAAATATCCAGTATATTATTAATATATCTATGTTTAGATCTATAAGTTTTTATATCTCGGACACTCACCAAACTGTTAACAGAAATCATCAATGAGAAATGCTGAAATTTGAACAGTTCATATCAACAGCAAACTGTTTTTGTATGTGGCATGACGGGGATAAGCTTGGAATCAAAGGGAACTTGAATCTGATAGAAGTGCTACCAGGCACTTACAGCAAATATTATAAAACATTTGCTGTGTTTTCCAGTATGTTCCAGTATCGTTGAAAAAAAAAAAAATTCAAGGAGTTTCAAGAACTTTAAATTCCCAAATTTCAATTTGCAGTATTTTCCAGTTTCCAGGATAGGTGTACGAACCATGTAATGTGTTTCATATTAGATGAAATTCAGCTCAAAATTTTATAATTTAGGTAACTTTTGTGAGTTCATTTCACTTTACATTGCTTACAAATCATACAATTTTACCCAGGTAAATCAATTCATGTTTATCATGAAATCGGCTCACAAATTCTGTCTGAATCTTGTAATCTCGAGCTGATACCTCCAGCTGCTGAGGAATAACTCATATATTAAGGAACTAAGATATATATATAAGCAGTGTTTTTTTTTCAATGCTATGAAGTTACTCCATCAGATCTTCAAATGTTCCCAGGTGTTGAACTTGTGCAGTATGATCTCTACGTGTGTAGCCTGAGTAGATATTCATGGCTTGATCTAAATCGGCATAGTGTTGGTATATCGAGATAAACAAAGCAGAAAAAATAGAGAATTGATAATGTGGAACATCCATGGATCAATTTATTTAAAAGCACTTCCAGTGGTGAAGATCTATACTGAATTTTATTGATATTGAAACAGTTACCATGGATGAGATATTTGTGCAGATGGAAAATCAATCTATATTTCCAGATAATCATAGAATGACAGTAGAATGAAAACGTGGACACCAATACCAAATTTCATTCAAATCTGGCAACCAGTGTTTGAGATATCTTCCGAGACTAATGATGCTTATTATCCAGTAACACCACCCAGTGTGGGTATTTTGAAGGAATAAAAGCTGAGAAATTGCCTCCATGACCAGATGTAATGACAGATAAGACTAGCTAATTCCAGTACTTTCCTGTAGCTGCCCTCCCCCCAACATACAACATTGTTGTGCAGGAGGGGTGAAATTGATATTTCTTATGCAATTTTACAATTTTTTAATATCCAGTACTACCAATGTCAAATTCTCGACTTTGTTTTGGTCACTTTGTTAACACTATTCTTACCTCTGCAGCAGGTTTGACAAGTCTGAGTGCTGCTTCAGAGGCCATGTGCGCAGCCATTATCACATCAGCCTTTCTTCCTTTCACTTTGTTGTCCTATAAGAATTGAAAGGCACGTTTGTCTCGGTTGAAGTAATTATATACTCCTGTTATTATTGTAACGATACACTAAGTTACAATACTATACACATCACAATACATGATCAATGATACTATACACATCAAGACACACTAAATTAGTGTTTCCCTGAATTATCTTTATTTCTGAAGACAAGATTTTTTTTTAATACTAAAATGAAGTTTAATAGTTCGATAGAGGAGTCAAATACACATAATAGACATGTTAACTTGAGAGAACGTTGCAGGCTTTGCTCTTTCACACATGCTCAATATTGCTCATCTTCAGAAATTACTTGATTCTCTGCATCATGTTAAATATGGAAAGATACGATATGCGTATCGTTTGAAAGTGCATCGCAATACATTGAATTCAGGATGAATTGTTACCATCCTATCTTCTGTTGACTGGTCTAGTGATTGTTATCTATGTTGAATAATAAGATGTTTGAAAAAATTGTTTGAGAAGATTATCAGCACTGAAAACCCAGCTTTCAATAAAAAAATCTCACTCAAATATTGGGTATTGGCTTGAATAAAACATCGCGCTTCAAAATCAAAAGAATCATGGCAGAACATTGAAAATGGCTGAAAACCTAGCATTCAGACATATATTCTAACATGTTTTGTTGACATTATGAATAGAATATTGCTTTTCAGATGTAGTAAATTTTCATCACCATCAAAACTAGAGATGAGATTGTCCCAAGCTGCAAGAGAACATTTCATGATGTAATATGTTGATATGAGAATTCCACAGAGAAAGTCATCACATGTTCCCATTTATACTATACTTGCAATTTAATTTGAGCAAAATTGAGAAATTCTACAATTTATACCAGTACTTGCAATTAATAAATGAGAAATTCCATAAAGAAAGTCATCACATGTTACCATATACCAGTACTTGCAATTTAATTTTAGATAAATTTATTTAGGCCAATATATTAACTTCGATGTAGACATGCGATAGTTAAAAAAGGTACACTTTTCAAATGTTTTATTTTCAATTTGAAACCAAAATGCACTTACCTTTGAGGCGCCAATGACAAAGGTGTGAGCTGCCACAGCAATGAAGCCATCAATATGGGCTCCCATATCACTAGAATTTACAAAGTGAAATCATCAGATGTCTCATTAGTCAAAATGTGCAATAATTAAATTGTTATATAAGTGTCGGATAACACTGAAATTTTATCCAACCTTCACACACCAAACTTATTATTAGCTATAGTTTTGGTGGACAAGTACCATGCACTCTGCAGGAAATTGAAGAGCTCAATAACTCAAGGCCAAGTCATTAACCCTTTCATGACGGGAGCTGCGCTCACACAACATTAAAGACCCTGTGCCAATGCATTCTCTTATATATGAGAGAATGCTTTGGCCTAACAATTTCTTATAATTTTTATTTTACATTCTTTATCAATTTTTCTTTTATAATTTTTCACCTTTTTTCTTATATTCTTTAACAATTTTATTATTTTTTATTATTTTTTCTTACATTCTTTATCAATTATTATAAAAAATTTTCTCACATTCTTTAAAGGGGTACTGTATGCCAAATGTTGTTGTTGGTTTCTATAGTCTCTGAGTCGGAGAATAAGGTAACAATTTTTCCATTATTTGAAAGTCTGTTGAGTACGAAGTCATGTTACGGATGACAAATTTACCGGAATGCAAAAATACAAATTGTCGTTGTCGAGTAATTTTTGTAAACTTTTCAACCAAATGAATCAAATAAAAGTTATATTATATGCATACTAGTCCCATATAATCATTTAAGTTATTGTATCGTCGCTAGTCAGTGAGTGGCTTGAGTGTTCTCCCCGTATCATCATAATATTTTAAGCGATCGTGTGTGCGATCGGTTTAACAATCCAGTATCCCTCAATTACTGTTTTTGATTACGGTAATTCGTAATTTAATTGACGCCATTTTATGGCTCCAGTCATAAATTCAATTTATATCAAATTATTAACTTTTAAATTATTAAATTTTAAGATAGCCTATAAACCTGAGCGTTTACAGAATACATCTTCGACTCAAATTACTTATTTTCCTATATATTATCGATATTAGATCGTTGTTGTCACCGGAAATTTAATGAAAATGGCGTACAGTACCGCTTTAAGAATTTTACAATTTTTTTTTATCATTATTTCTTTACATTCTTTAACAATTTTTTGGATCATATTTTTTATTATTTTTTCTTACATTCTTTAACTATAAAAAAAATAATATAAAAATTGTTAGGCAAATGTACTCTCTTATTTATATATGTGAGGCGACCTATGGTCGACTTGCATATATAAGAGAATACATTGGCACAGGTTTTTCAGGAATCACCCACCATGAAAAGTTAAATATCGGAATCAGCCGTGTTTCATGTTAATAAATAAGGAGCGACTGCATACCACTCGCTTTGACCTGAAATACGATATTGGAAATATGAACCCAAACTTTTAAGGAAACAAGACAGTCAATGACTGTGGGGTCGCTCACCAGACTGCAAAGACTGATAAGACTGGGACTCTGGAGACCACAACAGTCAGAACTTTTCATAATCACTTTAAAAGAAGTAGATATCTAAAGAGTTAAATCTAAAACAAAAAATTTGGAGTTATGTCCCTGGCCCCGCCCACATTTGACCCAGTGACCTGATTTGAACAAATCTGAACCCCAGTCACCCAAGGATCCTTCATACCAAATATGAACCCATATAGCCTGATGGTATTTGAGAAGTCACTTTAAGAATACTATGGAGGGAAAGAGTTATGGCCCTGGCTTCGCAACTATTTCAAGTGAACTCATTTGAACAAATCTGAATGTGAGTCACCTAGGGAACATCCACACCAAATATGAAACCATTCGGACTTATTGTTCTGAAGATGTTTAAAAGAATTACTATGGTGGGAAAGAGTTATGGCCCTGGCTTCGCAACTATTTTACCCAGTGACCGCATTTGAACAAATCTGAATGAGAATCACCTAGGGAACATCCACACCAAATATGAACCCATTTGGTCTTATGGTTCCAGAGCACAGGTAGGGTGGCTGGTTGATAATTAAATCTCTTATCTCCGCCCCTATTTGAACAAACGTGAATCCCCATCTATGAGATCCATTCATTTGGTAATTTCAGACATTAGATTTTAAGAGTTGAACTGAACTGATTTTCCTAAAATGACCCCAAATCTGAAAAAATCTAAAACCCAGTCACCGAAGGACCATCCATACCAAACATAATCTAAATAGTCCAGATGGTTCTTGAGAAGAAATTGTTTTAAGAATTACTATGGAAGGAAAGAGTTATGGCCCGGACTTCTCACCTATTTGACCTGATGAACTCATTTGAACAAATCTGAATGTGAGTCACCTGGGGGACATCCACACCTAAATATATAAACCCATTTGGTCTTTAATATGTATCTGGAGAAGAAAACAATTGATGGACGGATAGACATAATGACAGATGGATGGAGGATGGGAGAACAGTCTGACATAGAGACTGACAAATTCAATCCAATATACCCCCCCCCCCCCAAGTTTTCTTTGCAAAATCCGGGTATAATGAGTTCAACTGGATACTGGTGGTTAAGAACATAATATTCGAACAGACAAGCCTGAACAAATTGTCTGACATTTGCAGAATGAGGTCCCCAAAGGCTGAATTTAATGACACAATCCTGCAATGCGGGCTAGCATCACCAAATTCACCCTCTGGGAACCTCATTCTGTGTAGGCCTCAACTGCTATGGGAGACATAGCATTAGATTGAAGTTCTCCAGTTAAAGTTGGTGATGTGCACCCATTGGGCACCTCAATTATGCATTTTATATTCACAAATTAGGGGATATAGAAACTAAACAGAAGGGCTAAAGTAAGTAAAAATGTCAATTTAAGTGCCTATATACTTCCCAGAAGATGAGGCCTAAGCAGAATGAGGACACTGGCTAGTGTATTTGGTGATGATAGACTGCTGTGCAGGGTAGCATAACTAAATTCACCCTCTGGGGACCCCATTCTGCAAATGCCAGATAGAAGACAAATTTAATCCAATATATACCCCCCCCCCCCATTTTTCTTTGAATATTAGTCGTATGATTTCATCTGGATACGTGGTGATTAAAACAATAATATGAAATGGCCAAACCTGAATTTAGTATGTCTGACATTTGCAGAATTAGGTCCAAAAAATTTGGATTTAATGACAATATTCTGTAAGGCAGGCTAGCATCACCAAATTCATCCTCAATCTGATTAGGCCTCAAATAGCCCTCAATGGCCAATAAAACCAAGGAACAGATTGAAGTCCTACAGTTGAAGTTGGCGATACACACCCATTGAGCACCTCAATTATGCATTTTATCTTCTGCAAATTAGGGGGACATTGAAACTGAACAGGTGGAAAAAAGTGACTAAATCAATGAAGTCCTACAGTTGAAGTTGGTGATACACACCCATTGAGCACCTCAATTATGCATTTTATCTTCTGCAAATTAGGGGGACATTGAAACTGAACAGGTGGAAAAAGTGACTAAATCAAACTGTCAATTTGATACTTAGGATACTTCCCAGAAGATGAGGACTAAGCAGAATTAGGTCCCTGACGGGTGTATTTGGTGATGCTAGCATGCTGTATGGGGTAGCAACACTAAATTCACCATCTGGGGACCTCACTATGTAAATGTCAGACACACTTATTTCCAGACTTGAAGAAATCAAAGCCATTCACAGTATCATTGAATGTCAGTCATCACCTAACAATGGAAGCACCAGTTTGTTGTTAAATTGCTACAGATATGTTTAGATTAGAATAATACATGTCATCTGGCCAGTTTATATAATTAATGACCTGTACCTTTACAGATATATATGCCTCTGTGGTGAGAAGAGGTATTAAATTGAGAGGTGATATGGCTTGGAAGGGATGTTGGTTGATGGCAGGGTTGGGCCTGGGCCATGTGGGAGGGGTGGGTGGGGGGGGGGGGGGGGGGGGGTGGAATGCTTCCATAATTTCATTAAAGAGTAAAGTTTCATAACTCTGCAGATGTTATATATAATGGTGTCACTTTTTTTCAAATTTTAAAACATGTTTTAAAAAACATTGTCCCAGAAGATGAGGCCTAAGCAGAATAATGTAATTGAGGGTGTATTTGGTGATGCTAGCCTGCTGTATGGGGTAGCAACACTAAATTCACCATCTGGGGACTTCATTCTGCAAATGTCAGACACACTATGTCCAGGCTTGGAGAAATGAACAATGGACTATTCCTTGTCGACTCTGGTAGAATAGTTGTTTAGCTAATATCATGTCGTGTAATGACAGATGGTAAACTGGTCTGAAGCAAGCAGTCTGAAGCAAGAGTATCGGGTGACCACACTATGATAAATTGGCTTTTTCAATAATACAGGCTTCAGTGTTCTCTTAAAAATTAATAGTGCATAGCAAAGAGGTGTGAATTATAAAGGGCCATAACTCTTAAAATATATCGGATCAAACCCATATTTTAACTTGATCTGTAAATAAGTGTCAAAAATTCATATACCAAATTTGGTGTTGATCAGATGAAAAATGTTTGAGTAATCCTGTCTTGGATGAATTCTATATCAAAACAAGAGTGGAAGGGGTTAAATAAACAATACCAAAATCCATACAGATGAAGAACATGCTAAGTAAAATCTAGGTAAGAAATATGAGGCTGTGATGTGTTTTTAAAGTTATGTCCCTGGCTCTACCCCTATTTGACCCAGTGACCCCATTTGAACAAATCTGAACCCCAGTCACCCAAGGTATCTCTGTACCAAATATAAGCTAAATCGGCCAAATATTTTTTTAGAAGAAGTCATTGTAAGAATTACTATGAGTTATGGCCCTGGTTTCTTAACTAATTGACCGGGTGACCTCATTTGAACAAATCTGAACACCAGTGACCCAAGGACCCTCCATACCAAATATTAGCCCCAATGGTTCTGAACAAGAAGTCGTTGTAAGAATTACTATGGAGGAATAGAGTTATGGCCCTGGCTTCGCAACTATTTGACCCAGTGACCTCATTTGAACAAATCTGAATGAGAGTCACCTAGGGAACATCCACACCAAATATGAACCAATTCGGTATGATGGTTTCAGAGGAGAAGATGTTTTAAAAAAAAGTTTGACGAACGGATGGACAGACGGACGGACGCACGGACGGACGAGGAGTGATGACTATAGCTCCACCGGAGACTTCGTCTCAGGTGAGCTAAAAATTGCATGACACATGACCTCACAGCTTGAAAATTCAGAAGAGTGAAATAGACACATCAAATAATCAAGAACATTGATAATTGGTATATAACTATATTTAAACTGAAGCACCCAAGCAGTATAAAAATATTAATGAAAGAGTCAATGTAGCTCAAATTGGAGAGGGAATAATGTCATACATTACAATGGAGCGATAAGGAATGCAGAAAGTTTAAATAATAGAGGTCAACCCAGATAGCCATATGAAATTATGAACTTTTGATTCAATCGGTTGAAATTATTGGCTGCAGGGCATGCCAAGGGACTTATTCATGCCAGTATTACAAACTATCGACAATCAGTAGACATCCGCCCATGAACAGACATCACCAAACTATAGGTCAAGCTATATATATATATATATATATATATTTATATGTATAAAACAAAAACAATTAACCAATAACTCATGCGCAATAAATTTTAGTTTTAAAATATAGGTAGTTGATACTCACATCTTAACAACATCTCCATCAGCTAGCTTCTTGTGGTTATCACTCTTTAATGGGGAATAGTGGCATATACAATTGTTCACCGAGATACATGTTGGAAAACCTAGACCTGTGGAATGAAGATAAAAGTAAACCATCAAGATTTAGAATGAGTCATGAAAAAACACTAACAGAATACAAATCTTGATAAAAATCGAACAATGCAGCATGAATGAATATACTTATGATACACTACCGATCATGGTAGAAAAACCTCGAGTATATCAAGATGCAACATCTATGAATGGTACATATCAAAAGACTATGTTCTTCATGATACAACCCCTCTCCCCACCCACAATATAGTACAAATCATGACAGGTCGCATTACTCCAACAGAGTAAAATGAGTTGCAGTCTCGGCAGCAGGTATTGTTCATCAGAAATTATTTGGGCTAGAGCAGCAAGCATTAACAGGAACCCATCATTCATGTTGGCATGCTCATCAGTATCAGAGGTTTGGATCATAATGCTTTACCTTTTTTGATGTCCTTGTCCTTCTTGAACACTCTGCTGGTTTCTTCCAGAATTTTGTTGTCTCCAAATTCACAGAGAGTGACTACAGTTTCTCCTGGTTTACATTTCTCTATAAGCTCCTTCAGGACAGCTGCAAGATCAACCAATATTTATTTGTCTATGTCATAATTTGACATGAAAATGTAAAACTTTGTGCATTCTCACAGTGATTAAACACAATAAAATAACTAAATAATAAATGTCCTAACGTAGACGAGGCGGGCTATAAAAAGCACGCCTTGGAAAATTCTAGGCGGGCTGTAGGCGGGCAGCCCGCCAGGAGATTTCCAGGCCTGTCAGCGGCCATGTTTTTTGGCCGAATGACCCCAAAATGACTCGTTACCATCTACATGTCATTGTTAACATCCATGACAAATTTCATGAAGATCCGACCAAAGCTACGACATGTAGCCCGCGTCAAAGGATTTAGTCACGCAAAGAGTAAAATCCAAGATGGCTGCTGGCGGCCATGTTTTTTGGCCGAACGACCCCAAAATCACTCGTTCCCATCTACATGTAAATATCAACATCCAAGACAAATTTCATGATGATCAGATGAACAGTACGACATGTAGCCCGCGCCAATGGATTTAATTTTGAAATCCAAGATGGCCATCAGCGGCCATGTTTTTTGGCCGAATGACCCCAAAACGACTCGTTCCCATCTACATGTCAACATTCATGACAAATTTCATAAAGATCAGAACTAAGGTACGACCTGTAGCCCGCGCCAAAGGAAATTGTTGATGGACACACAGACAAACGGACGCCAACCCATGGCAATAGCTCAAACTAACAAAGTAAGTTGAGCTAATAAGATGCTTAGATGATATTGCCAATGCTATGCTAAATGTAAGTCACAGTAGTGTTGAAACGATTAATCGACTAGTCGAAGTCGATGCGATTATTAAATTAGTCGATCCCGAAATCTGCTAGTCGACTAGTCGGGGAAAAAGCACTACCCATGTGCTATCATGACAGCAGTGCCATTGCACGGCCATATTATCACGTAATCTGTAACAGTTAACACATATTAACTTCTTAAAGCCATATTGCATTGTTCCTTTAACGATGCCACTGCCATCAGTCATGCATGGGCGGTGAACTCCATGACCTGAACTGAACCCAATGTATGCACGTGTAGGCCCGGTTTCTTTTATGTTGATCATCAAAGACATGAAGTGTCGCTGCCGATTGAACACTGTCTTGTTCGATGTGACGCAATTGACCAGTGATAACTTCTCACTGTGGCACGTGTAATACTAGAGTAATGATGCAACAAAATGGCTTCAATGATATACGAAACATAATTCGTGACAAGTCAAGCTGGTAAAGTCAACTCAATAACTGAATAGATTCTAATACCCATACAGGGATTTTTCTGCCTATTTTGGGAATGGGTCCGGGTCCGTTCGAATTGGGAAAAAGGTGTCTTTACAGACCAAAATTGGGAATTTTCAATGTTTTAGAAAAATTCAATTAATCACTGTTACACACAAGTAAATAGTACTTATACTCTCGGGATCCAAATAATAGTAGGGGGCGGAATAATAGTACAGGGGGGAGAATTGCTTTGAAATTAAATAAAAGTATGGGGGCGCAATAATAGTACAGGGGTATAATGTAAAAAAATTTATCTACTACATGTACAAGTTATATAATTGAGGTTGATTGGAAGGAGTGAAAATTGGTGACAAGAAATTTTCATCCTAAATCATTACAAATAAATTGTTTTTAAAAATTTCTATTCAAGGTATGAGGCATCTGGACACAATTACGTCTCAAAAATTATCTCATTTGCTTGAAATATTCAATAGTTGATATTCTGTTGTCACCCATGTGCTCACAGTTTGTCAGATTTTATTTTTCTTCAAACTTCCCCCATTACTAGTATGATTTTCAGTTGTGTTGCACAAAACAACCCATTTTGAACAAGCCTGGATATAAAAAAAATTTTAGTGTCTGACAAAATGACAGGCACCAAAGATTCGGCGTCTGACATTTGAAAAGTGTGTCTGTCATTTACCTGGTATCAATAAATAGCAGCAATTAGTTGTTTTTTAGCCCATTCCAATGCACAAATTAGATTCATTGATGTACCATGTTATGAATTATGGTGTTTTACATCACTTTTAGCTGAAGCTCATATTATCATGTCATAATGTGACAGGGGTGCAAAGTCAGACAAGGCTGTCATTTACAGTATGTCTCTGCTGAATTCTTTTCCAGTTTCAAAAATACTATTACATTATTAGGCAGTGGTTACCAAGGCCCTGTTTCTTCTCAGTATGTTAGCCCATGACCCCATCATGCTTCCCCCCCAAGTAAACACGAGCACATGTTTCAAAACACGGCGATTTAAAAACTACCCAGTATGAATTTTTGGGGAATTTCTTCCACTAAATCTCCAACTAACACCCTTAACTTGTGGAATATATTACGCTTGTGCTGATTTAACTTGTGACATCTCCGTGTATCTTACGTCAAACGAGAAAAACACGACGAAGTGTATTTCTTGGTTGGAGTTTCCCCCCAGTGGCAGCCATTTTTTCTGGGTTTTTCACGTTCTAAAAATAGAAAGTCGTAAATAGTGCGGACGTGAAGGCAGCGATAATTCGCAGTTTGCGATCAATCATCAATCGTGGACAATTTAGGTTAGAGGTTGCATTAAAATTACATTTATAGGTCCTGTATACGGAACGGATCATTAAGATGTTTTCGGTAAAACGCGTTGTATTGGTGGGGGGATTTGATATTTAGTGCACAGTAGTGGTAATTGAATGTCTTTGCCGCGGATAATACATCTACTTGTTGTTTTCCCCTTAATTATATATTTTTTGTGAAGATAATGGGCGCCGGACAATCTGACGGACGATAATAAGGCGGCGCCGGTCATCGGTGTATTTGGCTCGGTCAATGACTGTGTCCGACCTCTTATATCCAGGCTTGATTTTGAACATCACGAATAAAAGGATATCTGAGGCTGAACAAACTATGTACAATTCTATGTGTTTGCTCCTTTTAAGTTTATATATATCAGCAATCTATTGTATTTATATATCATGTGTTATTATCATTGTCAATAAAATCAATCAATCAATCAAAGAGTGACAGTTAACTCTAGTAATTCACTCACTGTATAATTCAATTGATTAATATATTTAGGTTGAAACTTGTGTACTTGTGTACTTGAAAAGGTGACCTCGTCCCACTTGTCGGTGATCTCGTAAAATCCCATAAAATCGGAATGAGGTCGCCATTTTGGGACGAAGTCACTAGCATTCCGCATAAGACACTATGCGTGGTGGGATGAGATGGTGGGCGCGGACGCTTATATATATTATTATTGTGGGCCATTGCAGACACTCTATGGCGCATAAGATACATTATATATTATTATTGTGGGCGGTTGCGGCGCATATTCCCATAGCCGCAGGCGCATAAGACATAAAAAAACATACGGGGCAAAATAATAGTATGGGGTTGAATTTCGTGGTAAAAATATGAAAATGACTGTTTGTAAACATTTGTCCAAAAAAAATAGCCCAAGCTGAATTAAGTAGCTAGGAGGAATCTTCTAAGATGAATTACTGAGGCTTTGGGAGGACGTGTATTGGTTTGAGTCACCGAGCTTCTAATTTCTAAAAAAAACAAAAATAATAACTTTGAAAAAAAAGTTTGCTTTTTAAACAATATTTGTTCTAAATTCAATAAAATTGAATTCAATTCAATTAGATAAGTGGAAACCCTATATTTGTTAGACCTGAAGGTTTAAAGCTGCACTGAATCAAGCCCATTGTGACTGTAAGATAAAAACGATGTATATGTACCACGAAAATAGGAAATTTGATCATTATTTGACACTATTCAACGTACCAATATGAAATGTTCGTAGAAATAAATGTTATGCTGTGGTTAAATAGTTAATGTATTTATATTGTAGTGGTGAAGTCATCATATTGAATAACTAATGGATTAACCCATTCTCGGATCATAGATTGTTTTGTCAAAGTTCAAATAAATTTTGAATGAAAAAACGTACCGCAGTTATTTCATACGCATTGACAATTTCATAACGAAACGATACCGGAAGTAGGTCTTGCACACTCGTCTACCGGTAATTCCAACGAATTAATTAATAATAGTTACAAATTACAATGGAATTATGCCTAATTTGTTTTAATTACCAACAACAAAAATATCATTGTTGGTTTTCTTCCAATATAATAGAGATTTAGATATTTAAAAAAAAAAATCTCAAAATAAAAAGTTTATAGAGTCGGCGGTTTAAAATAGGGTCGGTCGGGTTAGCGGAAACAAACGTATATATTTTTTAGGCCTTATGGAACTGATTTTGGGGTTAAAAAAAACATTTTAATTGTAGAATAAGTCCTGTGATCCATGGTCGTGATATTGACAACATGGTGTAAATTTTATAACCCCATAAATTAATAAACGTAGGGTCCCAAATAAGCAGCGTACAGGGGGGATTTCTTCTTGAAAATAGTTAAGCGTACGAGTACGCTTATTTTCGTACGCTTATTTTCGTACGCTTATTTGGATCCCGAGAGTACCGTAATTGTCGGTGTATAACGCAACTTAAACACAGGTAACTCAAAGATGGAGTAAAATCCCAGCCCATTGAGTTCCATTTCTCAGCCTCAGTTAAGTTGAAAATTCACAGATAACAACGGAAGAATTCAAGCCATCCACCAAACTTCGACGGAAAAATGGTAATGAAATACCCAAGGATGGATAGGTATCTAGTTGTAATTCAATAAATAAAATAAAATAATTAATACCAAATCAATGTGTCCGTGTTATCATTCCCATATTTAGCTCAGAGTACGGTACTACCACATGAAGAGACAACACGAGTGATTACCGCTCATCGAAAAAATATTTTTTTTAAAAACATGCGTGAGTTCTTTTCACTTCACTGCACTCTCACATGACAACAATGTAAACAACATGATTAGCAATCACTGAGTGGCAGCCAGCCCACTGTCCAGGGTCCCTCGCTGCCACCCAGCGATTGCTAATCACGATGTTCAGGGAAAGTGTGAATAACGTCGGCGGCATCTTTCATGTTCATCCAGGCAGCGGTGTCATTGTGAAATGCTGTTTTTACATCACCAGACACCTACGCAATTAGTTTACTGAATACAGTTCGGGGTGAATTAAATTGAGAAGTTGTTTTAAACTTTATGCAAGTCCTTGCTAGAGGTGGGCCGATAATCGGTATCTGGCCGATAACTTTGTTATCGGTAACATATCGGTATCGGCAAAATATCAAACTTGCCGATATCATCGCCGATATAGAAGACGTTGCACAGATTACAACAGAACCGTTACAAATTCGTATGGATGACGGCAAAACGATGTAACAGTAACTTAAAGGTGTCATATTTGTGTATAAAGTACATCATTTTGGATAAAAATCGCTCAGTGGTAGGCCTAAGCATAATTACATGTAATTAATGCAGACATAGTATATCGTTTTATGGATACTTGCAATGGGCTACAGTGTACTGTCAGTGACACAAAAACAAATCGGGATCGCAAACATCTATTAGCACTGAGCAGTGAGCATTATGAGCAATAGGGTACCCTGATTGACAGAGTGAAAGCTCAAATAAACATGTGTTGAATAGTGTCGGGATGAACGGCCTTTGAAATTCAGGCTGAGCAACTTCAATGACTGTGTGTAAAAACTTTCTAATTAGGCCTACAAGCATCACACGTCGCATATATTTTGCGTATAATGCAACACTCAAGTACAAATGCTCATCGAGTCATCATGTTCACAAACATGTCAATTCCATGCTTTCATCACTCAAATGTTTAGCGGCAACATCAAACAGACATGTGCAGTCCATGCCATGAAGTCACACATCCGGTGACTGCATTGTGCTTTGATCATGCACACCGATCATTGGCTTCCAAAAGAGCTCAATTGCGCGCGCACGAGGTGTGAGATGGTCTGCCAAGTTGCTGGCGGCTTAGAACAAAGCGAGCTTTCACTCAACACTGATATCATTCACGGACAATTTAGAGATGGTCTGCCAAGTTGCTGGCGGCTTAGAACAAAGCGAGCTTTCACTCAACACTGATATCATTCACGGACAATTTAGCCACGCAAGACTCCGTGTTTTTATTTGTAGCATTTATTTCTGACGACTGAATTGGAATTTATTTTCAATGTATATATGACAAAATGTTTGTCCAGATTCCAATGTGTATGCGGAAGTTCTTTGATCGTCAATAAAGACTGCCATTAACTCGAAAGATTTTTAATTTATGCGTGCACAATATTCTGACATTGATGCCGCGTGCAGCCCAAACTTTAAACTTAATTATTTCCGTGGGCAATCCTGATGTCATGCCATCGTTCCCCAAGTATATACTTACCGTCGGGAATTCACTTACTATTAATGTCCAGTATACTTACCATGTTCACAATGTATATATACTTGTAGGCTACGTGTCGTCCCCGATTTCTATGTCAACATCCGCCGATATATATCCTTACACAGTATACACGGATGTTTCAGTTTACTTAAATTGTATTCATATTATTGGGATATATACAGGTCTGTATAATATATCGGTATCGGTATCTGCCGATAACAAAACGTAATTTATCGGTATCGGCGTTACCGATAACACCAGTATCGGCCCATCTCTAGTCCTTGCTGTGTACACATATTAAATACTACTTAATGGGGACACTAAGACTTTCCCAGGATGTGTTGGTCGAAACATTTATATTTATATTTACTGTACGGTACACATGTTTTAAATCAGCAATTTATTTAGAGTTATCATCCCTCTTTCATAAATGCGCTGACTGGTAGAGGGGAGGTAATTCACATGTTAAGCTAATAGTTAGGTTGCCATTACACGATGTGGGCATGTTCCGATATCGCCGATTTACTACGGGTTTTCAGCCGTTTATCGATCGACTGTGTACAAAACTCGGAAAAAAATTGATAATTATTCAATAAACTCGATAGTATTATATACCTGCCTACAATTGGGAATTTGGTGGTTGAAAATTGGGAATAAAGGGTGCCTTTTTCCCATTGGGAATGGGGCCGTTTACCGGACCCTGAGGACACCTAAAAAAATCCCTGCCATACCCCCTCCCCCAAAACATGAGGCACCTATTCAGAGAGACAATAGAACACATCCGACACCTTGTTAGGGAGACTTACGAACGAGACTTGCCTATTTATTTCCTGGTTACCGGCAACAATTTAAAAAAAAAAAAAATGTTTTTATTATCTGCATTCCCCAAAATGTGAGACTATATGGAGGTTGCAGGAGAGTCAGGTTTAAATTAAGACATCAAATTAGGAGACTCACGGGCAAAACGGGAGATTATATAGTTCACGTGCTTTCCGTTTGAACGTTCTGAAACAAAGAGTTGGATACTCAAAACTGCGATGCCACATGGTCCATTTTATGTGGCATAAAATCATAGAAATGGGTACCGGTACTCTTAGAAGGGGTCCGACTAGTCGACTAGTACCGGTAGACGAATACATCTGGTGACTAGTCGATTTGTTAAAATCGCTAATCGTTTCAACACTTAAGTCCCAGCGGTCAGATTGATGTATAATAGTCATAATAGCAATGAATATCACGATCGATAACGTATTTACCGTTTCTGATTTTTGTGTTACCAAAAATTTTAAAAATATGACGCAAATTGCTAATTCTGTACTGGCTGTAGTTGCTACCCTATTCTTTATATTATAATGTATTCTCTATATTTTATATTTATTATAATTTACTATCATCTTGTCAAACCCCTGTGGTCTGTCTCAGGTCGATTGGTTCAGGTTGTCACCTTTTCCAATGTCTAGTGATACTGATAGTGATAGTGGTAGAATCAGGCATATAAAAATATAATTTATAAATAAATGAGTCATGACAAGACAGTAACACAAGTTTTTGAATGTATCTGGCATTTTTGATGGTATCATGGGGTATTATGATTTTAAAAGATCTCTATTATATAATTAAATCTGAAACCACGTTCCAAATAAATAAGATATTAGTAATTTAGTACCGAAATCACATGTGCCACAGTAACAGTAAAATTGTGCAAGAACTCATGAAAACCACATGCCGCATGGCCGATATTATTCAGCGATTTTGTTCGTTTGCGACAAAGTCCCGTGAACATTCTGAATGAATGCGAACCATTTACCAAACAATCGAGTTAATTTACCATTTATTATATCTCCTGACATTTTATATTTGGTGACAACAATATCTTCGGCCGCTGTCTGTTCCTCATCTTGATCTTTCTCGTGTTTCTTGTCCGCCATGTTTTAAGTTTCACGTGTTTGGGGCAAAACAAAAACGGCGCGAAAACAATATTCGGAACGAACAAGACTATGAAACGGAACAGCAACGACTGAACGGCGAGATGTATAAAAGTCGTGTTTAACTTATCACTCGTTGTGTGAGAACTTTCACACGAGATAGATAAACACAAGCAAACACGTTTGTTCTTTTGTGTCACTGAAAAGCCATGGTCAGTGTAATCTCATTTCGCGATTTCGATTATCGGTGAAAGTTCAAAATTAGAGTCTCCACAACCTTTAGGCTAATACTATCTAGATAGTCTGTCAAGACTATATTTTGACTATAATTAAAGCTATTCATATCTGTAGGACTAAGTTGTCAAGATAGCCCACCCAATGTCAAATACCGCGCCTAAAAACTATGTTTATTGAAATTAAAGGTCAATTCACACCGGGCGCGAGCGCGCGATTTTTACCACGTTTTCTCTCATCCGTATATTTTATATTCACACCACAAACGACCGTAGTCTATATCTGGCCACGACGCGGTCATTGAAGTGATGTTGTGCTTCGTCGATTTTTCGCGTTGTGGAAAATCAGCGAGATAATTGAGTCGCGGTCAAAATCTGATATTTATCCGTGCGTATTTCTCCTATATTTGAAGGCGATATATTCATTTGTCGCCGCGATAACATGGGTGAAAGAGGACTTTAATAGCGACAAGCTGGTAACTGAAGTGCAACACCGTGCGTGTCTGTGTGGCATGACGTCGAAAGATTATACAATAACAAAACGAGAAGAGAAAATTCCTGGCTTATGAAGTCACTTTGGCCACAATTTGCACCCCACCATGCACCGATAATAAAAACTCCCAAACTGGAATTATAGAATGAAATTCAATTAAACTCAATTTCTATGATAATTTAGGAAATCTGTGCACCATTCCACTTGACATATTATATTTGACAATGAAATTAGTTTGAAAAACTCTTACATGTATAATTATGTTGAGCAAATTATGTTTAAAATGTCCATATACATTGTATTTATGACCTGCCAGCAAACGATTATCTATATACCCTATAATCATCGCGCGTGCATGACGAAGCGATTCATTCGCTTTCGGTGTGAATATAAAAATCGCGCGCTTTGAACCGCTATGAACGACAGAGAACGGCCGTAATGGCACATTGAGATGTCCCGATTTTCGCCCATGTCGGGGTTGGAACCGTGCCAACATCGTCTAACCCAGACTGCGATTATCGTATTCACTGTATTGATGTAACATACATATTCTGAAACTGATGTTGCTTGTGTCATGTGGTGGAATTGATAATAGTGATAATGGTTAGTCTTTAGCATTGATAAAGCATATATATACATGTATATAAGTACCCATTCAATTATTATGTATATACGTATAGGCTAGGGCTGTTATTATGTAAAACTAGCAGGGTTACCCGGAGATGCCCAGGTTAAAGTGATGTGAAACCCTCTGTGGATATTTGGTGGGAATAGAGAATACTCTTGCTCTCAAAGTGTTACACGTATTCTCATAAATTGTATATCCAAATGGCATCACAAAACATGATTCTTACACATGGAATATAAGGAGTGGCTCACCTTGTCAGGTCAGAGCGATTATCATTTTGTTTATCGCGTTTAATCCGTCCCACCAATAAAGAAGTATTTATTTATTTACAACTGCGTATACTTCAGACGTTATAGCATGGAACATGAACATCATAAACACATAAGTTCGACAAAATAAAAGACGACAATTGTGTTTTACATAGAGATGTATCAATCAATCTAGTTTATCATATCTTCATGAAGATACAGATGTTTTAAAGATATGTCTAGGTGCTCCTCTGTTCTGGTGCTATTTTCTGGATAATCATTTTCAGTTTAAAATAAATGATGTTATCCAAGTATAGCAGCTACATGTGCCCGACGCAGCGATATTTTGAGTTGTTTATGTTAGGCGATGAGTCTGTTCTAAAAAAATGACAGATATCCTCTGTATCGGGCAGATATACCCTTGTCAGATCAGTCAGATGTCACTATTGGATGATTCTGAAAAGTAATGTGCTACAGACTGCGTTTTCCTTTATCTCAGAAGTAACCATATTTGACTGCACACTGTGACCACTATTGTTGAACAGGCCTGCTCTCCATTTCCATATCGCTAGGCAATTGTAACTTTTTTTGTGGAAACTATATTGAATGGGACAGGCACAATCGTGTTATAATATATACGTGAGTCATTCTAATATGCAATCCTCTGACGATTCAAGGTCCCTCGGTTTGAATGAATATATGTATCTCTTACATAGATTGATATAAATATACATTTAATGCTTTCTTCTATGTATCTGTGTTGCTAGATCGTAATAGGAATGCCCTGATTTCCATCCCCATATAAATATGACAGTTGAGAAGATATAATTGTTCAAGTGACTTAATTCGGTCACCATTTGTCGAGATTGTGAAATTGGAATACCAAAAACTCCTTAGAACGACATGGAGATGGCCTATATATAACTTGCTTGGATATTGGCGAATTGAACAATATTATAAATGCTAGTGAATCTCCTCTCGCCATCCATGACCCAAACGACCCCAAATGTGATTTAATTCATCATATCATTAGAGAAGAACGTGCATGAATTTGGTGGAATCCGTGCTAAACATATTTGTGTCAACTTTGGTGCAACTCCCCTCATGCATGACTTTAACCGCGCCACTTTTGTCATATTTAAACCATGTCTATTAGACTCATGCATGCATTATATAATTGAGATGATTATACATCAGTTTGGTGGTAATCGGCAACTAAACAAATTTTTATCATAGTTATTACCCCCCCCCCCATCTGCCACGCAAACGGCACCAATTTCGCGTCTTTAAATCACACGTTTATATTCCTCGTATCACAGAGAAGAATAATATAACAATTTGGTCGAAATCTGCGCTAAAAATAGCCCCTCCGCTGCTGACACTGACAACGTCACTTTAGAAAGTTTTAATCTGCACCATTATCTTACTCGTAAAAAGTTACCCCTGTTAGACCGCCTTGGTGCCATCTCGATTGTACCCTTAAAGTTATATATAGAACACAGACAGATATTCGCAAATATTTTATTCATTGTATCATTTGAGAAGAACGTGTATGAGTTTGATGGTAATTAGCACTAAACATATTTTTATAAGTTTTTGGTGACCCTCCCGTCCCTATTTCGGACTCAAGCGGCGCCACTTTTGACATCATTAAACCACACACTTAGACTCATTATAGAGATGAATATATATAAAATTTATGAAAATTGGCGAGTATACAAATTCGTATCAAATTTAGGGCCACCATTGCATATCTCTCACCCAAAAGGCACCAATTTGGCGCATTTAAACCACACGATTAGTTTATTCGTATCACGGAGAAGAATATGTATCAATCAGGTGGAAATCGGCGCTAAACATATTGTTTATCAATGTTTGTGTCCCTGACTCGAGACTCGAATGGCCCAACTTTTGACATCTTTAAACCACACAATTAGACTCCTGATATCATGGAGATTATTATTTATAAGTTTGGTGCTAATCCGCGACAAAACAAATTTGTTATCATTTTAGTGCCCACCCCACCCCACTCAATCTCTCACCAAAGCAGCACCAATGTGACGTCTTTAAAATCACACGATTAGATTCCTCATATCATGGATAAGAATGTGTATCAATTTGGTGGAAATTGGTGCTAAAAATATTGTGTATCAATTGTGGTGCCCCTCTCCCTTCAGTGCACCCCTGACTCGAAAGACGCGACTTTTGACAGCTTTAAGCCACGCCATTAGACACCTCATACCATGGGGATGAATTTGTATAAGGTTCATGGCAATCGGCGACTAAACCAATTCTTATCAGATTTAGTACCCACCCACCCCCCCCCCCCACCCCAAATCTCTCATCCCAACGACACCAATTTGGCGTCTATAATCACACAATAAGATTCCTTGTATCATGGAGAAGATCTCAGAAGAATGTGCAATTTGGTGGAATTCGGCGCTAAAATTATTTTTGATCAATTTTGGTGCCCCTCTCCCCTTCTGGGCACCCCTGACGCGAACGGCGCGACTTTTGACATATTTAAACCACACCATTAGATTCCTCATATTATGGGGATGATTATATATAAGTTTGAAGGCAATCGGCGACAAAAAAAATTCTGCCCCTCCCCCTTTTCTGCCCCTGACAACAACGGCGTCACTTTAGAGAATTCTAACCCTCGCCATTATCTTTCTCGTAAAAATTTACCCCTATTAGACCCCTTTTGTGCCATCTAGGTGGTCCCCTGTGAATTTCTATAGAACACAGACAGACAGACAGACAGACAGACAGACATACAGACAGATATTCGCAAATATAGATATAAGACAGATATTCGCAAATATAGATATAGATTTAGTACTGACATAAAGCATGTAAAATACATTCTAACTCGCATTAACAACGCCGGATAGCACAGTTAGTTAACTCTTTCGCTGCCACCCGCCACCACAGACGTATCCCCCAGTGCCACGCATCCTGTACATATATCCATGTATTTCAGGTATATATGGGTAATACATTATATCTCAAGCAGTTTCTAATATAATTAGTTGAAACTTCACATGTATATAGACATAGGTATACCTTGTCGAATGCCGCCGTGGACACGCCCACCAAGGTCACGTGACATTGGCGGCCATCTTGGATTAGTGGCTATTTGCCTGTATATGTACAGTTTGTGTGGGTATGAATGGGTGTGTTGTTTGTTTTCTAATATTCAACCCAATTATACGATGTCCAACAGTAAGGTACACGGGAGTAACCTATATGAACCGACTTTGGACATAAAATAGGTCACGTGACCTTGGCGTCCATCTTGGATTTATGCAAGTTGCCACCTATTTGTAGCAAAATGGGATACAATGGCGCACTTTGTTGAGTTCGTGCTTTGGTTGCTTGAATATTCCCTGATTGGTACAATTCCAAATATAGATATATATAATATAACCATACCCATATGTATATATACCTGCAGGGGGACATATGACCCTGCCCCGCCCCTTATAAGTCACGTGATCTTGACGGCCATCTTGAATTTCAGGAAAATTGGGTTTTACGATGATTTATGTGAATTATATGGGTCACGCGGGCGTACGCATGGTCAACTCACCAGCATAATTAATTTAGTGGCCTGTTATCACCACTGGAAAACGACACAATAGACAAGGGTTGTTCAAAACCAGTAAAGGTGTATTATAAATAATAGGTATAAGTATCTTATGCGCCGCAGGCGCCCCTCGATCATTAGAGTATAGAGGTTAGTTACCCACCCACCACCCCATCCCGCCATCCCACAGGCGCCCCTATAATAGAGGCTACTGCCCACACAAATAATAGGTATAAGTAACTTATGCACCACAGGCGCCCCTCGACCATTAGAGTATAGAGGTAATAACAATAACTTCTTCAGTCCTGAGTCTTTTGCGAGCAGCCATTTTCGACTGATAACCACGTGCTAATAACAATGACGCAATATTCCGGCTCTGACTGTACCTCCATAACGTCAGAAATAGCATGACCTTGAGGACATTGTCGATTTAAATTGTTCGCGCGCAACAGTACTACAGATAAATACATTGTACACTGTCAAACATGTCGGAAAGAATAGAGTTATATCACATACATTAGACTACATACCAAATTCGCAAAAATGCGCGATTGGCAGCGTCTACGAAGTTCGCATTTATGCGCGTTTGGCAGCGAAAGAGTTAAATCAGTATCAGTATCACTATCAGTATCATTTATTTCGAAACAAGTCATCCGACTTTTTGTTCTGATTTGAAACATGGATATAAATTATAACGTAATCATAAAATCAATATGTTAAAATCACTCATCGTACTCATATTTCAGGCTACATGGGCTATAGAAATATGAGTCAATCAGTTTTTTGAACTGCGTCAGGTTGACGGATGAAACAATCATCTCTGGTAAATTGTTCCATGGTATAATAACTCTCTGGGTGAAATAATATTTGCCTATGTCTTTAGTTTTACGAGGCAATTGTAATTTCAGCGAGTGACCCCTTGTGGTTGTAGATAATGATCTTTGAAAAACCAAGTCCGGATTTACGTTGTAAGACTGTTTTAAAATTTTGAAGGTCTCTATCATATCTCCACGGAATCTGCGAAACTTCACTGACATCAAATTGAGACGTATTAATCTTTGTTTATAATCCAGTTCTTTAAGTTGTGGGACCATTTTTGTAGTACGGCGTTGTACACACTCTAGTGACACACACTGGTATTTATGGTGTGGGTGCCAAAGAGTGTTACAGTACTCCAATACAGGTCTTACCATGGATATGTATAACTATCTGGACGTGTCCAATTCCAAACTGACGAATGTTCTTTTTATTATGCCGAGGATTCGGTATGCCTTACTACATATGTACAACGTTAATGTGGATGTCAAATTTCAATTTTTCATCAATCGTTACTCCTAAGTCTTTTTCTGATGGGCTGACTAATATTGGTGGATTTTCTGGAACATCAGACATCACATATATATTGCGAGGATTAATTGTTGTGGCCCATGTGTATAACATGCGTCTTCTTATAATTGAATTGATGTATATGAACATTCTCAAGTGTTTTCATAAACCTACTCAGGCCTAAATCAAGGGGTGGATTCCCAAAGTACAACAGTTGAACATTTCATGCCTGACACCACATTAGTTGGAAATTTCGGACCAAAATAGTTTGAACAGCAGTATTAAGTATGAAATATTTTGTTTTTAGACCGAAAGACAGATTTATCTTTTTACTGAAATGTAGCAATCAGTTGAGAATTATCAACCATAGGGGGTGTTACGATGGCAAATTCCAATAATTGGAAAGTTTGATAATACACATTTAGATTAAACAATATATGTATCTTACAGGAGGGGGGGGGGTGCATGCATTCATGTTGTGGTCCTTTTTTTGAGTGAATTGCCAATCATTGGTGTAAGGTTAGGAATTTGTGGTACAAGTTGAAAAACACCAATACAAGGCGGGTGGGTAGCACTCGGATATCTCGAAAGTCGGAAAGTGTCGGTTTTCTTCTTTGAGCCAAGTGCGAACCCACCATCTCGTCTCTACGTGGCGTTTATGAAACTAATACAATGTATATCAGCAGCATCCCGTTGATGGAGCTGGCCGTGGTGATCTCACATTCCAACATATAAAGTAACTTATTTTGACTGGCCTAAGAATAGCAACTCGCACTGTGTTCTTGATATGTTGTAAACAGCTCACCGATATCAGCAATCACGCAAAATAAAAAAACCGCTGCCGTCAGGGGGGGGGGGGGGGGTCAGGGTCTGGAAAACAATTGCACATATAGGGCCCAAAAAGTTTTTTTCCGACCTCGAGGGACCCACCACCCCATTTTTGCAAAAAAAATATTTTTTTCCTCCAAAATTTTGGGGACCAACCCACCCCCCGTTTCTCATGTTTTTATAAAAATTTCAGAGTTTTTTTTTAGCCGTTCTTCAATGACTGTGTTAACTGCCTTACTAATTGGTAAACACAGATCAGAAAAAAACGAAAAATATACTGTATTTCCATGTGTTTCCTGGTGTTTTCAAAGAACTCTTTAGTCTTATCCAATTAACGTGATGGGGTGGGGAGGGGATTTGTTTTTTGGTTATGTATACACTATACACATAGATATATGGTTATTATACTGCCCGATATTAGTCGGCGGGTATATAGTTGACGTCTCGAGTCGTCTGTCCGTACAAACATTTTGAATTTTAACTCAAGAGTCAGTTGTCATATTTGATGCCCTATGGCATGGTGACGGACCCGAAATGGGGGACAAATATGCATAATATCGCGGGTTGTGACCACCAATGCCTACTAGAGTTATGGGCCCGGTTCGACTTTATGAAATTCAGTCCATACAAAGTTTTTTAAATATAAGTTAAGTGTCGGTTGTCAAATTTTGATGTGGTTTGGTATGGTGATAGACCAGAATGAAGAATTGAATGTCACTTCTCAATGCATCTGAATGCATCACATTATTTCAGTTCATCTATTTGTAAGTGATAACAGTATACAATTAGTATTTTAGTTTCGTCTTGTTGAGCAGTAAAGCTCCCAGATGAAGTTCTGAAATTCAATGAGAACAGCGTCACCTTCATTTGGGATTGTCTGAGCAGTAAACAGTAATGTCATTCATCATAACCAATTCAGTTTTATTTGGATAATTGTTGCAAATTAACATTACTTGCAATCATTCAAGATGAGAAATAACCAGAAGGAATGAATTTGATTACATGCCAGAACAAGACAGTATTTCAGACATTAGAAATTTATGAGATACCCTTTTCAATTTCACGTTATGCAACAATCAGGTTAATGATATCTACTAGTAGTCAACATTGAGTATTCACCATGTAGTATCCAATTTGTGATGAGTTTTTTTGTTTTATTACTTTTATTCAGATAATACAATTGGGTAATATATTAATTTTGTTACTAAATAATTCTTCCGTTGATCATAAGTTTCCTGAACGTTAATACGGTGGTCCACTGTAAAGTGGTCCGGGATACTGTGAAATCCAGAATGTTGCTAAATCTGAGGCTAAAGAGTCACTTTAGCTGCCTATATAGCCCTATACCAACAAGCATGGTACTAACATGCTTACAAACAACATTACATGGTCAGTACTTGTAAATTGTTTGAAAAAAAACCATTTTGGAAAAAAATTACAAGCACCATTTTTTTCCGCCTCTGGACCACCCACCCACCCCGTCCCTATATACGGATTTTTTTTTTGCAGACCCCCCCCCCCTGCTGCCGTACATGATTTTGCAGCTGGCATTTTTGCAGTTTGCAGTGCAATATTGCCAGCGTATGAACGTAGGCCTACCCTTAGCCGTAACATGGACCACCCATAGCAAACGCCAAATCGCACAGACAATCATGATTCAGTGGGGAATTACATTTTAAAATATTGAGAACCACATATGCCATTAAATGTTAACGTATTTCCATATATAGGCCTATAAATAGACAATTTTCACGAAACAACCTTTGCCAATTATTGGGGCCAGGTCTCCATATAATACCACGGCCGTTTTGTAATAATAAATGGACAAGTTTATCAGTTGCGAAAAGGGAATGATTCCATGTCATATAATTATGTGAATAAAATAATTAAAGGTAGGCCTACTCAATCCGATTCGATGGTCCCCATATAATCAGATTCCAACAACAATTTTAGAAATGCCGTTTCAATTATCAGAATCGATTAATTGCCCAAAAATAATGATAACCACTGTCAACTATAGTATAAAATTGCCCGAGACCTGTTATTTATCAAGATGTTGTTCGACGAAATTTGGCCTTATTATCAAGACAAATTAAGCCTCTTGATCTTAAAGTTATCCATCTTCATCCGCAATTTGGTCGGAGACCGCCGGCTCGTCGACTTTTTACTGGGCCACTAATAGTAGGCCTAAGTCTCGAATTGTGAAAATAATGGATTTCAAAAATCGATAACTGTAACTAATAACTCTGAGCTTTGATAGTTGGGTTCCTCGACTCGAATCATATTTTTTTTTTTATCCCCGGATCCAAATAAATAGTAATTGAGGGGCGCTCAATTTAAAGATGCATTATCCGAATTAACGCTCCCAAATTATTATTTCTTTGGCTTCTGTGGTAAAAAATTTTTTATTATAGTCCAGGGACCCGCCCATCAAAGATCAGAGTGATAAGATATCGATTTTTGAAGTTTGTTATTTATCGAGATCTATGTGCAATTATTTGTGGCCCATAAAAACGCGGAGGAATATGGATAACTCTAAAACCAGGCGGTAATACGGCCAATTTCGTGATACTTAAGTGATAATACTGCCATATTTCGTTGAACAAAATGTTTATAAATAACACGTTTTGGGAAATTTGATACCATAGTTGACAGAGGTTAGCATTATTTTGTTGCGAAATTATATTATTTGCATATAGGCCAAACTTAAATAATTGAGCTTAAGCGAAATTATTTGTGCTTAAGCCTAAATAATTGCGCTTTTAAAAAAGAAATATTTAAAAAGTTAATTCGGGCACCTGCAAATTAAGACGTTTTAACGTCACATAAATATTGCAAAAAGTAGGGCAGAAAGAACCATCGGCAGGGACCTGGTTAATTTTGGTGGAAAATTCAAATCGAGAGTGAGGCATAGAAAACATGGCGGACAACATCTCAGAAAGTAAATAAAGATTTTATCTACAATTTTGAAACCGAACTATTTCCCAATTTACACAATAACAAGAAAATTTTCATGAACAAATGTTTCTTCAATTAACCGCGATAACCCACATACGCGATAGCAATGAATTTAAATAATTTCGAGGCAATTCAGCGTGTTGCCTATCCTAATTTCGTCAACTCCAAAACTGGCAAACGCAATTGACAATTCAGTGTTCACTCAGTCAGTCAATGATCAATCACCAGTTCTGGGAAATGTCTAATTTCAGCAACAATATCTGAAATCAGCTAACCTAGCTGAATCCAGCTATATTATATTGTCGGACTGGCCAGAGTGCCGTATACAGTACTCTTGCCGAACTACTAGAGTAGTATATACGGTACTCTAGCCGAACTGCTAGAGACTAGTGTAGTAGTATACGTTACTCTAGCCGAACTGCTATTTTTAAGTGCCGTATACGGCAATCTAGCCAAACTACTAGAGTACAGTAGATCATTTCGATGATTTCGTTGCTTGGCACGCACGTATGTAGAATATTACGTCAACGCAATTATCTGCATATTGACATGCCAACCAAATTGGTCCTACTAGTACTAAACGAATACAAATGAACATAAACGAACACAGGTCCAAAAAGCGGAATAGAGGGGTGAAATTGGGTTTGTGGGGGGTCCTTTATATGTGTATGTGGTGTTATTTCCAACTTTGATGACTTATTTTTTGAGTTATTAGCATTATTTGAATACAAAGCTACTATAAACAACGAACACAAATGAACATAACATTGGCCGTATAGCACTATAGGGTGTTAATCAAGGTGTTAATTAACTACCACTTACTCTACGGCTTATACTCTGTCTCTCCGGTTAGACATTACTGAGTTGTTTTGACTTTGTTTAACTCCCTTGAGCAGTCTTTTTCTTGGCTTGGGCGGATTTAAAGTCACATTTTTTTAAAGAAAAAAAAGTAAGTAGGCACGGGTTCAGGTCGTTGGTGCGATTTATTACGTAAAATCTGATTTCAAACGTAATTGCACAGAATTAAACTCTCAATTGCATTAGATTCTCGACAAAAGAGTGCTTATAGCTTACAGAAAAAATCCTGAGATTGCGCGACGCTTGTTCGATCAAAGTGCGTCATGTTGAAAAATAATTAGCAGTACTTATCATACAGCGAATTCCAAAGATACATTTACATAATAAATCGCGCCAGCGACCTGAGCCCGTGCCTACTTTTTTCCCCCACAAAATTATAACTTTAAATCCTCCTGATAGTCTGGTCGTTGAGACTCGATTTTGAGGTGCACCTAAAACAAATTGTTGACAAGCTATTTTTGATGTCATTTTGTCGGGCAGAATCTTGGGAACAATATATCCAAAATCCGCTGAAATCCGTTAAGTGGTTTTGGACACTCATAGGATGTATTTCGATACTTGTTTGGTTGCTTTGGACACCCATCAAATTATATTAGACTTGCAGATTAGCCCGCCACTGGCGGGATTGGTCCCATGGCTTTGATCGATCCATCAAATTTTTTTTCAAGGTAACCCCGTACAGGCACGCCGACAAAAATATTCCCCGTCCCGAGTTGACCATACATAACAAATGTCACGCTGATGTCACCGCTGACGACCAAGATATCGCCCAAGGTCATTTGTGGGTACCCGTTTAAAGGTCAAGGTCACCTCAGGCGGACAAACTGACCTGACGAAAATCTCCCCCGTCCCTTAGAAGCCCTAAGTAGGAAATTTCATCTCGATATCCCCAGTTTCCGAGACGGTCGATTTCGTATTTATACACGATAGCTCCACCCGTTTCCGAGATCTCGTCTGCGCACGCGCGAAGCTTGCGTCGTGCGGGCTCGGCGACCCGATAAAATTCGTATCCGGGGCAAGATACATTCACGTTGTCCGGGCTATTCAAAAACCAAATTTCAAGTCGATAGCTCTACCCAGCCCGACGTTGTCCGGGCTATTCAAGAAAACCAAATTTCAAGTCGATAGCTCTACCCGTTTCCGAGATCTCGTCTGCGCATGAGCGAAGCTGGCGTCGCACGGGCTCGGCGACCCGATAAAATTTGTATCCGGGGCAAGATACATTCACATACCAAATTTCAAGTCGATAGCTCCACCCGTTTCCGAGATCTCGTCTGCGCATGCGCGAAGCGGGCGCCGCACGGGCTCGGCGACCCGATAAAATTCGTATCCGGGGCAAGATACATTCACATACCAAATTTCAAGTCGATAGCTCCACCCGTTTCCGAGATCTCGTCTGCGCATGCGTGAAGCGGGCGCCGCACGGGCTCGCCAATACGACAACGACGACTGCCTGGTCAAACTACACGCACGTACCAAGTTTCGTCCCGATCGGTCGAGAATCGTAGATTTGTATTAATGACAGACAGACAAACAGACAGACAGAGGTCTTCAAAATATATATGAGACTAGCCGATGAGCCCGACGTTGTCCGGGCTATTCAAAAACCAAATTTCAAGTCGATAGCTCTACCCAGCCCGACGTTGTCCGGGCTATTCAAAAACCAAATTTCAAGTCGATAGCTCTACCCGTTTCTGAGATCTGGTCTGCGCATGCGCGAAGCTGGCGTCGCACGGGCTCGGCTACCCGATAAAATTCGTATCCGGGGCAAGATACATTCACATACCAAATTTCAAGTCGATAGCTCCACCCGTTTCCGAGATCTCGTCTGGCGTCGCACGGGCTCGGCGACCCGATAAAATTTGTATCCTGGGCAAGATACATTCACATAGCAAATTTCAAGTCGATAGCTCCACCCGTTTCCGAGATCTCGTCTGCGCATGCGCTGCACGGGCGTCGCACGGGCTCGCTAATACGACAAGGACGACCGCCTGGTCAAACTACACACACGTACCAAGTTTCGTCCCGATCGGTCGTGAATCGTAGATTTGTATCAATGACATACAGACATACAGACAGACAGACAGACAAACAAACAGAGGTCTTATAAATATATAAGAGATAATAGCAGATTAGCCCGCCACTGGCGGGATTGGTCTCATGGCTTTGGTCGATCCATTAATTTTTGTTTTTATGTTTACCCATACCATAGTATGGTAAACATAGTGTCGTTGTCCGGATTGACCACTCGTCGTTAGTCCGTCCGTCCGTCCATCTGTCTGTCTGTCTGTAGACACTTTACGCATGGTGCGATAATGCTCATTAATTATCACGCGATTAACCCATCAGTCCCCATTACGGTGGCAGTTGAAGGCCTTCAAGGGTGAAGGAGTGGTTGCACGTGGTCACGAATGGTCCGAGTGCACTGCCTGTGGCTTTTTACCCTTACACAGCAAGTTTGGGTTCAATCGGCTCAGCAGTTCAGGTCTTTGTCCTCCGGGTACTAATCTCAGTGTTTTGTAATAAAATGTTGTCCTGGAAAGTGTGTGAAGTTATTGTATCTACTTAAAGCATACATGTTTTGTGGTGTATAATAAGAAATAGAACATAATATAAATGCAACATGGCATGATTTTATTTGAGTTTTGATGACATAGTGGGCGTAAAACTAAAAAAACAGTGTGGCAATCGTGAAAACTTCAGCTTGTATTTCGTCATTTATAGGTACTGCTTGGTGATCAGCAATAGGTGATGATTAATTTTTCTAAGCATAATGGTATGATCGGTATCTATGTTGATGATTAATTACCGATGTGCTAGGGGCCTGCGAATCTTAGATTTTGGTTCGAATCGAATCTCGAATCGAATATTCAAATTTTTTTGATTCAAATCGATGTATCAAATCTCGCAACCCCGAAATCCAGATGTTGATACCATCAATATTTACGTCGAAATTTCCCACAAAAGAAACGAGAAACTGGTAAATACAAAACCATATTTACTTGTGTCATTATTGTTCATGTACAAAGTTAAATTCTGAGGAACTTATGTGTCTTTTAAAACTGATTTTATTCCCGAATTAGCGATATAATCAATCAATAATGACAATCACCAGTGGGGTTTGTCACCAGCAAGACACACGTGATTTGACAAGGTTTGAGGCAGATAAGTACCATAGACTTGCGTTCAAAACACGTCAGTTGTAGTAGTAAGACGATAAGGTATTCAATACCTGAGTATAGTTGCCGCATGGGTTTCTACCACAGTAATTCCCTAAATAATCGACTCCTTAGCCACAGCAGAATTATGGGTAATTTTTGAGGATTTAGTCAGAAATATGGCTTGTTGCCATTCATCGGAAAGCTCTCGGCGAGTGCTTTCCCATGAATGGCAACAAGCCATATTTCCGACTACATCCTGAAAAGTTACCCATAATTCTGCTGTGGTTAAGGAGTCGATTATTTAGGGCATTACTGTAACTCTTCAACTGTAAAAGATAATACATATGAACATTACAAATTTAACATCGACCACCGACCGACAAACTAGGCTCTCTCAGTTTTTATTTTAAAGGAATGGGTAGCGTTCACGATGGGTAATGCTGTAAAAATATGATAATTAGTTGATTCCGTAAGCAGACACAATGTTAAAATATGGTCAGATTTTATGCCTACATGTATAGTGCCCTATACCAATCATAAATATCGCGAAAATAGCATGTTATCTTCAAGTTCTATGCTGTGTTATATAACAAAACGTCAAATTATGTAACATTGGCTTTTGTTTACATAACACTGTGCAGCTCTTGACGATAGCATGCTATCTACGCCATATTTATACCCCCCGCAACGAAGTTAGGGGGGGTATACTGGAGTCAGCTTGTCCGTCCGTCCGTCCGTCGTCCGTCCGTCCGTCCGTCGTCCGTTGTCCGTCCGTGGACACAAATTTGTCCGGAGTTTTTCTCAGTCGTTTTTTGATCAATTTCCGTGAAACTTGGCACAGACATCAACCACCATGGGAACCTGTGCACCTGCGATTATGACGTTTGTCCGACTTTTTTTGGTGGAGTTATCCCCCCTTTTTCGACTTAGAAATTTTTCGCAACATGTATACTTTTGTCCGAGCTTTTATTCCTACATTTTTCGGTCAATTTGTTTAAAACGTGGCACAGATATTTAGTACCATGGGAACTTGTGCACCTGCGATTATGACGTCTGTCCGACATTTTTTGGTGGAGTTATCCCCCTTTTTCGACTTAGAATTTTTTTTTGCAACATGCATAATTTTGTCCGAGCTTTTATTCCTACATTTTTCGGTCAATGTTTTTTAATCTTGGCACTGATATTTAGTACCATGGGAACCTGTGCACCTGCGATTATGACGTCTGTCCGACATTTTTTGTGTGGAGTTATTCCCCTTTTTCGACTTAGAAAGTTTTTCGCAACATACATAATTTTGTCCAAGCTTTTATTCCTACATTTTTCTGTCAATAGGTATAAGATTAGGGTTATGGTTTTACACCTGCAATGGGAACTGTTATTTTATTATTTAACTAAATGTTTACTGACATGTGAAACATCTTAGTATTTTAAAAACAGGGGGGTATCCGTAGTCCCATTGGGACAGTCACACCTCTAGTTATGATTGGTGTAAGTCACTATATGAACAAAATATGACTACATTTTAATATTCTTTCTGATTATGGTGGTGTTAAGTTGAGGATGAGAGGTGCCCCTGATGTGGTACGACATTCACTATGTACATTTTAGACTTCAAATTTGTGCGAGATCCATCGGTGTTGGTTATCGCAAAACAATCTGTCGCACATATTTCGTTTGAAAACCAAACCCCAGTATTCAAAATTCCAGTATTCAAAATTTTGAATACAACGATATGGAATCGAAGCTTCGGGGTGATTTCGAAACGAATAGTCGAAGCTTCGCAGGCCTCTACGATGTGCCATTGCGGATCCCGAGCTGGATTACCGATAAGATTTCAGGGACCTTTTTACAGTAATATGTAATCATGCAAGGTTTAATAGAAGGGTGCCCGTTGACAACATCAACATGAAAAAATCGTGATCAGGCCTAGATTTAGTCATCAGTGAATCACAGTTTCATTTCTGCATTTTCTGATTATTTCCAGATAGCCCTCAGTCCAGGAGAGGATATGTAAGTATATATTATGTACAGTATGGTCATGGGATTGCAATCTTTTTCATCCCTTTAAAAGATTGAGATCCTGAAAAAATTATAGTATTTTCTTTCAATATAACGATATTGTATATTTAAAATGTCCATTTTGCTCAAATAATCAATTATTTTTAGAATTTGAATTTTTTTTTTAATTCCTAAGTTAGCCGAACATGGTGTTTCAAGTCATATGTTGTACATTCATTGTCTAGATTCTACTAGGAAACTTGCGAGAATCCACTTACATGTAGCTAATAACCAGGGTTTCCGCTAGTGTTTAGGGGAATGGTACCCCTATAGACACTGGGAGAAATCTCAGTCCATCAACAAACTGCGAAGTATTTAGTTGATAATGTAAGCCTTGGAAGTTCTGAATGTCTATGGAAATATAAGTAGAAATGTAACTGAATTGTAATTGTGTTTTATATTTAACAATTTGAAGGGTTAAGTAATGTAAGGGTGTTGTCATTTGGCACCGAATATAAACATTGATATTGTACCAGTATAGGTACCAGAAACTTTGCGACAAAGGCAAAGTAAAAATTGGGGGGTAAAATAAGTGTACTGACAATTTTCGTACTGCCTCCAACAACGGTAGAGGAAATTGTTAAAATTCATAATTTATTGCTATGTCCAACGTCACTACATTCATGATAACATGGTATGCCATTGCCAATTCCATGAAATATTCCTGAATCAGAATATGTCAGAACAGTTATTTGAGAACTTAATTACGATATAACTAGGCAGAATCAACCACGTGGTATTTACCGATGCCCGCTTCGATATCTTTTGGAATATCTCAATAATGGTCAATGTATGTAGAACTGAAAAACATTCTTTTCCTGCAAAATGTTCACTGGTGTTAAAGGGCCAATAATATTATCTTTGCTTATCACTCCCTGTGGTTTTATTAGTAGCAGATACACAGGTGATGGAAGCATTAATCTGTGGATCGGGTAGGGGAATTTGTCGGAGGGGAAATTTGGGTGAGGGGAAATGGATCCACTGCCCCTGTAGCTGAAACCTTGTAATAATGATTATAAATGACATTCTGGCCACTGATCCAACTGAAGTTTTCCGGTAATATTTGATTTAAAATAATTGCTGTTCTTCCGGGGAGCCATTTTATTTGTGCATTATTTCTGTTTATCGGAATAATTAATTCCATGCATTCAAATGCGGATTTATAATACCACCAAGCAGCTCTCGACCAATGTAAGATATCAATATGAGGTCTTGTTACAAACCTTTATTTACTGTAAATATGTTTTAGTCGTTGCCTGTGCTGTGAAATGGTCTATCATGATTGCATTTTGCTTATTGTTGGGAGGCAACTAGTGAGAGGCCTGATTGAATCAATAGCCTCATTTACTGACTGATTTCCTCAGTAGTATCATCCACTGACTGATTGCCTCAATAGTATCATCCACTGACTGATTGCCTCAATAGCCTCATCCACTGACCGGTTGCCTCAATAGTATCATTTGCCAACTGATTGCCTCAATAATATCATTTGCCAACTGATTGCCTCAATAGTATCATCCACCAACTTATTGCCTCAATAGCCTCATTTACTGACCGATTGCCTCAATAGCCTCATTTACTGACTGATTGACTCAAAAGCTCATCCACTGACTGGTTGCTTCAATAGCCTCATCCACCGACTGATTGCCTCAATAGCCTCATTTACTGACTGATTGCCTCAATAGCCTCATCCACTGACTGATTGCCTCAACAGACTCATCCACTGACTGATTGCTTCAATACCCTCTTCCACCAACTGATTGCCTCAACAGACTCATCCACTGACTGATTGCTTCAATAGCCTCATCCAATGACTGATTGCCTCAATAGCCTCATCCAATGACTGATTGCCTCAACAGACTCATCCACTAACTGATTGCTTCAATAGCCTCATCCAATGACTGATTGCCTCAATAGCGTCATCAGCCGCTGATAGCCTCAATAGCCTTATCCACCTGAACATTTTTAAAAGACCCTTTTTAACTTGGGCAACTATCACCTGACTATCACTTTTTACATATTATTGAATTATTATCACTTTTTACATATTATTGAATGATAGTTGGCAACTAGTGTTCAAACGACTCTGGGAATCTGGAGTCGACTAGTCGAACCCCAAAAGTCAAGTCGGCGTCGACTAGTCGGCCAAATACATCACCAACCTTATACTAATGAAACACATGTGAAAGAAAATTACAAATTCCGTGCCATCATCACAATATTTACACTCTACTGTGATCGGAGAATTGAATCACGTGACACATCATGTGGTTTTGTTGCAAATGAACCGGTGCTCTAGAAACCCACCGATCGCAAATAAGTTCCCTACGAATCTACGATGATAATGAGAATAAATAATTGAGGAAATAATTGAGGGATTTTCTGTTTAATCATGAAATCAAATAAATACTTCCCTGCCAGGGTATAGAAAATAAACGATACTCAGTCTCAAGAGTCAGCTCAAAATAAAAACAAAAACAAAAGAAAACACACACACTGTGTGACACACATTATAATGATTATATATGTACGATGATGCGTACATAGGCCTACTTTGTAAGTTGCCATAACTTCCGTAAGGCGTACGTAGCAAGCGGAGAGTTAGACTCAGTTAGTATCGACGAACACTTTGGAAAGCTTCTTGAACATAGACTAGCTATCTTTGCTGCTTTTCTGACCCACATTTAGTGAAACCATGCATTGTCAAGGCCAGCTGATGAGATTATATACTGTATTCCGACTAGTCGACTGGAAGTTAGAGTCGATTTTCCGACAAACCAACGTCGACGATTATTTGTCGATTAATCGTTTGAACACTATTGGCAACCAAGATGATCTTTCCATAGCTCTGAGCACGTCTTAGTTGTAGTTTTAGGCTTAATTCCAAATTGATATCAACTTCAAAGATGCTTTTGTGGATTATTTTCAGCCTGTTCGAATTAGGAAGAAAAATCAAAGATTTTTCAATGATGATGAAGAAACAGATTATTCACCAATCAAGACTCCAAAGAAACGACAGTCTCACACGCATACTACTACTCACACACCATCACAGCCACAACCACAAGCATCTACCAGCCATGCATCCTCAGCTTATATGGTGAGTGTTTATCATTTATAACTGACATTCAGAGATGTGGCTAGAGGGTCACCATTGGGCAATAGGGAGGTGTCCAATGTTGGAATTTCCAATTGCTCCCAAATCCCCAACCCTCGTGAACCAGACCAAAATTTCCAAGTCCTGCGAATTTCAAATCAAATCTCGAATTGAATCATTGTTATGGAGCCAGTCGAGTTCAAATACATATAACCTCGAAGAAACACCTAAAATTGCCTGGCGAAAATCGTCTGGTGATTGTCGATGTCGATTGTCGATGTAGTACAATATGTGCAGATTATGCGCTTATCTACAAACCTCTATGCATTTTCTGCCTAAGCAATCGTTGAGTACAGATATAAAGAGCATACATGCATGAGAGAATCAATGTCAACGTAAATTCGGACAAGCGTACCGCGTGATGCCTGTTTCATTTCATTGAATTTCGCAGTATTTATTGCTAATTTACACTTGCAATGATTGTGTTGTCTGTCACTTGAACTGACAGACTTACTTGACAATGTTTACAAAAATACTCAGGACAGTGTGTTATGGAATTCCCATGATTCCTGGAATAACAGTAGCACACAGCCTTGTATGGCAATTTTGTTGTTCACTTATGTCATTCTTACAGATTGGGTCAAATTAGTTATAGAATAGTTAAGAAATAACTCTTGTTTTTATTGTTATCCAGTTATAACCGAAAAGTTTGAAGTAAATGCTATAACGCACTAGCGCAGTCATAGTAAATTTACTTCAAACTTTTCGGTTATAACTCATAACCTTAATCGAAACAAGAGTTATTTCTTATAATTTAATCCGCCATTTCACAAGAGAACGACCATAATCAGAAGGTATAAGTATAAAAGAAGTGTAAAACTTTGAGATTATTGCCATCGAAAAGACACACACCAAAGTTGAAATTGATATGAATGCTGTCAATCAGACATCGAATTATCAGTGATCAAGTGGTATCATGAATTCGTCTCTTTTGATGGGCTAGTGAACTGTCAGTCTGGGTGAACGTCGACTCTATATTTGAAATCTAGAGTCTGGAGCTAATGTCGCCAAAACCATTTCTATTCAGCGAAGAGCTTCCCCAAAATGACGTCACGGATTTAAAAAAATACATGGATGATTGACAGGTGTCCCCACGTGTTATTTGTTGTGCTTCGCAATTACAATGGCCCGTGTCGCGACATAAACTTACAGAAGATAATATTTGTCGTGTGTGCGACTATTCTTTTTCGGGAGATGAACTCGCTGCATCAACCGGAAAGCTGCATCCGAGAGCAAAAAATAAGGTCGTCATCAAAAATGATGCTTTAGAACTATTTAAAAGCATAAAATTAAGTCATTTCCTCGGTGTTTAACTTTCAGATGACTTTTTTACGACAAATAATTTGGTTTGCAAACCATGTTACAATAAAGTAAATCAAATACACGGACATGAGTGAGTTCTATTTATATTTATGGGAGGCCAAGTTGGTACCATGCGCAGGCCTATCTATCAGGTCTAGCACATCCTTCAAATTAATCCGAATCGTATCGAAGCCATTTTTTCTGTCTCTGTTGTATTTGCAAGCATCGCTTTCGATCGGAGAAATACCGACTCTGTTACTATATTTAGAGGTGACATTATGGGAGTCTCCGCCCACTAACACTTGTTTATTAACCCATGCGGTTTCATTGGACGGAAAATAATTTACGCAATCAATCAGATTACGGAATCCCGAGGACTTGGAAATGAGATAGCGATGTTATCCGTCAGACCTAATATTCAATGTTGTAATGAATATTTAGGTATGAGTTTACTCAGACTGGTGAACTGTGTACATGCATTGATCAACTGATCGCTCCACTGTCGCAGCAGGTGTTCCAGAAATATTTCGCATGTACTGTGACACGAGTTGTTAGTTTCTGAAACTACATTTCTTTGCAAATGTTAGCTCGATCGAGTCTTGTTGATTTTTCTAGGTACTTATGCACCTGAATACTGATGGGTAATTGGCAGTAAATGTAATGGCAGAGGAATACTACCTGAAGAAATTTTTATGCAGCATCGGAATCCCCGTTTATATCGCAAAAAGTATCAAATAGTTTCCATGTACATTTTAGGTATGCGGCATATAGGCGTGGTCATATGGCACAATGCTGCTATGAGTGCTGTCATTTCAATAGCAGAAGTAATCAAGAAATTTAGGATATCGTGAAATAACTTTTGATGACTAAATGTATGATAACCAATGGTTTTATAGTATTCTGTGGATTGACAGCTTATGATTAAATTATTTGGCGATAACATTACATGTCCTGCCATCGGACATAACGGTACGTGCTTATGTTTAAGTCGTTTACTACATTATTATAGTGAATTTTCTTTGCTGGTAAGAGCATTGTGGTCTGTAGAAAGCATGGAAATGCACCTGTCAACAAAGATTCGTCGAATTCCGAATCATGGTAGCCCATTTTGAATCAAATCGAATCAGACAAATGATTTCGAATTACATCGATTCGAATCGATTTGCAGGGCCCTAAACCACACAAAACAGAGCATCACTGATACTGATACATACCTCTTCATTTTATTGGAGGACTTTTCAATATTAAACTCTCCATATTTAAACCATTTTCCAGCCTCCACATCCAAAAACTAATCTCAGTCTCTCTGAGAAGAGGATTGCCCAGAATATTGGAATGCGGCTACGTAATTTACTCAAGTTGCCAAAAGCTCACAGATGGGTCTGCTACGAGTACTTCTACTCCAACATTGACATGTAAGTATTCTTGTTGATGATGGCATGCATCTCTACTCTGGATACACCCGTAGAGATAATACTCCACAACCTCGAAGCCTGGGAACGTTTTGAAGTTCTGATTGGGAACTTTATAGCATAGAAAAATGACATAGGTAATATATTTCTTTGTTGAATTTATGTTCCTTAATAATACATCTGACAAAAGGTAAAGGTCCAAGCTTGAGATTACATGATTTAAGTGCTTTTTGTGAACTAATTTCGCAATAAATTTAAATTGACTACCTGGGTAAATTTAGTGATTGCAGCAAGGCAGAGCAAAAACGTGTTCACAAAGTCACTGTAATGATGCAATCTCGAGCTGGAACCTTCACATACTGTGAATACATTATTAAGAAAGAAGTACATGTATTAACTAAGAAGTATATTCCCTGCATTAAGATTTAAATGTTATAAGGTTCCCAGTCCAAACATCAAAAAGTTCCCTTGTTTTGAACTAGTGGAATTTTATCTCTCTTGGTGTAGTCCGAGTAGAGATTCATAGCATGATCCAGTATTCTACTGTTTGACAGAACCGGACCAGTCATTGTTGTCCATGTGGGGAGTTCCATTGGGACCACACCTTGCAATAGTGAGTCTGTCATCTACAGAATGAGGTCCCCCAGAGGGTGAATTTAGTGACGCTATCCCACACAGCAGGCTACCATCACCAAATTCACCCTCTATGGACCTCATTCTGCTTAGGCCTCATCTTCTGGGAAGTATCTATAGTCTCAATATAACATTGTTTTAGTTACTTCTGTTCAATTTCTATATCGCTAAAATGCATAATCGATTGTGACCAATGGGTGAAATCACCAGCTTCAACTGGGGAACTTCAATCTGATCCTAGGTCTCCCATAGCAGTTGAGGCCTAAACTGAATTATGTTCCCAGAAGGTGAATTTGGTGATGATAGTATGGTATGGTATGAAATTTGGTACGTGGGTTTACTAGCACAAAATACAGGTCAATTCAAATTCGGGTTCTGTCTGCTAATTTTCACCAGAGTTATGGCCCTTTTTGTTGGAATTTACCCTCAATTTTGTTTCTGGACTTTAGTAAGTCTGAAATGAATGCATTGAAATTTGGTATGTACGTTTACTAGCCCAAAATATAGGTCAAGTTTGAATATGGGTTCTGCACGCCAATTTTCACCAGAGTTATGGCCCTTTGTTGAAATTACCACAGGCATATTTTGCCACGCCCTAGCAATGCTCTTGTTTGCTGGTGGCTTAACATAAAAATATAACATTTAATATATAATAGCTGCTCGATATCAAAGCTTTCGGCCACAGGCCTTCCTCAATGATGATCCAAAATATACTTCTGGCTACAAGTTAAACCCGAAAGTTTTGATATTGTGCAGCTATTATATATTAAATGTTGATTTAACTACATGGCCCCTCTAATTATTGGGTCACCCACAACATTCCAAATAAAATATAAGATTGTTGAATCTATTAAGTACCGTAAATTTCGGTGGATAAGTCGCACCTTTTTTACCTGAATTTTAGCTCAGAACATAGGTGCGTCTTATACACCGGTAACTCAAAATGGGGGTGAAATCTTGGCTCAAATGTGTCGCGATGACAAAGATATATTTGCAACAAATATCGGCGGAGATTAAGCCATAAAACTCTTCATAAAGAAGGATAATATCCATTAAATTAAAATGTTCAACACAGGTATCAAACTCTTCTCTATTATTCCCCCAAAAAAACGGAAAGAAAGTGTCACTGTGATATAACTGGATATGTGCGAAATCGAAAGTACAAATTTCGAATAAAAAAACATGTGGACTGACTTAATCGAATATAATCGAAACCGAATGTACACAATGGACTCGTCTTATGATTTTACCCGCAAAAGAAACATACACATTGCGTCCGCAGGCCAAGTAGGCTACTTTTGTTTTGCGACTTAGTGTCATTTAACATCGTGTGATATATAATTAATTGGCGTCTGTCTGGATGTCATTAACAAATAGGTCCATTGAAAGTAAATATGATTGCTTTTGTTTTGACAAACTTTGACCGCGAATGATGAGTCTATCAAACAATCAACACTGTATTGTTATGCAAGATCGTGAGCTGGTGAATAGTCAGGAGGCATGACACGTAATTCAATAACAGTGTGGCACGTGTTGATGACGTCAGCAATGTCGGGGTCTTTTATCTCTGCGACGGTGTGCAGTGTGACACGCTAATACAGTTCATTAAGTAAATGGTAATCAGCCTTTTTTATGAGCAGAGGAAATTATCATGCTGCTAATGAAGTTATAAAATTAAAAACATGTCAATGTACAACTAGAGGAATAACTCTACTTTCCCATATAATGATGTATATGAACTCAAATAACATACTTAGTTGAACAAGAGGAATAACTCTACTTTTCCAAAAGAAATGAGCCCCCAAATCGAACGCCCATTTAGCGTCGTATTCACTTATATTTTGCCCTCATGTTTGTTGTTTATGAACAAACACTTGCACCCTCCAATCATAGGATGAAAACTAAGCAAAACTTCTAAAGATTTTGCCAAAAAATCTTTAATATAACAAATTTGAAAGGCATACTTCTTACCAGACGATCCGCCGCCGACTTGACCACCAAAAGTAGGTCTTATACACCGGTAACTGACAAAAGGGAGGTTTTTGAAGTGAAAAATAGGAGTGCGACTTATACAAAGATGCGACTTATAAACCGAAATTTACGGTAACTAAACTATTCATTCTCTATTATTTTATCTTATTACTTTGCCCAACCTCTTGTCAGGAATGTTTTCATCTTCTATTTAGATTAATTTTCCTCCATTTAGGCCAGACAAGGACAATCCATGCATTTTGTGAACCGCAGATTGTAATGAATTGCATTGATGGAGGAAATGAAATACTATGCTAAGGGTTACTTTTAATTGAAAATCATCAGAGTTTGTACTCCAAATGAAAAGTGCTTAAATTTTTACCCACTCCTTTGAAAGTGCTTAAATAGATTTCTTCCTTTTAAAGTACTTAAAATCAACTGCTATCCTTGAAAAGACATTAAATTCCACATAAAATGGTTTGCATGGGTCAACTTATTGCAAATCTCAAGCAAATACTCGAAGCCACGATGTCGTTCAGCCAATTTTAATATTGCTGACATCACTTAATATAAATAACAATCTGGATTTCCCACCTGCAAAACGTCATCAGTGTAAATGGTCAAGTGCCAGCATGTGAAGAGCTGTGAAAGGAACTAAGGCTAAGCATAAAGAAAAGTGTTCACTATCCAAGAAGGAAATAGACGTGAGTTCTGGAGTTCATTTCACCATTAATACTGTAAATTGACGTACAGTGATGTATTTATAGTAAAATAGTTCTTAATCTTTACCCAGTCCTCAAAAAGTGCTTAAAAAGTGCGTAAATTTGATTCCCAGCAAAGATTATAAACCCTGCCACTGCACTGAAAAACTTATCCAGATACATGAGTCAGGTTTCCCTCCCTTTGCTTGGATCAAAAATCTATGTTATCTGGAAACAAACCAGCTTTGACATCATTGAATTGCTTTTGATAACCTAATGCACTTTACTGACTGAGTCACCAGGACCCCTACAGGGGGGACCTACCCCCTGTACACTTTAGTACCGATAATTCCAAGCGATGGCCCATACTGCTCATAGTGAGATTGTTAGTGGGTTTTCTGATATAATTCACATTCTTACATTTTTCAGGCCATTGTTTTTGGGAGAGAATGATTTCAGCATATGCCTCAAAGAAACTTTCCCACAGGTGAAGACACGCAATTTACGGAAAATTGAATGGGTAAAAATTAGGAGACTAATGGGAAAACCACGCCGATGTTCTTCAGCATTCTTTACAGAGGAGCGCGAAGCACTTGAACAGAGGAGAGCAAGGATTCGACTTCTTCAACAGCGAAAGTTAGGAGAATTAACATCACTCAAAGATCTTCCAGAAGAAATACCTATGCAATTAGTTATTGGTACCCAAGTTACAGGTTAGTCGACTAAGATATATTATAAAAAGGATTCTATTCCATGTTGTTTCCTCTTTTAACCCTTTACCCAACAGAAGGGCCCTGTGCCAATGCATTCTCTTATATATGCGAGTCGACCATAGGTCGCCTCGCATATATAAGAGAATGCATTGGCTTAACACATTAAAAATTATAAAATTGTTAAAGAATGTAATAAAAAAATGGTAAAAAGTGTTAAAAAAAAGTTTTTTTTTAGGCCAATGCATTCTCTTATATATGCGAGGCGACCTATGGTCGACTCGCATATATAAGAGAATGCATTGGCACAGGGCATAACTGTAACTATCACAATGTGGTCAAGGAGCCGGTTCCAATGATATCCATATGTGTATGGTTCTATTGAGACAGACCGAAGATATTTTAGGCTGTTGAAGCTTTATTTGGCCGGTTTTGGCCGGTTTGTTGGGTAAAGGGTTAAAAGTGCATTATAATGATAAATAACATTATATTTGTAATCAACATCATTTTTGATGCTCTCTAGGTGTATAGAAATGTCAGATGCTGAACAACATACTCTCAGGTGCATAATAATAGTGCCAGAACGATTATAAATTTTGCAGAAAATTCCCAACGATCACTATTATTCGGCATTGACACATAGATTGAAGTTGCCATCACTAGTATTAATTTCAGCCTGAATCCCCACCCATCACTATAATTAGGCCATCACAATTATTGGCACCTAAGAGTCCTGTATAATTTTGATAATTATGTGGACCAATTTATTAAAGTATTACTGCACATTGTGATGCGGGAATCGACCACTTATACAGATATAGAGATATTATATAGAGCATTCAAAGACATATTGTGCGCTTATTTTAGTGACTCAACCTAGTGAATGAGTACCCAGACACTTTGCCAACTGGCAGATTATGGCAATGTAAATTTCAGAAGCACAACATCTGTATTATGTACAATTGTAAATATTTTTTATTTAAATACTTTTTAATGTGGTACCAATTAATCTCCGATAAACGATTGGTAATGATTCCACCAACAAGATTCACTGCATATAATCCATATACAGTGAAACCTCTCCAAACCGAACACCCTTCGGACCGGCTGATTACTGATTACTTAAACTTAATTCAATAAACTACAAAATAAACATAAATTGCAATAGATAAACATGCTATAATAAGAAATAAATATATGTATAGATAAACCAGGAAACACGGAAACGATACATTTTACGGTGATTCGCAGTTTTTGAAAATGTTGACGGTAGATTTCAACTCTGAGCTATGGTTTTCCCCGACGGCTCATTAATGGTGATACTTTGATTTAATAAAACTGTGATGTTAACAATAAACCACCGTCCTGTACTTTTAGCGAATTAGTGTTTAGTTGGACAATTGTTGTAAAAACAAAGAGTCCTTTCCAGCACAATAGCTGATGTAAAAACAACGTGTCACTGCTCTAATTACTTGTGAAGTCACCATTGTTCAATCAGTTTGTGATATAAGCAAACATGTATAGATCTATCTGTATCTGCATGTATCTTAAGGTGCAGGGACCAGCCGAGAGGGCGACGTGGGCGACTTCTTCGCCCTAGCGCCGTCCTCTTCGCCTTATTTTTGCAGTCGGGCGAAGTTCAAGTCGCCCTGAAAATTCCAAAGTTGACTGACGAAAATCGGCAAAATTCCCCAAATAATTTATGATAATTTACAACTGTCAACAGTGATTGCACACAATACTCCACTATCAGGGTGTTGTAAAACAATTAACACCTGTATTGCTCCAATCTGGAAGCATGTTGACAACGGAGTCTGATTACTGGCAGCTGTGAAAACATCGTCAGGCCTCAAGTGTTAATCTGGTTGTTGTGATTTTTAGATTACCGTGATTACCACACCTTACAATGAAGATTACAACTCACAGCTCTCACAATGTGTCAGTTCATCACTCCCTCTATGGAGTTTGGTTAAAGAAATTTTAAAACAAATTCATTTGTGAAGCATATTAAATTTTCAAACGGGATTACTAATAGAGCGCAGTGAAAGTGTTCATGATTTCGTTTCGTTTCGGTTTGATAAATATTGTTGGCATTTTTAAAAACCCGAAAAATATGAAATAAAATCTTGTCATTCTCCCACAATTACGATATAAAATTCTGCTATCCTCTCACAATTATGTTTGGGTATTATTAATAGTTATTAGGGTCATGAAGTGAACATAAAGACTCCATATTTCAACCATTGTTTCATAAGTTTAATTGACATATTACATCTCTCCTATTTTCGTTCTATAGCGACTCCTGTCGTAGTACTGTTCAATTTAAGTTTTGTAGACTCACTTCGCCCTATAGAACGGCCACTTCGCCTTATTTTGATAGTAGGGCGAAGTCATTTCGCCCTGAAAATATGGTCTAGGCTGGTCCCTGTTAAGGTGGTGCAGTGCAGTAACCAATTCTGGTTTAGGCGCATCTAATTAGACACCTGTTGTTTTAATCCGTTTTAAAGCTTTGACGATACAAAATACCGCTAATTAAATTGGTACGCTTATTCAATAGTACGAAATACATTACCTGTGTGCACGCGCGGTCATCTGGTATCGCTTTCGGAATTTATTTAGAATAAGATAAAATATAAATACGGCAGTATCTTTTTATTCTCAGGCATTATATTAGATTTAATTTGTAAATAAATTTGATTAATGTACCAGGAACACTTCATCCGTTTGTAACTAACTGTTGTCACTGACAGTGATCGAGGTCAAACACAGGTCAACTCAAATGCGGAAACATTCACATCATTACCTTTTAACTGATTGCGTTCGGTCTCTTCCATCGCTTTAAGCGTTCGGATTTTGGAGGTAAACATTAGTGTATATGTTCACTTACGGACTAATAAACTGTCCTGTATTCGGAGTACAGAGGTTTCGGATTACAGAGGTAATAATTAGTGACAATGCACTTGGGTAAATTCTGGACCGAACAATTCATTTGGAATGGAGAGGGGTTTGGATTGTAGAGGGTCCGGTTTGGAGAGGTTTCACTGTATAAGAATGACGCTGTGTGCTGCCAATTTGGATATAAAATTTGTGAGAATGGTAAATTTGAGTAAGAAAGTTTTCTGTAGATTGGAGATGAATAGAAATTGAAAAAGAAATTGTGGCTTATAGTTTCTTATTAGCCAAGTTCAAAGCTGATTCAGATATGAAAACTCACACATTAAATCAATTCATTGACTATTTTTTCAATCCATTAGGTGTTATGCTTAACCCTTTCTTTAATAATTACTCAATGTGAGATAATGTCAACAAATGGCCGTAGATTTTCCCACCAATGGATAGGAATCCTTCTTCGCTTGTATTATCTGCTCATCTGTTATAATTCCTGAACATCCCTCCAAATGAATAATAGATCATTCCAATGTATACTTTTATAATACTTATGTTGGCTTTTGTCCAGAGGGACATTCTCTTATTGAATAAAATGACAACACTCTTTTGTTGGCAATTTTCTGCCTCACGGCCTTCTTCTGCCAGAGATATATGGACAGGTTACAAACTGAAGAGTTCTTCTTCAATATATAAGCTGTGCATATCTCTGGCTGAAGAAGCTGTGAGGCCGAAAATTTCATACAAAAGAGTGTTTCAATTACACTTTTATAACTGAATGGGAGAATACATGTACTTTTAACAAAGTTTAACCCATTTCTTCTACCTTTTTCAGCTCGATTACGTAAGCCACAGGATGGCTTATTTACTGGAACTATTGAAGCTGTGGACACTGCTGCCAATACTTACAGAATAACGTTCCATAGGCAGGGCCTTGGAACACACTCTGTGCCAGACTTAGAAGTCCTTGTAAGCATCAAATTTAATGGTTCATCATTTACATTCCTCATTTACAAGAGCTAATGTCTTTGACAAATAAATTCAGATAGAGGATGTCCAATCTTCAGTGGAGGATTCCCAATGTTCACAATTTTATTTCATAAGTAAACGAGACAAATGTTTATTTTTTGTGAGCTGCGGATGAAAAATAAACATGTCTTTGGTCTCAAATTAAATTATTTTCGATAGCCACTTTAAAGCACAAGATATTCTTTTTATTATATGTGTTTCCAAAGAAATTCCTGACTTCTGGAGTTTGAGATTTACAACAGTGTTGTAATGTGACTTCTTATAAATTAAATGTAATTTGTGAAGCCCATATGTGCATCATGCTCAATTATGCTGACTTCAGTGATGCTTTGAGTTTTTGAAAAGTTGCCAAGTCATCCACAAAAAAAATAACATTTTGAACATGGGGGGGGGGGGGGGGTGCACAAAAGTTTTATCATACAGGGCCGGGGTGGGTGTGTCCGAAGAGGCCCGAAAAAATGAGTTTGGGCAAAAAAAATTCTATTCACATTTTTGCCCTTGTTTTAAGTTGTTTTCAAATATATTCATTAATAATTGTGTTCTAAGGCAGGTTATGGCCTTTACAGACACTTAGGAACAGGGTAGGTATAAGATATAAGTAATACAGGGGAGATCTTCCAAAAACATTCCTATACCGGGCGGGGTGGGTGCATCTCAGAGGCCTGAAAAAATTTGTTTGTGCAAATTTTTCTCAACCCACATTATGGACATTGTTTTAAGTTGTTTTCACTAATAAATGTGTTCTAACATAGATTATGACCTTAACCAACACTTAAGAACATATGTAGGTATAAGATAAAGCACTCTCTTGTGCCAATAAAAGTGATGACTGAATAGGAGTGCTGGTTTGCATTTCACCTCAAATTAATATTGAATAGTGCCTGATAATGCTGGCATTTTCACTCTGGCATGTCTAATGACCAAATAATACTAGTGCTGCAGAGTTCTGGCTAACAAAATACCTCAAATTAAAAAATCTTGTTTTAATTTGGATTATCCCCCTTCTATCAGGTTGTATCAAAATACAGGAACACTTGGAATCTGCCAGAAACGGACCAATTTAAAACTTACCTTTGATTCTGTTTTATTTGGTCTTGAATAGATTTAAAATGATTTTTTTTCTTATTTTAGGGGGTGGGTCCAAAAAAATCAGCCAGAAAAAAAAACAATTTGGCACAAAAAGGGTGGGTGGGTAGCAAAAGGGCTGTAAATTTTGTTTTGGGCCCTGTATGTGTAAATGTTTTCACACCCCCCCCCCCCCCCCCCCCCCCCTGTTTTGAACGAAACAAATTTGTATAACTTTTTTTATTACCGCTGACTAGGGCGGTAGAGATTAATCATGAATTCAAAATATTGCGATACACGTGTCGTATCGTGTCATGTGTATCACGATACAGGAAATAAAGTATGCATAAAAGGCCAAAACATATGTCTATTATAATTATAATGTTTATTTGAATCATCTGGCTAACTATTAACTGCATTTTAGTTTAATATGAACAGTTACTGTATCTCCAGTTATAAACATGTTAGTTGTGATAATTTAGTATTCATAACTATAATATATAATGCTAATATAGTATTCATTTGGGAACACTAATGTAGTGTATCATGATATGTATCGTTTTGTTGATCATCTATTGTGATTTGTATCGTATTCTGCTCAAGTGTATCGTTACAGCCCTACTGCCGACCAATGTTTTTATGTGTACCCATACCATAGTATTGTACACATAGTGTCGAAGCATGGATTGACCACTCATCATTCGTCCATCTGTCTAGCCATTTGCCTGTCCATCCGTAGACACTTTACGCATGGTGCGATAACTCAAACATTTTCTAACTGATCAAAACCAAATTTTGACATGTCTTGTTTCTGGAATTTGTTTGATGAATAATTGAAAAATTGGGCACAAACGCATCATATGAAATAAAAAAGGTATGGATGGCTTTGGAATGACTTGCGGAACATATATGAGCATTTATAGGTCATGTCATCGCGTTTAAGTACACGTTTGTGACAAATTATTGCTCGAAAATATGAAATTTTATAACTAGGTAAAATGCCTCTGAGTGCGGACAGGGAGATTGACGACTCAATTTCTTTGGTAGATTTCGCAAGTTTGCAATAGGATATCTCGACTTCGATTCTTTCAATTTCGCCATGTTATATGTCAAATGAAAGGGAGTTTTATTGCCAATAAGACACCTGAAGATATTTTGGCTGCAATTATTGATTTCTAGAATATAGTAGGGTTTTGATAGTTGGTGTGGTTTTAGCCAAAATCGATCATTGGAACCTTTACACTTGTATAGTCTATATTGGTATTGTAGTAATTTTCCCCAGGGGTATTTGTTTACATTGATAAAGACGGCGACCGAGTCTCTTACTGTACTATTTCATTGGAGTTTTTTTATCTATCAAACCAACAGGTGTGGTGAACTTAGAATTCATCACCAATCAACGAAATGGTAGCCCATTGATGCTAATATAATAATATTTACAGCATTCCGTGAATCAACAGCTTATGATGAATTTATTGTGAAATATGTTTCGAGTGGAAATATCTCTCGGCATACTTCTAACAATATTCACCTAGTGTTTTGTGACTTGAATACTTTGATTGCATTTCTGAGTCATGAATTTATTTGCAGGAAACAAAACAACATTGGCAGCTAGGGTATATAGGGTAGGACACTGTGCACCATGGCGTCCATGTATATGCATACCTCAAAGTAAATTCATATATTCTTTTATTAGGCTTAGTTGTTTGATTAAAAATATGTTTGGCCACTGTTCGTATAATGTCATATGAAATGAATTTGGCTTGGATTTTTACATTTCTTTCATGTTCTACTTATCTGATTAATACTTCTCTATCATACAGAGTAATGAGAAACATGAGTCACTGCCTCTATCATCGTTCCAACAGACTGCAAGACCACGGTACCCAGGTCTCTTCTCACCACCGAGATTCATCCCTGGTCATGGTGTACCTATGACACAACTAGTAAGAGCATTTATTACTAATTCAATGACCATAAATTCAGCTATCTAGACACATTTTAACTTACATTTGATATTTCCCTTACTTATTTCTAATAATATTAAAGTTTTGTTTTATTTAATCTTGATGTTCTTGTGTTGTACAACAGACTGCTACATTAAAATTGCATTAACACTCTTTATAATGAAAAGACATTTTTATGTCCAACAATGTTTTTTGTAGCTCAACTTTACTTTGTAAAGTTTGAGCTATTGCCTTTGCTTGGTATCTTTGTCAATGTGTGCGTCTGTCAACAATTTCCTTTAGCACAGGCTACAGATCATACCTTTGGTCAGATCATTCTGAAATTTGTCATAGCTGTTGACATTGACATGTAGATGGGAACGAGTCATTTTGGGGTCATTCGGCAAAAAACATTGCTGCCACCAGCCATCTTTGATTTCAAAATTCAATCCATTAGCACGGCTACAGGTCTGATCATCATGAAATTTGTGATAGATATTAATATTGACATGTAGATGGGAACGAGTCATTTTAGGGTCATTTAGTCATTTAGTCATTTAGTCATTTAGTCGTATTGATCTTGAATTCATGATATTGATTTACTAGATGGGAGCTATCAAATGTTTTTGAATTTCAATGGAAAACATAGCCGCCAGTGGCCATCTTGGATATTACTTTGTATATCTCTCATGTGGATAATCTAAAATTGTTTGGTCATTTCAACTTTCCACATTCCTAATCGCTCCGTTGATTGTCACACATGAAATTATTCCCTTTCCAGGTTGAGCTACAGTGTCATTGACACTTTCATTTGATAACTCAGGAGTAAGCAATGGAAATTTTGGTAAAAAAAAACGGGAATAAAAACCCGTTTTCCCAGTAATTTTTCGACTGAAATTTTTTATATAAATACTTGCCTATCTGCCCATTTGAAAAAAAAAGTGTCCAAGAAACAGATAATTAACTTTTGTAGCCTTTAATATGTAGCCTTATGTAGCATATGATTACTAAACACACATTGATTAGCATATCACTTGGGGAATGTTCAGATAATTGTTAGTTGAACTAACTATTTCACAATTCCCTCCGAAATGATTGAATTGGAATCCTATATCTTTGAATCAACACATATGGGATTGTCTGCAACTTTTTTTTTTCTTTCGAAAAATAAATATGATAATATGGCTACCCTTAATGTAGCCCAATTGCACAGTGTGGGGTATACTTATTGCCATTGGGACAGTCCCATCTCTAGTTTTAGCTGTATTCATCCATTCAAATGTATTCATCCATTTCAACTGTGATTATTCACAAGTCAAGTTCAAATCTGGATTTGCCAAATAAATCTAAACAATCATGCTAGATTTTAGACTTAGATTTTAGTTATTACTTTTGTTTCCAAATCATCACTGAGCGTTATTTATACTTGAAGTAGAAAATTATATTTCATCATTTATAAGAAGTTAATCTCCCAAAAGAGCCACTTTTCCACAAGGCAAGTGGTCAAGCTGCTTTTTATCATACCTTTGATCTGGCCACTTGTTTGCTCTGGATGCCCATTCTTTCTAGTCATTATTATAATACTTATCAGAAATATCTTCATACCAATGTTGAACAGAAATGTATTTTTCTCATCATTATCATTTATACTTGTTCCAGGATAACGATCCCTTATTAAGTGGTTCGCCATTCAAAGGGAGGTTAATGAGTCTTGAAGGCGGAACATATGGAGGATTCCCTATTAAATTTCTTGTTCTTGTTGTGAGTATTCTTATAAGCTGCATTGGATGCTTAGGCATTATAAAAATAGACATATTTCCTGACAATGCTTAACCAGAGTTTACGCTACCACGGCAGGCCAGCTATCGAGCGGCCTCATTCCTCATTCCTCTCCCCAACCAGGACTTTGTATTTGGCCACAAAGCGGCCACAGGCCGAACTCGAACCCTTGTTTTTTCACAGGAAGGGCGACCACCGACACCGACGTTTAACATGTCACAAGGAATCAGGCACTTGATGCCTTAATAAGATCAGTAGCACGAGCCACTTAGATAGTTGTCCATGGTAGCACTTTGTCGACTTAAAGGCCAACCAATCATTACATCAAAGAGACCAGTGCTGTCAAAGAAAATTGCCCATGCACTTGGTTGCTATGACATCACGACTCATGAAATGTTGAAGACCTGAAGTGTCAGTTGAATACATTCAGAATCTATGAACAGTGCATTAAGTTCAATATGAGTCACAAGGAAGGTTTTTATAAAAGAAAACTGCAACCCAACAATGCCCAGGGATCAGGCAAAATTATTTTTTTCTATTCCTTCTGAGAGACCTGAAAACATTTGCGTCAGTTTCCCGATATTTACGGCATGTATAAATAAGTAAACTATTTCCCCCTTTTGGAGTGTCAAGCCATGTCAACAATGCCACATGGTCAGCTTTCCTGCCAAAACATTTACATCAAATGTTTTGCCAGTAATAATGTCGCATTTTGTGCCAGCTTAGCATTGGGTATAAAGGTCTGATGGTAGTATGCCCTATATTCACTCCTTTGGAACCTCAACCTATATGTCAACAATGCAATATAGTCATCTTTCCCGCTTTTGCATGTAAAGTTTCGAACTTGCAATAATAGTGTTGAAATTGTGCCAGTTTAGCATCAGGTGGTTGTACCTTAACCCTCTTGGGCCTCAATCCACGTAAACAATACCGTATGGTCAGCTTTCCCACCAAAAACTGTTCTATCTAATGTCTGGAAATGTAGAAACAAATATTATTAGTTCTACTGTGATTCTCGGCATTCAATGCCTTGTCAATTAATCGTTTATCGGTGTTGTCAACAACCTGCCAGTTGACTAGTATAATCAGGTCGCATTTTAATTTACGCAATGTGTCGCTTACATGTTTTTAGTTCATTAACTTGAGGTCAAATAAACACGCTCTGTTTGAAGCTTAAATGTTCCTGCTTCTTGTCTTAGGTGCAAGGAAATGGCTACTTTTCAATGACAAAGATCAAAATTTTCTCCTGGCGGCATGATCCATGCTTACTTTTTTCCCAAACAGCCTCATTTATTTTACCCTGGTGGAAACCTTCAGACAGCCCAGGAACGCCCTGCCGCGTAATATGTGGAACACCCAGGAATGGCATGTCGCCTAGTCATCAGAACACCCTAGGACAGCCGGCATTTTGCGTTTTTTTTTCGTCATAGTTTACAACAACAAAAATATTGCATCATAACACTAATATTTCACTTGAATTATTCAATGTAATTAACAAATAGAAATCTATTATGCCTTTCATTCAGATTCTAGTGTATAAAATAACATGTTTGTGCTGAGAAGTTTCACAGAAAAGAGAATAATTAGAAGATAAACTTACTCTTATAAGTTGGATATTCGCAGGCTCTTTCACAAATTGTTTTCAAGCTTGAATCCCCAAATATCCAATGAGATAGGGTATGTTCATCTCCATTTTAATTCAATTCACCAAAAAAATTAAAAGAAACTTCACGAAAACACTGTTTGTCAGCATTATATGCCATGAAGTGAGATTTCCTTTTCCGGTTCATCAAATTTCTGGGTACGTTTCATGGTGTTACTCAAAACAGCACCCATACAATTTCCTGTTATTCGATGACAACAGTATCTATATTAAACAATTTGTGGGTGAGCTCGATTTCACTACTACAACTATTCTGGATTTTTCTCAAATCACCGTGAAAATGACAACATAAGGAAAAAAATACAGTACTTTTTCTTAACAGCATTATTTTGCCCCACCAGCATCATAGCAATTTAGCAGGACCACTTAACCAGGGGTGTAAATGAAGGTCTGAATACATCTTTAGAATTATCTGTACGTTAATCAAACAAATGTTATGAAGTCGTCGATGGAATTTTGACTCTATACATAATATTTAGATAAAAATTCACTTTTTTTTATCACGATTGTATTTTCCTCTGTAATTATTATTTTCTGCAGACTCGACTTTCCAAAATTCTAGATGTCAAAAAAGACTGGGTCCAACAGTTGAGTGACATGAATGCTCAAGCCGAGAAAAAGGTACAGTGAATTAAACAAGTGTTCATCTATCACATATCTATTGGTATGTAGGCAACATAGAGAATCTGGAACAATTAGCACCTCAATTAATTATCCCTTTCTTTAATAAATGTATTCTCCCATTCAGTCATAAAGGTGTACATTTGATTGGTCTATTATTCATTTGTAGTGATGTTCAGGAAATATAAGCAGATGACAGACAAAGGAAAAGTTAACAAAAGTGCAGAAAGATTCCTATTCATTTGTGTGAAATGTTCAGATAATAAGTTCAACAAACAATCGGAACATTTCCTAAGGGAACTACTCGTCGATGAGTATTTAGTAAAGAAAGGGTTAAACCGTTCATGACGGGAGCTGCACAAATGCAACATTAAAGATCCTGTGCCAGTGCTTCTCTTATATATGCGAGTCTTCCATAGGGAGCCTCGCAAATATAAGAGAATGCACTGTCATGGTAAATATTGCTAGGCCAATGTATTCTCTTATATGTGCGAGGCTCCGTATGGGAGCTACAGTCTTGAAAGGGTTATTGATACCCCCCATAAATGAAATGAATGGTGGGTATCCTGGATTATATGCGTCCGAACATATGTCCATCCTTGTGTCCAATGATGTTGGTTGTATTTTCTGCTCTAGACATATTTATCTTTGTTCAGCTGGAAATGTTGATTTTTTTTGTCTGTCCAAGCTGATATCTCGATTAAATTTTGTTAACAGAGCATGTAGCAGCTAATATATTTAATAGATTAGTCTTTTTTTCCACTAAACATTTTGGGCTACCAATGAAGCAATTTGGAAAGTTCTCATTACTCTGATTACTCTGAACTATTCTCCAAAGATGTGTTGTTTTATGCAATATTATATAACTTGTCCACACCAACAAACCACCCATTGATGCTGGGGTTAAATTGCTCATTAACCCTTCCATGACTGGAGCTTCCTGAAATTTTGCGAAAACCCTGTGCCAATGCATTCTCTTGTATATGCGAGTCTCCCATAGGGAGCCTCGCATATATAAGAGAATACATTGGCCTAACACTATTTACCATGACCTTATAAGCCAGTGCATTCTCTTATTTTTGCGAGTCTCCCATAGGGAGCCTCGCATATAGAACATAACACATTGGTCTAACAATATTTACCATGACCGTGTAAGCCATTGCATTCTCTTATATATGCGGGGCTACCTCCCATAGGGAGCCTTGCATATATAAGAGAATACATTGGCCAAACACTATTTACCATGACCTTATAAGCCAGTGCATTCTCTTATATATGCGAGTCTCCCATAGGGAGCCTCCCATATAGAACATAACACATTGGTCTAACAATATTTACCATGACCTTGTAAGCTAGTGCATTCTCTTATATATGCGGGGCTGCCTATGGGAGACTAGTATAAGAAGAAACACTGATTTTGTCTTGGTACATATGAAAACACAGGCTCTTAGATTAAAAAAATATTAAAACATGTTCTTAACCCTTTCAGTGCCAAGTTTATTGATTAGGCCAAAAAAAAAAAGGGTTTTGATTCTCGGGCATAGCCGCGTCTGGAAAAAAGGCCCGCGTTGAACCAGTTTATTACGATTTTAAAATTTGACAACGCTGTCAAATGATAACATGAAAATAGGAAACTAGAAAACAGAAATTAGTTATGTTTCAAACATCGAATATGATAGACATACAATGGTGTATGTGTTGGTATTCAAAAACAGACACTAGGCAACGATAACTACCAGGTATATTGTCACCACAAGGTGCCCAAACCCCAAGTTTATTGAGTCAAATGTGTTCAAATATTTCGGTATTTTATCAATTCGAAAAGGTAAACGGTAAACGGGAAATTTGAGATTTACAATTTCGGGAACGCAAACCGGAAAGAAATATGGTGCGTATTGGCGATGAGTATGCTGGTTTAATCATCGATCTACACAATATACGTCGATGGTTTAATATTTGAAGTTTTTATGGCTGGCATGTATTGAGGTACATAATACTTATTCAGATATGGCAGAATAAGTCATTCTAGACTTTCTATGAAGATCACTATATATATCTTTTCGTTTCAATTTCCGTATTTTTATTTGAGTAATTGAACCGGATATTTAGCTCTGTTTGTTGTTATTAAACATGCTTGTTACGAAACAATATTAGAAACGCAAATATTATCTTCCCATTAAATGTGACAACAGGTGATAAAACGTTAGTAGACTGGTCCATCTACAACGTTGAGCACGATCTTATTATGGTCATTCTTTATAGTGGAATACATTAGTTTATATCAAAACAATGTTCTCCTTACATTTTCTTAACCTGGGAAAGTATAACCCATGCTTTAAACTATGGACATTATCCCCATAACGAAAATAAAAAATAAAAATAAAACCCTCGCTCCCTCATCGATTCTCAAAAAAAATTGCCCGAGAAATAAAACCCTTTTTTTTTTGGCCTTATAATAATGTGATACATTGATGGAATGAGCTCTTAGAGCTCTTTCCATCAATGTATCACATTATTATAATCAATAAATTTGAAAAATGATCAAGGAAATATGGGTTGATACAAAAATCGGACTTGGCACTGAAAGGGCTTAAAGTAATGGAAAGAATGACAGTAGTACTTTTTATCTTACAGAGATCTTATCAGCAGCCAATCACAGTTGAATTCCAGAAAAAATATGCTAACATCGTGTTGGAACTTGAGCGGCTGAATAAGGATCTAAACGAGTATCTAGAGGGAGTCCAGGATTACTGTAATGAGGTAAGTAATACATAGATTATTATAGGACATTGTTTGCTGCATTGTATGTAGTGGTCCAGTGGTTTGTCTGCTTCATTCATAATGCCATGGTTTGAAGACGTCATCTGTTCGAATCCTACATTAGTTTCTTTCTCCTTTCCTAGGCTTTAGATTTGCAAAATGTTGACTTAGAATACTGTTTTGGCCGACAAAATGAAAACAAACGAAATAGAAACACGTGGTTGCGACGTAGACGAAATTTGTTGTTAAAGACGCTTCCTTGTTGATTGCGTTATGCATGGCCGCGAGGGTAATCTATGTAAAATATGACAACTTGAAATTGATAATTATATTGGATTATGTATTATTTCTTTGGTGGTGATTTTATATTTTCAAATAGTTCAAATATGAACATTTTTCCCAGTCCTTATTAAATCGGCCACAGCTAAGCAAAATCTCAGCCTAACAGTTGCGGAACTGGCCACTGGGATGTTTTTCCTGTCGAGTTCCATTATGATTGTCACTTCAGTCGTGAAAAAAGATTTTGATAATATTTATTTTTTAATCAACTAAAATTATAATGAAGGCACATATTTACACTTTGCCTTCCTATATATTACAAAATGTTGACATAGAGTATGTACTCAGTCTCATATTATATATATAATCAACAAAATTAGTGCAATAAATTGATGAGATATTACTTTATATATCCATCTGTTCAAGATTTCAAATATACCGTGCAAAAGACCATCGACTGCCATCGACCCTGATCGATCGAGAAAGAAATCAATATAAAAAGTAAATATCTCCTGGTTTGACATCAAGTCAGCGCAATGCTAGTGCTTCTAAATAAAGGTGCCTTTATAGTTCGCATGCAAATATATAAAATTCATCTTGGGAAGCTTCTTTGTGTGTGTGCATATATAATTACTGAGTATAAAATAATAGGGTACTTATATCATCGCAATATCGATAAAATAAAGAATATCCCAAGTGGCACATTCGAGCTCCTGCTGGCGACGTCTTACGGGTAAGTTTGCCCACTGCCGTTTTGAACAATTCGCGCTCGTTTTCTGTCATCTAATTAGCATCAATGAGAAACTCCACCCCTAAACTTTAGCCAATGAAATAAGTTCACACTTAATGAATGGTCTAATCATTGGTTGTCAATGAAAACATTTCACAGAATCAACAAAAAGAGACATTTGAACATGTGGTTTTTGTAAGAAAATTGACAAATTTTCACGAAGCAACGTGACGTAATTGCTAATAATTTTTTACGACTTGGGTCAAATCATGATTTATATGATTCATTCACATAAAATATAAAGACTTTTAGTTTAATTATTTTATTTATAATACGCTTTTTGTTTTAAAAATCATGAATTATTTTTTTTCAATCAGGACAGGCGTCCGTTGGTAAACAAACTTAATTTAAAGGACATAGGCCTTCCGTAAATTGGCATACAATGCAATTTTTTGACTCATATGTGTGATAAAATGAAGAGAAACAGTTGTTTATGGGGCACATATTTAGTTTGTATACTGGTTTATGTTTCCATTATCATATACAAACAACTATTCACAAATGACACTTAAGTGAGAGCATGTTTGTTGTTGCATCTCTGATGATACATATGGTACATATACCTGTGGCCAGTGTGGGGAAACACCCAATAATATTATAACGTCAAATACCTGTTGGCTAACTTAATTACCTTCGTACCTGGTGATGTTGGCTCTATGACGTGGTGTAAGTACAGGTGCTGTTGGGAAAAGGGTTAAACATATTTTGGTCTAATCTGTGTATTAAATGGATAAATTATTATGCGTCCAATCACCAGGGGAGGTTTGTGGCATGTAGTTGAAGGTTCGATGCAACTTCCATCTGTCCATACTAACATTTTACTCTGTTTCACCAGAGTGGATTATCGGATTAGGTTGTCCTTGTTGTTTGATCTGTAGTTCAAACATAGAATCTTATTAGAATATGTTGTGATGTTTTTGTATGCAATTCGTTCAGCAGTACCTTACCATTCAAGCCTGAGTTTAGTATGCCTGTCATTTGCAGAATGAGATCCCCAGAGGGTGAATTTAATGCGCTATCCCGCATAGCAGGCTACCATCACTAAATTCACCCTCTGGGGACCTCATTCTGCTTAGGCCTCATCTTCTCTGGAAAGTTTCTTTATTATAAAATTTCTATGGAAACTTAGATTCTATTTCTTTTTTATTCTTTAGAATCTCTGTATCCCCAAATTGACAGAAGACAAATTGCATAATTGAGGTTCCCAGTGGGTACATAACAATATTCACCATTTGAGATTTGAGAACTTCAATCTGAGTCCGTGTCTCCCATAGCAGATGAGGCCCTGCAGAATGAGGTCCACAGAAGGTGAATTTGGTGATGCTAGCCTGCTGTGTGGGATAGCATCACTAAATTCACCCTCTGGGGACCTCATTCTGCAAATGACACTCACTAAACTCAGGCTTGTTACCATTATACTCTCTGTACACACAAATCTATACTATATTTTAGCTTGCACCAGAACAAGGACTACCTCCAGTTCAGTTACCTAATGACATCAAGGAGAAGTGTGAGAAAGAGGGTGAACAGATGGTGGATAGTTTGGGCCAGGTAATTTATAGTAGCATATAATACGCATGATTCTATCAAATTATTTATTATTATACAAAAAAGGAGGGTATATTGTTTTTGCATCTGTCCGTCTGTGCATCCATCTGTACGTCTGTCCGATGTCTATTCTGATCCTAACTTGAACAGTAGTAATTGGATCTTAATGAAATTTGGTACGGATGTTTACTGCTATGAGGACATTCAATGAAGTGTTCAATCGATTTTGTTCGGATTTATCTTTGTTGATCTGAAAATGCTGATATTTGGGTCCGTCTGCCTGAGTATCTCAGTCATAGGTTATAGGTATGCCACACTAGGTGGTATGCCACATGGGGGTATGCGCGGATGACAGTCCATCTCTTGTTCAACTTATTTTAGGGCCTGTCCATATCATGAGTTAAGGGACACATCAATGTTCCATTCCAATCGTAACATAGCAATTTTGAAATGATAATTTGTTCATGCACGTATGGCAATGACCACATGATACTTCACCAGTGCCTTATACATTCTGAAAGTGTTAGTTCTACTAATGTTTAAGCACCCGACTACAGTCAGGAACTTTAGTGTTGCACAGGAAATGGCAGACCAATATGCATTCAAACTCCATGGAACGCAACAAAATCAACATCCATTTCTTTAACCTCTTAGCTGCTAAATGACGTTGTGACGTCGTGGGCTGTTGACGTTATTGGCATTTTCGAGTGGGAAAATATAACGGGAATATCACAAGAACCATAATACAGACTCAGTTGAAAGGCTATTATCGTTCACAATCGTGGAACATCATACACTGTTTGAAACTTCGAAATACAGTTATTCCGATGCTCCAATCTCTGAGTTCCAATTATGTATAATGGTCTACTGTTATTGTGCTGAAGTAGTAGCATACGGCATGTCATTGTAATAGTTACGGATGTCATTGCAGCGAAGAGGTTAATAAAACACCGTCTGTGTTTAATAGATATTATCTTAAGTTGCAGATTGTACATAGAAAAAACATGAGTTCGATAAAATATTTGAGATAATGATGCCAGTTATGTTCTGTATTTATTCCACACCCTTGTGTCTTGTAAGTTTAATCCTTGATTCAAGTTCAAGCCTCCATTGATACCATAACTACCATAATTGTGATTTATGCCTTATGAAAATATGCCCTAACAAAAACGGCAATGTTTGGGCATCACTGAAAGTGTATCATCGACGTAATCATCATTGCTCCTGGTGACCAGTGTTCGCGCTGGACCGAAAAAAACTTTAGCCAAAAGTTTAGCCAAATGAAAAGTTTATTAGCCAAATGAAAAAATCTTTAGCCAAATGTTTTTTGGCCAAATTAAAAAAAACTATGGCCAAATTAAATCATCGTTTTCTGGTCGGTTCACAATTAATGACTAAAACGTCAAATCTAACAGACACAGGTAAAATGCACATTAATTTAACTAATTTTGATGAACTAGAAATATTTTTATATATATATCATTTATTAAAAAAATATTAATCTCTATGTGAAAGAGTGATTTGGGGGGGGGGGGGGGGGACCCGGGATTGTCCTTCTTAATGTCATTATGTTTTTGTTTTATATCAATATCTTTTAATTGATTAAATCATGAAATATTAATTATCCTTGCGAAAATATCTAAGTGACATCTGGAAACTAATAAGTTAATATTGTTACGCCATTATCAAATTACAATCTGTCATAAAAGCATGCATATTATTTTGAATGTATCGGTTTTGACAAATAGCCACAAAATATCTGTCGTGATTCACATTTGGCTGATTAAGCTATTGTCTTACACTTGGTGCTCATAAACCTTGACCGTCATAAATACAATGTCATCATAAACATGCATTGTGCAGGAGCCCCGTGAGTGACCAGACAGACAATGGGGGATTAGCGGATTAAATTTAAAATAAAGACTTTTGCTGTTAGTGGTTTCCCTTTGTACTGTCCGCGATCGGGTTTCCCTTTGTACAGTCGGCGATATATTCCCACTTACGATGTTTTTGGACTAGATCGTTCACATCACAGAATTGATAACCCACTTGCCAAAAATTCATGCTTTCATTCTCCATTTGGGGTAAAAAAAAAAGTTTAGCCAAATGTTTAGCCAAATGAAATTTTTATTAGCCAAATTCGAAAAAGATTAGCCATTGGCTAATTTGGCTACCGACAGCGCGAACACTGCTGGTGACAAGTTCAACACGAAGTAGTTCTCGCTTGTACACAACGTGTGGTATACAACAATATGTATTCAATGACTGCGATTCCATCAACGGGTGTGAAATAAAGGTTGATACTTCATGATAGTCGAATGATTGTGTGAAAGTCCATAATTAAAATTGTGCATATTCATTTAAGTTTGAAATCTTAGAACATTTTCAAAAATGAGGGATGAAATTTTAATGATGACTCATGTATACAGAACAAATACTGAGATTGCTCTGAATTTGCATTTGTATCTTCAAATTCATACTAGATATATCAAGACATCTAATAGATATTTGTATTCATAATGCATTGTGTTACTGGTCTATACATTCGTCTGTATCTCTATCCATCGTAATCTTTTAAGAGTCATTGCTCACTAAAATTGAGTGACTGAAGCATGTATATTATACTTTTGTGGTGAATATATATTTGATCAACTCCACACCACGTAATCAAATGGCCTGATCTGCACCTAAAACTCTAATATGCGTGCCGGAACTGCTGCTCTGTGTGCTAAATATATATTTGTTTGTTGATGATGACACTTTTCAAGTGCCACACCGTTAAATGTTTGCTTTTATTTTCTTAATTTATGCATGTTAGTTGGAGTGATATTAACGTAGTCTGTGTGCTATTAGCGTGTAATTGGACGATATCTGGAAGTGCATGAAAATGACAACATGCCATATTTTTCATCGTTTTAAATGCCATGATACTCGCATTTTCGTTAATTTCGATGAAATTTACAGATAATACCATACAAGCCCTTAATATTATGATATTTTTTCTACAGAGTATGATGGTGTCCAGGAAGAAGGACAAGAGTGACAGCTCTATTCAACTCATTATCAAATTAACATCATTAATGCTACAAGTTAAGGTTAGTAAACAGTTTCATCTTTACTGAAGGTCACACAAAGTTATACTTTTTTTTCACAACTTTCCCATATGCTCCTGAAACCTACCGCATGCCTCATTTCTCCCCTTGTAGACAAGTTAAAGAGAGTTGTATTTCTTCCTTGAATTTTCTGTATAGACTTTGCAGTGTCAAGCAATAATTTTGGGTCAGAGAGACCAGACAACATCAAATTATGTACTAGCAAATAAATATACTGGATTACATGTGACTGTCCATCCATCCGCTGATATATTTCAACCATAGGTAATCGGATCTCGATGAAATTTGGCATGCAGGTTTGGCATCAGGAGGGCTTTTAAAAGAGGGTTCATTGACTATGTTCACATATTTCCGCCAAAGGAAGCCCTCACACTGAACTATATGGATAGATGTCCTGCGTTTGTAAACCATAGCAGAAAAGGGTTAACTTTTTGGTCGGTCGCCTACGGTAACTAATGGTCAGGGGCTTGCCTCGGTATCAGTCACGCATGCGCAGTCCCAATATAATTCACTGTACAGATTGAATTTAGCCAGTTTATTTTTCTGCTACAACCGAACGGATCATAAGGGAGTATTTTTCCGAATTTGTCGTTTAACAATAGCGACAAATTCAATTTATCGATACAATAATTACTGGTCGCCTACGCGTTCGTTTTTATAATTATCGTTTCGAATTCACGGACCGTTTCGTTTCAAACATATAATTGTTCGTGTTTTTCGAATAGGCGGCTGACTTCAAAATTTTCGAATATGAAAATCGATACGAGGCGCACATTTCGCCATAATCAGCCGCCATTTCAAGGCCTTACGAGGCGCATAGACTACTGTGAACAATTCATCTATGTAATTATTATAGAACCTATAAGGTATGATATAATTTGTCAGATATAAAAAATGCCACGTGATTCTCTAACGGAAGTCTCCTAATTTCGTGGGAATTTATTTACGCGTGGACATTTATTTAGCAATAATTACCATCGCTACTGACGCTATCTATCATAATGTTATGAACAACATTCTTTCTCATAATACTTTGTTGTTTTATGGTTCTATACCACTGATCCAGATGTGTTGGTCACATTCGAACTTAAAGTTGATAACATTAACATCTTGGTTTATCAATGTCAAAACCAGATACCATTTCAAGGCCTTACGAGGCGCACAGATTATTGTGAGAAATACATCTATGGAATTATTATAGCACCTATAAGGTATGATTGAATTTGTCAGATATCAAAAATGCCACGTGATTCTCCGCCGGAAATATCATAATTTCGTGGGAATTATTTTGACGTTTTAATGCGTGGAAATTTATTTAACAATAATTCCATCGCTACTGACGCTATCTCTCGTCATGTTATGAACAACGTGCTTTCACATAATACTATGTTTCAATACAAATGATCCAGATGTGTTAATCACGTTTGACCTTGAAGTTGATTACAATCTACCCAAGAATACTGACAGTTGATTAGATCTTGGTTTATCAATGTCACATGCATAACAATAACTTCATATGACAGTAGTACCGTAGTGCTACGAATAAATCTCAGCCATGTCATAGAGGTATGTCGATTAATAGCTACCTTGTATATACCGCTATTCTCAAAGTGATTGACCAGAGAAACGGGGTGATACCCCGGTCATGACCGCGGTGATACCGGTAATAAACGGTAGCGGTATCGAGACGGTCATGGCGTGAAGTTACGGTATTGGGTGATGATACAGTGGTCTTTTAGCGGGCACCGCATTAATTTTGTGGAATACCGCGGTGATTTTCATGGAACTCTTTTAGGGGAGGTATTTACTCGCGCATGCTTGTTCGCGTTAACAAGCGGTATCGGTGCCGCGGTGTTGGAGGATACCGCGGTATAGTACCGCCATATTAACTGGGTGACACCACGTTATTGGTGGTTAATTACTTTAAGTATGGCGGTAGGTCTAATGAACAATAGCTGCGATTATACACCAGCCGGTTCAGCAAGCCGGTCTGAACCGGTGGGCTTGTAAATGTCTGAGAAGGATCCAGGGATGTTTTTCTACCTGCTACAGGTTTGGGCGCTCAAACTCTGGAGACCCTGGGGATAGTAATTATTAAAGTGGTTCTCCATTATTTCAACAAATTTTTCTAAGAGAAGAATAATTCAACAACTAAACATGAAAATCGGATGAGATAGTCTACTAGTATGATATAGAGCCTTTATTTGCACCATCTCTGGATCCTTCCCAGGTAGTATTTCTCGGGCGGATCTCTTCTCGGGCAGGAACAGTTCACGCTCCCCCGATTATGCCGCGGCATTAAATCAATTAGTGGGGAAGCGACCGGTGGCGATGCAGGGGTACTTGGGACCCCCAGGACATTTGGTCCCACACCGGCGCAAGCGGTTCTGTGTGCTGAAGTTGCCAAAAATCGCGTGCGAACGTAACAACACCGGCTGGGCGGCCTACGGCGACTTCGGCATAGGGCAGTGGCCCTATCCATGAGGTAGCAAGCCCGGTCCCCTTGGTCACGATCTATATAAAGACACGGCCTTGCCTGCCTCTCAGCCGTCTTGGGGTTTCTGCTGCAATGGCCTCTACCCATCGTTCTGCTTGGACAGGACATTCAGCTTGGTCGGGACCACCTGCATTTGGGGGGGGGGGCTCACCCCGGTCCGATGGCTCCACCTCCTTCCGGTTATTAGAAGAAACCAGTTTTGGCTAATGGCTATGGGATTCTTCATTTCGACACTGGACTCCAAAATTGGAACTCAGTTTATCAGCCTTAAAATTCCATGGGAGGTATTTACTCCTCAATTGAGCCATCGCCGGAATGGGCCTCCCTCTAGTGTTTTGTCGTCCATTATTGCAGGTCGTTCCGACGCTAGGGCAGAGAGCGACATGCTATCCTTACACCCCAAGGCGTCTGAGGCTTTCGATGACGACCCGTCTGCGCACAATACGTCAGACTGTGGGTCTTTTCGGTCGTCACAGTCTGGCATCGGTAAGGCAGAAGCTGCGGATCGTGATTTCCTATCCACGGATTATCTCATCTATATGCTTCTTCCTACTGAACTATGTACTCTCAAGCTCGCCTGGCTCGCCCTGCGCACTCGTACCACCGTCTTCAAAATGCATCGAGAACACGATCTATCTTACCTGTGATATACATTTCATAGGTAAGTGACACGACCCGCAACTGACACACTGGTCAATAGACTTCACACATGAATGAAGCACATTTACATGGAAAGCATTTCTCTTGTCACGTGCCACAACGACCCTGCCAATGGCCTGGCCGACAGAGTACATCTCATGGCTCTTCATACTACTATTACCAATATCAATTTGATTATCTGGCACATGGTAATAAAATTAACAGGGCACTGCACGCCTATAGACAATAGACAATAACGCGGGCAAAGACGTTTGCACTGTCCATCTCAGCTTTCTAGGAAGCTCATTGACTAGCGTTATAGACCTTTATTTGCAGGCAGGGGACCACCCAGTCCGAGTGGATCCCAACCCCATGGCACCCGATCATACGGGCCTGAAACCATGCTGCCAACTCTGCGCGCTTCGGTATATGCCGGAATTGTCCTATCAACATTCGACAATAAAAAACAGGCAAAGACGTTTGCGCTGTCCAGCTCAGCTTTCGAGGAAGCTCTTTGACTAGCCATCAAACCTTTCCTTGCAGGCAGGGACCAACCCATATGAGGGGATCCCAACCACATGGCACCAGCCGCCCAATCATAAGGGCCTGAGATCATGCTGACAACTCTGCTCGCTTCGGTCTATGCTGGATTTGTCCTATTTTCCTTAAACATGCCTTCAACAGGACCACTTAGGTCGGGGGAGCTCCTCTCCATCATGGCTCTTAAAATTCAATAAGTAACAACATTATAAAGGGATGTGTGTCCTTTACTAGGAGGATAAAAATTTTCATTTGTTTCCTTAATCAGCGAGCCTTTTTGGAGGGGGTCTTCCCCTAGTTTGCTGCATGCCTCACACTAACATATCACACACCTAGGTCGTTCTGCTGCATGTTTGGGGGGGAAAGTGACATGATGTTCTGGGCAGAGGCTCCGAACTGAATATTCCGCATGGTGACAATTTACCCGTGGTTATCATCTGATTACATTGTACATCATTTGAACTGATTTCAGTTGTCAAAGAGCCAAAGGGCCTTCTGCAATGATCTCATTGTGACTTATAGATCACCTTGATATATAATTTTTATATCATTTTTATATATTTATATCAGTCCTTCCCAGGAGACGGGAGTGATTGCTCTCGAACCCGTATGCACTCGTAATTTTCAATTCACGTGTGCTAAAATTCGCACCCGTCCTTCTTCACAAAATACTAATGGAGACTGTAATTGTTGGTTCAATATTGAACTATTTTAAGGTTTATTTAGATGCTTTACCATCTCAGTGCAACTATGGCATATTAAAGTGTAACTAGACATAGGTCTATTCCACAATGACTTTTGGTTTGAGCAAAAACCAAACTTACATGTACAATTATGGTATCGTATGGGTGCCATATTACACCCGTCTTCTGCATTACGGGAGCAAATAAATGCTCTCGGTGTGTTTTCCTCATGGGAAGGACTGTTTATATACTCGTAAGATTTGTATCACAGGATTTCTGTCGGATATCCTGTGTTGCATAGGTACCTCAGAGAGGGCTCCCTCTGTTCAGATGGCTTGACTCCATTATCGTTGTACAACCTGTTTGGCCTAATGGGTTCTCAACTCAATCCCTGTGCCACAAATTTGGCATCAGGTTCTCTGGCTTTTTCTTTGGCGAATAGCAGTTAGTTAACTTAGGTTGTCTCGCCATCGATGGAGTGGGCCTCCGTCTGCAGGCCGTTCTGTCGCTAAGGCGGAGAGTGAGTTAGTCTCCTTCCTTCATGATCCTGCATCATGGGACCTTGACGGGTGGGACCTTAGAACAGACAGCTGAAGAAGACGACACAGAGAGGAACGAAGAGTTTCTTCTAACGTTATACTTGCTCGGTTCGCTCGCAACTATGCATTGGATGGCACCTCATGGGATGTTTGTTTCAAAACAAGGGGGGCGGTACACATTTGAGCAATATAGCACTCTAACTATATGAGTTATTTCACGTAAATAATCCTAACAGATTCATTAAAGTGTTCATATATGGTACAATCTGTTTTAGAAGAGTACCTTTACTCAAAATTTGGCTATTAACTTTATTGCTCGTGCCTCCTCCTGGGCTTGCATTCTAATCCATATAGTTCAGTGTGAGGGCTTCCTTTGGCGGAAATATGATATTTTAAAAAATATAATATATATTTCCTTAAAGAAAGCCTGAACACTGAACTATCATAGGGCCCTCCCATGGCGGTGCCATTCCCAACCCCGCGACTCGCCAATCTTCTGATTGAGTTGAAAATAAACTGGCTAAATTCAATCTGTACAGTGAATTATATTGGGACTGCGCATGCGTGACTGATACCGAGGCAAGCCCCTGACCATTAGTTACCGTAGGCGACCGACCAAAAAGTTAACCCTTTTCTGCTATGGTTTACAAACGCAGGACATCTATCCATATAGTTCAGTGTTCAGGCTTTCTTTAAGGAAATATATATTATATTTTTAAAAATATCATATTCCATTCAAGAGTTATCCCTCTTTGTTTATCTGAAAATGTTGGATTTCCGTCCGTCCGCTCACATATCTCAACCATAGGTAATCTCATCTCGATGAAATTTGGTATGCAGGTTTGTCATCAGGAGGGCTTTTCAAAAGAGGATTCATTGACGTTCACATTTTCCATTCAAGAGTTATCCCTCTTTGTTTATCTGAAAATTTTGGATTTCCGCTCTTCCCCTCATATATCTCAGCCATGGGTTATTGGATTCTGTTGAAATTTAGTATGAAGGTTTGGCATCAGGAGGGCTTTCAAAAGAGTTCAGTTATGGTGTTTGCATTTTCTGTTCAAGAGTTATCCCTCTTTATTGATCTGAAAATGTTGAATTTGTGTCTGTCCACTCATATATCTTTTTAAATTTGGTTTCCGTCCTGCCCATATTTCAATTATTCCAGCACCCGAGGTGCAACATCTTGTTTCCACTGGACAAAAAATTGGGCTGTTTTTTTAAATATTACACTGTTCACCTGTGATGTGTGTATGCTGGGAAAAGAAAGAGCATAGTTAATTTTTTTTTCAAGCTCTGAATGATAGCAGTGACATCTAATTGAAATAACATGAATGTACTTGTGTGTTATTAGACTTCAATTCATGGCATGAGTTCAGTGACGCAAGGATAGTGATCCAGTCTTTGTGTTATATTTTGGCATCGCATGTGTGTAATAATTTGTTGGTGAATAACACATATGAGCTTTTGTATTTATTACACATCTGACCGACATATCACATCTAGTGTTATCCGAAGGTTCCTCCACATTATATTCCCATCTTATGCTGTTCCAAAATGTTTGTAACTCACAAACTAGATTTCATCACATTTGGGCTCAATCGCTTTTCTCGAAGCAAATTTCACTGAACGTTTTGTTGTAAATGCTTGACTTCAGTTTTAGAAACTGCTGTTATGGTCAAATGATTAATTACTTTTGTCAAGTGGTTATGTTTTCCGGATCACTTACTTTTATAACAAATTATAGTACCAGTACTCTTGTGATGTCTCACATTCGCAATGTTGTCATAAGTATTTTTGATACGGGTAAAAATATACCGTCCATAGGAATGGGATGTTTTTAGCTCGGCATTGCTTTCATTTTATCTCATGTGCAAGGAAATTACTATTGTTCATTCACAAAAAACTTGAAGATTTGCAATTTAAAAAAAAAAATCATTGATTCCCCCCCCCCCCCCCCCCAAGGACAAAACAAAGTCACTATCTCATTTCTGAGGCCAACAATTTTTGAAATCATACGTGCACACATATTTATATTTTTAAATTTATTTCTGCAACCCTCTTAATTCAGATTATTTGACTTTGGCAATCTGCTATGACAACCCTTTGGCATGGCCCACTTTGCTTCAGCAAATGGCTTCGGCATTACTGATTGTCATAGCCATTATGAGGGCTGTTTCTGGGGCCAACGAAGAATTATATTTCCGCATTGGCTAGCACTGGGTCTAATATCAGTTGCCCATTGCCATTATTTCCCAAACAGATGTCCGTAAAAAGTTAGTTGATAGATTCCATATGATTTCTTTCGTCAAAAATATCTCAAATCAAGTGTGACCGATGCATTTTTCCTGAGAATGCGGTCGCAATCCAGTCACGCGTTCAACAAATGTTTGAACATAGTTACCAATTATAGTAATGAATTGTAAATCTGAACTGGGAAACGGGTCTTTTCGATCTCAATTCCATGCGTGTTTCTATAAAAAATGTACAGTAATTAAAATTTTCCCCGGCTTATTGAACAGACTTCTTCCATATTATATCACATACATCTTGTAAATTCATGTCTTTTTTGCGAATATTAAATAGTGTTCACACCAAAATCATATGAAGAAACTATTTGACCCTGTATCAAACGTGAACTGTGTTGGCTTGGTGTGATCATTTAGTGGGTAACTTAACCTTGTTTTGAAATTTACTGTGGTCAACAGTATATTTATTGCATGCTATACTCTGTTACAGACATTCTCGACTGCTGAATTCAATTCTTTTGAGTGCAAATCATTGCAGGAGAGTCTCAAATCCATAAAAGAGTCTTTAGACTTGAATAACATTACGTGAGTATATTTCATCCCTTTATTGGTAATTGTGTTTCAGCTGCAACTGTTCCTTCTTCGTGATTCAACTTCTAACTTAGTAATGGTATGATGCTATGCACAATGATTAATTACCCTGGTGCACAATGCTGTTATTAGCTAAAATATTACAATTTTCCTTTTCTGACACCTCACATGGTGGCGATGTGAGAAATTCATTTCAGGAATTAGAACTGAGCGAAATCAGAACACAATATACCTTACTCCAACAAACAATATACATAGAGAATACCTACAGTTGTTGTTTGAATACCAAAATATCTCATTAGTGTCTGGAGAGAAATATCAAATTTTCACGAGTGGCAGCCACGAGTGAAAATTCGATATTTCTTTCCAGACACGAATGAGATGTTTCAGGTATTCAAACAAAAAACTGTAGGTATTGTTTTTATTATATGCACATTATTAAAGCTCAAAGTTGCTAAGTTATGCGTCATTTTTATGTTTACCCATACCATGTATGGTAAACATAGTGTCGTTGTCCGGATTGACCACTCGTCGTGCGTCCGTCCGTCCGTCTGTCCGTCCGTCTGTCTGTCTGTCCGTCCGTAGACACTTTACGTGTAATGCGATAACTCAAACATTTTTTACCTGATCAAAACCAGCCCAAAATACAGATCGAGTTCGAATATGGGTTTGATCCGACTTTTTTTGACAGAGTTATGGCCCTTTTTCGACTTAGAATTCACGCATTCTGCCATAACTCAAACATTTTTTATCTGATCGGAACCAAATTTGGTATGTGAGTTTCTCGGCCCAAAATACAGATCGAGTTCGAATATGGGTTTGATCCGACTTTTTATTACGGAGTTATGGCCCTTTTTCGACTTAGAATTAATTAATTCTGCCGTAACTCAAACATTTTTTATCTGATCGGAACCAAATTTGGTATGTGAGTTTCTCGACCCAAAATACAGATCGAGTTCGAATATGGGTTTGATCGGAGTTTTTTTTACGGAGTTATGGCCCTTTTTCGACTTAGAATTCATTAATTCTGCCATAACTCAAACATTTTTTATCTGATTGGAACCAAATTTGGTGTATGAGTTTCTCAGACCAACATACAGATTGATTTCGAATATGGGTTTGATCGGATTTTTTTTAATGGTGTTATGGTCCTTTGACATATGATTCACACATACATGTACTTCGATAAATCAACCATTTTTCATCTGATAGGAACCAAATTTGGTATGTGAGTTTCTCAACTCAAAATACAGAACGAGTTTGAATATGGGTTAGATCCAATTTGTTATACCAGAGATATGGCCCTTTTTAAACTAAGAATTATCCAGATTATAACCCAAGTAACTTACAATTAATGAATACCTGCTTCTCTGTGAGCAAGATAAAAGACAATATAGTTTATTGCTTTGAGAGTTATTTATAGCCCTCATATGTTAGGTCTGTATAAGAGACACAGTGAATTATTGGATAAATTGATTTAGCTATCTTTTTAACCACAACTTAGCCAGGTGAATTTATTTAACTAGACCAATGGAGCTCTCTAAGTCCTTGGATGATGGGACTACATTGGATCAAACAGGGCAGAGATAGGTGATTTAACCCCTTTTACCCATTCCATGTCTTTTAACCTTTTCCATTAAATAAATAATTATATTATTTTGATATCTCACATGGCAATTTGCAACAACATGAATAGAACTGCTCACACTATGATAGTGGTGACAGGCTCTAGAGTTTAGATGTTATATTAACCCTTCTATATTGACTCATACATTCCAATAATTTGTGTTATTACTGGTTATTATGTACATTTGTCATATACTACTTTAGATCATAACAGTATACTCTATAATTCAACATTAAAAGATTATGATTCTGATCTTAACAATTTACTATCGCCAAGGGATGGGTTAAACATCTGCCGATCGTGATCGGCCTCTCGTTACTTTTAATAGTACAGCAATTTGAACAATACTAGGAAGAATACTTCCTACTAATCATAAGTGCACAATTACCTAGATAAATCAACAAGACAAATGAAATACGGAATTGAAACTAACAAGTCTCCGTGTCACCACAGTCAAAATATAAAAAATCCCATGTCACGGCCTGGTCACATCTGCATGCTGCATGATCAGTTGCGGCTATCCAATCAAAAACGCTCACTTGCTGATGATACTTGCATGATCTATCGATAATTGGATGTTGATAAGCTAAAGTGAAATAATGCTATCTAGAGTGAAATAACGACATCCTATTTCACTGTGGCTTCTAAGAGATAAATACAACGATCTACTTTTCGGTAATTTCCCGCTATTTTATGGGCAAGCATATAATAAAATGTATTACTTGTGAGAATAAATCTGACATGCTATCATGATGCAGATAGGCTTACTTTTCTAACCTTGTTACTTTTTTGCATGACTGTTAACCTTTAAAAGAATCTTGAGTAATGACCGAAACATACTTCTCTTGTCTTTTTTCCAGCACGTTCGAAAACAACGTTGAGATCCACACAAACCATATACAGAGTGGACTTAGTCAGATGGGAAACCTTCACTCCTTTGCAGCCAATATTGTTTCATGATCTTTACTGTATGCAAGTCATTAATGTGTCACTTGAATGAAAACACTTTGAAGTGCTATTCACCAGCGAAATCCCTAGTTTACAATGTGTTCTCTTGCAGGTTTACATTTTTGTATAGTGCATAGTCTAAGATAAGGCCTTCAGTGCTTCATGCAATAAAGTTTACATTATTCAACTATATTTAAATAATCACACATGAAAGCATAGTGCTAATGAATTGACAAAATTGAGAAAACTTCATTTCCAAGCATGACATATGTGCTGCATAAGTTCTTTGACAATACCCAGATTTAAATAATTACATAGACTGAGGTTGTTTTTGTTTTGCATTTAAACCATATTTTGAAGATTGCTTAAAAATTTGATATTCCAACCATGTTCAGAATTTTATCTTATTAAATTATACAATAATTTAGTCACAGATCAGCACAGATAACGGAAAACAACTAGTAGACACTTCAAATAAACTTAACATTGATTGTTTGTTTACTTAGGGGAGGGCATAAATTACATTGAAATCACTGATGTTATGGAAGGACAGCTGTTGCAATGTTTGCGCAATTAAAGTATTGGCAGTAGTGCAGGAGGAGGGATAATTTTTAGTGATATAATCTTGTTCCCCCCGAGTCACTTTTTTTGGTGTAAAAAAGGCAAGAGATATCTACTTTTTGGTAAAATAATCTTCATAAATAGGGTTTTTGCTAACATTTGTATTAAAATATATTAAATTAGTGGTATTTTGATTAAATTTTGAAGTTATATCTATACTGTTTGACAACAAATATTATATATTAAATTGTCATAGAATTTGTCTTCAAACATTTATGATTATAGTTTCATGAACTTAATCGACACAAAAGTAGTCCTGAAATATCGCTTCTGAATGTGATGTTCAGTGGTAGACCACTGTTATTCTGTTGCAAATATGTGTTTATCCATCTTTTGGTTATTGATGTATTGTTGTTTTATATTGATTCAATATGTTAATTAATCCATCTTCCCCAATCATTCCCCAGTCATTGATGTTTCGACATGATCGATATCAGTAAAGATGAATTACCTCTCTTTGTCTGTCTTAGTACACATTGTGCGGATTTTAATTTACTAAAATTTGGAGAACCTGGCTTTCATGCTGATATAACCATAAATAGCAGTCTTTTTTTAATCTAAAAATCTGTTGAGTGTAAGTTTTGTATTTTATAAATTTATTTAAATGAAGACATTTATAGTTTAATTGTAAAATTTTCATGTTTGTTGGATTTAAGTTTGGAACTTGTAAACTACGGTATCACATTCTGTGATCTATAGAAATGAAGATAATACACTATAATCATGAATTCAGCCATAAGAGTGGGTAATACATGTATCTATTGATTCGTTAATACTTTAACCACCACAAAATGTATAGTCAATAAAAGTGTTACTTGCTTTCATTTTATATATTGTTATTAGATACTGTACTTGTATTGCACAACATACTCTTAAGACCTGTTTCTTCTAGTCTCACAATTTTTTATTTTTTTTGGAGACTTTTTTTTTTTATTAGGGCCCTGCAAATCGGTACTTTTCCGCAGATTCAAAATCGGATATCGAATTGGGACACCGATGTCGATATTGAATAAAATTGAATTGTCTAGCCGCAGTGCATAGCATGGTTCCTCTAAAGTATTTTGAAAGAATAGAGCATCGCATCATATGCATGTGGGATTCTCCGGTTGTTTCAAGGTACTCAATCCAATCAGATGGTCCCCATATCATCAAGTCACAACAACAACAACATTCTTCAAAGATACGCTTTTGTTATCAGAATCGATTAACTACAACAAAATAATGCTAACTGCTGTCAGCTATGGTATAAAATTTCCCAAAATGTGTTATTTATCAACATGTTGTCCAGCGAAATATGGCCATATTATCACTTGAGTATCACAAAATTTGGCCGTATTACCACTTTATTTTAGAGTTATCCATCTTCATCCGCAATTTTGTCTGAGACCGTCGATTTGACAACTCTTTTTTGGGCCACAAATAATTACACATTTCGAGAAATAACAAAATAAATTTTTTATATCTGATCATTCTCAGCTTTGATGGGTGGGTTTTTACCCCCGAAGCCAAAGAAATAGTAATTTAGGAGTGTTAATTATGCATCTTTAATGTATATACATTAGTAATTTAACTTAAATGTTTCCAAGTATATTAACACACACAATAAGTATGCAGATTCCACTTAATTATCAATCTCGATGTGATTTGGTATTATTACCGTATAATCAGCAGACAGATTTGTATCGTGACTACTTGACACTAACTGGTGCTATACTTACATGTACTCTCGCCCACAATTGTGCAGTTTGCAGAAATAGAGCACATACACATGTATATATAGGCCTATACCTCGATAACGCAATTCATCATTCAGACAGTTTGTTTCTTGGGTGCTTTTTGATGTTTAGCTAAGTAAACAACCTTTGGTAATTGAAGGCAAAATGTGTGTTGTGACGAATATCAAGAACAATTTCATTCTATTTATGGTGTGGAATTTCCAACTAATGCTGTGAAATTTCCAACTGTTAAACATTTTACCCAAAGATAAATGCCATCCAGTCCCCACTTTGGGAGAAACATGTATCAATTTTTTTAATTCGTTAAAAAACATTGCTGCCAGCAACCATCTTTGATATCACATTTAAATTCATCGGCGCACCTTGCAGATGTGAAATTTCCAACTGTTTAAAATTTCACCGTTAGATCCCCCCGTCACCACTTCCCTAAATGTATGTCATGTCACTTGAGGCAATGTTATCTGATCAACATCAATTGTCATTTTACCACCGAAAGTGCAAGCCCTGCTCAGCGACTTAATATCTTGACACATGTGGCTGACTTATGAAGAAACCATGGTCAAGGATTTCCTGTAAGTCTATTGTAAATTGTATATATAAACAAAGATGTACATAATTATACAAATGAAATATATACAATACCTCCAAATGAAGAGTTTGTCATGTCTCCATGGTGAAAGAAAACTCCATACACACTGTCATCATTATACCATCCCTCATTCCCCACAACCTTGTCGGGGTATACTAGATTCAGCTTGTTAATTTGTCTGTCCGTGTATGGACACAACTTTGTCAGAGATTGATTCCCACATTATGCAGAGTTTTGCAGTCATTTTTAGCTCAACTTGACAAAGTCAAGTTTGAGCTATTACCATGGGTTGGCACCACTCGTCTGTGTCCATCAACAATTTCCTTCAGCACAACCTACACACCATATCCCTCATCCAATCGTCAACAAATTTCTCATGGATCTTCGGGGTGATGACTAGATGGGACATATTAAATTTTTCGAAATTAAAAAAAAAACATGGCCACCAGCAACCATCTTTGATATCACATTTAAATTCATCGGCACACCCTGTAGGCATGTTTAGAATAACCTCCAGATGGGTGCTATTGAATTTGAGCGATTTTCGATATAAAACATTGTCACTGCAGCCATCTTAGATTTTACTCTTTGTATCACTAAATCATTTGGCACACCCAACACCCCACATCACTCATCCGATCATACCAAACATTATATGGATATTCAGGGTGACCTCCAGATGGGAATAATAAATTTTTACAAATTTCGTATAAAAACATGTCCACCAGCAGCCATCTTGGATTTCCCATTTTAATCAATCTGTACACCCTGCAGCCCACAATTATTGGAGTAATGATCTTGAAAATTTACAGGCATGTTTAGGATCACCTCTAGATAGGAGTTAATTTGAACGATTTACGATGAAAAACATGACAGCCATCTTGGATTTTATTCTTTCATGCTTAAATATCCTTAAGTTGAGCTACAGTCCACTTTCATTTTCCGAAGTTTTGGTCTTTAGAGTTTAAAATACACCCATCCCTGTATCGCTGTCTTAGATGGGATGTGAAAGATCTTTTGTATATAACGATGGGATGAATTAATACATCAGTCATCACAGGCCAGATTAAGACATCTTTCAATTCAGCCACGTCAGAAAATAAATTAACAAGTGCACCGCTGGGCGGAGGTAACGCCCCCGACTGTACAATCAGAGAGGATTTTTCTTATTTTTGTGCAAATGCTTATTAAATGGCACTTTGTAAAGTTATGTTATTCATGAGTAAACGATCCAAAATCAAGTTATCATCTGGAAACCCAAAAAAGTAGCAGAAAACCTGAATTTTCTAAGTCCAAAAAGGGGCGTAACTCTGGAAAAAATGGGCGGACGAAACCACGGCTATGGGGAAATCTTGTCCCCCCGGCTGGTCTATCGGCATACCAAATATCAACTGAATTGAATTAGCGAAACCAAAGTTATGAGTTGAAACGTTCGTATGCCACAGAAAACTGAATTTTCTAAGTCCAAAAAGGGGCGTAACTCTGGAAAAATGGGCGGACGAAACCGCAGTTATGGGGAAATCTTGTCCCCCCGGCTCGTCTATTAGCATACCAAAGATCAACTGAATTGAGTTAGCGAAACCAAAGTTATGAGTTGAAACGTTCGTACGGACAATTTTCTAAGTCCAAAAAGGGGCGTAACTCTGGAAAAAATGGGCGGACGAAACCGCAGTTAAGGGGAAATCTTGTCCCCCGGCTGGTCTATTAGCATACCAAAGATCAACTGAATTGAGTTAGCGAAACCAAAGTTATGAGTTGAAACGTTCGTATGGGTCGACAATTTTCTAAGTCCAAAAAGGGGCGTAACTCTGGAAAAAATGGGCGGACGAAACCGCAGTTATGGGGAAATCTTGTCCCCCCGGCTGGTCTATTAGCATACCAAAGATCAACTGAATTGAGTTAGCGAAACCAAAGTTATGAGTTGAAACGTTCGTACGGACGGAAGGACGGAAGGAAGGACGGACGGACGGAGGGCTCCACTATATACCCCCAAATCTCCATCGGAGATCGGGGGCATAATTAACCTCAGTGGAAAGCCACCTTTGTGAGGATCCTCTGTGATGCACTTGTTTTTTTCTTCTGAACACTCCTCTGGCTACAGATGAATAATAGACCATTCCAATATATACTTTTATAACTAATGGGAGAATCCATTTGGTAAATAAAGGGTTGAAGTGGCATATAAATGGCTTATTTCAATATGGATATATAGTCATCGCAAATATATCAAAATTTAGATCTTCCAGAAATTAATCACTATCATCATAATGGCCTCGTTGAAAAGCTAGAGCATTTATAACAGTGCAAGTGCTTGTTTTCTAGAAAAAAATTAAATATAATGTTTATATATATCTTTTCACATTCTGAAGTAGTGGACAATAACTGCATCAGACTGATATATACTCAGTCTAACAAAAATCAGACCGTGTTTCATTTCAATCAACTTACGATCTGAGGACTCTCATGGTTAAAATTATTCCAAACGAGAGAAATCTAGCCAACACGCAGCGAGCAATTCCTTGCTTGACCAATGAATAGCTTCCTGCAAATTCAATTAATTTTCACTCATTCATACAAGCCACACCTGCGGCATTTGACTGCAATCTCATGAAGTTATTGTATGAACTACACGTTAGCATCACGTATCTTAACTGACCAAACGTCATTATGTTCAAAATCACAACTAACTTACGTTTATTCATGATTGGGAAATGTTCAGACAGAACAAGTATACATAATAGAATTGTATTTGCCAAGATATTCAAGAAAATAGTATTTTCTCCTAACCTATGGATATTACGTCACGTGCCAAATAAGGATCATTACAACTGAGTAGTAAATTCCAAGCGCGTATTGTAAATAAGGAGATGATGCAACATGACCGAGGTACATCTCAATAAGATTTATTATAGTGTGCTTATCGCTATATTTTCATTACGTTGTTCTTTATTATATAGCATCTGAATTGTGAAACTTGTATTCTGCATGTACAGTGAACCAATTAACCTTGAGAGCATTTTATTGCACGGAAATTGGTTAGAGAATGAGTGACTACTCTTAAATGTTTACATGACCTCAGGCGCACGTGTAGATCTATGTGTGTATCGCAATGATAAACACTGCCTTATGAATACTAATTATTTCACAAAAAAAGGGAATCCCCCCCTTCATCTCTGAAATCAGATTGAATCCCGGTGTCTTCAGACATAGATGAAAGTAATGAGATGGAATTTGGATATTTATCAGACTGATATATACTATTCAGCAATTTGCTCACTCATTCCCTAAAGTTGTACACACTCTTGCGTCTGATCATACAAAACGATAATACACTGTCATGCACAAACACACATTTGCGTTACATCTGCATAAATGGAATAAATGACATAGCAATTTTTTTTATTGTATTATACAGCAAGTCTAGTTTTATAGCCTTGGATTCAATATTGACAGCAGGGTCCCTTAGCCCCGAGATTAAGGGTGCAGTCAGACACATATCGTCCACGTAGCATAGGTGATTAACTGCAGTTCCACCAATCGAACATCCAACATTTACATTATTGGACAGGTTGCCACAAATTTTAACTTTATGGGTGATGACTGGTTGGAAATTTCCAAAAGTAGGAGAGCTTGAAGTAGCAGTTGTAAAATTCCAACCTAAGAGGGATTTGTAAAAGGAATTTTGTGAACTTACATGTAGGACTGGTCTGCAATTAGAAATTTCAAGGTGATGACCCTGAGCGACTTCACAGTTATTGACTATCTTGTTTAAACCATTATTTGCTGATGCATACCTGCATGTTACAACCAAGGATGAGCGGATATAGCTCAGTTGGTTAGGGTGCCGACCTCTGAGCTACACTTTCAATGCAGTAGAGGGCTCGAATCTGACACGGTATCAGTCGGACTTTGTGTCGCCATCTGCATAGGCATCACAAATCAACCATCGGTGTCATGATCAGTGCTCTGAGAACGATTCCATAAGCAAAAAGAATCCAGACAAATTTGAAAGATACATCCTAAATTTGGTACCTCTGTTACTCTCGGAATTTCATGGTCATGGATGACACTACTCTATGCACACCGTCAGATCGAGAGCCGACGGTAAAGGCTGTCTCGTGTGCAAAAATGTTCACACGTTAAAGATCCGTACATGGTGAGGAAGTCACCGATTCGGCAAAATTCCTGGACACATTGGGTGGATCAATCTACTCGATCCCAGCTTATAATAGTCAGTATAATGAATGCAAGCCATACCAACGAGGAAGAACACGTTACAACACCCAACAACCAAAGCCTTGTTTTAACCCTTTACCCAACAAACCGGCCAAAACCGGCCAAATAAAGCTTCAACAGCCTAAAATATCTTCGGTCTGTCTCAATAGAACCATACAAATATGGATATCATTGGAACCGGCTCCTTGACCACATTGTGATAGTTACAGTTATGCCCTGTGCCAATGCATTCTCTTATATATGCGAGTCGACCATAGGTCGCCTCGCATATATAAGAGAATGCATTGGCCTAAAAAAAATCTTTTTTTAACACTTTTTACCATTTTTTCTTACATTCTTTAACAATTTTATAATTTTTAATGTGTTAAGCCAATGCATTCTCTTATATATGCGAGGCGACCTATGGTCGACTCGCATATATAAGAGAATGCATTGGCACAGGGCCGTTTAGTTGGGTAAAGGGTTAAGCTATAAATCGATTGAAAACCATTTTGATGTTTCAACATGCAATTATAGTTTTATTTTTATTTCAAATGACCAACCCAACTTTTAAGAGGACAAAATCCGGTAAATAACAATTGTGTGTCCATCCAAATGCATATGGGCATACATCTCAGCAGTTCGGCATTGCGAGTACTTTCAAAAGACAACTCAATGACATTGTTCATGTTTCCGCTCTAGAGTTATACTTCTTTGTTGATTTGGAAATAGTGGTTTTCTGTCCATCCGGGCATATGTCTAATTGGATCTGAATGAAATTTGGTATGAAGTCGCCATTGTGACTGCTTTCATTCAACATTATTTTGTTCGCATTATCCAATCTAGAGTTATCCTTCTTTGTTTATCTTGAAATCTTTGCCGTTTAATTTGCCCAATCCGCCTGAATATATCAGCTATGAAAATATCTGAAACGGATCTGAATGAAATTTGGTATATATAGAGGTTCGCCACAATGCTTTCAAAAGAGTGATCGATGACGTCATTTGCTGTTGTTTCTGTTCTTGAGTTATCCCCCACCCCAAAGGAATGTTTTTTTTTGTCCCGCCATCTGCCCATGTGGTGGCTATGTGCGAATTCACGAATTGCGTTATGGCCCTTTTATGAAAATAAAAATTAGATTGAACTCCTTGCTCAATTTAAAAAAATATTATTTAAAGATTTGTTTTTTTACTTTTAAAATATATTCAAGTTGTATACCACAATTACATCCCTGTTTATATTTCTCATTTAAATCATATGCATATGTCATCTTTGCCAATAAATAATAATTACCAATAAATAATCTAATCTAATAGAATGTACATGGCAGTTTGTGCTCCAAAATATACCTTATAATATTTGCTTTTGAATTGTTCCCGGTATCGGAATAGATCGACACATACATGAACTATATACCTTTCTAGCAGTCGCACTGAAGTCATAAAAATACCACTTCGAACACAATGTTCGGGACCCCAACACTATTTAAACAATTTGTATTCATTGCAATTATGGAATCGGATACGGAAAAAAACGTGCGACTGTCTGGAAAAAAAACTATATAAGTCCTGTCACTAAGTCACGGCCATATTGAATCCATCCAATAAGTGATACAGGTCAAAGTTCTGGAGGTTTATTCCATATATGGAGTTTTGAATATTCATGAATTCCATATATGGAGCTTTTGAATATTCACGAATTCCATATTATATGGAATGGACCTCCAGAACTTTGACCTGTAGCACTTAAACCGCGGATGAATTCAATATGGCTGCGACTTGGTGGTCTCGCTTGTTGCTTTGTGTTAACATGAAACTATTTAAAAACTTCACGCACTGATTTCTCTTTGTTTTAATCATCAAAATTATTTGGTATCATAAACGATTCAGAGCGAAGACATCTCTACATTTACGTTCCATGGTCTATATGTGCATTTATACGCGCCCTCTGATTATAACATTCGAACCGGCCCAATCGAAGCGATCTCAAATTTATCGAAAAAATATAAGAAACAAAACGTATTTTCAGTGATATATATCGTCGAATTTGTTCGGAAGTGTTCCGCGTAGGTGTCTTTTGAAATACCTGTCAACAAATTAACTATACATAATTTTGGGGTTCGAACGAGCCATGTCCGTTTAAATAATTGCCCTTACATTTGGCAAAATCACTGGTGATTGGTGAAGCTATTATTATATAATTTCTGTTTTTTATTGCTCAACATGTTTGTAACATATTTATTGTGTCTCCAAATATATAAAGTAATGGCAATTATATGATGATGTGGAGGCAATGAACGATGGGGAGCAACCGCTGGGGATTGAAGCACAAGTTATGCAACTTAGTTATAAAGAACCTCCCTCCGTATGATATCGCATATTTCGTTTAAGTGTTAGATAATTACGTTTGCAGATGGCGCCACGGTTGGTGTTCCTTATAATTTCATGTGGGAGCTATAGGGTTGAGTAATTTATGCATGCAACATGAGTGGTGGGAATATGTTTGTACAGGGTAAGCTGTGGTGTTTGGTCGGGACACTGGAAGATGTGTATCAACTCGGGGTCAGATTGTGAAATGCATGGTTGAACTCTTTCGATACTATCATCGCCTAGACTGTAATCTCCAAAGAGAATGTTCTGAAATTACGGTAATGTTTACACGTCTACGGCGGTCGGCCATTGTAGATCTAATGTTATAATAATATATATATATATATATATATTGTATTTCGGACAGTGTAAAAGTAATGGGACGCCTCTTCCAGTTGATATCCACGTGAGCATTGCGTTTTGTGGCTGATATGTACCGGTAGTTAATGAACTTGTCTATATCATTTGAATTGAAGTCACCTATAAGAAGTATAGGTGCATGGAATTGTATATAAAGCGGTGTCTACAGCAGTGTCGAGAAGTTCCCAGTAGACCCTGTCACAAAATTGTTCAGAACGATAGGACAAACACAGCAGGTAACAGGAGATCTTGGACTTCAAGGCAAACCGTATCAAATTCCAATAATGTTTCCGCTCGATAGCAATCAATCAATCAATCGTGTTTATTTGTACGGTACACCATATATGGTCAAATGTACATGGATACAGAATAACAAGACAAAATGGACGGATTACATGAGACAAAGTTAAGTAATAACAATGATATATGGTGGTATACGATGAGAGATAGCAATATACATATGTTATACCGGTATATGCTTCCCATAAGTTGTGATACTATATGTATATAGATGGTTGGCAAATATACCATTCAGATTTGAAACTGGCAGATGCTATGATCTGAAAAATACACTGCGATACTCCCGCCATGACTAGATCTGTCGTATCTAATTGGGTCCTGATACCCATTCAATCTCATTCCATCCGTTGGGGACATTGAGTCAATGTGTGTTTCAGTGAAACAGATAATGTCGCTGAGTTATTTTCTCAAGTTTATGTCTAATGCTGCGAATTTTCAAATGTAAAAAAAATGACAATGAATCCGAGTCTGAGTGTTCCGTGTGTTCTGGACCAGGATACTGTTCAACTGACCGCTTATAATTAGAATAATATTTTAACAGAGGGATAACTCGTATTAGTTTTACTTTTCTTTGTAAAGTTTGAGCTATTGCCATGGCTTGGTATCCGTCGTCCGTGTGTGCGTCCGTCATCAATTTACTTTAGCATGGGCTATGTACAGGTCGTACATTTGTTAGGATCATTATGAAATTTGTCATAGCTGTTTACATTGACATGTAGATGGGAACGAGTCATTTTGGGGTCATTCGATCATAAAACATGGCTGCCGGCAGCAATCTTGGATTTTACTCTTTGCATGACTAAATCCTTTGGCACGGGCTGCAAGTCGTACCTTTGTTCGGATCATTATGAATTCTGGCTGTTGGCATTTATATGTAGATGAGAACGAATAATGTTGGATAATGCAGCCATCTTGGATTTCAAAATTCAATTCATTAGCACGGGCTACAGGCCGGAGTATTCGTCTGATCATCTTGGATTTGACTCTTTGCATGGTTAAATCCTAATTTGGCACGGGCATCAAGTCGTACCTTTGGTCGGATTATTGTGAAATTTGTCATGGCTGTCACTGATCATCATGAAATTTGTCGTGGATGTTAATATTGACATGTAGATGGGAACGATTCATTTTTGGGGTCATTCGGCCATAAAACATGGCCGTCGGCAGCCATCTTGAATTTTAATCTTTCCATGACTAAATCCTTTGGCACGGACTATAGGTTGTACATTTGGTCGGATCATCGTGAAATTTGCATGGGTGTTAATATTGACAATTAGTAGATGGGAACGAGTCATTTCGGGGTCATTCTGTCATAAAACATGGCTGCCGGCAGCCATCTTGGATTTTACTCTTTGCATGACTAAATCATTTGGCACACCCTACTGTCCACTTCCCTCATTCGATCATAACCAAACTTCATATTGATCTTGATATTGATCTACTAGATGGGAGCTATCAAATGTTTTGGATATTTATTGGAAAACATATAGCCGCCGGTGGCCATCTTGGATTATATATTATATATAAAATTATAAATCTTCATGTTGATAATCCAGTATTACTTAGATATTTCAACTTTCCGCATTCCTAATCACTTCATTGACCGAAACACTTGAAATTATTCATTTTCCATGTTCAGCTACAGTGTCATTGACACTTTCATTTTATAAAACTCGGAATTTTGAGAAATGGCCTCGATTTTCTGGTTCCATTACGCTTTGTAAGTTTGTATAAATAGCTGCGTGTTTCCATATCGATTCACGTCACATGGTAATTTCAACTCCCATGATAAACTATATAAGTCATAAAATAAATTCAGTGCACATTCATGAATCGACAGGGGACTAACATCCAGTGTATATGCCAAGCATCACAGCTCATCTCACAGTATGGTTGCATGTTTACTGTTTAGAACTATGAGGTGAGAGCGTCGTGGAAATATATATATACTAGAAGGTGACCCGACTTCGTCCGGGCTTTGACCTTGAATTGTCTATTTTGAAGGCCAAGGTCAAGTGGGGTCACGATTTGACCCGTCCAAAACACTGCCCGAACAAAAGTACCCGACAAAAGTACCCGTCTAAATCCATCCGGTTTCACCCGATTTGACCTTGAATTGATCATTTTGAAGGTCAAGGTCAGGTCGGGGTCACGATTTGACCCGTCCAAAACACCCAGTGGACAAAAGTAACCCTATGTATAAAATTTCGTCGAAATACCATCAAAATTGGGGATTTGACCTTGAATTGACCCTATTACAAGGTCAAGGTCACGTCGCACAGGCAAATGAATATGCTTATGAGACTCCCCATACGAAAGTACCCCCACATACCAAGTTTCATCGAAATCCCGCGATATTCGGGCGTTTGACATTGAAATGACCCGATTTCAAGGTCACGTCGCACGGGCAAATTAATATGCTTATGAGACTCCCCATACGAAAGTAACCCCACATACCAAGTTTCATCTAAATCCCGTGATATTCGGGCGTTTGACCTTGAAATTACCCGATTTCAAGGTCAAGGTCACGTCGCACGGGTAAATTAATAGGCCCATGTCACTCCCCAGCCGAAAATACCAACACATACCAAGTTTCATCGAAATCGGCTCGGCCGTTTTTGAGTCCATCGATTACAGACAGACACACACACACACACACACACAGATCTTCCAAAATATATAATAGACTAGCAGGTTAGCCCGCCACTGGCGGCATTCGTCCCATGGCTTTGTTCGAAAAAGCAATTGCAACAGGTTCCGAGACACTTGTGCTGCATAAATTTGCAGCAAATTTCGGCAATAGTCAGAAACATGACAATTTTAATTTAATTTTGTTTTTCAATGAGTTAATTATTTTGTTTTTCAATGAGTTAATTGTGCTTTTTTAAATTTTACCCGCTTTTTTTGGTCCACCCGTTTCCGAGATCTCGTCTGCGCATGCGCGAAGCTGGCGTCGCACGGGCTCGGCGACCCGATAAAATTCGTATCCGGGGCAAGATACATTCTCATACCAAATTTCAAGTCGATAGCTCCACCCGTTTCCGAGATCTCGTCTGCGCATGCGCGAAGCGGGCGCCGCACGGGCTCGCCAATACGACAACGTCCACCGCCTGGTCAAACTACACACACGTACCAAGTTTGGTCCCGATCGGTCGAGAATCGTAGATTTGTATAAATGACAAACATACATACAAACATACAAACAAACAGACAGAGGTCTTCAAAATATATATGAGACTAGCCGATGAGCCCGACGTTGTCCGGGCTATTCAAAAACCAAATTTCAAGTCGATAGCTCTACCCGTTTCCGAGATCTGGTCTGCGCATGCGCGAAGCTGGCGTCGCTCGGCGACCCGATAAAATTCATATCCGGGGCAAGATACATTCACATACCAAATTTCAAGTCGATAGCTCCACCCGTTTCCGAGATCTGGTCTGCGCATGCGCGAAGCTGGCGTCGCACGCGCTCGGCGACCCGATAAAATTCGTATCCGGGGCAAGATACATTCACATAGCAAATTTGAAGTCGATAGCTCCACCAGTTTCCGAGATCTCGTCTGCGCATGCGCGAAGCGGGCGCCGCACGGGCTCGCCAATACGACAACGTCCACCGCCTGGTCAAACTACACACACGTACCAAGTTTCGTCCCGATCGGTCGAGAATCGTAGATTTGTATAAATGACAAACATACAAACATACAGACAAACATACAAACATACAGACAGAGGTCTTCAAAATATATATGAGACTAGCCGTCGCCGAGCCCGTGCGACGCCAGCTTCGCGCATGCGCAGACCAGATCTAGGAAACGGGTACAGCTATCGACTTGAAATTTGGTTTTTGAATAGCCCGGACAACGTCGGGCTGGGTAGAGCTATCGACTTGAAAATTGTTTTTTGAATAGCCCGGACAACGTCGGGCTCATCGGCTAGTATCATATATATTTTGAAGACCTCTGTCTGTATGTTTGTTTGTTTGTCTGTCTGTCTGTCTGTCTGTCATTTATACAAATCTACGATTCTCGACCGATCGGGACGAAACTTGGTACGTGTGTGTAGTTTGACCAGGCGGTGAACGTTGTCGTATTGGCGAGCCCGTGCGGCGCCCGCTTCGCGCATGCGCAGACGAGATCTCGGAAACGGGTGGAGCTATCGACTTGAAATTTGCTATGTGGATGTATCTTGCCCCGGATGCGAATTTTATCGGATCGCCGAGCCCGTGCGACGCCAGCTTCGCGCATGCGCAGACGATATCTCGGAAACTGGTGGAGCTATCGACTTGAAATTTGGTATGTGAATGTATCTTGCCCCGGATACGATAAAATTCATATCCGGGGCAAGATACATTCACATACCAAATTTCAAGTCGATAGCTCCACCCGTTTCCGAGATCTGGTCTGCGCATGCGCGAAGCTGGCGTCGCACGCGCTCGGCGACCCGATAAAATTCGTATCCGGGGCAAGATACATTCACATACCAAATTTCAAGTCAATAGCTCCACCCGTTTCCGAGATCTCGTCTGCGCATGCGCGAAGCTGGCGCCGCACGGGCTCGCCAATACGACAACGTCCACCGCCTGGTCAAACTACACACACGTACCAAGTTTCGTCCCGATCGGTCGAGAATCGTAGATTTGTATAAATGACAAACATACAAACATACAGACAAACATACAGACAGAGGTCTTCAAAATATATATGAGACTAGCCGATGAGCCCGACGTTGTCCGGGCTATTCATCCGGGCTATTCAAAAACCAAATTTCAAGTCGATAGCTCTACCCGTTTCCGATATCTGGTCTGCGCATGCGCGAAGCTGGCGTCGCACGGGCTCGGCGACCCGATAAAATTCGTATCCGGGGCAAGATGCATTCGTATACCAAATTTCAAGTCGATAGCTCCACCCGTTTCCGAGATCTCGTCTGCGCATGCGCGAAGCTGGCGTCGCACGGGCTCGGCAACCCGATAAAATTCGTATCCGGGGCAAGATACATTCACATACCAAATTTCAAGTCGATAGCTCCACCAGTTTCCGAGATATCGTCTGCGCATGCGCGAAGCTGGCGTCGCACGGGCTCGGCGATCCGATAAAATTCGCATCCGGGGCAAGATACATCCACATAGCAAATTTCAAGTCGATAGCTCCACCCGTTTCCGAGATCTCGTCTGCGCATGCGCGAAGCTGGCGTCGCACGGGCTCGGCAACCCGATAAAATTCGTATCCGGGGCAAGATACATTCACATACCAAATTTCAAGTCGATAGCTCCACCAGTTTCCGAGATATCGTCTGCGCATGCGCGAAGCTGGCGTCGCACGGGCTCGGCGATCCGATAAAATTCGCATCCGGGGCAAGATACATCCACATAGCAAATTTCAAGTCGATAGCTCCACCCGTTTCCGAGATCTCGTCTGCGCATGCGCGAAGCGGGCGCCGCACGGGCTCGCCAATACGACAACGTTCACCGCCTGGTCAAACTACACACACGTACCAAGTTTCGTCCCGATCGGTCGAGAATCGTAGATTTGTATAAATGACAGACAGACAGACAGACAGACAAACAAACAAACATACAGACAGAGGTCTTCAAAATATATATGATACTAGCCGATGAGCCCGACGTTGTCCGGGCTATTCAAAAAACAATTTTCAAGTCGATAGCTCTACCCAGCCCGACGTTGTCCGGGCTATTCAAAAACCAAATTTCAAGTCGATAGCTGTACCCGTTTCCTAGATCTGGTCTGCGCATGCGCGAAGCTGGCGTCGCACGGGCTCGGCGACCCGATAAAATTCGTATCCGGGGCAAGATACATTCACATACCAAATTTCAAGTCGATAGCTCCACCCGTTTCCGAGATCTCGTCTGCGCATGCGCGAAGCTGGCGTCGCACGGGCTCGGCGACCCGATAAAATTCGTATCCGGGGCAAGATACATTCACATACCAAATTTCAAGTCGATAGCTCCACCCGTTTCCGAGATCTCGTCTGCGCATGCGCGAAGCGGGCGCCGCACTGACTCGCCAATACGACAACGTCCACCGCCTGGTCAAACTACACACACGTACCAAGTTTGGTCCCGATCGGTCGAGAATCGTAGATTTGTATAAATGACAAACATACAAACATACAGACAAACATACAAACAAACAGACAGAGGTCTTCAAAATATATATATGAGACTAGCCGATGAGCCCGACGTTGTCCGGGCTATTCATCCGGGCTCGTCAATACGACAACGTCCACCGCCTGGTCAAACTACACACACGTACCAAGTTTCGTCCCGATCGGTCGAGAATCGTAGATTTGTATTAATGACAAACATACAGACAAACATACAGACAGACAGACAGACAAACAAACAGACAGAGGTCTTCAAAATATATATGAGATAGATAAAAAAAACATGCGTGTTAAAATAGAGCGTATATGTGTGCTCCATGGGTAATTTACACTGTTCGGACTAATTTCGAGTATTTTAAATAAATTATGTATATGTTGCTCAACTGTCCATCAATTTTTCTGTCTGTTGTACTCTAGCTGTCCGTAAATTTATCAAATCATCTCCAGAATCAATGTACCAATTTGGCTCATACTAATTATCAACACCGTTAAAGCGATATGGCTAATAAGATCTAATAACATCAAATGTATAATGCACTCGTAAGATTGTACTGAGCGCCCTGAAATATGGCAATAACATGCTATGATAGAAATGATACAGGATAGTCAATATTTTGTCAACCGATATTGCGTAAAGAGACCATACACCTTATTAGAAATTCAAACGAAACAAACATTGCAACAGTTGAAAGTTGCACTCATCTCTCGGGTTGGTGGAATCTATATCTATTTGCGAATGTCTGTCTGTCCGCTATATAAATTAACATGGGACCATCTAGATGACCCCGTCACCCCAATGGGATAATATTTTACAAGGACGATATTGATGGGTTAAAGTGACACTACGTATCGGGGTCAGGGACAGAAAAAGGGGGAGGGACAACAGCATCGATGACATTTTGTTTGTGGCCGATTTCCACCAAACATATAATCATCTCACGGTTTGATGAGTCTAATGGCGTGGTTTTAAAAAAGAGGCACCGTTCGAGTCACGAATTTGGGAGGGGAAGGGCAACACAAGTGATAAAAATATTTTTTACTCCGATTTCAACCAAATTAATATACATTCGTCTTTCTCCATACATGGAACGATTGATCTAATCGGGCGTTTTAAAGACACCAATTTGCCGACATTCGGTCCAGGGATGGGGGAGGGACACCAAATTGATAAAAAATAAATATATATATATATATATATAGGAGATATAGCACAGTAGCAATGTTATAATTTTATGCCTCCGAAACATGCCGAGCATTGCCCTTTGAACATGTTTGGAACTACACAACACAACAGGCGCCTATTTTTAGAAGCAAATTTGATTTTTGAGACAGTGCAAATTTATTGTTGTTTAAATACGCCAATTTAGCGCCCTTTAGGGTCAGGGATGGAGGAGGGAGTGGCAGCAAAATTGATAGTAATGTTTTTTTTGGTGGTAAATTTGATTTCCATCAATATTAATATATCGTAACCTCCATGGCATAAGCAATATAATGGTCTGATTTAAATAAACCAGAGTTCCCTATTCGAGTTAGGGGTGGGGAAGGGCACAAAAAAAATGGTCGCATTTAAATGCACATGATGAGATGAATCAAATGCATGGTGTGGTTTGAAGATACCAAAGTGGCATCCTCTGAGATATGGCGGGGTCGCCCGGCACCAAAATTTATAAAACGAAATTGCCAATAGAACGTCATGCATATAAAATGTTTGTTACTATTTATAATTTAAACCTTTCATGGCGGGAGCTGCGCTGGTGCAGCATTAAAGATAATGAATGTTCCAGTGCATTATTTGATATATGCGAGTCTCCCATAGGCAAATATGACCGTACTGTTTCAACTAGGCAGAAAATATGAACCCTTCAAATGTGAACCAGGTTCATTAATGAACACTCTTTATGGGGATGTCTTTTGAAATTCCCTCAATGCATGAGGGCTGTATGATAAAAACAATACTGGTATTCTGTGGCGCTGACTTATTGCATAGGTGTATGTGGCCAGTTCCATGCTGATTATGAATTAATTTGTGTTGATCAATTGATTAGTTTGGGCAAAATTAACCCTTCCACCTTACTTCCACTTTCTACAGATATATGCTATTTGATTTGATATCTCAACTTTTATCATCTGATTTAGTCCGGGAGCTAATATGGGTACCCTTGCACCCCCCCTGAGACTTAACTTCACCCCACTCATTTTGTTCCTTATTATGTCCTTCAACTTTTAAGCAATGTTAACAAGATGGCGTCCATCATGGCCGCCGTTTTTCAGACCAGACCCTAAGTCAGTTTTATGCAAATTATAGCGGGAAAATCTAGTAAAATGTATACAAATGTTTATATTTTCGTAAAGCTAAGACATAATGATACTTTTTTGGGCCAAAATTGAAACTCACCATCCAAGATGGCCGCCAAAATGGCCGCCGGAATTTGAAAATATGACATTTTTTCACAAATATCTTCTAGATCAATTCATTCTGTTTGGAACTGGTTGAGTAATATGACTTTATTTTGTGTTTTTTATATTAACTGATCATTGGAGCAATTAAATATGCAATTAATAGGGTCCTAGCCCCTTCCGACCCCCTCAAAAATTATATTTTACAGAACGCGGTACAAAATAACAAGAAATGAAAAGACCATTGTAATGTAAGTGAGGCATATCATTACCTATGAATATTCCAACTTTCTGGAACCAAATATCTTACCTTGGCTCAAAATGGCGGCGAAAATGGCCGCCAAAATATGGAAAATGGTAAATATTGCCCCAGGGTGTCCTGCAATCGCTTACAAGTTGTGGTTGATGTATACAATTGGCTAATCTGTATTCTATACATTGTATACTAACATGTCTGATGCACCATGGATAATTTTTACTATTGTCACCACTGACATCACCAGAAATTTGGATTTATTTCTCACAAACTTGACATAAATATCGGCAAAAACTAACTTTTCAGGGTTCGACCATTTGTTCAAGTAAAATGCAACTATCTTTGGTATCAAAGGTGTATATTGTTTTGGACTATCTTACATGTGTCACACTACGGTGTTTATAGACTACTAGCAGGGTTACCCGGCGTTGCCCAGGTTAATGCGATGAGAAACCCTCTGTATGCTGTGGATATTTGTTGGGGATAGAGAATGCTCTTGCTTAAAAGTGTTATACGTTTTCTCATAAATTGTATATTCAAATAGCATCATAAAACATGATTGGGATATAAGTAGTGGCTCACCTTGTCAATTGTCATTCTGTTTGTCGCGATTAATCCGTTCCAACAATAATGAAGTATGTATTTATTTACAACTGCGTATACATTAGACGTTATAATATGATACATGAACATCATAAACACATTAGTTCGATAAAAGATGATAATTCAGTGGGTTTTAAATATTGAGATGTATCAATCAATTTAGTGGGTTGGACTAAGTTCTCGAGGACACCTGGCTATCTCCATGAAGATACAGATGTTTTAAAGAAATTTCCAGGTGCCCCTCTGTTCATGGTGATATATATTGGCTAAATATTCTCAGTTTAAACGAAATGTTGATGCGCATAAAAATTAGCTACATGTGCCAGACACAGAGCGAGATTTTGAGTTGCTTATATCAGTCGAGGAGTCTGTTATAAAACCCTTGTCAGATGTGCAGTATTGAGAGGATCCTGAAAAGTCTTATGCTACTAACTGCATTTTCTTGTACATCAGAAGAAACTATATTTGACTGCACACTGTGACCACTATTTTTGAACAGGCCTTCCATATCTCTTGACAAATTGTAACTTTTTGTGGAAACTGTATTGAATGAAACATACTCAATTTTGTTATAATATATATGCAATCCTCTGACGGTTCGGGATCTATCAGTTTGCACGAATATGTGTATCTCTTCAATAGAATGATAAATATACGTTTAATGCCTCTTCTATGTATCTCTTTTTGCTAGCTCATTTTGTGAATGCCCTGATTGCTATTCCCATATAAATATGACAGTTAAGAAGATATAATTGTTCAAGTGACTTAAGTGGGTCACCATATGTCGGGATTGTGAAATGTGAACGTCCAAAACTACTTAAAATGATATGGCGATGGCCTGGGTGACTCCTATATAACTTATATGTGGATAAAGGCGAATAGCAATCTTATCAATGATAGTGCATATCCGCTCGCCATCCGCGACGCAAACGAGACCAAATGTGATATAATTCATGGTATATCATTAGAGAATTCGGTGGAAATTGGTGCCAAATAAATTTGTACCAGCGTTTGCCTCTTTGGACATATTTAAACCATACACTCCCATTAGACTCATGGGTGCATGATATACTGGCGATGATTATATATATGTTTGGTGGTAATCAGCAACTGAACAAATTCTGAGAATAGTTATGACCCATATCTCTCACCCAACCGACAGCAATTTGACGTCTTTAAATCACACGACGATATTCCTCGTATCATAGCGAAGAATAATATATCAATTTGGTGGAAATCTGGGCTAAAAATAGTTTATTAAATCAATTGTTGATGCAACGTTGACTCGAACAACGCCATATTGCGAAGGTGATTATGTATTCGTTTGGTGGAAATCGGCGACAAAACTATTTCATGATATATTTTTAATTTTGCCGACCTCCCCTTTTTCTTCCCCTGACACCAACAGCGTCATTTTAGAAAATATTTACCCGCACCGTTATCTTCCTTGTAAACAGCTACCCCTCTTAGAACGTCTTTGTGCCATCTCGATTGTACCGCGTGAAGTTATATATAGAACGCACACAGACAGACAGAAAGACAGACAGCACGATTTGATTTCTTGTATCATTTGAGAAGAACATGTCTGAATTTGATGGTAATTAGTACTAAAAATATTGTGTATCAGTCTTGGTGACCCACCGTCCCTATTTCAGTCTCAAGCTACACACACTAAGACTCATTATATATTAGAGATGCATATATATGAAATTGGTGAAAATTGGCGAGTATATCAATTCGTATCAAATTTAAGGTCCCCATATCTCTCACCCATAGTGCACACATTTGGTGTATCTAAACGACACGATAAGATTCCTCGTATCACAGAGAAGAATATGTATCAATCTGGTGGAAATCGGCACTAAACATATAGATATAATTTGTTGTGTCCCTCTCATCTCTATTCATCACTGACTTGAATGGCCCAACTTATGACATCCTTAAACCACACGATTATACTCCTGATATCATGGAGATGATTGTTTATAAGTTTGGTGATAATCGGCGACTAACCAATTTTTTTTAAATAAACAAACAGCACCACTATGGCGTCTTTAAATCACACGATTAGATTCCTCGTATCTTGGATAAGAACGTGTATCAATTTGGTGGAAATTGACGCAAAAAAATTGTGCATCAATTTTGGTGCCCCTGTCCCTTTCAATGCAACCCTGACTCGAATGAGGCCACATTTGACATATATAAGCAACACCATTAGACTCGTCATACCATGGGGATGATTTTGTATAAGTGTGGTGGCAATCGGCGACTAAACCAATTACTATCAAATTTAGTGCACACCGCTCCCAATCTCTCAACCAAAAGACAACAATTTGGCGCTGTTAAAGCGCACAATTTGATTCCTTGTTTAATGAAGAAGAATATATATCAATTTTTTGGTGGAGATCGGCGCTAAAATTAGTTTTTCAATTTTGGTGCCTCTCTCCCCTTCCGTGCATCCCTGACTCGAACGACGCCACTTTAAAACCACACCGTTGGTTTTTTCATATCATGGGTTCGGCGTTGTTAATTCGCACAATTAGATTCCTTATATCATGTAGAAGAATATATATCAATTTGGTGGAGATCGGCGCTAAAATTAGTTTTTCAATTTTGGTGCCCCTCTCCCCTTCCGTGCATCCCTGACTCGAACGACGCCACTTTTAAACCACACCGTTGGTTTTTTCATATCATGGGGATGATTATATATAAGTTTGGTGGAATTCGGCGACAGAAAAAAAATCTGCCCCTCTCCCTTCCGGGCACCCCTGACGCGAACGGCGCGACTTTTGCCATATTTAAACCACACCATTAGATTCCTCATATCATGGGGATTATTATGTATAAGTTTGGTGGCAATCGGCGACAATTTTTTTTCCTGCCCCTTCCCCTTTTCTGCCCCTGGCAACAACGGCGTCACTTTAGAAAATTCTAACCCCGACCATTATCTTTCTCGTAAAAAGCTACTCATAGTAGACCCCTTTGGCATCATCTAGATGGTCCCCTGTGAATTTCTATAGAACACAGACAGACAGACAGACAGACATTCGCAAATATATATATAGATGGAGTGACTGGGGTAATGGGTGGGTTGTACATGTGTACATTGGGTGGGTATCGCTTTCCACAATAACTCAGGATATGTTAATCAATAGAGAGGTCATGTCAGAGAGTCATATCGTGGAACACGATAGCCACCCATTATCACACAGTCATTACATATACTATATATAAACACCACAGACACAACAATATAGTGACCCACTGTATACATGTACACCTGACCCATGACCACGGATGGCCATACAGCCACGCGTCATAATGCAGACACACCGGGTATACTCCTAAACATGGCCATAACCATATACTCACTCCTTTTATACCCAATCATCTCATCATTGGCCGTAAGGTCATCCCCTGTATACATATTCTCCAAACGCATGGTCAAATAGACAATCAATATATACATCAACACCACAACAATGACCATAAAGTCACTCCGGTATACATATGCACCTCACCAATGGCCATATAGCCACTCGCTTCATACACACACCGTCACCCATGTCACCTGGTATACTCCTTCACCTGACCTATGGCCATACAGTCACCCCGTGTGTACCTATTCCAAACATTCATACATGATCATGGTCAATCCTTGTATACATATTCACCTCAACATTGGCCATGTCACTCCCTGTATCCCTATTTGTCACACCATAGCCGAATAGCCACCCAAGATATACTAATACACCCCAGTCATGTCAGTATAGTCACTCCATGTATGCATATGCACCTCATCCATGGCCATATAGCCACTCGCTATATACACATATCCCTCGCCCATGACAATAAAGCAACACGTGTGTATACTGGTATAACCTACACATAATCATACCGCCACGAGTCACCAAACAGGAACACCAAGTATACTCATACGCCTGACACATGACCATTTAGTCACCCCCGTATAGACGTTCATTACATTTATGATCATGCAGTCACTACTTGTATACTTACATGTACTCATCTCACCATCAACCATACAGTCACTACCTGTATACCTATTCGACACACATAGTCATATAATCAGTCGATATACATATGCAGTCCACCCTAGGCCATATATTCACTACAGGTATACATGTAAACCTCACTAATGGCCATTCAGCCCTTCCAGATATACACAAAAACCCACACACACAACCACTAAAACAATTCATACTTGCTTTATACACCTCACACACGACAATTCAGCAATTCACTGTATAATCATACACGCCATCCATGATAATACAGCTAAGCCCTATACACCCACCAATAATTATACATCCACGATATATATAAATATACATCCCACCCGTCACCACAAGGACACTCCCTATATACCCACAGTCCCTATATACCCGATAATGTCCACCAGTTTGCTCCAGGTATTCATATTCAATACCGTACAGTCATTCCATGTATACCTATACACATTACCCGTAATCATAAAAGCACTCCCAATATATATCCACACACCCCATCCATGATCATACAGACAACACATGTACATCCCACCCATGACCTTATAGTATGGGCTCTCATTACCCGAGGTGTCACCTGGAATGGGAATTTCAGCGACCACCATATCTATGTAGCCCAACTATTCTAATTTTGGGATCCGTTTGTTGCGGGGTCAATATAGGACGCAAAATATGATTTTTTCACATTTTCATCATGCTACCCAACCTTATTTTTATTCATTTTTCGGGTTAGTTCCTGTGATGTTCATCAGTCTAAGATTCTTAAGCTGTATTCAATTTATCTTTTTCTTCATTTGATATGGATGGCAGTTATGTGAGCGGTATTGAAAATGGTAAAAAGTTGCAAGATAATCGATTGACGTTTGAGCTGTGACGTATTTTGCTAATCGTGAACGTATTTTTTTTCGCTGATTCAGCTTAATGTGTCTGTTTCAACTCTGTTTAACAAAAACTTGTCGGATGTTGTCACCATATGTATATATTTTTGTGATCCGTGGCATATCTGCAATGGGATGGTTATCATGTTATGGCGTTGTGGCGTACGCAGCTCAAATACAGGGCACAACCTTACCCCTCTCCCAAAACTATATTTAGTGACACGTTTGACAAATAGTCAGATTTCTTACTTCATATCACATGTTTGCTTGCTAAAAGCTATCTTAAAACAGATTTGTATGCTTAGTAGGTCTATTTTCAGGATGAGTTGTCACCATTCTTGAATTTTGGAGTGTCGGCCTAAACTGGGGTCAACATAATTTAAAGAGCGTTTCGTTTTTTTCCACCAAAATGATAGATGGTGCCATTTGGCGTATTATGATCGGTGCAATTTGAAATGTTGTAAAAAAAACTGCTAGGTATGAACCTCAAAGATATATCTGAAAATTTGGATATGATCAGTGGGTTCTTACTGGCTACAGTTGCGATCAAAATTTAACATTGAACTCTATGGAGATTCTTGTATTTTTGGATAAATGGCACCATTTTGCGTATGATTATATGAATTGAAATTTCTCAAACATACTATGTATGAAATTCAGGCCCAGCTTGGGGAAAAGGTTATGTGACTAGACTATTCTCACTGGCTACCATTTTTATCAAAATTTGACATTGAACCCTATGGAGAATATTGTGTTATTTTACTCGAACGTTGATAGTAACATCGCTATATATACGGCCACAAAGTGCTACTATATAGGAGGGAGAGACATTCACCGAAACAATCAGTAATATAATTACTAGTAATGCAATATAGTCGATATAGTTATGCTTCTAGACACAGTACTTGACAAAAGTATACGTGCACACTGCTTTGTAATGCCACTGCTAATATGCAGCCTGCAGTCTGTTGCATAATTCTGTTGAGTCAAATGAAAAATGATCACCAGTTTCACAATATGACTATATTGTTTTGTTTATACGTGTTAGTAACAGACTAGTGATTGGAGCCAAATTGTAGATCATAACGAATTGTAATGTGACAAATACACTTGTAAATTATACTCCGTCATCATCGCTGTCAAGAGTCTATCACACATACATCAGGAGAGTATTGTTTTATAAGGAAGTCAATAGCTGTCTCATGGGGTTGTCGTCCATAATATCCTTCCACCTTTATATGGTGTCCATTCAACTGTATATAGCATTCATTCACCTCTTTATGGTGTACATTTGTCGTTATGTGGTGTCCATTCATCTTTATATGGTGTCCATACACATTTATATGGCATTCAGTATCCTTTATATGGTAAGAAAATGTCGTTTATGTGGTGACAATTCACCTTTATATGGTGTCCATTCATAATTATATGCTGCCATTCACCTTTATATGGTGTGCAAATGTCTTTATATGGTGTCCATTCACCTTTATATGGTTTCCATTCACATTTACATGCTGCCCATTCACCTTTATATGGTGTGCATATGTCTTTATATCGTGTCCATTCACCTTTCTATAGGGCCAATTCACCGATATATGGTGTCAATTCACCTTTATATGGTATTCATGTGCCTTTCTATGTTGTCCATTCACCTTTATGTGGTTTTAATTCACATTTATATGGTGTCCATGCATATTTGTATGCTGGCCATTCACCCTTATATGCTGTGAAAATGTCTTTATACTGTGTCTATTCACCTGTACATGATGTGCAAATATCTGTATATGGTGCCAATTCACCTTTTTATGGTGTGCAGATATCTTTATATGGTGTCCATTAACCTTCATATGGTGTGTAAATGTCTTTATATGGTGGTCATTTACCTGTATATGGTATGCGAATGTCTTCACGTGGTGTCCATTCACCTTTATATTGTGTGCAGATGTCTTTATATGGTGTCTATTCACCTTTCTATAGGGCCGATTCACCGCTATATGGAGTCAATTTACCTTTATATGGTGTGCAAATGTTTTTATGTGATGTCCATTCACCTTTATAAGGTGTGCAAATGTCTTTATGTGATGTCAATTCACCTGTATATGGTGTCCATTATGTGATGTTTCCTTTGTATGGACTCAATTCACATTTACATGGAGTGTTTTACCTTTATATGGTTCCCAATCATCACCTTTATATGGTGTCTATTCACCTGTATGTAGTTTTCATTCATCTTTCTTGTTTGTACATTTACCTTATATTGTGTCCATTCACCTTTATTATGGTGTATATTTACCTTTATATTGTGTGGATTTACATATATATAACGTGGTTTTTACCTTTATATGGTGTCCATTTACCTTTATAAGTTTATATGGTGTCCATTTACCTTTATCTGTATATGGTAACCATTTATGATGATGGCCGCTGTTCTTTGTATGATGAACATAGAACTTGATCTGATGTGTATACGACTTTACATGATGTGCATACGATTTTATATGCTGAGTATATGTCTGTATGATATGGTATAGCATCATGATGGTGAATTGACATCATATAAATATATTTTCAAGCCATATAAATACATTTCCACACCACATGACAACAATTTAAAATCATATAAAGATGAATGGACACCATATAAAGGTGGAACCACATCATACAAAGACGTATGCATATCATATAGATAAAAGATGACATCATATTGATGGTGAACGGACACCATATACAGGTAAAACACACCATATAAAGGTAAATGGACAATATGTAAAGATGAATGCACACCATATAAAGAACAGTACTCACCAGGTGGACACCCTATATAGTCATAAATGATTTGCACATCACACAAAGGTGAATGGACACCATATAAATGTAGAACAACAATATAGAAGGGACGACACAGGAACACTGCGTGGGTACATGTGAGATCACTGTGATGACGATGATGAGGGACTATCATTTGTAAGTATATTTGTTACATTGCAACACCTTATGATATACACTTGGCTTCAACGCTAGTCAGTTGATAACAGGTATCAATAAAACAATAATTTACTATATAGCCACATCGTGAAAAAACTATAGGCTTGTCATTTGACTCAACATGCATCAGACTGTATGGTATCGTGGTCATTGCAAACCATTATACACATACTTTTGCCAAGTACTGTACCTAGAAGCATAAGTATATCGACTATTGCATGAATTTTATTACTGATAGTTACAGTGGGTCAGACGTGATTGTATTGTCTTCATATAGTAGCACATGCTGACCGTTTAGTGATATTACTATCAAAGATTTGATCGCAACTGTAGTCAGTAAGAATAATCTGATCACATCCATTTTTTTTCTAAATTGCACCTGGGGTTTCATACATAGTATTTTTGGGAAATTTCAATTCACATATTATCATATACAAAAGGGCGCCATTTATCCCAAATACGAGAATCTCCGTAGGGTTCAATGTTAAATTTTGATCGCAACTGTAGCCAGAAAGAACCCACTGACCATATCCAAATTTTAAAATATATGCGTGAGGTTCACACTTAGCAGTTGTCATAATATTTCAATTAGCACCAATCACCATACGCCAAATGGCACCACCTATCATTTTCGATAAAAACAAAACGCTCTTTAAATTATTATGACACCATTTTAGTCCGACACTCCAAAATTTAAGAATGGAAACAAGTCAATCCAGAAAATATGCCTAATAGGCATACACCATTTGTTTTCAGATCGCTTTTAGCAAGCAACAAATGTGATATAACATTAGGAATCCGACTATTTGTTAAATGTGTCAATAAATATCATTTTGGGGGGGAGGGGTAAGTTTTTGCCCTGTATTCGCACTACGTACAACATAGGGCACCAATAATACAGCCATCCAATAGCAGATATGCCACGGATCACAGAAATGCATAAATATGGTGACATAATCCGATAAGTTTTTGTTAAACAGAGTTGAAACAGACACATTTAGCTGAATCAGCGAAAAACAATACGTTCACGATTAGCGAAATACGTCACAGCTCAAACGTCAATCGATTATCTGGCAACTGTTTACCATTTTCAATACCGCTCACATAACTGCCATCCATATCAAATGAAGAAAAAGATAAATTGAATACAGCTTAAGAATCTTAGACTGATGAACATCACAGGAACTAACCCGATAAATGCATAAAAATAAGGTTGGGTAGCATGAAGAAAATGTGAAAAAATCATATTTTGCGCCCTATATTGACCCCGCAACAACTGGATCCCGAAATTAGAATAGTTGGGCTACATAGATATGGTGGTCGCTGAAATTCCCAGTTCAAGTGCCACCTCGTGTAATGAGAGCCCATATTATTACAGTCACTCCATATATATATATATAATCAACACATAGATGACCATGTAGCTATATCCACACACCACATCAATGACCATACAGGCACACCGGGTGCACCCGTACTGGATATACACAATCATACACCACACAGTCACTCCATGCATACCGATTCACCTCACACCTGACCATGACATCTCCCTGTATACCTAGATGCATCTTACCATGGACAACCCACTCATAACCATATAGTCACTCACTGTATGCCTACACACATCAGTCATGTCACCCAACATATGACCATAGAGTAACTCCCTGGCTACGATCGTGGCATCCACTCTGTATCCTATTGACATTTTGTTTATCATTGGACCAGAATAGCCAAAGAGTATGGTCCATCTCAGTTCTGTCTCAAAGTTCTGCCCATTTCCTTTCAATAAATATGGCCAAAATCACAAAAGAGGTTCTCGGCAAAATTAGATACTTTAAAATGAAATTGGCATGCCCATACGGAACTGGGACAACCAGCATATAACATGTAGTTGTCAGTTAATTAACTAACACGTATAATAACCCAGTGAGTCACAATTTGCTACCTTTTCGGATAATGCAGAGAATATTCGGGATATATGTAAAAAATTCACATTTTACAAATTTGGTTGCCATTTTGGAAGCCATCTTGAGTAATTTGGTCTATAAACACCGTAGTGTGACACATTTAAAATAGACCAAAACAATAAACACCTTTCAATCCAAAGATAGTTATATTTTACCTGAAAAAATGGTCCAAACCTGAAAAGTGAATGTTTGCCAATATTTATGTCAAGTTTTTGAGAGAAAAGTCCAATATTTTTGACGATGTCAGTGGTGACAATAGTAACAATTAACCATGGCGCATCAGACATGTTAGTATTCAATGTATAGAATGCAGAATAGTCCATTTTATACACCAACCACAACTTGTAAGCGATTGCAGGACACGCTGGTGTAATATTTACTATTTTCCATATTTTGTCGGCCATATTGGCAGCCATTTTGAGCCAAAGTAAGAATTTAGATTCGAGTGATTTGGAATATTCATAGGTAATGATATGCCTCACTTGCATTACAAAGTTCTGTTCATTTCTTGTTAAAATATGACTAGAATCCCAATTGTGTTTTTTTGTGAAATTTTATATCGCATTCTGTAAAATCAAATTTTTGAGGAATTGGAAGGGGTTAGGACCCTATTAATTGCATATTTAATTGCTCCAATGATCAGTTAATATACAAAACACAAAATAAAGTCATATTACTCAACCAGTTCCAAACAGAATGAATTGATCTAGAAGATATTTGTGAAAAAATGTCATATTTTCAACTTCCGGCGGCCATTTTGGCGGCCATCTTGGATGGTGAGTTTCAATTTTGGTCCAAAAAAGTGTCATTATGTCTTAGCTTTACGAAAATATAAACATTTGTATACATTTTACTAGATTTTCCCGCTATAATTTGCATAAAACTGACTTAGGGTCTGGTCTGAAAAACGGCGGCCATGATGGACGCCATATTGTCTGGAGTCTAAAAGGCCACTTTTTTTTCTTGTTAACATTGCTTAAAAGTTGAAGGACATAATAAGGAACAAGATGAGTGGGGTGAAGTTAAGTCACAGGGGGGTGCAAGGGTACCCCTATTAGCTCCCGGACTAATTGTGTTTATATCTCATGACACAGTTTATGATGGCACACCCATGACTTATGAGGGTCATTAGGTTGGTTTGCTAATATTAACCCCATCCAACAATTCCATAGACACGCAATCCAATGTGACAAATATGTTTTCACCCGATCACTCTCATAATTAACATCCAGCCTAATCATGACACATTCTTCACATGTATGTATGGAGTTTGGTGTCGATTGATTGGTCGTCAAAATATTAACCCCACCTCTAACCATTACACGAACACATGCAATACTTCATATGATCAGTCTCATATTTATACACACCCAATTTAAGTTAAGGTTTGAAACACCAAATCCAATCATCTCCACATTATGTGTACACGTGTAATATTCAGTTCTAGCTTGGTTTAAGGTATGGGTTAAACGTCTGCCGATCGCGATCGGCCTCTCGTTGCAATTTGAAAGCACGGAAACCTGCCTATATATACACAGACGAGTGGCCAATAAACGTTCAAGCTTATTATATACGTCTAACATGTATTATAAGAAACATAACAAGTTATGATTTTGAACACCTGTACGTGTATATAAACAAATTATCGAGTCCCGGCAAACGGAAGTAGTTTGTTGGCACACAAGAATCCAATATCTGGTGTGATGAATGAATTCCGTCGCCGATATTGACATTAATAACGCCGTTAAGAATAAAATTCAGTAATCATGTCTCACAGCTTCTTTTGCCAATTAAGAATCAGGTGCGTACCTCTTGGTTTTGGTCAATTATATAACGCGCGCATGTGCTAAGTATGCATTTAAGTGGAAACAAATGTCGATTCTGCGTCATATATAAATTATATTATATTATATTATATTCTAAAATGTATATCCTTCGTCGTCGGTTTAGTGTATATTATATTATATTATATTCTAAAATGTATATCCTTCGTGGTCGGTTTCGTGTATTATATTTGTGTCACTGCAGTGAGATATAATTGTGGCGCTGGATGTCGAAGAATATTATGTAACGGTTTAGTTCGTTGGTTCTTTTAATTTCGCAAAACAAATCTCAATTTGGTGTCTGATATATATGTCTTCAACAGACTTCACCAAACTGATATACTGTTAAAGGCACGGTTGGCCTTAGTTGTCGAAAATATTCATATTTGTTCCAAACACCATAAACAGACAAACATTAAAACGCATACAGTTTCGTTCATATATCATTACCATCGCGTAAACAGCATGCTATCATAAAGACTTACTATATTTTACATAAGCAAGAGCCTGATTATGTTACAGAAGACAACACAGTGTCACTGGCTAATCACACACAAATTATATAAACGCTCTTTATTACTTCCATATCAGGAATTCAGCAACAAAGAACGCTCTTTATGTTTACCATCATAATATAAACAAACACCAGAAAAGTAACTTTTTATGCTTTTATTTACATAACAATGGTCAAACAAATGACAATAACATACTGTTTATGCGATATTTCTTATTTGTATACGGACAAAGTCTGTCTAAATTTTGATGTTCTATCTGTTTGTGGCGGTTTTTGATGGGTGGAAATATTTTCACAGGATACCCACCGCCAAGGCCAACCGTACCTTTAAGTATATATACGTACCGCTATGTTGTCTAAAGTCAGTGCTAAAGTCGCCATTTTCGCGGTGTTTTGCCCATTTGAGGAATCTATTTTAATAATGGCCGTGTTGTTATGTCGTTTTTGAATGATTCAAAAAAGTAACTGTCGTTTCTTTATGTCCAGATTACCGCGAAAATCACAACTTTATAAAAAATAACGGCACATTTTTTTAACAGCGTCAGCTTGTCCCACCAGCGTCATATCAATTCAACAGGACCCACATATTAATTTAATAGCAATTAGCAGGACCACTTGCCATGGCCAGGGATGTTGTTAGCTAATTATTGAGATTATTGATAGCAACTATATTTTGGGAATATAAAATACCATCTAAAAATCACTCAAGACTAGCTCATACATTATACGAGGGTGTCAGCCCCACCCCCTAACCATTCCATTTAACAGAGGGGGAATAGTCGGATTCCTTATGTCGAAAAAAATGGTCGCGCGTTTTCGGAATGTTAAAAGCGATATGAGAACAGTTTCTATACCACCAGTATGTCTATTTTCAGAATCTACCTGTTTCCAGCTTGATATGTTAGTGGAAACAGGTTTGTGTGAGGCTTTTGTTTGTCTACGCCTCTATTTTTTCCCCGTCCACCTGGCAATAAAAAAAACATGCTATGATGCATAGCAAGTTCGGTAGGTGGCTTTCTTTGTTCTTAGAAATCGAAAAACATGGAGCGATCTTGCCACAAATTACTTAATTACATATCTTAATGTGGAATTTTATCATAAAATCATCAGATGAATTGTATTTATGACTGCATTTTCAATTTTCTTTCCCAAATATTAAGGTATTGTATATTCTTAAAATCAGCTACATCACATATAGACGAACATGAACAATCTACAAGGATATCTTGATCATATGCCACAAACAGAACTCGATACATCGATTTTTGGTAAAGATATCGCAGAAAAGCTAACCCTACCCCCACCCTAGCTGATTTCACAAGTCAGATTCCTTTGGTCGAAACAACGGTCGCGCAATTTCGGATTGTCTAAAACGACATGCGAACGGTTTATTTATCAATAGCGTGTCTACTTTCAGAGTTTACCTGTGTCCAGTTGAAATTTTATTGAAAAAAAAAGTGTTTTTGGACTGTTTTAAGAATTTAAAGAGCGTTTGCTTATTATACAAATATTAATCCTCATAACTAACCTTCTGGTGGATGTGCGTTGAAATTAACAAAAGTATCAAATATGGCGGTATACTTTCAGAGTCTACTAATTGTTTCCAGTCTGACATTTTAGTGGAAACAAATTGTTTGGACGGTTTAAAAAAATTAAAGAGCGTTTCCTGATTATACAGATATATTAACTAACACGATTAGCTTTTTCATGAATGGTGCGAGTTGAAATTATATGCACATATGTCAAGTATGACTCTGAAATGTATTTTTGAGAATGGTGTCGTCAGATAAGTCTCCACGGGAAGTGTACTACAGTTGCGAACAAAACTAACGTTGGACCCTATAGAGAGTTTGACAATTTACTCAAATGTTCAGTGGTGGAACTTAATGGCTATCATATATCCATTGCCCATACATGTAATCTATCGTAACTACATGTTATTTTACAAAATTCACTTGCAATATAGTCAGGACACCAGATACAATAGTTGATAAAAATGTGGTTCACATCAATCATATACATCACAATCACGTGCTTCAGTGATAATGTCCACTATTCTACAAATGTAATGTTTATCATGACTAAAGTTTCAGGATGTCGTTGTAAAATTGATTGATGTTTTTTCCCCCCATCAATAATTACAAAATTAATGTTTATTGCCAGGACGAAGTACCGCATAATACGGAGTTGTGTGTTAATAATTATGCGAGTCATATTTATGTAAGTGTCAGTCAAAACTTTTATGACAAAGGAATATTTTTTTTATTAATTCGTGGCCATGAAATAACTAATTCATGGCCACGAAATAACTAATTGTGATATACGATCGTCAGTCCCATTGTTGTAATGGAAGCGGATAGAGATGATCTGGTTGTAGTTGTCCACCATCTTGGCACGAGCCACGGCGATTTGAGATAAAGGGTGTTGTAGGGTGGCCCGTAAAACAAATTAAGTAATCACTTTTTCACCAACCCGATCAAAAGTTGCCGCCGTCCTGGGGTTGGTCACATATGGCACCCACGACATCAGTATATCTTGGGGCCACCATACAGCACCAATTATAATAGCAAACGGTTAAGGGGTCGAGAAATTGTACAGGTGCCACATTTGAACCCATCTGGGGCGGCCATTTTGGATCGGGGATGGTGAAAGCGGGTGAATACTTAGTTTGTCTCATCTCATCAGGGGTCACCCTACGCCACACTGTATTCGATCTAAAATGGGGGGGGGGGGGTAATTGCATGGTACCATATATGGACCCCTCTGATCAGTTATCATTTTCGCTCGATTGGGTTGAAGGTGTGAAAAATTAGCTTGCTTTGCGAGCCACCGTACAACACACTTTATTTCATCTATATAGGTCTAGTGACCGAGAAATAATGTGTACCATATTTGACCCTTCTGAACGGCGACCATTTTGGATCGGATATGATTGAAAGGTGTGAATATTTATAAGTTTGTTTTTGGGGCTACAAAACCCCTTATTTGACTTAAATCGGCCAATATGCCAAGTGAAATGTCATTCCCATTGGATCCCTTGTGGTAAAAACTAATGAATATTCAGTTTGTCTTGGAGCCACCTGACCCATGTTTCCCCGTTCTCTCTGGGCTAGTTTATATCGGACGTTCATATCCCAATATAGCCCGGGTCCCACGCCATAAGGGGTTTATAGTAGCTTCTCTGCTATCGTACGCATTGTTTCTAAAACATCATCAAGTGTAACCATACCGTAAATGTATCTGGATATACGCAAAGGTCAATCAGGTATAATTCGCCACGAATTAGTATTTCGTGGCCACGAAATAAAAAAAAAATAATTTCCCATGTCCTAAACCATCCACCGTAGCTTATGGATCATTCTGTTTTAGTATTAAATATGGAGAAACCCGACCAGCATCAATGCAACAACTACAACAACTCATCTATGCCAATGATATGTTTAGCCATACATGTGGATAGGGTGGTATTGTTTAAAAATGTTAAACAATGTTATCATGTCCATATGTATTGCTAAATATTATTGGGCATATATTGATGGTTGTTCTATAATTCCTGGTCTGGTTTATCAAAATTGGGAGTTTAAATTATGTTCATCTGATGATAAAGAAAACACTTTCTCCGTCCACTCGATATACACCCCCCGGATACATGTTTCACATACTAAATTAACACATTAGTCAACATAACAAATCACTCCCTCAAATCCTTTGCCACAAGAATAAAAATAAATTGTCAGAAAAATAGGCAAGACATCTCTGGACACTTTCTAAGAGATCATTTATTTATAAGAAGATATATATGTGCATTATGTGCTTGGTCTTATATGTAGTACAACACAGTAAGATGCAAGTGACACAGTGCGGGGACAATACTGTGTCGAAGAACATAGTTGAGGGGAACCTTCCATCATCCTTCATGATGTATCATGACTCCATCTGTTGTGAACAAACCATCGACTTTGGCTTAATGGATCGTTCTCCCCCAATAATATACTTGCATGGCTTTGAACTGATCAACAATCTGGGCCGTGGTATTTTCCCATAAATTAGATAGTGTCTATAGTCGATGGTATTGGTTATGTTCAAATGGTGACACAGATATGAAACTGTACATGTTAGTGCCCCATGGGCCATTGATCATTATAACATCGGGAAACTTAGTCTAGGAAATTACCGGGAATTCACTGGAAATTGCAATTGTAGCTGATAGGGTCGTAATTCAACGTTTGCGTTTCCGATGCAGTTAATACCCAAATGTGAAATTTGAGATATACCTGGCCGTCAAAGTGAACCATATGTCTTATTTAAGCCTAGCAACGGTTGCTAATCAAATGCCACAATGGTGCACTAATCATTCATTCGTATTGCCTTAATTTAGTCAGTGTCTAATTACGTGGTGCTGGTTTTGTTCAAAGTTGGGCACACGTATGTCTAAAACTATGCAGCCATGCTCTGCATAGGCCACTGATCATTACAAGATCGGGAGACTTTGCCACCGGCCCCGTTTATAGCTCCTTGGTAACGGCTACTAGGCATCTAGCTACTCGGAATTTGCAGGAAGATGCAAATATGGTTGATATCTATTTTACTCATTAAGCTCTACTTTAGTGGAAATTCGAATTTACTTGATTTTCACAGCTATACACGAAGCGTGGAGATTAACTGTGGTCAGAATATTGATGGTGAATATTGGGTTTCATTCGCTGTACTGACGTTGGCCAAATGTAACTGGCGTGGGAAGTGTCAAAGCAAAGCCTATACCGCTATAGTAAAGATCTCAGCTGCACCAAAATGTCCATTTATCAGTAGCACAAATCCTGCGAAAACACAGATTCTCTCAGTGCATGTGGGATAGACTCCGATGACAACGATTGAGTTATCGCCAACGAACAACTGCCATCTACACCTGTGTATTTACACATATATTGCATCTATTAAATCACGGATAGTTACAGTGGGTCAAACACGAGTGTTAGTCTACATATATAGTTGCGCACGATTGCCAATAAGTGATATTACAATCAACGTTTGAGAATAACACGAAATTCTCCATAGGGTTAAGTGTTACATTTTGATCGCAACTGTACCTAGCAAGAATCATCTGATCACATCCATTCTTTTTAAAACTACGTCTGTGTTTCATACTTAGTATTTTTTATAGGAATATCAGTACGCGCATATCATAATACGCAAAATGGCGCCATTTATCAAAAGTACTAGAATCTCCATAGGGCTCAGTGTTAATTTTTTATCACAACTGTAGCCAACAAGAATGAACCGATCACATCAAATTTTTCAAAAATACAGGTAACGGTCATATCTAGTAGTTTGGAGAAGTTTCAAATCGCACCGATCACCATACGCCAGCTGGCACCATCTATCGTTTTCTGTAGATACGAAACGCTCTCTAAATTATGTTGACCCCGATTTAGGCCGACCCGCCAAAATTCAAGAATGGAAACAAGTGAATCCCGAAAACACACCTACTAGGCATACATAATCCGTTTTCAGATCGCTTTTAACAAACCAAAAATGCAAAATGACATAAGGAATCCGACTAGAATACAGACGACCGCGTGGGACGCCTATATGAAAGCCTATATATCGTACGTGGGCAAAACAGCACCAATTAACAGAACCAGACCATAAAAAGCTAGCCATCAAATACCACAATTCGTCGCCATCAAATTAGTGGCGTAACAAAATTTTATTTCAATTTTAATACGAGCGGGGTATGAACCCCGCGTCACGATTCCCACGTACCAAAACAGGGAGAGGGTGCCACCCTCTTACACGAAAATGAAAATGCACCTAATTTAGTTGGGACTTGAGATACTGTTAGAACATCCTTGTCGTTGTTTATTTCTTTAATACTTTCTATAATAATAATGGCGCTTTTATAGAGCTTATCTCTCTAACACAAGGGTTATTAAGCGATTCACATTATTACCCCAGTTGTTGAGAATAATGCAGAGTCTTGTGCCTGCTGCCATTTTATAGGCGCTTCACTGGAGTGGCTTGCGTGAACGCAAGAAACCATGCAGGTCCCCATTTCTAGTTACGACGAAGCGAGCACAGCACAAGTGACCTTGCCCGATGGTCACAACTTGGCGCGAAATCCGAACTGCGTATACGACCCGACCCTACAGCCATGCGTTAATCCGACCAAGTCACTATTGTGAGAACTCAAACATCCAACGGGCTGCGAACTCATCTCGCTGAGAGCGAAGATAAGTACCACACGCTGTAACCGCCAGACCACGGAGCTCCCCATAGCTCCCTCATAGTATATAATCATGAATTTTTTTATTGATAACTCATCCACACAGATTGTACAATTATCGAATACGATTTAATGTTATAACATGCAATGAGTTATCGGGGACAGCATATAACCAAGATGTTTGTCTACCTACCGCCCATGCATGAGCTCCCCATATATACTATTATATTCTATATACTAAATATTCATTGACGAGTAGTTCCTTGTGAAATTCTTTGATAATAATTCAACCAACGACCACCATGTGTCGTTTGGTGAACTTATTATCTGAACATTTCACATTTCACAGGAATCCTTCCGTACTTGTGTTATATCTGTTGTCTGCAATAAATTCCATGAATAGCCATCCAGATGAAAGATAGACCATTCCAATGTATACTTTTGTAACTGAATGGGAGAATCCAGTCAGTTTAGAAAGTGTTAATCTCACACATTTCCGACAGTCGCCTCCCAGAGCCAGATCCTTCTGAACGATTCCTGTCATGTGATTTTGTTGATGGTATTGCATCTCTGGGCGCAGTCTACCGTAAATCCACGTAGTTTGTGCCGGTTCTTGACATAATGATAGGCAATAGAGCATGTCTTTATTATTTAGTAGTCTGTAGCTTCATTTCAGCAGCCGAGTTAAGTTGAAAGCTCGAAGCTGAGAACCGAATAATCTATACTGTTTGGAATAATTATGTTCCTCTTCTATCCGCAATGCTATGCACCGAAATGTTGATAGCACATGAAAGTGGTAGACGCATTCGGAACGCATTATACCTTCAGACATAGAGTATAAAATATAATGAATTTACAAAGGGAAGATCCACGCGTAGAAGGCATGTGCCAGGGAAATTATATAAAATGGGACTGAATGTAACCAACTGCTGGGTCACGATCTAACAGTCAGCGTTGCGCAATGGGTGAAACAACATCTCCAACGAAGACCTCTGATAATGTGGAGGCCAACGAAAATGTCGGTGTGGGAAGATTGTTGCGCTATTATTTAAGACATTCTACTATGCATGGATTACCTACCATTGTTGGAACTCGTTGGTACAAAGGACGGCGGTGAGTTGGTTAAGGATTAGATAATTCCATGAATCTCTACTCTGCATAGCTACACATTATACATCATCAGCATATTCCCCCAGTTCAAAATTACATGGAAACATTTTGATGTTCTGATCGGTTCTGACAGGGAACTTTATAACATTGAATAAACAGCACAGGGAATATATTTCTTTGTTAATACGTGTTCCTTAATAATCTATTTCACAGTAAGGGTTGGTCCCAGCTCGAGATTGCATGATTTTTGTGGCTCTTGCAATGTGTGTCGAAATCGCAATAGACATTGAATTATTTCCCCGGAGTTCTTGAAAGTGATTGTAAGCGATGTAAATCAAAACCGACTCTACAAATTCACCTAAATCACGCAATCTCAAGCTGGGACCTTCACCTACTGCGAAATACAGTATTGAGAAACATGTATTAGCTAAGGAATATATTACACCATCGCGTCCAGTCTATAGGATAATTGATGGTTATTTCCGAGATCGCGTACATTATTTTACAAACAACGATCAATTATTTTAATAACAGACGCTCAATGCCCAATTTAATGGACTGTTATTCACTGTGAACGATCTAATTACGTGCGCTCGCGCAACAGTATTGCGATCAGACAGATTCGTAGGTACGTTGGTGTCACCCTGCTCCGTTTCACTCCATGACGTCACCAAAAACGACATAACACCTCGTGGCGTTCTAACATTTTGACTGTGCCGCGTTTTTGCTATGTTTATTTTAAGTGTTGTTTTCGATTATGTGTTTGTCGCCGATATCGCCATTTGTCGGGATTCCCTGTTTCTATATTTAAAACTGGCATGCTCGTAGTGAGCCTCGATTTCGATTTTTTCAAAATACGTCAGAGTTATGACAAAAATAGATCGACCTATATTTTCTCCATCAGAACTCTGCGTCAAAGAGTCTATAGACTCCTTCGGGACCTACATAGACTCCTTCATTTGGGTATTTTTACTTATAATTGGGAAGTTTTATCATTTTTGGTTCGTGCGAAGACCTCTTTTTATCGTGCGGGAAAAGAGAGACATTCACAACGCGATTTCGTAATTCGACGCAATGGGCTGAATAGCCTAACCTTCAGCCGAGTTCCGGGTCAAATACGACGAATGACGTAACACAAAACAAAACGCATTTGTTGACACAAACACCGTTTGAAGAGTTTATTATTAAATCAAATGATCGTTATTGATTAATTATTGATTAATTATTGATATTTATTGTTGCATATTGGCTGCTATCAATATTTACACAAATGGTATTAATTATATCTTATAATTGCTCCTTTGGTCAACTTTGACTATCGGAAAATGAAAATCAAAATATGCCGCTGAAAAAAATGTAATCGATATTAAAGTCTCATCCTTTCGGCAACATGGAATTTGTTTTAATTACTTAAATGATTAATATAGTAATTTGCCTTTTATCTGTGATGAAATGAGAATTGGTAATTGTCTTTTTTGCTAACATTAAATTAAATTAAATAAATTAAGTAAAATACAGTGAAATTATTTTTTAAATTATTGTTTATTACATTTTTGCGCACGTTGGCATCTCTCTGAGTGCATTCTAATTTTATATGATCTGCATGCATGATACAATAATATGTTACTCCAGTAAGAAACAGCGTCTTTGGTTTGTCAGGGAACCGCGTAGCATATCCCACGTTTTCGTCTAGAGCCGTCAACATGATGGAAACCAAGACAACCGTTTCATCGACTATTGTGGCACTCATGATTATATTATACCGTATAACCCAGATTACAGAGGCACAGGTAATAACAAGAAAACCATAGTCAGAAATGGTAACGCCACCAATATCATATATTATTAGCCATAAATATAAATTATAATATAATTATACTATAAACTAGCTTTCAAATTTTATGTGGGAAATTTGCATACTTCCATATTTCAAGTTTTCCCGTTTCCCGTGTTATACATTACATTCTTCAAACTGTCTTCTTTATTACACAAGCTGATGGGCCCGACTTCGTCCGGGCTGTTTCCCATCTGATTTCCGGCGAAAGGCGCGATTTGACCTTGAATTGACTATTTCGAAAGTCAAGTTCATGTCAGGGTCATGATTTGACCCGTCCAAAACACCCCCGCCCCGAGAAAAATACCCCTATAGGTATCAAATTTCGTCGAAATCCGTCCGTGTTACCCCACTTGACCTTTAATTAACAATTTTGAAGGCCAAGGTAAGGTCGGAGTCATAATTTGACCCGTCCAAAACACTCCCCCGACAAAAGTACCCATAGGTATCAAATTTCGTCGAAATCCATCCGTTTTACCCGATTTGACCTTTGATTGACCACATTGAAGGTCAAGGTTACGCCGAGGTCACGATTTTACCCGTTCAAAACAAATTTTACCCGATACAAAAGTATCCCTAGGTATCAAATTTCGCCGAAATTCGTCCGTTTTACCCAAATTGACCTTGTATTGACAGTTTTAAAGGTCAAGATCAGGTCGGGGTCACGATTTGACACGTCCAAAACACTTCCCGGACACAAATACCCCTAAAGAATCAAATTACGTTGAAATCTATGGAAAACCGAAGAGGACATTTTAGTTGCTAATTGCTAGATATACGACGCACGACTTGTCGCGGTTTTTTAAAGGTGTTTCAAATTAGGAGATATAATTATTCTGCGTTTCAAATGGTGATGAATTATAGTATTTTATTCAAATTTTATGGCATAAATTGTTATTAAAACCGTATATACTATAACAAAAATCAATGACTCGAAAATTAAGTGGGCCTTTAAACAAAGTCACAATTGCAGTTAGGCTCATCTCATACTCGTCTAGTCAGCGATATTCTGCTGCGCAGTTTGTTATAGCCTCCAGTATTCATTGAGCGTTATAGCCCCACTGTTATAATTCGCCTTTAGCAGGCGTACTCTTGCCTCAGATTATTGAGATATTAGGTCACACGTAATGACATTAAATCGCATGGAAACATAGCAATTGTGTGGGCTGCTTGGTGTGAATATGTAATGAGAAATAAGGTCATACGTAATGACATTAAACTCAAGAAAACCCGCGAAAACAAAACAAAATCACATTTAATGTTTTAAGTTATTTTCTTCATAAAAAAAATATTCGTGATAATGAACCCTCTCAATACTTTAGACTATATATAATAGAATTAACCTTAAAATAACAAAAACCTTCGGAATAGAGAACCTTCGGAATAGCGAACCTTCGAATTGGTGAACTTTCGGAATAGCGAACATTCAGAGATATTTCGGAATAGTGTACCTTCGGGATAGTGAACCTTCGGAATAGAGACATGCCCCCCAACATTCATATTATATGCCCAGAGTTCAAAGGTATGGGCCCATAAAATTATAAAATTTGGCTCTTAAAATATTGAACCCCAAATTGGAGCCCGCACAGAACAGCACTTAAGTCAACTGTACCTGTGTCATGTCCCAATGCAGGAGGGTTCATATATACCACAACATTCATATTATATGCCAAGAATTCAAAGGTATGGGCCCACGTAATCACATTAAATCTCAAGAAAACCCGCGAAAACAAAACAAAATCACATGTAATGTTCTAAGTTATTTCCTCCTGTATCTGTATCTGTATCGGTATGCGCGCAGGATCAGTTCGAATGTGAGCGCACACTCCATAAAAAGAATCTTCGTGATAATGAACCCTCTCAATACTTTAGAATATAGAATTAACCTAAAAATAACAAAAACCTTCGGAATAGAGAACCTTCGGAATAGCGAACCTTCGGAATAGTGAACCTTCGAAATAGCAAGTATTCAGAATAGAGAACCTTCGGAATAGTGGACCTTCGGGATAGCGAACCTTCATAATAGAAACATGTCCCCACAATTACACCAGTGACGTAAACACATGTGCTAATCTTTGTTGGACTATCGTCATTCTATCGGTACGGTTTATACTCAAGTACGAAAAAATACCTAACCATAATACATTCGCCCAGTGGATTATCGATCGTCCGCTCTAACATGAAAAAACTGTAATACAGCTTACACCACCTTGTGGCGTAATGATATTATTAAGTCTATATTTCACTTTCAATAACACCATTATACATATTCTTCATGCAGTGGCTATCACGGTCTTGTGCTTTCTCATTATCACTGCTAGTCGATATTCAAGTCAATAAACATGTACAAGCAGTCCCACATAACTACACAGATTAAACATAATCCAGTTTGAATGACAAAATGTGACATCCACACGTTAGTCTGGTCGATAACAGGTTTGACCTAGAATAAATTTGGACTAAGTTGGTTTTTATTCAATTCTGAAGAGCAATATATCCTCTACAACATATCCAAAATCCGCTAAAATCCGCTTTGAGCAAACTTTTTTTTACAGATATTTAAAAAAAATGCCCATTTTTCGACCTTGTGAAGTACGTTTTTCTACAATATCCCTCATCGGCGACACCAGAACGCATTAATCCTCCATCCGATATATACCAGTTTGTGTGAAATTAGAGTATAGCGGCGAATAGAGTGACAAGGACAGAAAACAATGCAATCGCGGCGATGAAATGGCTGTCAAAATGGCCGCAACTCCAATCCATGCTACAACGAAAGCATCATATTGGATAATCACCTATAAGCGAAAATACACATTGGTAATTTACAAGTATGTTGTTATATATGTCATCAACGTCGTTTTTCGGTTGATCTATGAGCGTATAGACCGATCAGTAGACGAATAACATACTGTATAATTCCGCGAAGCGGATTATACTAAGTATGTTATTTGTCTACTGATCGGTCTATACGCTCATAGATCAACCGAAAAACCACGTTGATGGCTTATAATTACAACTATAACACTTTATTTTCAGCTATCTACTATTAATCCATCTCAGAAAATTAATTGCCAAAACATGATTTTCCGTTGGACGATCTCAAAATTTGGTTGATGGGCCGAAAATAAATTGGCCGAAATTGTCAACGATCAACTTCGTCAAGCAAACTTTCAGAAAATAAATATTTACGCTTCAACTTCAATTTTCAGCAATGAACAATCCATGATAAAAAGAATTACTTGTTTGGCTACGATTTACGTTTAAAATGACTCAACAACAACCCAATAATTATCAACACACACAGAGTCGAATCCGCGATCTCCGGTAAAATTATTAATTCCAGACCAGTCCAGACTCCACAGTAATTTGTAAACAAATGCACTGATCATATCTAATGTGCTCGTGACAAATGTCATGTTCATTAGCATTGTAATAAAGCTGAAAAATGTTAAAAGGGTTGTAATCGGGTAACACATTTTATTTATTTCCAATAAATTTGGCCATGTTGATCAGCCTGATTTATGATAAGTTGTGTTCACAGCAGTAACTATACACGTTGTCATAGACGCTTTTTCGAAAATTGGACAAATAAAAAACGCGGCACGAACTTTGAGTGTTCAATCGAGCTTTACAAAAACATGAATACGGCTGAAATGAACAGACATAAGTATAGTATAGTGTAGATAAGAAGCAGAGACATGGAATATAGACATAGACTACTTGTTCAAATGTTTCTAACATTGAGTTTTCGAGTTGTTTTTTCACTGAAATTCTAATGGAATTCTCATTCCGCGCTTTCGCGTCATCCGGGGACGTCGTGTGGGGCGACGATTATAGACTCGCCCAATTTTCTTAAAGTGTCACCATAGATGATCACTACGCGATGTGACTCGTCTACTGCAAAGTCTATGCACTGATAGACACAGGTCACGCGGTAGCCTCTCGATCAATCAAATGCCCGCATTTCGACGAAAACGAAAGTAGTTGTAATTATATATCTTTAAAGGTACACATATAATTAAAACAGATATATCTGAATGATTTATCGATCACTGCAACGCACGTTAACCCAATAATTTACGTTCGGGTTTTCTGCTTAGAATGCACCCAACAGTCGGGCCGAAAACAGTTATTTCGGGCATGCAACACACGAAGTAATATTTCGTCACACAGTGCGTGGTAGTTTCATTTGGAATGATGATTAATTATTGAATGTAACGCAGAAACTGCTGAAATGCACACCCTTGCTGTGTAAATACCCTATCTCACTAGATCGAAGAGACTGTGCATCGTACATTTTATTTAATACTAATTTCCATGCTGCTTCCAAACCGGTTCCTTAGTAGACAAGTTTGTTCAAATTACTTCAATCGGCACTTTACAGCGGGAATATGTACCACGCAATGCACACTATTGCGTTTCAGCATCTTGTTGTTTGAAATTATATTACCATTGCCACCCAGATACTTGCGCTAAATATCAGGTCATCAGCATTTAAAGTTATTAGTCCTGCATTTACCATTCACTCAATGTTTCTATTTATGGTTTTGTATGCAGCAGATATGTGTAACATTAGGGAGAATAGGTAAACGCGGCTAGGCGATTGCAGAAAAGGTAGTACGTTTCGCGTATATGTGGCCTTAGTGCATTTAAGCACATATAATTTACAGGTATAAAGACAGTCTCTGCCACAGAGTATGCAGGCAAATTTGGTTATGTTGAGAATTTATTGAAGATAGTCTATTGTTCTCCTTTGTATTTTGATAAATTGCGTTCATGCTATACCACCATGTATTTGTGTGATAAAGCGACACATTCGTGTTTAATCACTAGCTTGACCGGAGGCAACTATGACTACTATTTTAAGACAAGGACAATAGGATCTACACATTTTACCTAGTACCATATGAATAGCTCTCATACTGTTCTATAGTAGTGAATTTTGACAGATTTGGTGTTGTTGATTTAAAAATAAATGATTATTGGTCACATTCGTGAGACTGTTTTCATTACATACATTTCTGCTACTAAACAAGACAGTCAAAGACTGTGGAGTCGCTCACCAGACTGCAAAGACTGATAAGATTTGGACTCTGGAGACCACAACAGTCAGAACTTTTCATAATCACTTTAAAAGAATTAGATCTAAACAGGATATGTGGCTATATAGAGAGGCTTCATGTATGTAGATCAGTGAATATCTACCTTTAAATAATCAACTGTACACTACTGATCACCCCCATCCTCCTCCAGCTCAACGTGTCCCCTCCCGACCGGGCTCCAGACTCCCAAGTCTTAGGTTGGAATTTCACAACCGACATCTCAAACTTTCTCAATTGTTGGAAATTTCCAATCTCACAAGCGCCTTTTTATAAAACCATTTAGACATGTTTAAAGCCCAATTATCCATGGACCCAAAAACACTATATGTATGTCAGATCAATCAGTCAGGTAGTTCCAAGATAGATGTTTTAATGAATTTTGTATTTTAATCATTTTATTAGACACAAAAGTCTTAAGTCCCCATAGCCCCGTCATTTCTTAACGGGTTGACCTCATGTTAACAAATCTGAAGCTCAGTCACTAAAGGATCCTCCATACTATATGTAAGCTAAATAGTCCAACCTCTCTTGAGAAGACATTTTAAGTATTACTATAGAGACATAGTTATTTACCTGGTCCCACCCTATTTAACCTGGTGACCCCATCTGAATAAATTTGAATCCCAGACACCAAAGAACCCTTCATACTAAATATCAGTAAAATAAACCTGATGGTCCGTGTGAAGGAAGCATATTAAGAGGAAAACTGTCCTTTGTTTGGCCCCTATTTGACCATGTGACCCATTTGAACAAATCTGAACTACAATCATCAAAGGACCCTTCATACCAAATATGAACACATTCAACCTGATGGTACATGAGAAGTCGTTTTTAAGAATTACCATGGAGGGCAAGAGTTATGGCCCTGGCTTCACAACCATTTGACAGAGTGACCTCATTTGAACAACTCTGAATGTGAGTCACCTAGGGAACATCCACACCAAATATGAACCCATTCAGTCTCATGGTCTAGAGAAGATGTTCAAAGAATTGTTGACAGGTGGATGGATGGAAAGACAGATGAACAGGTTACATATGAGAAGTGATGATTATAGCTTCGTCTCAGGTGAGCTTCAAAATTAAATTTCATTGAACAAATCTGTCAATCACCCCCAACACTGTGGGGACATCCCTGGGAGAATGTGACATACATGATTTATTTGAATGCCTGACTACATTAGCTTAACAAAATTCCCATGACCTTGAAAGCCAGTATATTCTCTGGGATTAAATTCCATTCATGAAACCAATATCAGCCAGCAGTATGTCTTGAGGAGAGGTGTTGACATTTAGATAATTAGGTTTTAACGACTGCACAAACAGCTTTGCGTTACTCCTACAGCTGTGATCAAAACAAGGATTTGAATGGGGTAAACTAGGCAGAGATAACATGGTATGGTACAGCATGGTGTGACAGGGACAGGAGGTGGGGTGGGGTGGGGTAGCTGTGATGTGTCTAAAACAAAAATCAAAGGTAAAAATGCAAAAAATGTTATTATTTTTGTAGAGTTATGTCCCTGGCTCTGCCCCAGTGACCCCATTTGAACAAATCTGAACCCCAGTCACACAAGGTCCCTCCGTACCAAATATAAGCTAAATCGACCCAATATTTTTTGAGAAGAAGTCATTCTAAGAATTACTATGAGTTATTGCCCTGGTTTCTCAACTAATTGACCGGGTGACCTCATTTGAACAAATCTGAACACCAGTCACCCAAGGACCCTCCATACCAAATATTAGCTAAATCGGCACAATGGTTCCGGACAAGAAGTCGTTGTAAGAATTACTATGGAGGAATATAGTTATGGCCCTGGTTTCATAACTATTTGACCCAGTGACCTCATTTTAACAAATCTGATTGACAGTCACCTAGGGAACATCCACACCAAATATGAACCAATTCGGTATTACGTTTCCAGAGAAGAAGATGTTCAAAGAATTGTTGACGGACAGACGGATGGACGGACGACGGACGAGAAGTGATGACTATAGCTCCACCGGAGACTTCGTCTCAGGTGAGCTAAAAAGGTCACATAATCAATATATCCCTTTTATATCACATTTAAATGTTTAATTACACATATATTACACGATTCAAGATAAACAGTACAGATAAAACTGCGTTATTCTTCTGTTTCTTGGTGCCCAAAAAGTCCATATTTAATCGTTGTATGAGACCTGGCCTTCGTTTGCTCTCTCGCGAAATACATTAGAGATAATTTTTACATCTATTATTAAAAGCTCCCCTTATACTCTGAAATCATTCTTCCTCGTATAATTCGAGGGCTTGTTCGTTCTTGTATGACAGACAATCTACCGATATGGTTTACAACTAAGCATTGTTTGTGTGTATTTTATTTTATTACTAATTTGGTATTAGTTCAGAATTTTTCGATACGAACTGCCATCATGGATGCCATCTTGGATTACAGAAAAGGCTCAAAGCGGATTTTAGCGGATTTTGGATATGTTATAGAGTATATATTCCTCTTCAAAATGGAATAGAAACCAACTTAGTCCAAATTTATTCTAGGTTGACCCTAAAATGTTAGTTTATCGACCAGACTGTATACAATTATAAAAACACATGTTTGCAGATATCATCTTGCCCTCTGACTGACTCTGATGCTCTTGAGTCTTGTAAACCAGTCACTGGTTAACAAAACCATTTCATTTTGTATGGGATGGTAACTATATCACAAATGCGAAATCAAACACTGACATACTGCCCAGTCCATTAGGACGCAATCATGCAACCTGGAGTGTAAATATAGACCAACAAACTTGAACGCTGTATATATGTGCACAATTATACACCATTATAATTGTGAGGTGAATGTTACAGGCATAAGATGGAATCTCTATGCATAATGCATGTCTTATATTTACTGAGAATTATTTCAATGTTGGAAAAAAGATTGGAGGCAGATACATATGGGAATTGGTTTATAATCTTGCTTCCGATCATGCTAATAGCTGTTCTTGTGCGCGTTAATATGTTGGAAGATGTTAAAGATGCACAATTCGAATTAACTCTCGCAAATTACTATTTCCTTGGCTTCGGGGGTAAAAAAATATTTGATTCGAGTCGAGGAATCCACCCATCAAGGCTGTTTGAAATCTATTATTTTTCACCACCAATAATTTTAAGTGGCACAGTAAACAGTTGAATGGAAGACGGTTTCGGACCAAATTGCGGATGAAGATGGATAACTCTAAAATCAAGTGGCTTTTTGTGTCAGATAAGGGGTGTGGTGTCACGCCATCGGTGCAGCGGATGGACGGGTGGACAGGGCCGACCACATGGTACAACTTATGTTTCATGACATATTTTCGGATTAATCCATTTTGCTCAGAGGTAACGGATTGGACCAGGCCTCGATCGATCCATGAGCTGAAATAATGTAGTTTTCAGCCATTATCCTATACATAAACTTCCCTGTCAGAACATCAAACAGTTCTCAGGTTTTCAACTGGTGGAGAATGATCACTGCGAACATCGCCAGAGTAGAGTTTCGTGACATGATCTAGTAAATGACGAGCACCCAAAATACGTGAAAATTATACGATTGATGTAACAGTATTTATTCCATATAATTCAACATTACAATATAATATACGATGAGTGAATAATAGTTGCATGGAGGGGATCAGACATCAAACACACAGCTAATGGTGGTCCGTTTACGGTAGTGCATGTGAATAGTGATAATACGATTGAGAAGATAAAAGCATATGAAATATAATACTCCTATAACATGCTCGTCCAGGGTGCATCGGAAACGCGATTGAATGACAAATACAGAGTCTTTGTTCCAAATTCGATTGTCTATCTGTATTGATGAACCCCTTCAGCTCTAGGTATAAAAAAAACACTATTTACAATAAATACTCGTTGAAACAACTGGTTGAGTTATTAAAACAGACTAAATTATATCATCCACGTTTCAGTCTGAACTGTCCAACTGTTGTTGTTGCTGTTGTTGTTGTTGTTTCTGGCTTAAATTTTTAACTGTAAGTTGAACATTTGTCATGGATTGGAGGTGATACACACCCCTTTTGTCGCCACGTATATAACTTCTCTTTCTTGGACTTTGATCTTGTGGAAGCTGTGTCCGGGAATTACAGGCATATACCTATATAGAATATACTGATAGTATATACGTATGAAAAACAAATTTAGACCATGCATGAGTGAGATTGTCGATCTACTCCACGGGCCTTAACTCACTCAAGTTCACGCGCGCATGGCGTAGGAATTTTAACCACAGGTCTGTGAATTTGTGTCAACCATCGAATGCACCTCCATAACTGTGACCTGTAGTACTTAAACCGTGGATATGGCCGCGACTCAGTGATCTTGCTTTATATGACTGATGTAACCTCTGCTTTCATATATAGCAGGCAACATAACTGATGCTTCTGTCACTATAAAATATATTTTTCTCTCAAATATTTTCTACATACTATTCATACTATGCTATGTTGCTGTTTTGGAACGCTATGTCGCTTAAAGATACGGGCGGCGTTGGCGGTGGGTATGCTGTTAAAATATTCAGCTCCGTCAAAAACCGCCATAAACAGAAAGAATAGTAAAATATAGACAGACTTTGTTCTTATAGCAATCATAAATATGGCATAAACAGTATGTTATTGTCAAATGTTTTTCCTTTGTTACGTAAACAAAAGCAAAAAAACGTTACAGAATCTGCTTTTGTTTAGATCCGGATATGGTAAACATAAATAGCGTTATTTGTTACTGTTTTCCTGATATGGAAATAATAAAGAGCGTCTATATCATCTGTGTGTGATTAACCAATAGAATTGCGCTGTTATGCAAACAGCAGCAAAACTTCTGTAACATGGGCCATCGTACGTCTTTACGACACTAGTGTTTACGCGCTGATTGGATTGGATTGGATTGTTTATTTGCACAAATTAAATACATAAAACACAAACATAATAATATATCCTTCAAATTTGCACAGGAGCGGCATGGCCAATACAGGCCGTCTTCCTGTCGCCCCTTATACACAATAGAGAATAAGTAGATGGCGATCATATTGTTGTGTGACAATCGAGATGTTGCGAGAGGGTCAGCTGTTGAGATAATGTGTTGTTACACTTTTGGGGTTGTGTTTTATATATCCAATTTTGTTCGGGCAGATATGATTAAATAAATGTCTATACAATTATGTGTTCATGGATATGTGCCCACAAATGGTGAGTAATCCAGGGTTACGGCACGTAATGAGGACACGTCTCTTAAGCGCAATTATACATAATACATGTATACATATTGTTCCAATTACTTTCTACAATCTCGGCATTCCGCGTTGTCACAAGTTACTGAGTTATTATAGTGTGATTGCACATTTATACGTATGGAAGATTTAAAGATGGTTCTGCTACCTGCAATTGTGTGTGCTGTGTCCAAGCAGTTCCACACACACGGCAATGAGTATCTTGGTAGAATTTGAGAGAAATTAGTCCTTGGAATTGTAGTAGCCAAGTTGCCGGACTGTCGTGTTGTTGATGTTGGTGTATACTTAAATAAACTTTCGAAAGACGGGGGAAGATTTTTGTTTTTCCAATCATACATGAACAATGCGATTTGAAGATGATACAGGTCATGGAACTTTAGAATTTTTAGAGTTTTAAACAACGGCTCTGTGTGACTGCGATATCTTTTATTGCATAATATCCGGACTGCTTTTTTTCTGTAGCCGAAAAAGAGACCCTGATGCTGAAACGAGTCCCCAGATTATTATTCCGCACAGGAGATGACTGTGAATTAAGGAGAAGTAAAGAGTTTTTAGTGCACTTTTGGGGAGGAATCGTTTGGCTTTACCTAGACAGTATATTGCATGTGATATTTTTTCTGGTTAGCATTGATATGTGGTACTTGAAAGTAAGATTTTCGTCAATGATTATGCCAAGGAATTTAAGTGATTTTTCTTGGTTTTTATTACTTACACGAACTAGCTCCTTTTTATTCAATTTAATTCGCAGATCTGCCCATTTAAAATCGTTATTTTGTGGATGCAACAACATATATTTAGTTTTTGATTCATTGAGGGATAGTCGGTTACTACAGCACCAGCAGTATACTTTATCTAGTTCATCGTTTATCTTATTCTGAATGGTTTTAGAGTTATTCCCTGATATGTATAATTTTGTGTCGTCAGCAAATGAAAGAAGTTTGAGATTGGTACTGTTGGGCATGTCGTTGACATACATTAGAAATAGGATGGGGCCGAGGATATACCCCTGTGTTACTCCACATGCCATAGTCAACATTCCCGATTGATGATTGTGGACTTCTACATATTGTCGTCTGTCATGTAAGTAACTTCTGAACCAGTCATTAGCGATTCCCCTTATTCCATAGTGATCGAGCTTTCTAAGTAAAATTTCGTGACTTATGGCGTCAAAGGCTTTTGATAAGTCTAAGAAAATGACAATGGTGGAGTCAGGTTTTTTTTTTGTCATTACATTCCGCTACATCGTCGAGAAGATGTATTAGTGGATGAATGGTAGAATGTTTCTTACGAAAGCCATATTGGTGTTCATGAAGAATTTTATGTTTGTTGAGGAAAGATGAAAGCCGAGCATTGATTATTTTTTCCATTATTTTGGAAAATGCAGGTAATATGCTGATTGGTCTATAATTTTCAATCTGATCGCGTTCGCATTTTTTGTATATAGGCATTATTCTAGATATTTTCATTTTCTCGGGTACAAGTCCCTGAGCAAATGAGAGATTAAAAATATGCGTGAGTTTCATTAATTGTTTGTTTCATTAGTTTCACGGAGACATCGTTTATATCTGTGCAAGTTTTATTAGATAGTTTCGAGCAAAGTGATATTAGTTCATCTCTGTTTGTTGGGAAAATAAAAATGTTATTTTCATACTGCCCCGGTAGGTAATCGGTGAAGTTCATCCTTGGAATCTGTGTTACATTGTTTGCGGTAATTTTACCAATGTCAGCGAAAAATGTGTTGAATGCGCATGCGATAGTTGTCGGGTCAGACAGTATTCCGTTACCGGAACCATTTGAAAATTCGGTAGGAAAGGTATTCAAACCATGAGATATTGTATATTAAGGGCGTCTTTCAGTATCGTCCAAGTGCGTCGCATGTTTGCTTGATTTTCTTTGAGAATATTGTCGTAATAATGATTTTTACTCCGCCGTTTTAATTGGTTGTATATTCTGCAGTATATTTTGTATCTACCTATGTTTTCATCTGTTGGAAATTTTAATTTATTGGTGTACAATTTGCTTTTTTTTACTGACGATTGAATGAGTCCTTTAGTCATCCATGGTTCTCGTTTAGTGTACTTGTTTGGTGGTTTGCGTTTAATTTTTGGAAAGGCTTCTTCGAAGAATAAGGAGTAGCCGCGCAAAAAGGCGTTATATGCTAGGTCTGCGTCTTGGTATATGAAGACTTCATCGAATGAATGATTGTACAGAAGACTTTTAAATTTTGTTATATTGTTTTCGGACATTATTCTAGTTGTTGTTTGATTTACGTCATTCTTTGTGTTGGTATCATTGGTTTCGACGTGGAATGTACCAAAGTGGTCTGAGACGTCCGATAGGATGATTCCACTGTGAAATTTGCAGTTGGATATGCTATTTGTGTAAATGTGGTCAATGAGAGTCGCGGAGAATTCAGCTACTCTCGTTGGTTTAGTAATCACTGGCATGAATCCACGTTCGAACATATTACTGATGAAAGCATTTGTTTTTCTGTGTGAATCAGAATGCAGTAAGTCTATGTTAAAATCACCTACGATGTATACTTTTGCATTTAATTCGTTAAGTTTGATAATAACATTGTCAAGCTGATTAGAGAAGGTTTCTATGTCAGCGAGCGGGGGCAGTGTTAGGTCGGTATATAGAGCTACACTGTATGAATTTTTTTTACCCGGATTTATTTCTACAAATAGTGTTTCAATAACATGGGGAATGAATATCGAGAGGTCATTTCTAGTTTTATATTTAAGGCTACTTTTAATGAAAATTCCGACCCACACCCCTTCCGTCATCATTGTCTGGACGAGATTTGTACTCGAATGGGTGATATCCTTCTAACGTGAAGGAATCCCTTACCCTAAAAACTTCAGATAGCGCAATTATGTCAAATATGTTTCCCCCTAATTGTTGAAAATTACATAGGAGGTCAACAAATGAGTCCCAGTTCGCGGTCAAGCTTCGGCAGTTTAGCCCAAGGAGAGACGTCGTCTTCCTTTCAATTGATAGTTTCTCCTTGATTTGAAGTGGGTCATAATAATCTGATTGGTGGTTCAGAATGTCGTAAATGTTACTTCCGTTATCACAGTCATCACCCTTATATACGGTGCAGTGCAAAGTTATAGTCATCACCATGGAGCTCACCTACAGATAGCCAATCGATAACCATTGTCTGAAATTATATTTGAGTTATATATTTTACTCCAAATCAGGAATGTACTTTCATTTTTTTGGCATATTTAGTACCGTGTCCGTGTAAAGAGACCTAACATGCGCATCCTTGTCACACAACAATATCATCTTGAGCAATACGGAATAACAGAACAATGTTTGGCATATTAACAAAACTATATATATTTTAATATTCCTTCTGTTGATGGCGATTTGAACAAATATGAATATTTCTGCAGAAAACAAGATGGCGTCAGGTGTAGATCAGCGTTTCTGTGTGTGTGCGAATTATATCAAATAAAACAAAAACTGTTTTGTCCATGTGTCTGTCTAAGTGTATATTCTCTTTATTGTGGACTATTGTGTCTCTTTCGAGTAAACTGTGAGTATGGCTGAACCTTTATGCAGAGATAAAACAGTTAGCATTCGTCGAGGCCTCTTCGGACGAATAACTCACCTAAATATCGTGCAAGGGATTTCCGAAATTATTGACATTGACAACATAGTAGCAGTCCAATTGACAAAAACAGAGTGGCTAGTGACTCTAAAAGACCTAGATTCAAAATCCAAATTGATTACAGATGGGGTACAGTTGTTCGGGCGCCGTGTAAGACCAGTTGATGTTGAAAGGCGTGTCATTATGGTGACTGTGTTAGAGGCCCCTTTTGAGATGGGAGATTCTAAAGTCGTGGAGGAACTCTCAAAATATGGAAAAGTGATAGGGGACAGTGTGAAGCGAGGGACTGTTGGTGATTCTAATATTGAAGATGGAAATCGATACATTCAGATGACCGACTGCGACGAGATTCCAAATGTTATCGAGATCGACAGTTTTGATCTGTATGTGTTGTCAGACAAAACAAAGCAAATGTGTTCACGGTGTGAATCGCTGCATTATAGGTGGGATTCATGCGATAAGGCTAGCAGACGGCCTAGGTGTGGAAACTGTCTGAGTGATGAACACAACTCATACCAATGTGACCAGGAGGTTGTTTGTAGACAATGTGGTTTAAGTGGTCATAAACAATACATGCCAGTATGTCCAAAGTGGAAGTCACGTGGTGAACGTGTTCAAGTTAAATGTGATCAGTGTGGTGCGCATGGGCAGAGCCAGCATATGTCCAAATGCCCAAAATCGAGCAGACAAACAGAAAACGGTAAATCGGAGCAAATCAAAGCCGCGCCTGACTTTGACAAGAGAGCTGATAACGGCAGACAGAACGAGTTCAAAAAGCCGTCGATTGCTACTCGATTGCCAATGGAAGACGAGTTCGTTGTTGTCACCGACCAGGACTCAGTAATCGTGGGCGACACAACACCCGGAAAACCCAAAGCCAAAATTCATGTCGGGACAGATTCAATTGTGCTAGGGGCCAGCAATTGCTACGGCCTAGAAATTAAGGACCCAGAGATGAGGGTGTTCAACTATTCTGGCGCGGACATGAGCGATGTATCAAAACTGATAGAAAGTATCGACCAAGCAAAGCTTGATAAAAAGGAAATCAAGTCAGTGTTCGTGCATCTCGGGACAAATGACATCATTCATCAATATAGTGACTATGATATGGTAATTATGGAATACACAAAGGGCCTTGCTGTCATCAGAAACGAATTCAGAAATGCAACAGTAAATTTGTGCACAATACCGCCCAGGAAAGGAAAAGGGGGCAAAATCAAGGCCTTTAACGACACTGCTGCCCAAATGAACTTATTCTTGGAGAAGCTGTGCAGGAGAGAATCGGGCTTGAAGTTTATTGACACCAGGCAACTGTATTGGACTGACGAAGGGCACGTTATTAAAGCCCTCTTTCAACATGATGACCAGTCCGGTCTTCATCTGAGCCCGGAAGGGAAGAGGGAGGTTGCCTCTATTATTCGTGATACGCGAGTGGCCGAAAGGAAGAGAACAAGGAGCAGCAACAACCGTTCGCCCACCCCGGAACGGAAAAGCGCCAAACTGGATGATGAATGATGTTTCTGTGCGCAGGGAACTCTAATTAATTGTTTGAGTCCTAATCTTGTTGAACAAACAATCAAAAATAGGTGTGAAATTTGTGATATGTTTACTTGTACATGTAATGTTATGTTGAACGATAGTGATAATATGTCATGCATACGACAATGCAATCGAAGTATATCATGCAATACTGTCGCTGAGAACACAAGTCAATCGAGTTTTAATCAGCTGAAATTATTAGCCCTTAACGTGTGCGGTTTAGAACGAAGGCTAAACTACCCGGAATTCATTGAATTGGTTGATAAGTACGATGTTCTCTGCTTCTCTGAAACAAAAGCATTTGTCGAAGATGTGGTCGATATACCTGGGTTCGAGATATTAGCTATAGGAAAGGGAAAAGAATGGGAACGGGTAAGAGGAGTGGTGGGATAATACTTGCCGTCAAATCAGTCCTCGTGAAAGCGACGGAAGTGGTTAAATCGGATACCAAGAATGTAGTGTGGGTCAGATTTTCGTGTGGCGAAGGGAGATCGTTATTAGTTGGGTCTGTCTATGTACCCCCATCCAATACCAGATATGCCGATGACGAGTGGGCACGGTATATAAAGGGGGATATAAGAAGGATACGCAGAGATTCTGAGGGGGCGCTACTGGTTGGGGATTTTAATGCTCGCATAAGTTGTTTGAGTGATATTATGCGCGTGGATAGACGGGACTTAGATTATGTCATCGATGGACCGGAAGGGGAGTCGTTTTTTAATTACATTTGTGACGATGCAGTTCAGCATCCTCATGGAACGCGCGAGATTCCAAAGCGAGTTTCCCAGGACACTGGAAAAGCAAACTGCTACGGGTATAAACTAATAGATATATGTATTAATTCTAACCTGGTCGTTTTGAACGGTAGATGTGGAGAAGATAGAGGCATTGGGGAGCGAACGTGTAGTGACAAAAGCGTCATTGATTACGCCATATGCAGTAATGGCATTTTTCATGATGTAAGAAATTTTAAAGTAAACGAGTTTAATTCCTTGTTTTCTGATATACATAGAGGTATACACATAGAACTTGATTTATGTATTTTGGGGATCACAAGACCGAGTAAGAATGACACGCGGGATTATTATAATAAGAATTTAATTATAGCAAAACCGAAGAGGTGGAAATCCGAACACTGTCAGAAGTACGCAGGAAATATAAATACTCAACGTGTAAATGGTGTCAAATGTGCAATTAGAGACATGAGTGTCAACGGTACAAATAGCGAAGCAATAAATGAGATTTGCGGAGAAATAACGGCAATCCTAATTGAATCCGCGACCAATACATGCGGTGTGACCAGTGTTGGTACTGGGGCACGAAATAGAGACCGACAGGGGAAGCCATGGTTTGATTCTGAGTGTGGAACAAAGCGAAAGTTTTTTAATAAGACGAAACGCGGGTATAATTCAGACAAGACAGAATCAAATAAATCGTTGTTCCGTAAGGCGGCTACCGACTATAGAAAAACGATGGACAAGAAAATAAAAGAGAGAAGGGTGTCTGAAATCTCTAATTTGAGACATTTTCATGGTCGATCTACCGCAGACTTTTGGAAAAAGCTCAATACTTTAGTGAGCGATAACGGCAAAAAGGGCGATAATAGATCCGGTCCCGATACAAAGTGTTTTGCCGAACATTTTAAGAAATTAAACGAGGACGATGACGAGAACGCAGATTTGGGTGAACATATAGATGAACTATTTACTGAATCACACATGAGTATATTAAACCATGAAATCACCGAAGCGGAAATACGGGAAGCTGTCTCAAATCTTAAACATAATAAAGCGACAGGTGTAGATAATGTATGTAATGAGTACCTAAAATTCTCTGTCGATGAACTAATTGAAGTGTATATTGGTATGTTCAATTTGATATTGGACACCGGGTTCTTCCCGAAAGATTGGGCCATTGGAATGATACAGCCCATATATAAGAAAAGCGGTGATCGTGGGAGCCCTGATTCGTATAGGGGGATAACTTTATTGAGCTGTTTCGCTAAGATGTTTACATCAATCTTGAATAGAAGACTTTCAAAATTGTCTGATGAAACGGGTCTCATTGGTACAAACCAAACAGGGTTCAAGAAAAAACACTCAACTGTTGATAATGTATTTATTATGCACAGTATCATTAACATGTATCTCGTAAGTGGGCGCAAACTTTATTGTGCATTTGTAGATTTTAAAAAGGCATACGATAGTGTGTGGAGAGAGGGATTATTTCTTAAAATGCTGCAAAATGGAATAAATGGTAAATTGTTCAGGGTAGTGAGGAACATGTATAGCCAGATAAAAACATGTGTGAGAAAAGAACAAGAACGTTCTGATTTTTTTGCCAGCAACATAGGCCTTTTTCAAGGAGAATTAATGTCTCCTTTTTTGTTCTCCTTATTTGTGAATGACTTGCAGGAATTTATCAGTAACTGTGCGGTCGAAAATTTAAAGTATCCCGATGAACTATTTTTTGACAATTTGAAATGCTTTGTGGGTATATTATGTTTGTTATATGCGGATGATACCGTACTAATGACAGACGACGAGGCAACTATGCACAGAGCGATTCAGGCATTTAGTGATTATGCGGACGCATGGGGTCTAGAAGTTAATTCATCAAAAACGAAAGTTGTGATTTTCTGTAAAAGATTACCTAAGATTGTACCGACATTTATATTCAATGGTAAACCTTTGGAAACGGTAAAGGAATTTGTGTATCTGGGTGTAAATTTTTTCTTTAATGGGAGATTTTGTAGATCTATTAAAAAAACGTGCAAACTTGGCGCGAAGGCGATGTATGCACTGTTGAATAAAGTAAGGAAATTAGAGCTACCTGTAGATATCATGCTTCATTTGTTTGATACGATGGTCGCACCCATATTATTATATGGCAGTGAAGTTTGGGGGTTTGAACCCTGTAAATCAATCGAAAGTGTACATCTCAAATTCTGTAAGATAATCATGGGTATGAAAGAAAGTACACCTAACTATATGGTATACGGAGAATTAGGTCGCCATCCTTTAATAATTGAAATAAAATGTAGAATCTTAACGTATTGGTCGAAACTAATGTCGAATGAGGGCTCGATTATCGCCAAAAATATGTGTACATTAATACTGACCGTTTATCAAAATCAGCATCGCAGTGGAGACCTCAAATGGCTCCGATTTATAGAGCAGACATTCCAAGATACTGGAAAGAACTCCATGTTCATGAGCAGAAAGGATCTTACACAATCGGATATAAAACGAATAAAGTCCATACTTATTGATCAGTTTAACCAGGAATGGTTGGGAAATGTAGCTACATCATCAAGGGGTGGTTTCTATGGTGGTATTTCTGTACGTCCGGAGATTAGAAGATATCTAACTCAACTTCCATGGTATTTAGCCGAATGCATTGTTAAGATTAGGACATCAAATCATCGATTACCAATAGAAAGTGGACGGTGGAAAAAATCAAAACAGAATGACAGAGTTTGTACATTATGTAATGACGGAATAGGAGATGAATACCACTTTGTAATTAAATGTTCACACCTTAATGATATCCGAATCAAATATATCCCGGACTATTACTGGAAATATCCCAGCAAAGAAAAGTTCTATAGACTTCTATCGATTGAAAATATTAGTATATTGCGGAGATTATCATTATATCTTAAGTGTGCCTTTAAGGAATTGCCCAAAATCTGAGACACTGGAGACCCCACCCGCCTGGGCAAAAACTCCCCATTTCAAAACACATCCCAATTGTTGAGACCGGGGGTAATTATAACTACTGTTCCCCTGCATTATTCGATGTGGGTGACAAAATGGGAATGGGCGTGCCTTCACCCAGCGGGATTGAGATGTATAAATGTTATGTTATTATGGCTGTGGCATGAGTATACGATTATATAGCCACTAAATAGTTTCCTGCTATTGTACATATATGTATATATATATTTTGCATGTTCTGTGTTAAATCATAGCTTTCGCAATAAACTGATTGATTGATTGCAACGAACGCCGCCCGTGCCTTTTATTGGAAGTGACGCATGTGTTTTTAAAACGAAAAATATTTTTTTACCGACGTTTAGTTACAATATATAAGTGCTACCACATTAATGTTTCTTGAGAGAACCATCATATAGTAAATAGATTATCGCTTTTGTTGTCAGTGAAGAAAATAGCTCGAAAAATATGCGAAGTCAAACTGTCTCGCGAAAAGACCCGTTCCAGATACAGAATTTATCACACCAGAATGGATGATCCTTGTTGTATTCTTCGGTAATGAACTTTAAAGAGCGTTTGTGATAAGTTTTGCCTGATACGAACACATAAATGGCGTTTATACCACCTCTGCGCGAATGTTGAAAACACCTGATCAAATTTTATGAAAATCTATTCAAAGCATATATAATTTTGTATCTTATAGTATTTCGTGTGTTTATCGTCCTAATTTGATTGCCGTATACTAGTCGCTTTAGAAACTCTGATCGCAATCGCTAGCCAGGCAGTGCGCTAAAATTCCATACACGGCAGGATCATGTGCCGGTGCAATCTCTTATATAAAGCGAGTCGCCCATATATAGGGAGCCTCGCATATATAAGAGAATACATTAGCTTACGAGGTTAAATATTGTCAGGCCAATGTTTATATTCTCTTATATATGTGAGGCTCCTTATGGGAGACTAGAACATGCATTGGCACATAGTTTTCGCAAACTTTCAGGAGCTCCAGTCATATTAGGGTTACAGGCCCTCATATAACCGGTCCATCGCTGGCGAATCTGTTTCTAATCCCGATAGGGGGTAATCTGATTCGTGTACCATCTGGGCAAGGGTGTCAGTTGCTTTCCTGTTGTCGGTGGTTTCTATGTGCAATGGGGTACTTTCCCGGTGAAATTAACCATTTGTGCGGTCTTTCCTCTGCCCGTAACCGTCGTGGTATGGCCTAGCTACCGAAACGACGATATTAAATTCCAACAAATAAAACTGTACAATCCTTGTCTTTCCCATTCAACCACTGACATCAATCAAGATATAAGCTGACAAAGACGAAGTTCGGGCATTGCCAATATATTCAAAATGCCTACTTGTTTCTTTAGTATTTCTACTAAAACTTATGCTTATAATATTCATTTTTAAATATGCTCTATCATTTCCCGGAATCGCTCCCAAAATTACAACAACAACAAATTATATCAGACATTAAATGTACTCAATCCGATCAGACGGTCCCCATATCATCAAGTTACAACAAAAACATTTCTTCAAAATACGCTTTAGTTGTCAGAATCGATTAATTGCAACAAATGTCAACTATGGGATAAAATTTAGAAGAAAAAAAAGAAGTGTTATTTATCAAGATGTTGTTCAACGAAATATGGCCGTATTATCACTTGATTATCACGAAATTTGGTCCTATTACCACTTGATTTTAGAGTTATCCATCTTCATCCGCAATTTTGTCTGAGACCGTCGCCTTGACAATTTTTTTCCAGGCCACAAATAAGTACATATTTCGAGAAATAACAAATCTCAAAAATCGATATCTGATCACTCTGTGGATCCCTCTGATCGAATCAATTTTTTTTTTTACCTCTGAATCCAAAGAAATAGTATTTTGCGAGCGTTAATTCGGATTATGCATCTTTAAATGCATATATCTCATTTAAAATAGTTTTAATTGATATATTTCTAAACTCACAAACGTACGCACGTGGCCACATGCGATGGTTTGATTCGCCATATGGAACAGTGTGTCAGGGAATCAGACGATCATATAAGCCAGAACACTCGGAGATATCATGGGGGCATACGCTTCTTGACCACCCTATAACAAGTGTTCACACTGGGCTGAAAAATCTTTTGGCCAATTTTTTGGCCAGTTCATTTTTTTTTTGCCAAATTAAAAAACTTAGGCCAAATAAATTTCTCAGTTTCTGTTCTCACAATTGATTAAATGTTTTGTTTTATTTAACATCTACCATTCTATATAATTATGTCCATAGACTTATTTAATCATACCATTGTTACTTATCAATATACTACTCTAGCCACCATCTATGCCATTCAGCATTATGACAAACAAAGGATTCATTATAGTGTTAGTTCTTATTACTGTTTTATTACATTGTTGTGTGATAGTGCACTGCGATTGGTGCATTTTGTTGCCCGTTGAGCTGGGTCACGTAATCAATTATAACAGATGGTCATACTCAATTCGATTCGCATGTCGCTCTCGTTACGAAATCTATTTGGGTTTTGGAATTCGATTTCAGATTTTGGGGTAAAAAAATCTTTGGCCAATACTTTTTTTGTTTTGTTGCAAAAACATTGGTCATTGGCCAATTTGGTCTATGGCAGCGTCAACTATGCCTATAACACAGCAGTGTGCTTCTCACAGATTCCATCTTGGTTTAATAATATTTTATTCCATTCAAACCACATCATATTTAATGCAATAGCATATAATATTGTGTTCCTTTTGTATAGGATGAGGAAGTGGATTCGGCTGTAAGCCTATGGCTTATATTTACCGTCTCCACCAGTAACCATATCTCAATTTGACCCAATTGTGCTTCTTAGAGGCAGGGAATTAATACGTTAATTTATCATGGTATGTGTAAATTTGGAATCAATGCGTACAATGAGAGCAATATTAATGCACTTAGTACCTCGATGTCGCTTGTCATACCAATCATGGTTGCTGCTTCATAATTTTAGTTGGAAACACGTTCTGTCATAGTTATAAATTTCTTAACTATATTAATAGTAGATATGTTTTCACTTAAGCATTTTGTAGTTGCTCCTTTCAGTGCAGACTCGAGAGTAAAATTTCAAAATGTTCCAAAGAAGCATTTGTTTCGTTGTTTCCGGTATATCGACAATGGAATAGAAAATGTGACGCCGTTTCTTCTAGCTGTTCCACATGCACATAGTTATGAACTTGCAATGGGCGTGAGTAATGATAATAGTGATAGATGTAAGATTCCCTAGTGTTCCATCTTGTATTATCCCACACCCCCCCCCCCCCCCCATCCGTTATAAACGCTGATGTCGATTATCCACGTGTAAACCACTTCCCGCATACACCACGTAAATTCATAACACAATCTCAGCGTGTATGAGTGTTGTTTGGGATTTCACGAGTGTTGTTTATCATTAAATCTGATCCGTAATTAGACGCTACATTCTGTAGTAACCAACTGCAAAACACTTATCTGATCATCTACCAATAAAAAGACCAGTATGTTCTAATTTGTTACGAGACGATAAACATCTAACAGAAGCGGATATTGCAATCACAGAAGTCATTACACATTTCTCCGCGACGAGCATGGTTCAAATCCATCTCAATTGATGAAGAAACCTCCGGTGTAAAATGAGCAGGGGCGGCGGAGAAGGGGTATTCATCAGGGTTGAGGTAGGCCAAAATTTTCTCTCACCAAAATGTTTGCCTAAAGAAATTATTTAAATTATTTAAAATAATTAAAATTCATCCATTTATACACACAAAATTAATGCTTGCGACAAGTAAATATTATTAATATATATCAGCCATTGCTACGAACTACAAGGTTCTGCCCTCAAAGCATATCATACAAATTATTTCGACTGTATGACTTTTGGAGATAACCAGAAAGAGTATATAATTGGTCTTAAAGCACCGGCCATCATAATAGATGCGTGTAAACCAACAACATTTCCTCGCGCAAAAATAAGTATGTGGTTTGGGGGGCTAACCCCGGGATTCTCGAAAGTGTCGAATGACCCTTTCCTTAACCCCTCATTTTTAGCTTTTATTATTATTGAACACAAAAAAAAGGAGCATTTTATTTCAAATAGTTTGTCATTTTTTCTTTTTCCTTCTTTTCTTCGGATTTGATTTTTCCGTCGAAGATGGTGGAGATGTAAGGTATTTTTGTTGTTGTTGTTGTATAAGTTGTTGGACTCGTTGTTCTTGATCTTGTCTGTATCGTTGTGATTCTTCTCTGAACTTTACTTGTTCGTCCATGTACTTTTGATGTTGAATGCTCTGTTCTCTCATGTATTGTTGGATTTCATCTTCGACAGGAGCAGGGGGTGTTGCTTCCTGCTCCTCTTCCGCGATGCTGCCGGGGAACACCGGAGGTCTCGGTGTCGCTGGATTGTAGTAGTCCTCCGCAGCATCCGGGTCAGGAGACGGTGGCAGTGATGGCAGGGTCTCCATTAACACCACAAAGTCAGAGACAGGGACGGCCGGGGTGACATCGGCGTTCCTGTCATCTCCGCTGCTGTTGGATTCAGGTACGACGACAGAGGGCTGTTGTTGTTGCTCCGGTGCCAGGTGGGAGGTAGCTGGGCGTCTCTCAGCCTTCCTCCTGATCCACCTGGCCTTCCTGTCGGCGTCCCTGCGGCGGCGCGATGGTGTCTTTCTCTTTGGCTTCTTTCTCTATCTCTTGGTGGTCGCCCCTCCAGTGGTGGTCTGTTGCTGGTGGGTTCCAGCATCCGGGTTACCTCCAACAGAGGGTCCTGAAAAGGACCGTGATGGCGTAACCCGGAATTCCAGAAAAAGCTCCACGTGGCTACCCGACCTGCGTAAATTCCAGGCCAGGCAGGGATCCACGTGGAGTGAGCTGAGTGCGTGTCTGACTTCGGCGGGGATTAAAGACGAATCCATTGTCCGGCCGAAGTCAGTAATCCGATCGCTTGGCAAGCTAGCTAAGTCCTGGAGCGCTCAATCCAGGACGTCCTCTCTCGTCAGCGGTCGGAACACGCAAATACGCACATAAACGACTTATAATGTGCAAATAGGTTCACATGGGATTATTTGAGTCCGAAATAAGCAGATACATATCCGCTATTCCGTGGTATAGCGCGGGCCACAGTGAAAACACATTGTAAAGAGCGTGCACCAAGTAAGCCGTGAGTTGGTTTAATTCTATAATGAAGTCATTATGAGTCGACAGTGTGACTAAAATGCTCAAAATTATGCGATTCTAAGAAGATTATCGACCTAAATTAACTTATATTATAAGCAGATAATGTGCGGGTTTTCTGGAAAACAGACTGAAACCAAAGTCGCCAGTTATATATACACTGTTACAAACACTGATCGCATGCTACAGGCAGGCAGACAGACATACAGACATAGAAAGAGGACTAACTGTCCAAAACTGTTTTATCATTACATTTTTCTGTTTCGTGCTAAGTGTTTATTGAGAAACTAACAGCCGGTTATAAACAAATTACTAATACCCGCTCCAATACAAACTTTATACAGAACATCGCTTTTTTCTGACGGCTGTATTTTAACCACATGCAGTCAATTAACTATCCATACATCTTTGGAAGTCTGTTTTTTCAATTGTGTAGGTGTTTTCGTTACTTTCGAAGGCGTTTAAGAACCTACTTGCCAAAAGTTTTGCCAAATAAATATTGTTTTTGCCATTGGCATATTTGGCAAGTGTCAACGCGAACCCTGATAGATATATAACTTGGTTGCTCTCCCTCTCTCGATTTTATCACCTATCTCGATTTTATCACCTTGACCTCGACTGACACTTATACGCATGTATTAACATTTACACTGTGCTATTCAGAAGGTTGTGTCACTGACAGTGCACTTCTTCCACCAAACAGAATGTGCTGCATCAGTTACACTTTCAACCTCATTTTCAGGGGAGGTGGATGCACTGCATGCAGTGACTGCACGTCTGGATTCGGAATTGGAGCAAATGTACTTAAACATTATACAAAGACACAGCCAAACACACACATATTATTGGCGAACCGCTAACTCTTTGGTGACCATTGGTAGTAGTTACACGCGATGCCAATGATTTAATTGTAAGAAGACTGAACCATTCCAACGTATGATTTTTAAAAGAAAAGATCACCACTTACTGTGGTATTTGAGCATATACATGAAACCACCGACCCGCCCCGGCCGCCCGACCCCAATATCCATCACAATTACACTATAAAGTAAGCCTTTACGGCGGGAAGGACGGGCCGGCGTATACATATGATACATGCGCAGTTCACAACAGAGAGGTGAGAGGAGTTCTCAGCGCACGTGCAAGTCGTTCTGAAGCATGGAGGAACCGTTTTATTCACACATTGGAGACGATTGATAGACATAATTTCAACAACAAAAAAACAAAACAAAACAAAACAAAACAAAACAAAACAAACAAACAAACAAACAAAAAATAATCAAACTTGTCGTAATATGTATAGTGTCGTGAGGTCAGAGTTCTATTTTTAAATATGTTTATGCATTTCTTCTGTGATGTATATCATCCTTAGTTTTGCTCAAAGTCAAATATGGTATTTTGCACGTGAGCGCTAGGAACATCTCTCCATCTACATATAAAAAAGGTTAATTATAATTATAGAAACATTGGTACTAACATGTCAGTCATCAACATTATAATAGTCATATTCAAACATAGTATATAGGTATTAAACTGATAATAAAAGTTAACATTTTACATATGTATTAGGGGCTCCATACGTTTTGTAATTGTTTATTTGCCAGAACCATGATATTTTGCCTTACATTAAGCCGCCTGACCCTTCGACAACATTCCTATATATGGATCCCCGGAGCTGACATCCGAATGTTTTTTTAAGTCGTGGCCACGAGAATAAAGTCGTGGCCATGCACGAGAATATGAAGTCGTGGCCACGAGAATAAAGTCGCGGCCACGAGAATAAGGTCGTGGCCACGAGAATAAGGTCGTGGCCACGACTTCATAGTCTCCTGGCCACGACTTCGTAGTCTCGTGGCCACAAAATTTACATAAAACTGGATCAGAAGGGGCGACACAGCGATCGTGCAGCATGAATTTTTCGTGCTGATCAGTTGACCTGGAAAGTATATTGAAAGCCACCCACGCACTCATGTTAAGTCGTTGGGGAAGTTTCACTGTTGCTGAATAAATGTGTGATGGTTCTATACTTTACTTTAAAAGTTCCATCTCGGGTTTAAAGGTTGCATCTCTCAGAGAGAGAGAGAGAGAGAGAGAGAGAGAGAGAGAGAGAGAGAGAGAGAGAGAGAGAGAGAGAGAGAGAGAGAGAGAGAGAGAGAGAGAGAGAGAGAGAGAGAGAGAGAGAGAGAGAGAGAGAGAGAGCAACTTCTTGCCAACTTGCACAGTAACTGATATCGTCTTCAATTTATTCCTAGGTATTACACATTATTACCCATGCAACAGGAGCTATCTGAATCGCAATCTTATCACAGCCATGCTCAACGAGCAAATCTGGAACACAAAACAGAAACGCGATATCAGATCAGTCGTTAAGTCCCACTGTGTGCATGCCAGATGACAGGAAGAAAACTTCCACACACAGGTTAATCAATGTAACAAAAATTTCCGAAGATGGTGTGCACCTGCACAAATGTTAAGAGTCATTACTATCAGTTCTCCTTTATGTTGGTAGCAAAAGTCAGTTAATATCACCCGAAAATCTGTTCGTTATTGCACAACGGGCATGCAACACAGTTTCACCCGCGGACATATGGGGCAGGGTATACCCGTACAGTACCGAACTAGAGACTGGGATAGTAAAATTCGAGCTTATATTGACTGTAGTGTTTTGATCAAATCAAATACCGAAGCATGGGACCAATTGTGAGAGTGTGTGGTCAATTTCGTTTGTATATAATAAGAAAGGTTCAGGTTAGTATGAATCGCGCGGCTGGTCTGATTGGGACGAGGACCAGTCTAGTGGACGAAATTCGGCAACATCTGTCTCTACTTAGTGCACAATCCGAAATAACGCTCCTATGTTACTATTTCTTTGGCTTCGGGGGTAAAAAATAATTGATTCGAGTCGAGGAACCAACCCATCAGATCTCAGAGTGATCAGATATCGATTTTTGAAGATTGGTATTTCTCAAGATGTGCAATTATTTGTGGCCCAGAAAAACACCGTCAAACGGACGGTCTCGGACAAAATTGCGAATGAAGATGGATAACTCTAAAATCAAGTGGTTATACGGCCAAAGTTCGATAATACTGCCATATTTCGTTGAACAAAATGATCTTAAATAACACGTTTTGGGGAATTTGATACCATAGTTGACGGTGGTTAGCATTATTTTGTTGCAATTAATCGATTCTGATAACTAAAGCGTATTTTGAAGAAATGTTGTTGTTGTTGTATCTTGATGATATGGGGACCGTATGATCGGATTGAGTACCTTTAATGGAAGTAAAAGTGCATTTTAATAACTGATTTCCGACTCAAAGTTGATATAATTGCTTAGTGAATGAAAATTGTTGTCTCGCTGTCGCCTGTCACTCTCGTGTCTGTTTATTTGCGCGCACCCAATGTCCCTTGTTGAAACAATGGTTCCTGGTCCAAAACAGCAACAGACTGAAAATGTAGTAACTTTAGCTGAAGGGGTCACTCTGACCAAAAAGTGCTGAAGGGTACACATGGTTTGTAAATGTGCTGAAGGGTACACAGGGTTTGTAAATGTGCTGAAGGGTACACAGGGTTTGTAAATGTGCTGAAGGGTACACAGGGTTTGTAAATGTGCTGAAGGGTACACAGGGTTTGTGATAGGCACTGACACATTTACTTTAACTGTGTTCATGAAAGTCTGGCGCCCATCAGCAGTTTGTTTTCAGTTCATTTTAATTTGCATTGGAACGTAAACAATATTTCTCTTACAGAAAACTGGGATTAATCGTTGTTATATTAGTCCCAGCAGAAATCATGACAGACTCGAAGACTAAACGTTATTTAGAACAAGATTTCAAAACCTGAGTACACTTCAGCACTTTTTCAAAACTTGTGTACCCTTCAGCACTTTTTTCAGTAAGAGTGACCTCTTCAGCGTAACTTTACCCCTCCAGCTGTAATACCATCGGAATATGGTAAACACCATAACATATGTCACGTCTGTGGCTTCACCAAGTAACGTGTCATTAGAGAGGTTTCGCAACTCACGCTTAGTAGTATCGATTACAGTTAGGGCACTACGTCACCAAGTTCTGTGCATATTCTAACTCAAACCGTGTTGTAACGGATAGGATTTCAATTTAGTTTTTTTGTACCAAATAATTCCTTTCAATATATATATAGACACTCAGTCAACTGTGTTGATGGTATCATACAGCCACCAACTATGGAATCATCCGATAACTATTCTATATAGAATACAAGAATATTGTAAACGGTGGTATAGTTAGACGTAAGTGAAATCTCGCTGCGGACGATTAGCAATTTGTTGTCTTGTACAATTATCGTACTCGTTGTTATTTTTGCGAAACGGATGTTTGGTCTGACATAAATTTTACGACAAATAGCTAAACATAGTAATAAATTCCTCGCTATTTCATTTACCACCATTCGCGCAAGAAGACATCAACACAAACCGCAGACTTATACTCTACCATGCTGTACGTAAGAGTCAGACGCACGTTTTGTCAAAATTTCCTGGTATTTCAAAATGGATTTTCTCAAAATATGTCAGGAATGTCCTTGTGAAATTTGGTATATTATTTGGATATTATAACATCATTCACTTTACTGTTATGACATTTCGAATTTAACTGTTTTCCGGTACCAAAAACGTTTGTAATATTGAATTGTTTTCAAAAGTGCAGTTCCACACTGAATATCAATATTATTTTGTCATTAGACTGGACTATTTATGACTGCTTTATTCTTGTTTATAATATAAGGAGGTATGATGCTATATTATGCCATTAAAAATTCTAACTCAACATTATGATACAAATGAAGTCTCCTCTCATTCAATTAGCTATGTTGGTGATTTGAATGTTGTGTGAAATTATGAAATATTCTAGCAGTACTTGGCACCGAAAGGGACAAAAAAGAAACTAACATATTCAACTCTCAAATGTATTAAAATGAATTGTTTATCTTCTCTTAATAATAATTGCTCAGATTATATGTACAATGAAGATGATGATATGTGACATTCATGATTTTTCACAAGGTAAATTCAGAGAAATTCTTTGTTGAAAATCTCTTACCATTTTTGCCAGATTTGTGCAAAAACGTGCGTCTCCCGTAACTATCTAACTCTGATTGCCTTAAATGTTTCAAAGAGCCGTCGTTGACAATCGACCAACGGTTTATGGCACAATACGATGTGCCTTACGTCGATTGTTAGCCCGGTTGTCATTGACACCAGCCATATGACAAAGCAAACCATCTAAATCTAATTAGTGTGCATATCAGAGTTGTACCATATACTGGCAAGATATGTCGACTCCCCATCGGGTACTCCCTTAACGCACCAGCGGCGAGAAACAATATCGACCAATGTCCCTTGCCTTTACGTGAACCCCTATAGCCGTGTGAAATTAAGACACAAATGAGACACCCCTGTCACAGTGATGATTCAAATGGAATTTGTCAGACTGAAGATCACTACAATAGTTAAGTAATCTGACGTGAACTACATTATATTTCCTACGTCCTGTATAGAAACATACTGGGGGTCTAATGGTAGGATAAATTATTCTATGATAATCTTTAAAATCGAAAATCGTCGGAGCTTCTGTTATTGCGGAAGGCATGTCGTTCCACGCTTTTTATGGTTGAGGTGGGAAATTACTTTCTGTAATGCTGAACTATGTGTAAAAAAAATTCGGGGTTTCTGAATTCATACTCGGATATATCGGCTATCCTGGGTGGTAATATTTTAGTGAGGTCAGTAGGGGCCCTCTGATTTACAATGCATGAGCGCTCCTGGACATCGCCCACCTGACAGTCGGATTACTGACTTCAGCGGAAGTATAGATACCGCTGAAGTCAGGCTCGTGCTGAGCTCACTTAACGTGGATCACTGCCTGCCCTGGACTCCAAGCCGGTCAGGTATAGCCATGGTGAGCTGTTTCTTACATACCGGGATACATGACCCTCTGTCAGGACCCCCTCTGTTGGTTGAAACCCGGTCGCTGGAGTTCACCAGCGCATGTGGACCAGAGGAACGGGGAGACCGACAAACAGAGGAAGAAGAAATTGACGCCATCTCGCGGGAAAAGAGACACTGACAGACGGTCCAGGTGGAAAACAGGGGCGAGCTGAGAGATGCCCATGCAGCTCCCCCACTTGGCCGCTGTACAAGACGTCATCGACATAAAAGACCAGCAGGGACGCCGATGTCATTCCGGATGTTCCTGTCATCCACTTCAGAGCCAGCGGAGACAGGAAGGTCCATGTCACCCCAGACGTCCATGCAGCAGACTGCGATGTGTAGATAGACACACTTCCACCAACGACACCGGAGTACTATCACAGCCCGGTGTCTTCCACCTCAACCTCCAACAACAATAGTTCCACCTCCTCCATCACCGCGGCGAAATATACAGCTCTTCTGGCTATGGTTGAGGCAGAGGCAAAGCGACAAATTAACAACAATAACAACAACAACAACAACAGATCTAATATATAACGACTACTTTATCACAGCGTGCTATATCGCCTCGTTGATAGAACGTCCATCGTAGGGACATTGTCGATGGAAGCTTCGTTCTGAATCTGAATCTCTTAATCACTCTGGGCTATGCCAATACGCCATTCCCCACTACACAGCAAACGTAGCCGATGCCACGTTGTTGCTCAGCATATAAAGATGTCCTACGGGCAAAGGGCAATCTACGAGAATTGCCTTCCCTATACGACTATTAATTGATTCTATAGATCAGAATGAATAATTTATCACGACATACAGGAATGTTAATTCTAACAGATTCTCCGGAAACGAACTGAGCCCCGACGACGCCAGTTTTGTCCTTTGGCATTTCCCTTTTTTGGTTTGCTCTCTTCCTTTCTCTCCTTAGTATGCTGAACATTTATCCAAGCTGGCAGCTAGCTGTCATCAGGTGTATAGTGTCGAAGGCGAGACGCTGTCATGAACTGCAGTGTATACGACACATCACGTACATGTATAGATTATAGTGTTGGTTGTCGCGAACTTGAAGAAAACAGTCCCTTTGGAAAATGTTCAGACTAAATAATAATTATATAAATATGATTATCAGAGAGGGATGTCAGAATAGTTATTCCGAGTATGCATTGGATTGGGCAATAAATACTTATTGATGAGTAGATCCCTTCGGAAGTGTTAAGATTCACAGTGTATAAACCGTACAAACAACTTATCGGAAGTAGCTATCTCCAAGGCGAGACAATTCTATTTTTAGATTAAAATATTGCAGAATAACAAAAATAACAACATAAAACAAGTACTATAGTAAGTATATATTGTACATATTCTGCAAAGTTTTGATAAAAATAGAATTGTCTCGCCTCGGGGATGGCTACTTCGGATAAGTTGTTTGTACGGTTTGTACGCTGTGAGATTACAATATTCAACAAACGACCATATAGGTCGTTTGTTGAACTTATTATCCAAACATTTCCCTAAACATGATTATGAATTCTTCTGCAGTTATATTATCATTTCGCTTGGCTGTCGTTTGCTAATATATCCTTAACATCCCTCCAAATGCATAATAGACCAGTCCATCGCAATGTATACTTTTATAACTGAATGGGAGAATGCATTTGGAATAGGTAAGTCAGTGTCAATTCCATATAGTATAGAAGCTGACACACACTGCTTATGACCAAACACACATGCATCTGCTGTCTATTGTCCCAGTTCTTATCCCATTTCTTTCCTGTAGTTTTGATATCTTTTTTATGTTTATTGTAGTAATAAAAACTAAGGGATATGTTGATCGAATTATCTGAACATTCCCCATAAACAAATATGAATCCTTCAGCGCTTGCTGAATAAAGGGTTCAAGATGGTCTATCTCTTCCTATAACAAGCTTTATTTTATATAGTCTCTTGTGAATATGAATCGAAGACCCTGTCTGGAAACTCTTCTATCAATTAATATCGATTTATTTCGAATCTTCTGGTATAATATACATAAAATCAATTTGGGACAGTTTACGGGTCGCGTTATTTCGGTCCGTATCATGTGGGATAACTCTATCTAAAACTCTAAATATAGTAACGAAACACTGTCCCAATTGATTATAGCATCATATAAGAAAATATCGACATAAAATCAATATAAATTGACAGAACCGGACAGGTGTCTTCGACTCGTATTTATTATTTTATACCCCGGAAACTATATGGAAGAGATAGACCATCATTAATATATATATTAATCGATCTATTTTCACTACCGGGTCGCGATAAAAGTGAGGCATTATTAAGTTAAGTTTGATGTCAAAATATTGCGAGTTGCTTTAAGTAAGAGATTTAAAGATCTTAAGAAATAAGATATAACATACTAGCCGATGAGCCCGACGTTGTCCGGGCTATTCAAAAACCAAATTTCAAGTCGATAGCTCTACCCAGCCCGACGTTGTCCGGGCTATTAAAAAAAACAAATTTCAAGTCGATAGCTCTACCCGTTTCCGAGATCTGGTCTGCGCATGCGCGAAGCTGGCGTCGCACGGGCTCGGCGACCCGATAAAATTCGTATCCGGGGTAAGATACATTCACGTATACCAAATTTCAAGTCGATAGCTCCACCCGTTTCCGAGATCTCGTCTGCGCATGCGCGAAGCTGGCGTCGCACGGGCTCGGCGACCCGATAAAATTCGTATCCGGGGCAAGATACATTCACATACCAAATTTTAAGTCGATAGCCCCACCCGTTTCCGAGATCTCGTCTGCGCATGCGCGAAGCTGGCGTCGCACGGGCTCGCCAATACGACAACGTCCACCGCCCGGTCAAACTACACACACGTACCAAGTTTCGTCCCGATCGGTCGAGAATCGTAGATTTGTATAAATGACAAACAAACATACAGACAAACATACAGACAAACATACAGAGGTCTTCAAAATATATATGAGACTAGCCGATGAGCCCGACGTTGTCCGGGCTATTCAAAAACCAAATTTCAAGTCGATAGCTCTACCCGTTTCCGAGATCTGGTCTGCGCATGCGCGAAGCTGGCGTCGCACGGGCTCGCACGGGCTCAGGTCTGCGCATGCGCGAAGCTGGCGTCGCACGGGCTCGGCGACCCGATAAAATTCGTATCCGGGGCAAGATACATTCACATAGCAAATTTCAAGTCGATAGCTCCACCCGTATCCGAGATCTCGTCTGCGCATGCGGGAAGCTGGCGTCGCACGGACTCGGCGATCCGATAAAATTCGTATTCGGGGCAAGATACATTCACATACCAAATTTCAAGTCGATAGCTCCACCCGTTTCCGAGATATCGTCTGCGCATGCGCGAAGCTGGCGTCGCACGGGCTCGGCGACCCGATAAAATTCGCATCCGGAGCAAGATACATTCACATAGCAAATTTCAAGTCGATAGCTCCACCCGTTTCCGAGATCTCGTCTGCGCATGCGCGAAGCGGGCGCCGCACGGGCTCGCCAATACGACAACGTCCACCGCCTGGTCAAACTACACACACGTACCAAGTTTCGTCCCGATCGGTCGAAAATCGTAGATTTGTATAAATGACAAACATACAGACAAACATACATACAGAGGTCTTCAAAATATATATGAGATATATGCAGTTTGTCACGAATACCCATTGCATAAAGATGTGTATATCAAGTATATAACATATATACATGCAGTTTGTCACGAATACTTACTGCCCGAAGCTGTGTATATACATTATATCAGAAGCTTTATATCATTTCTGTCCAAAACATCCACTTATACATTGCGGAAAGAAAACTGTTCAATTTGGCTCGATTGATCAGCTAATCGTAAAATAGTCATACTGGAAAATTATGAACCGTATCAGTCGTATTGAACCGTATCAGTCATATTATATTAACCGTATCAGTCGTATTATTGGAACCGTATCAGTCGTATTATATATTATCCGTATCAGTCGTATTATATGAACCGTATCAGTCGTATTATATGAACCGTATATCAGTCGTATTATATGAACCGTATCAGTCGTATTATATTAATCGTATCAGTCATAGTATTGGAACCGTATCAGTCGTATTATATGAACCGTATCAGTCATATTATATGAACCGTATCAGTCGTATTATATGAACCGTATATCAGTCGTATTATATGAACCGTATATCAGTCGTATTATATGCGAACACTATACTCGTGGGAAGCAGTTTACACTCGATCATATCTGGAATGTTTATTTCGATGTTTGAAGTTCGAAATTCGATAGTCTCAAATATATAATTACAACTACTTTCGCTTTGACTAAAATGCGTGCATTTGATTGGTCAAGGCCCTTAGATACGCTTGGTAGCGACAATATCTATCAGTGGAGGGAAGTGTCGTTTCCCGCATCACTGGGGGTAGTGATACCTTAAAAAGTTCGCAAACCAAGTCGAATATCCATGGGGCGAATTTACCCGGAATTTTATTTTATCCACCAATCAAATCGCAAGAAATCACTTCCGTTTCTAGTGGTAACGCAAGACGCCAAATATCAGCGAAAAATTATCGCCGATTAAACAGCAAGATAGTACATTAATTTATTTGGGGATAAAAGAATGTATTACATAACTATTCCACCATTAGTATTAGCATTTATCCAGCTTCGTGCCAATAATAATATGACATGGCAGTGGTCATGAGAGCATAGAATGCACCTTTGTAGCGACTGTTTACTTTTCGAGTCGCCGGAGACCACAAATTCGGTGGCGAAGTTTGGGAACACCGCTTCGGAATCGCTATCGAATCGGACTGCCTTTATGACAATACATGTTCTAGAATCGTTTTAAATAAGTGAAATTTACACCAGCAAGTACAGTTTAATAGTTTACGGGTGTGGTCTCTTGCTTTTGTGTAGTTGGAATGTCGGAAACAGCGATCGAATTGTGTGTGTTCATCTCTAACTTCCGGTCGGTCCCAATTTATTCTCGACCCAATTTCCCATTTCGGTTAAAAGAGCAGCTGAGTCCAGACACAAATATCACTTGGGTATTTTTACTATTTTAGTGTTTTTAATATAGTTTCTTTAAAAAGAACTTGTTTAATCACCAACTAATATGCGGATTGTCGTAATTATAAGCAATCAACGTCGTTTTCGATGCATCTGTCGGCGTATAGAAGTGTCGGATGCCGAACTACATACTTTGTATAATTTCGCAGTATGTATTTCGGCATCCGACACTTCTATACGCCGACAGATGCATCGAAAACGACGTTGATTGCATATATAAACCAGTCCAATATATAGAAAGTCACTTCTGTGCTTAGCAAAAGAACAAGGTCACATTGAAGGCTGATCTCTACGTAAACTGGAAATTTACACCAACCAGTGTATGCTCCCGATATATCCCATCAAAAGACGCACAAACAAAAACCGGACTGTAACACATATTCAAAGTAATCGAATTAATGTATAGTTCCTCTAAAACTTATCAAAACCTGATCAGATGCGAGAAAGACCGCGTTTGAAATGCCTTTAGCGCCTATTAACTGATTATGGTTTGTAAACTGATAACAGATATATAGTCTTTAATAAGAAAGTGGTTATCTTGTCTTATACTATCTGAATTAGGTCGCCATGCATTTAATGGGGCTAATCAGGAGCTGGCTCCTCTAAATGAATTATGTCGATATTGATTCATCTTACAACTTTGAACATGTTATGAATTCAAAGGTTTGATATCTGCGTTCTTGTTTGGCCCAATTAGTTCTAACTTGCTCACTTTTTCAGATACGCCGATGACTACATGGGCCCGAGTGGCTCAGTTGGTAAGATGCATTGCATTAGTGATAGCCAAACGTGTAGCAATGCGTGTTAACAATAAATGTGTGATGACGACAAGATGTCCACATTGCAACCACGGATCCGCTTTATTGCCTTAAATCAAACTATGATCTTTCAGATCAGATAATTTAATTATTCTCCCATATTACAATGGTATTAAGAATATGTATATATACATGTGCATATATGTACATAAAATGAATGCACAAGGTCGCAATGATGACGGGGTTGGTGATTTTGCACGGTCAACCAGGACAGAGCGAAACTCGCTATATCGTTTATACTGTGTGTTTTCGAACCTACAAAGATTGTCCGTTATTCTATGGTTTCTTTTCTTTCTTTTTTATTGAGGAAGTAGATAATTATAACCAAAAAATGAGACAGACAGACATATGTATAGCACAAGCATTATAGTAACGATACATTGAGACATACTATATTCTTGAACTCACTTTTGCACGCTCCCAAGTGAATTTCACTTGGGCCCATTTCACCTGGGTCACTCTCTCACTGGCGACATTGATAAACTCATACATGAATCATATAGTTTTTGTGGTGTAGTTTTTGTAAAGAGATAAATCGATTGTTATTCCGTTGGCCACTGCATGGGCGACACACGTTCGCGCACTAAATGAAGTGTGTCATGTTATAAGTTATATAAAGACAAAATTGCGGATGAAGATGGATAACATGCTACTGTGCTATATTTCCTAGAGTTAAGTTTTGTGCAGATAATTCCGTGTCGGCGTTTTAATGATCGAGTTAAGAAATGATTAATGTAAAATTGAGGATAGCTCGGGTTCCGGGCCCTATGTATATAATTGTGTTATTCGGGGTATATACATGTATAACGTTAGATTTTGGGGAGATATCAGCAAGTTAATCTTTCAGATCAGATCGTTCAATTCTTCTACCATATTAGAATGGTATTAATAATATGTATATATACATGTGCATATATGTACATAAAATGAATGCACAAGGTCGCCACGATGACGCGGTTTTGGTGACTTTGCACGATCAACCAGGACAGAGAGAAACTCGCTATATATCGTTCATATACTGCATGTGTGTGAACCTACAAAGATTGCGCGTGATACCATATGGTTTCTACTTGAGGGAAGAATGAACAATTTTCGATGATCGTTTTTTTTTTATTCACACAAATCACAATCGCGGTACACGGTGTCTGATTCCAACGACCAACATCGATTGGTATACGATCGGCTGTTCTAAATCACGCTAGTGGGAATACATCCTTATCGGATCCATGGCGATATATGATTATTCACAAAAATTACTTTTAAGGGATATATAAATGGTCCCTTTTCATGATTACTGATTACCTGTGTTGTTAACAAGTTTAGTCCAGAATTTAATTATTCACAAGTTGATCACAAAGTTCAGTGGACATCGATCGATATCCAAATTTCACCATGCATAAACAAAATAGAAGGAGTTTTAAATCCCAGCACCATTTTGAAAACTTTCAGATGTAATCTTTCAAGAATATAATTATCACCCACACCCCAAACCTTACATCCGTAAGATGGGATAGGTGCGATTAAAGATGCATTATCCGAATTAACGCTCCCAAATTACTATTTCTTTGGCTTCGGGTGTAAAAAATATTTGATTCGAGTTGAGGAACCCACCCATCCAAGCTCAGAGTGATCAGATATCGATTTTTTGAAGTTTGTTATTTCTCGAGATGTGCAATTATTTGTGGCCCAGAAAACAGTCGTCAAACCGAGAGTCTCGGACAAAATTGCGGATGAAGATGGATAACTCTAAAATCAAGTGGTAATACGACAAAATTTCGTGATACTCAAGTGACAATACGGCCATATTTCGTTGAACAAAATGTTGATAAATAACATTGGGAAATTAATCGATTCTGATAACTAAATCGTATTTTGATGATATATGGGGACCGTCTGATCGGAGTACCCTTAAAGTGTCAAAAGAGTTTGAGTTGCACATGTTGCTAATGTTAAGCCTTTTTATACTAAATGGTTTCTCCAACTCAGTTATAAAATAATACATTGGAGTGGCCTATTATGCATTTGGAGGGGGTTTCAGGAGAAACTATAAAGCAGAAGACAGTCAGACGAAAAGATAAGACAAGTGCTGATGGATTCATATTCATTTGGGGGAATTTTCAGATAATAAACTCCACGATCGTTTGTTGAACTTATTATCTGAACATATCCTGATGGAACTATATACTTATCAATTAGTATTTAGAATAAAAGGTTTAACTTGTGCTTACACGTCCGATCTTTATCATTTCATATATGGTCTTCTTAGGCTTCATCGATAATTCTTTCTTAGCTATACCGTAAATGAACCAGAACTTCTAAACAAAATACCCATGCAGGTATTAACCGCGCAGGGAAATCCCATTCTCGGACTGTTAGACACAACACGTCTAAACAGAATGACAATATATGTGCGTGTCTAGACAAGCGACATGATGGCGTGAGTCATATCACTTTCGTTGGCAATGGCAATGGTATGGAATCCTATTACGGCCACTTGCTAATGGCGCTTTCGGCGCTTTCGGCGCGATGCGCCGAAAGCGCCGAAAGCGACAAAAAGTGCGCCATTAGTAACGCGCCGAAAGCGCCGAAAGCGCCGAAAGCGACAAAAAGTGCGCCGTAACGGCGCACTATTTGTCGCTTTCGGCGCTTTCGGCGCTTTCGGCGCGGTGCGCCGAAAGCGACAAAATGTGCGCCATTAGCGTTATTTCGGCGCGCGCCGAAAGCGCCGAAAGCGACAAAATATGCGCCGTTAGTAACGCGCCGAAAGCGCCGAAAGCGACATTTTGTCGCTTTCGGCGCTTTCGGCGCGATGCGCCGAAAGCGACAAAAAGTGCAGCGTTTCCGGCATGCGTAACGAGGTGTAACTTCTGTATGCCATTAAAATGGAGGCGTTTATTGTTGACAATTTTTTTCTAAATTTTACACACCGTGAAATTATCTATAAGTTTTATCAGAAATATGGAATTACAATTAGGTGAGTGAACTTCAAAAGCCACAGCTCCTGAACCCCCCCCCCCCCATTCGCATGGATGCAGGGATGTGGTAACGGAGAGTCCAACATGTTCTCTGCCTTGTTTGTTCAATGTTATAAAGTTCCATGTTAGAACATAAAAAAAGTTCCCATGTTTTGCACTGATGGAATAATATCTCTACAAGCGCTATGCAGAGTAAAGTTTCATGGCACAATCTGGGGGGAGGGGTTCTTCTGACTTCAATTTCAACTACATGTTTGGGGGGGGGGTGTCCACCTTGGGAAATTCCAACTGCATCCCCCCTTTAGTCAGAATCAGACCAACACAAGTTTTTTGAATAATTCCATTTGCACCCCCCCCCCCACTTGAACCTCAGTCAGGCCTAATTTCTAATATATTCATAAGCCATGGTTTTATATTTCTATATTCCTGGTATGAGAACATTGACAGATATTTTAACCTGAACATTTATTAGTTATTTGAAAATTTCAAACCTCATACTCCCCTCAGGTTGGAAAATTCTTCAAGTGATGACCATTTCTGTCCACAAATTTGACCAAATGTAGTAAAATATTGTTTTGCTAAACTAATTAGCAGTTTTGTATTGGCCATGTGGATGTGGGGCAATGACACACCGGGCCGACCATGGTTCGATCCGGTGTGCGAAAATTTAGAAATCTTAACAAGAAAATTTTGAAATCGTAACATCTACACTAGCCTCAAGCCTTCCTACCGTTGTAAATTTAAACCCTACACCCCCCACTTAGGTTGGAAAATTTCCAACTGATGACAATTCCAATGACAATGTTGACCAAATGTATGACAATATTGTTTTCTTAAATTAACTAGAAGTTTTTGACTGGCCACGGGGGAGGGACCAGGACACAAGCTTTCCAAGTGTTGGAAATTTCCAATCTGTTACCCCCCCTAAGGTTGGAAAATTTCCAACTGATGACCATTTCTGTCCAAAGTTTTTACCAAACATAGGAACATTTCCCCCCCCCCCCAATAAATTGTTTTATAATCAAACTACAAGAACATATTTCACCTATTGTTGGTGTGAAATTTCCAACTAATGTTTTGGCAAGTATGAAATTTCCAACTGTTATACTTTTGACCAAAGTTGGGGGGCTAACTACTAGTATACGTGCGAAATAAATCTCTGTAGTTCCACTGGTAACGATGCTACCGGAATTTGCCTGTAAATATCATGCAAATTATCTCACAAGAATAAATCATACAGGTATTTGGAGGCAGCACTGGTAGTACAAGTGGAACTATATAAATGTTACTTCCGATGTCTTTCGCTCTGGTAAAGATGCATGTTAGGTGCATATTTCCGTTCATATTCTGGCACCATGTGGTTTTCTATGACGAAATGCCCACAAAAATGTACCTTGCAAACTTGCCATCGTATGAACGTACCCTGAATCATGCCAGAAGCTGGGGTTTGTCCCACAAAAATATTCATGATTGCCAATTACTCAATCAATATATTCACTGCAAGTCTATCACAGCTAGTGACAGTCAGTTGTGGTGTTCAATTATTAACAGACTTTTTCATTATATTACATTTAATTACATGCGGCAACACTCACTTAAAAAGTTGCTCAAATGTATGCATACTAATCACTTGACTATATTTAGACTCATTTATAGTGAAAATTCATACATGTGTTAAGTACCATATTAATAAATAATTTTAAATCTGAATAATGACAAATTATAGCATTTAGAGGTGTATCTACAGCAAAATTCAGCCCCTCCCTTTTAAAATTGATACATAGGCCTATACATTGTACACATATGGCCATGTCCGATCTGCACTGAGGTGCCGGGAGCATCCAAGGGCATCGGGGGGGGGGGGGGGGGGGGGAGAGCCTACAAAAATGGCACTTTTCTGCCCAAAAAAGGGAATTTTCTCCGCAAACTCGGAAAAAACAACCATAAATTCATTGTGGCAAAAATCCCTATTTTAAAGGTATTTGTCGGTTTTTATGGCCGTTTTTGACAAAAAATTAATATTCCTTGTGAAATTGGTGGTATTTGGACCCAAAAAGTTACATTTTGCTATAAAAACACGAGATTAAACACAGCATTTTCTGTCTCCAGAAAAAGGGCAAGTCCTGCCCCCTTGGTCAAGGGCAGGGGATCAGCTGCCCCCTCTTCCGGCACCCCTGCTGGGCTGATCACATACTTAATTGTATACATGCGCTAATGGCGCACCGCGCCGAATGCCCTAATGGCGCACCGCGCTAATGGCGCACTTTCTGTCGCTTTCGGCGCGGTGCGCCGAAAGCGCCGAAAGCGACAAAAAGTGCGCCGATCGGCGCACATTTTGTCGCTTTCGGCGCTTTCGGCGCGCGCCGAAACAACGCTAATGGCGCACTTTTTGTCGCTTTCGGCGCGCGCGCCGAAACAACGCTAATGGCGCACATTTTGTCGCTTTCGGCGCTTTCGGCGCGATGCGCCGAAAGCGACAAAAAGTGCGCCGAAAGCGCCATTAGCAAGTGGCCGTAATAGGATTCCATACAATGGCTACAAGTCACACGCACGTGTTGCTCAACCTGGCTATTGTTAGTTTGAGGAGCTATTGAATAACCTGTTTAATGAATATAGAGGAACTTTTTTTCAGTCTTCCCTTGTTTGCAGTTAATACTGCCGTATATTTGATGATAATCATACTGTACAGCATAACAGTACATCTTGATATATTTGACTGTCACGTCTTTTAGGCAAGAGTTTCCATGATCGGGAACATAATATCGTTGGACTATAATGTTGATAAGGCATTAAGACCACCATGAAATTCGAATTTACGACAAAGTTGTATTCATGTGAGCCGGGGTTATCGCATATATTTGTCAGACCCAGCATGGGGAATCGCTCTCCATCTTACCAGCTCTCTCTCCCCAAAATCACGGCGATCTTTATCGTGTCGCTATCATGTCTCGTGGATCTCGTGTTATATACCTTTTCACCTGGCAGTTATTTTAATTACCGACAATTCCACGGTGATTGGCTAACACTTGGCTTGTGGTAATTTGGCGGGTGCTTACCTGTTCAGCGACTAAAACCAACCCTCTCATCCTTCGCGTGCTTGTTGGTGAAATTCGTGACGTTTATTGCGATTTTATAAGTGGTGACCTGTTGGCTTTTAGGATTTTTTTCCATCTTGGTGGCAGATATTCAAAGATTAACATAGACCTTTAATTGTTCAGAGATACACGAAGAAACATATTTGTATTCTTAGCTGAACGTTTATAGTTTCTGTGAGCTGTTGTGGAGTTTGAAATAATTGTTATATCTGGATATTTGATAGACAACATTGAGGCAAATTCGACGAAGAACTGTATTTTAATCTCTGTTTCAAACACACATTGACGGGCGTTTTGTGTCTATAAATTAGATACACGCATGCAGGCTCACGGTATATAAGTTAGATTGGTATTTCATATTTAAATTGTAAATTTGTTCGTGAAATCTACGAATCCATTGCAAACAACCTTTGAAATACAAATTATCCGTGGATGAATTTGAAAAATTCTATCCAACCTGCTGTGTTCGTTTTGTAACTGTGATTGGAAATGTCCGAGTGCAATTCTCACGGAGATAAGAAATTTGGGGACAGTGAATCGACCCACAGTCGGCGGAATGATGTCCGGGAATTACTGCATTCATACGCGCAGAATTCGTCTATGCATGGAATACCTACTATCGTTGGAACAAGATGGTATCAAGGCAGAAGGTTAGTTAAACAAATTGCTAATCATATTGGCCACTGTTATGCAAACTTACGTGTATATGAAGTATAACATAATCTGCCCAGTTGAACATATATTTCGGTCCAAAGGCTTTCTGTTGTGTTGTAAAAAAAAAAAAATCCGACCAATTGCCTATGCATGCATGTTAACATACCTATTATAGGAGATATTTTATACGAAGCAGAATTGCACAAACATAATCTATATAGTTATATGGATACACTAGCAGTATGGGTGTATGCACTCTATTGCATATATATACATAAAGAAATGTGGGTCTTTATAACATTTGGCCCTAAAACTATGTTCGACTTAGGAAATTAAATTGAAATATACCTGCATGATTGCTGCAACCCCTTAATTCTAGGTCCACATAATTTGGAATGATCGAGGAATAAGATAAGTTGATGAATATACGAACTATCGATCAACGGGATTTCTTTCTAATAAGTGGAAGACCTGTCAAATATATGCGATATCCTTATTATCACACTCGTTTCTTTGCATGGGAATGCTCTTAAATATTGTTCAGTCGTCAAACTTGACAAAGTAATTGCACACCTTTGTCACGTTCAGTCGATCAAATAAATGGGTCGATAAAGACACGAAATAGATTAGGTCATGCTATGAATCTCTACTCTGGCTAACGCCCGTATATATCATATTCCAGAAATAAGAAATTTAATGTTATAATGAAAAATGATAACCCTGATATTAGCAGAAAAATCAGCCACGTGGTCCGGCGCTTCTGAATGAATATCATGCTTGCCGTCACACAATACAAATATACATATAGCTATAGATATGCCATGTTCACATGTAATTTTTCATTAATTATTGTTTTATTATGAATTGAATATTAAATCGTATCGTATTCCACCAGTAGAGAATCTAGGAACGTTTTGAATGTTTTGACAGGGAACCTTGTAAAGTCGAAAAACAACGCCGGGAATATATTTCTTAGTTATTATCTGTTCCTTAGTGATGTATTTCACTACATGTGAACTCTAAAATTCACGATTTAAGTGACTTTGAGAGCGATTTTGCTTTGTGTCGCTTACAATTATGGAATTTATCCTTTGTAATTAATTCACTGTTTATTGTGATATCGGCTCAATAATTGTTACAGAAAAGCATGAAATTACGAATTGGGACCTTCACCTAGAGTAAAGTACATTATTAATGAACAGATAATAACTAATGAACATATTCCCGCGTTATATTTTCCACTTTATAAGGTTCCGTGTCAAAACTGCAGAAGTTCCCAGGTTTTGCACCGGTGGAATATGAGCACTATATACGGGCGTTAGCAATTTAGAGTAGAGATACATGGCATTATCTAGATATATATCTGCAAGTATTATACAATTGTCATGACACGACATGACATGACATGGCCAACCTTGCATGAGATTTAAGGAAATGATAAATTCATCAGCTCTTTTCAACTTCACGCACATACCTGCTATAAACGCTCTTTATATTTACCATATCAAGAATGGAATGGTCAACACGGGACACTCCTTAAATATCCACGCGGAAGAAATAAAAACAAACACGTTAAAATCTGAGGCGATAAATTCTATTACTTTCGTGAGTTTTTTTCTCAGACATACACATCGAGCTAATTTGATAATAGGTGTATCGCCGACTGGAAGCGCCGCCATTTTGATATGCCGTATTTGTCCCCATGCACAAGCTTTTCCAGCGTCGCTATATTTGTTCGATGCGCGATGCCTGCGTTTCTGTTAGATCTTATTTGTCTCTGCGAGAACAATGGTCCCTGCATGTTGACAATAATTTGGTGGTTATTTTAAAATTGCATCTATTATAGTACAAGGGGTGAGTTTAGACAGGAACATACTACTACTACTAATAATAATAATAAATAATTATGTTGAGATGCCTTTGTATTTCAAGCCTATATTTGGTAGTAAAATGTATGATTGTCTGTTTCCAAAGCATGTGCTGACTATATTTCTCTCTCTCGTACAGACTATATATAGGGATGGATCGACAAGTAAAGACCATGCATGTCACAAGTTAGTACTCTGGCTACGAACGTAGACATTATATTCCACCCGTTTAAAATTTGGGAGCTGTTTGATGTTCTGACGGGGAACTTTAAAAAGCAATCAACACACAACACATGGAATATATTTCGTTGTTAGTATACACGTTCCTTCATAACATATTTCGGAGTACGGGGCCATGCTACCAACTCCAGGTTGCATTGGGGGGTGTACATATATTTTCCAGACACAAGGAGTGGGTGGGTGCATGTGGGTGTGTCGGGGCCGAACAAAATGAGTAATGATTTTTTTTATCCTACACTGAAATTTACTCGTTTTATCCTTTATTAATCTTATGTAGACTCATATCTATATGAATATATCATTCAGAGCACACTTAACTCCATTTAGACCGGGTGTCTATATATGGTCTGAGGTTCCAATAGCGTTACAAATGCATTCATTCTGGCAAGCATAACTCGAAGTTGCCAAGTTTGTGCTTAGATCACTTGATATAAAAGTGCGTTTGCCTATACATGCAAAACCGAATACAAAACTCCCGCAAACAACGTGTCTGTGTATGTTGTTGTCAGTCATTGGACTCAATGATTACAACATAATTTAATTATATGTTATTCCACACTTATAATAGTAAAATTACAGTTAGGTAATGTACCGTATGCACGGTGCTCATGACAATGTGTCGAACCTATTTCTGGGTTAATTGGAGAATTTCCCCCATTAAAACTCGATATCGTAGTCGACATTCATGGGAAGATTGCCTGGCAGATTGAAAATTCAAATATGAATCAGAATGAGTGAAGGTTTTACTGAGTAAGTTATGTGTGGCGGCGAAATATGGGGTCGAATTGATACCTTTATACAATAGATAGATTACCTAACTTATACAACATTATTTCACACCAAAGGAATGGATCTGGTGTGAATTCCAGTGTCAACTTCGAGTTATGTTTGCCAGAATGCTTGAATTTGTACCACTATTGGAACCTCATGCCATATATAGACCCTCTGCATGGAGTTAAATGTGCTCTAAATGATATATTCATGTATATAATAGTCTATATAGGATTAATAAAGGACAACATGAGTAAATTTCAGTGTAGGAACAAAATTGCATAACTCACATTTTCCTGCCCCGACACACCCACCCATCCACGCCTTGTGTCTGGAAAAAAAACTCTGCAGACTCCTCCCCTCTTGCCAGGGAGGATATATATTTGACTAGATCATTGCATGTCACGAAGCTCTACTCTGAATACGTCCGTATAGAGATAATAATCCACCAGTTCAAATCATGGGAACGTGTTCATGTTCTGACAGGAACGTTTATAAAATTGACAAAAGCATTGCAGCTATAATATATTTCTTAGCTAAGGGTGGATACACACATGCATGTAATCTCTGTAATTATCGTGTATTTGGCGTTGACAACCCAATCATTGCGGCTATGGTTGACCACAGTGAGCCAAGCTCTGAGCGTACATAGAACCGTTGACTGAACGAAGTCGTCAGGCCACTTAGAATAATTGTTCGCGCGATAACCCAAATGTTGGACTTTCTGTTTAAATCATTGTCAGTCTTCTCTTGATCTTTATACCGATGATGGCCCCAGGAGTTCCCCAACCCAGGGGCTGTGATCCCCAACATGGGGGCAATATTATCAGGATTTCCTGACGCAGGGGCTAAATATGACACCCGACTTGGGGCTATATATGATCCCGAAAGCTACCAGACGGGGTGGCTAACTCTGAGCTATTTAAGTAAAACATACATTGTACCTTCTTGCCCAGATTATTCCGACCGATACATTCAACTAAGTCACTTAGGGATTTGAAGCTTTCGAAACCCCACGCCAAGCAAACATCATGGTCGAAAATGTTCTATATCAAGCCTGTATACACCAGATGTGTCGCTTCTGGTGGTGTGCATTAATAAAATGTCAGATATCACACAGACTTAACTAATTGCCACATTCGTAAGAGAAGACATGTTATGGACTGGCCTTAAATGTCCTGATAGCAGAGAGTTTGATTTCGCTTATGACTACTCACTTGTCTGGCCTGGTAACAATGAACCGCTCGCAGGTGATTAATGTTGTCAATTATTGGTGTGGCCATGTAAAATACATGTATTTTACATACATAGATTACATGCATGTGTGTATCCACCCTAATACCGGTTCCTCGGTAATACTTATGTACCGGTATTCCACAGTAAGTGTAGGTGTCAGCTCTAGAATACATGCACGAAATATTTCAAAATGTTGAACCAAGTGGTAATCAATTCAATGCACAAAATAATGCAATCTGGAATTGGTACCATGGCCCCTACTGTGGAATAGATTATTAAGGAACATGTATACTAACAAAGAAATATATTCCCTGCGTCATGTGTCGAATGCCGCAGTCAGAACATCAAAAAGTTCCCATATTTTAAACGGGTCGAATATACCAGAGTAGAAATTAACGACACGATCTAGTAGTTGTCGACACATTCCTATATTCTACAAGACAGAGAAATATATTCAGCACATGCTTTGAAAACAGAAAAACGTACAGTTTACTACCATACATGGGCTTGAAATACAAAGGCATCTCAACATAATTATTTATTATTATACTATTATTATTATGTTCCTGACTAAACCCCCATCCGTACTATATGTGCAATTCTAAAATAACCACCAAATTATTGTCAACAAGCAGGGACCATTGTTCTCACAGGGAGAATTATGATCTAACAGTAACGCAGGCATCGCGCATCGAAAAAAGACAGTGACGCTGAAAACGCTTGTGGGGAAAAATACTTCATATCAAAATGGTGGCGCTTCCGGTTGAGATGGGCGATACACTTATAGGACGGTGGCACGTCCCTTACCTGACCAATCAAATCAGAAGCATTTATATAAGTGTCCTTGGCCATATGTGTAAATTATGTATGGATGGTCTTTGACGCAGCTCCTATTCGTGATGTTTTTCGTTGTTGTTTTTTTTAGAATTATAATAATAACGGAGCTTATATAGCGCCTATCACCGCGAGGGCCCAAAGCGCTTCACATTATTACCCCAGATGTTGAGTAATGTCGGGTCTTCTGCATGCTGCCATCACACGGGCGCTTCACAAGAGCCTCTTGGTTTACACTTACCTAACAACCAGGTCCCTATTTCTCGTCTGGGTACGACGAAGCGAGCGCAGTACAAGTGACCTTGCCCAAGGGTTACAACCTGGCACCATCTTTGAAACAGCGTGTGGCTATATATAGCACACACCCACTCCCCTTTGTCCGGCCAATCCACTGTTGTGGAGACGATAATCCACCGACCGGCGCGAACTCACGCCGGTGCATTAACACCATTACAAGTCCGACACTCTAACCACTGGGCTACCACTTTCTTATATGGCCTTCTTGTTGGTCACTCAATTAGAAAACATGTCACTAAATCATGTCACCTGTTGATACTGCTAAAACATGTTACATGTACTTTCTACTATAACTAGATCATGTCATGAATCGCTAATCTCTGACACCCGTTGAGATCATATTCCACCAGTAAAATTGAGCTGCACAGAATGTGTCGAGTGTCGGCTCCACAATTGTGGTCATGCCATGGTGGTGTTTTTCTATTGTTGTCCGACTTGTGGGGTCCACTTGCAACCAACAAGTCGCATATCGGAGAAGTGTTTTTTTTTAAGTTCGATTTTGGTTAAGGCCCTTCCACGCGCGTATTCAGCGCGACATGCCGCCCGATCGCGTGGTTCGTCGAATAAGCGACATCAATGAGTCGCTACCATATTGGATCCATCCAGCCCTGCGTTCCGCTCATCAGTGCTACAGGTAAAACTTCTGGAGTATAGCATTCTATATATGGAGCTTTTGAATATTCATGAATTATATGGAATTCATGAATATATGGAATGCTATACTCGAGAACGTTGACCTGTATAGCACTTAAACCACTCAAATGGGCGACTCAGTGATCTCGCTTATTGGAATACACCGAAGGCAGTGAGTGCGGCGGGCGACATCGCAGAAAAACCCTGCCACATGACTACACCGGTGTCCTGTTATCCGGCGTGGTGTGGATCCGTGCGTTTCAGTCTGTGGTTGTTCGTTAATTTCCGCCGTTTGAAATAACGGTATAGATAGAACGAAGACACTACATGTAGATGCATAGCAGTTTTCGATCTATGTCAGTTTTGGACTGCATGTGAGTGTGCAGCACGCAGTCATTTTAAACAAAAATATGCCAATAACAAAAAACCCAGAGTTCAACAGAAAACGCAGTCACCTCATAATTTGAATTCTTTAAAAAAAAAAACCAACACCTCGTTTCGGGGGTCTGCGACCTTTTATTTAATAGTGTAGGCGACTTTTTGTAAATCACCAGAGTATGAAAATCGAGTACTATCGACTTCAAGATGGAACATACAGCCCCGTCATTCCCCTCCAAATACAAAGAGTTTCCTATTCAAGTGAATCCCAGTAATTGGATGCATGTCTGCCGAAAAATTTATAAATAAAAACATAATTCATCGTCGATACATTCTGTAAATTAAATGGACAGTCCGTTTTTTTAAGTGGCATGAAGTTAATATTATATACAGAGTAAACTTTCACTAGGGTGACTTTCACCATGAATTTATCTTTGTTGAATTCGGCTTTCGGTAAACGAGCCAAGAACGTTCCAAATATAGCGATGATGGCCTGGCCGCCTGGTTATGGAAAATAAAAATATGAGCACAGGTTAGTCGTGTCGCATACTATATAACGTATACTATACAATGTTGGACGTTTATGCTGCATCTATGGACTTTTACTCTCTCAATTGAATTGACGATGTTTTACATTACTTTGTTATTAACTTGAGTCTATAAACTTGTATGCCACTTGAAAATAACCGGACTATTATATGTCTTTAAAGGATTACATAATCCATAATGTAATATTCAATCGCATGAATCGGCATAACTTCAGTTACGGGCGGCCTATATCACAAAAATCTTTTCGGCAACGTGATCAGTGTATTAGCGGGCATCGATAGTTACACTGGTTTAATCCTTTAATTAGGAGTTATCGACATAATTCTGCTCAATTCCAATCAACAATGAAATAAATACGATGGTAGAAATTCAGTCAGAATTTTTTTTTTGTATTAGAACATTACAAATGACCGCTCATAATACAATTGTATTTTTGTAGTATATATAGAGCCCAGCACCTCGATCATAATCATAGTGTAGGCGACTTCTTGTAAATCACCAGACTGTGCAAATCGAGTACCATCGTCCTCAAAAGAAGGAAAATTCTCCCCCAAATGCAAAGAGTGTCCTAATTAACCCCCAGTCAAGTTAATCCCAGTAAATAGATGGCTGGCAGAAAGAATCATTGCCTGTCGATGCGTGTTTTAAAATTAAGAGTTATCGACATAAAAGTGTATGCTGGATTCCCAATGAGCAACACAATTAGTTAATTACAAATGAACGCTAATATTACAAGAATTGACTTTTATAGTATAGGGCCCTGATCTCCAATGTACTATACATGTATGAAAACTAATCAATGGTATCAAGTGTTAGTGTAAACATATTTTTATTTCCAAATCCAAACATAACACACATAATACACAAGTGACATAAATATATAACATATAAGAGATAAATGTATGGAAATGGAGATCAGACAACAAGCCCGAGGGCTTATATGAAGTCTTCTCCTCTTTGGCGACATGCCCCTTCCTCAATAAGTGAGGGAGGGGTATCGATCAGACGAGAAAGGATATAAATAATGTTTTTTAAAGGAGAAGTAACTAAGTTTGAGTTGGGGATGGAACAGCGGGAAGATAGTGTTAGGGATAGCAGGAGGCAGAGAGAGATAGAGAGAGAGAGAGAGAGAGAGAGAGAGAGAGAGGGAGAAAGAGAGAGAGAATGAGAGAGAGTGAGAAAGTGGAGGGGCAGAGTTTTCAATAATTTAGTTGCTGCGCGATGAAAATTATGCTCGTAGTAATATGCATGCGTCAGGCTCCATGGGAGGGGGTCAATCGCAATGGCCAATTCCTATTTCAATGGGGTTCACTGTGAATATCGCTGCATTCTTCATGTAGAATCATTTCACGTATATACAGGATAGTGACAAGTAAGTAACTTACAAAATAATCGTTATCGGAAGACATTTAGTACTACATATATAATGGGGAACATCGTGCTGCCGCATAACGCGGCCGGAATCCAAAGCAATTTGTTACCCATACAGATCATGGAAATCTTTTTGTTTTCATAATATATGTCTGCATTAAATATTTGTTTGTTTTCGCGAAGACTAAGATTAAGTGTTCGAGTCTGTGAGATGGAATATGGGTCACCTCGGCGGCGCCATCTTAATCGATGTGCTTTGTGGGAGCAATCATATACACGAGAGGCGATTCGCGCCCTAATTATTCGATTGTTACGATTCCCTGACAAGAAAATGGCATAACCGCTTCCAAAACTGTTAACGAGCAACATCTCAAATTATGACGCAGTTTTGGGTCCTGGAACTAATAATGTTGTTTGTTCGCAGACAAGATGATAGTACTTTACGCAAATCCAACTGACCTTCTGACATACGCTCACTCTTTACAAATAATTGTTACATTAAGGATATTATAACTCACAAGCCGCCTTTGTGACGACGGTTTGCATCAAGCAATGGCTTTCGTTGTTGCGATGTATCTAGAAACATAAGTGGATTCTATAGAAGTTACCAATTTTTCTGCCTGAGTGTTACTAGTGTATGAGCAATTACAAACATGTGGTCTTATCCAAGTGATGAGCCCGACGTCTCGAGAGGTATATATTGAATGCATGGGTCAAATTTACAGGGCACATTTACTGAAGGAACCCGTACATCCGTATATGATTTTGGGGCTTGTTCTGAACGTTGTATACGTCCGTCACGCACCTAGGACCCGAGAACATGGCAGGTCCTTTGCCAAATGTATATACAATGATTATTGTTTATGCGATGATGAGCCTGTATTTGGTCGGGTAATTACTAAGGAATGTATACTGGTTGGTATTTGATTGTATACTTGTTGGGAAAATCCATGCAATTCCTTTTCTGTCTGAATTAGCTATGAAACGTCACAACACCACACTATATGTCAATGGAATTTGAGTGTTACACGTTTAGGGAAATTACCATAGCAAGTTCAATGTCTCTTCCTGACATGGTACAATCGGTGTCTCTTCCTGACATGGTACAATCGGTGTCTCTTCCTGACATGGTACAATCGGTGTCTCTTCCTGACATGGTATAATCGGTGTCTCTTCCTGACATGGTACAATCGGTGTCTCTTCCTGACATGGTACAATCGGTGTCTCTTCCTGACATGGTACAATCGGTGTCTCTTCCTGACATGGTACAATCGGTGTCTCTTCCTGACATGGTACAATCGGTGTCTCTTCCTGACATGGTACAGTCGGTGTCTCTTCCTGACATGGTGCAATCGGGAGTCAAAATAATAATAACATTGGTCTTGGTCACTCCCTTATAAATACTTGTTGAATACCCATGTGAGTCGAATTATTTCGACTTGAAGAATGTGACCGCACGATCAACACTCGGTCTTTGCTTGTGGTTATTACGGGCCCCACCACCGCTAACATATGCCCAAAACCGCTGACATTCATTGCCTATTGATGTGCCTTTCATTGAAAGAAAGTAGTGTTAGTACCACAAGCCGTGCTGTGAACACTGTCACATTACTCTACAAACCTCCTTTGAATCCTTGCATATCTTTATTTACATAAATAATTCTGCTCCTCCAAAATAACTCGATTATGAACCACTGCTATGGCAATAATGACACCCGAAGGTCTGTAAATATGGCTGAGCACGAATGCCATTGGCCATCTCGTAGTATATGTCAGATCATCTTAAGGTGTATCGCTAACCTTGCTTCCAAGTTGTTGTGGCCTTGTAAATATGGGAGTAAGTACTTACGCGGATCAGTAAAGTCACCGGGCGTCAATTCACTTTTCGACGAGAAGTTTATTGTTTCAATTTCTGCTAAATATCGATCGATCAATTTGTGTCGATCCCGAAACGATTATTATGAATTCATCTCATTTTTATTTTGTGCATTATTGCATCTTTTAAAACGTGGCTATGACGTCACTCATGTGGTCATCGTGTCCAGTTTATATGATACAGAAACGGCATTTAAATAACATAAACTGTGAATATATATACATGAAATAAGCAAGTTATATTACAATTATGGGATCGCATGGTGATTATCCATGCATCCAAATGGAGCGATACTCAATCCAAGTCAAGAGGATTTTTTAATCATCAAGGGAATGCGTCTATGAAACTCATTAACATGTATTTCACTAATTATGTTTGAATGTTGCTGCTGGACATGGCAGCTCAAGACTAATTGATATTAGGTATATAATAAGACATTCCATCTGGCCAAATATCTATTAATAAAGCACACTGAGTATCTAAGTAATATCTAAGGAAAATTCCGTGCGTTCTTGAAAGGCTGTTACTGGTAGGTGGGGTATTATATATCATATTATGTATCAAGTATAACGATCTGAATCTAAACAATATCTACAATCGAACCTAATCCGGGCCCGTGGTTACACCAAATATCTGTACTGGAACTCAAAATCCTCACATCGATGTCATGGTAGAAAGGTTTACTCACACTTTCATGGAAATTTCTGTAAAGTGTAAACCAAATTACAAAACAAAAATTCGTACCAAATCAATGATAAACCGTGGTTTTGGTTCCATTTTAAAGTTTATGTTCTGAGTTCAGAACACAAACTTTAAAAATGGATTCGTTTTTTTTATATATCATGATCGAAAAATACTTCTTATTACTGGCAAAAGTACTATCTAGCGCGAAATAAAACATACAGCATGAAAAAATATGCCAAGGCTGATTACTTAGACTCAGTAGACCAAACTATGGATAAAGTAATGCCCAAAGTAATTGACCACTTAACCACAGCAGATTTATGGGTAATTTTTCAGGATTTAGTCGGAAATATTGCTTGTTTCCATTCATCGGAAAACTCTCGGCGAGAGCTTTCCAATGAATGGCAACAAGCCATATTTCCGACTAAATCCTGAAAACTTACCCATAATTCTGCTGTGGTTAACTGGTCAATTACTTTGGGCATTACTGTATAAGGAGAAAGGACCCAAAAATATTTTGGAAAATAACTAAGCAATTCATAAATAACTTTAACGAAGAAACCCATATTACAGAGCTGGTGTGCAAACCGGATAAATGCTCGGCCGATGACGATGATATGATTGGTGATGACCAACAAAAGACAGAAGCAATAAATACAGTATTCCCTAATTAACAATAGTCTTCTCCCTCAACCAGTTAACATGTCAAATTTTGCTTATAAGACCCACTGCAAAGTGCAAACTCAAGTCAGTTACGACATGCGTGCACGACATCACTTCTATATATTTTGAATAATTTAAAAAAGCAAATGGACATGACCAGTTAATAACCAACTGTTGAAACTAACTAGAGAAACAGTTTGCAAGCCGCTAATTCTATTGAAATATTTCCCTATACGCTTCATTATTCCACACGGACAGGAAAAAGAAGATGTTATCCCTGTATATAAAAAGGACTATCGCCATGATGCAAATAAATACAGACCCATATCACTCTTGAAAAAATAATATTCGATAGGGTCTTTGGTCATTTGCACACACAAACGTTCTTCTTTACACATATCAGTCAGGTTCCTTACCTAAACACAGCACTGAACTACAACTATTAGAAATATATCATAATTTAAGGCCCACATAATTTTCGAACCCCAGATCACATATATAAATTATATGCCATATTATATACCATTTGGAAGAGCAAGCTCCAAAACATTGTATTATCAACTTATCCGGTGTAATAAACTGTGAACATGTTGTTTTTGTTGAGTTACCGACGTGTTGTTGAAAATGCATCTTTAGTTTGAATTATGTTGCATTCTGGGAGCCAAAACGGGGGGTATCTTTCTGTGATTTCAGCTGTTCTCTATTTCTCTATGGACATCTTCTGAGCCACAGGCGTTTCAAATGGTGATGAATTATAGTATTTTAATCATATATTATGACATAGATTGTTATTAAAACCGTATATCAAGTCACTATAAAAAATAATCGATGACTCGAAAATTAAGTGGGCCTTTAATGGCCTGAGTCGATAACGACGATATTCTAAGGCGTTTGATAAGGTTTAGCACCGAGGACTCTTAGTTAGACTACAAGGATACGTGCGGTATTACCGACATCCTATATTAATATGGCTTGAAAGATAGCTCACTAACCGACAGCAGAGAGTAAAAGTAAATGGAGTTTATTCCAACTATGGGAAATTAATGTCTGGCGTGCCCCAAGGCTCTGTTCTCACTGCCAAAGCAAGTACATCTGTGAAGAGATAAATCATATTTAAGTACTTTCCGCACCTGCAATTGCAGTCACATTGTTTTTCATTTGCATATCCAATTGTTAATCATCATCAATTATTGCCGCTTCATGAATTTATGTTATATACATGTCGGAGCGGTGCAAGCTAAGCATCGGCCAGCACTTGTAGCCTGATCCATATTATCTTTATATTGGCAATAAAAATATGAACCCAATAGTGCCTACGTGAAATGAGGGGGGGGGGGTGGGGATCGACGAGTCGAGCTACTTATTTCCACAAAAACTACATTTATATCCTAATACGTGCACCTTGTTTAAAAATTCCGAAAATAATTTTAGTTCGGAAAAAACCTGGGGATTTCCCCAATTTCACACGGCCATGCTTGCAAGTGTGTGACCCGTTCTGCTTAAATAATTGTCAGTCTTCTCTTTGATTTGTATACCAGTGATGGCCTCATTATTTCCCCAACGTATGGACTATGAATCTATGATCCCCAACATGGGGGCTATATTATCCCGGAAGCTACCGGACTGACCATTGCATATTTCCTCGACAGGGAATCATAACCCCCCACCCTGAAGCCACTCATGATTTATAAACATTGTAGTTGACAGTCATGTCTGTCGTGACTGTTTGTTTCCTACGAGTGATTAATATAATACGCGGCAATTTATGCTATTCATATAATTATGAACATATTATTACAGCTTTAAATTTGAAGGTACAGAAGGTGGTGTTGCTGTGTGTCTTCATTCGGGAAAAGGATTGTCTAGCTACGAGTTCCCAACTATATGTCACCTTTCCTCTCTTTTGTTATACATGTATACGCAAAATTTACAACTATGGAATATTTAAGTAAAACATTTTGTTGTACATTTCTTGCCCAGATAATCCCGGCTGATACATTCTACTAAATCACTTAGTTATTTGAAGCTTTCGATAACCAGCCCCCTTCCCAATCATGGATTATGGTAGAAAATGTTATAATTCAAGCCTGTACAGGCTAAAATTGTGACAGGTAGAAACTTTTTCAACCTTTGGCTTGAGAAACATATACTGTTCTGAAAATTCTGGGTGAAAAATGGGGGGGTGTCACTCTTTTTAATTTCAACGCTGTCCCTGCATTAATTTTTTGGCGCTGTAATGGATATTTGCATCGAAATCCCAATTGAATGTTATTACAAGAGCTCGCTCTCAAATTATCCGAGCAATCTTAACAAACCGGTATTGTCTGTCTTAATTTTCCAATGCCTGATATTCAAGCATGAGAGCATCATATCGGATTATTAAAATTTGAGCTCAGGCCATGCATAGTCGAAAATAATGTCCCTTTCCTGACTCGACTCGGCGTTGTCCGATTAGGCAAAATAACGTTCATTACATGCGAATCTCTGGAAACGACATACAAATCGCATGCATGCACGTTCTTTTAACACGGGATTGACCATGCGCTGAGTTACATTCCCATGTGTATTGATTTAGCACTTGCAAAAAGTGGAGCGAGAGAGCCGTTCGGGTATTGCTGGACGAGATCAAATCGGGAGTCAGTGTCTGGGATATTAAACACTCGTGAATCACAATCGTCGTAAAAGAGCTCCAAATTCTGCATATTTTATTTTTGATTTCGATGACTCTGTTTCCAAGAAATGACGAGAAACAAATCAAGAATAAAATCGACGGACTCAAATCCACTTTTCGATGTGAATTAAAACTCGTGAAAAACAGCAACAGATATCAAACAGGATTTATTCATTTCGGCATCCATAAAAGAAGACATGTTTATTACTGGCCTGAAATTTCTTTATAGCAGTTATATATATATATCTTTATTTTCCTCCATATAATGAAGAGATGTCAAATACAATCACGAAAATTTAACATATATACAATTAGAAAACATGACCACACAAAAAGTATAAATATGTCAAATAACAATTAGAATAATAACACAACACACGCAGCATCTATTTACATAATTTCATTCTCATGCACACCTACGCCTACCATTGCATTAGTTATAGGCATACACATAGTCCTTCAGTCTGACACGCACATACAGACGACGTCCCCATACACGACACATGCATACATATATACATACATACATACATACACACATACATACATACATTCATACATACATACACATACAAAACATACCTCAATTCACACACACATTAAAATACTTACAAACATATATATATATATATATATATATATATACATATATACATATATATATACATATATACATATATATATATATATTTATATATATATACATATATATACACATACATACATACATACATACATACATACACATACATACACATATACATATATATATGTATGCAATGCATATTTTAATACAAGCAACATATCAGACATCCCTTACACACCTACACATGTCAGCATACATGAACAAAACAAACATAAATGTACGTTATTACGTGCACACAGCTACCACTCACCAGATATACAAAGTTACACGGGCGTCAAGGCACGTAGATTGGACGGACAGACATAACTATATATAGATGACATCATAGATAATCATACAGTCAAGTAGACATATATTTTAGTTAAGCATCATTCATTAGGGTACGGTTACTGAAACCATTGGTGTTTGTTCGATTCTACGATAGGCTTTCCATAAGCAAAATGTGCTATTTACCATGAAGTTTGTGAACAGGTCTGGCTCTTCAATTTCGTCGAACAAATCCGGCGGACGTGCAGTTAAAAATACTTCCAGTTGTGTACGCGGATTGTAGCTATCCATTTTAAGTGAGCACGGAATACCGAAGAGATTTAGTAATTCATACCATATGTCATTTCTAAGTTCCAGAATCATAGGACAATGTATGATTACATGTAAGGGCAGATCGTCAAACTCCGCACCACATCTGCAGTTACAATGTGTCTGTTCGGTACAGGCTATTATGTTTGCAACAGTTAGGTATGCCGCCTTGTTTGTCGGAAACTTGCGACAGGACTTCCACAGGCACGACAGTGAGAGTGTAGGGTGAATATTATGGAAACGGTGGAGTGTTGGATCCGCGTTTCCAGAGAGTTCCCAGATTGAGTTAGAGGTTTCGACGATTGCATTTCGAACGATTTGCTTCCATGATGACCTTTCCGGAAATGCACATTTTGATACATACTTTGTTAAATAATGCATAAGTCGGTGATTTGCAAGGACATCTGCGATATCGGCAATGAATGAATCGGCTGATACGCCGGAGATAAAGTATGAGTGTAGCCTAAGTAAAAATACAGATTTCGCTGCCTTGTCTGTAGATAAATGACATAGACTGCCCAGAAGTAGGAGTTTTTTCTTATCCACAAAGCTTTTGACATTGCCGATACCCAGGAGTCCTTCCACTACATTTGTGCGCGTGTGCATACGAAGACCTTGTATTTTCTTTAGACAAAAACGGTGAGATCTTTCCAATGATAGGGTGTCTGAGTCTGACATGCCACATAATAGTTCACACCCAAATAGGCCTCGTGGCACAATGATTGACGTGTACATTTTTAAACTGCTAGTGGGTGTTATTCCTCCAGCATACATGCCTACGTTTGTTAGTGCGAAATAGCTTGAACGGAGTTTTTGTTTAATTTCTGTTGTGAAGTTACTCGTCTGGTTATATTTATGGAGCGGGATTCCAAGGTGTGTCAGATTATCGACTTCAGCTACATGTTTGTCACAGAGAATCCACGATCTATCAACAGAAGCCTTTGCGTGTTCATTTTTGTTTTCATTAAAGACGATAATTACTGACTTTTGCTCGTTGTACTTGTATCTCCATTTACGACTGTATTTAGTGCAAATATTCATAAGGTGTTGTAAAATACATGGAATTACATTCAAGTGTGTATCTACCCTTACCCAAAAGGACATCGCACGGGTCAACTTCGATCTCAATGCATGCCGGCTGTTTTATTTCTATTTGTTAAATATGATGTATTCATTATTCTATACAATGTCGATTGTTAGTTTGAGGACACACGTGAGCCTTTAGCTATATTTTAGTGGATGGTCTCGTCAAGTATTATTTTGAGTATTTGGTCTACGTGTTAATTTTAGAGAATTATAATAGGACCAAGTTAGACTCCCTGCAGTGGACGTTAGTGACTATTATGTTGTTTAACTAGTCCCCTCGCTACACTGGTCTGACCACTGCCACCACGTATACATAATGTAAGGAAATAAGAAATGTTAGATTTATTATATACTGTATCCGTGATGGCAGTGGTCAGACCAACGTGGCGAGGAAACAGAACTCAGCCTTTCAGCGTGGTTTCAGACGTGAAATATCCGACTTTTGAAAATGGTACCAGTACATTGGGGATGAGACATCGCACCCCTCTCCGCCTTTTCACTAAGGACTTCATTATGCATCAAATTCGTCCTCGCGTGTATAAAATAATATACTATACTTTTGTTTTATGAGAACAAGATGTACACAATTATATATAACAGTTACAATGAAACATGGCGGTCATTTAACATGATGTTCAATTGTTGTGTCTATCTGTCTCAGCATTGTTTATGCCAATGGTGTTCATTTATAATGACGAAAGAAAATATGACTGAAAACACAGGAGAGCTTTGAATTGTGTAGCATGTACGTCTTTTACGAAATTTAAAAAAATATTTCATGCAATTTGTGAAAAATTGCCCTCCAAGTACCGCCCTCTGATATTTGGTTATTATCTCCAGCAAACGAAGTTTGGCGTGGATGTAGAAGTGGGTTTCGTTCGTCCGTTAGTCCATATCAACATTGTCAGTGAAGATAGTTCTGATTTCAATTATCTTTGACATACTCGTTGGAAGGGTCATTCATATGGAACGGGTTTCGTCCAATCGTTTGTTGCAGAGTTATGGCCCTTATAGATAGTGAACATGTACCTGTGTCAACTTTGAATCTTTATATCTCAGTCATGCTTGAATGGTGTTCAGTATGTTCATAATGGGCAGAATAAATTGAACAATATCTACCTACAACAGTGTTTGTCCACACATTTATTCTGAAGTTATGACCCAAGAGTGAAAGATACACCCGTCCATATTTCCGCGTCATCTTTTATAGATCGTGTGTGGTTGATTTATGGTATGGTCATGAACCAGAATGGGATGAAGGATATATCCACATTAGGACTGCAACGATTCATCGTGATTTCAGTGCATCACTATTTTTTTCTATGCATCGCATCCTGAATGTCTAATGTGATAACAACAATAAAGTATTCAGTTTCTCAACTTTTATTTCCAAGAGTGACATATCAATTTCATCAATGAGAAAGATAAAGTCGATAAATTTCCCTTCCTACTTGTAATTACAGGATTGAGGTCGAATTTGTCGAAATGACGAAATTCCCAATAATTATTTCGGGAATCTCATCATAACTTGGTATATTGATGGTTATTGGCTGCACATACTTGCCCTATAGTTATTTTTAAAGGTGGAAATTTAGTGTCGTGGTTGAGAAGTAAGCAACTTGATAAATGAATGCTGAACTAATTCATAGTGGCAACTAGCAATTCTACATCTTGATGCAGCATGTTTTATTCAGTCAAATTACATATATATACCGGATTAAAATATCTTTTGAATACGAAAATAAGGCCACCTTTGCGGAGTATGCCCTATGCGTTGCAATCGCCATACTTATATAATTAAGGGCCTGGTTGAAAGTAAAACAATCTCGGGCATGTATCCTGCAATTTACAAGACCAGAAAATGAAGCGGATACACATATCTTCAAACATCATTTGACGTTTCACACTGAAGCACTGAAGATAAATAAATTATGACTTCCTTGCACACAGCACGTGGCATATTATGTTTTGTTGCAACTTAGATCATTATATCGCGTCATATTTTATTCATCATTTCTTAGTGTTTTGGCGCGTTATCGCTGTGATAATCACTTGTTTACGGGTCTCTTTTTTTGTCGGGAATCTCATACTAACTTGATATATTGATGGCGAAGTTATTGGCTGCACATACTTGCTCTATAATTATTTTAAAGGTGGAAATTTAGTGTCGTGGTTTAAATAGATAAATAACCTGGCATTAAGGTTCAAATCTAATGAAGTCTGTTGAAGGATGCCCCATCCGATCAGATATTCCTACATAATTCAGGTTACAACTCTCTTCGATGGGTGATTATATATAGATATATGTGGTTAGAGGGGTACTGTACGCCAAATGTTGTTGTTGGTTTCTATAGTCTCCGAGTCGGAGAATAAGGTAACAATTTTTCCATTATTTGAAAGTCTGTTGAGTACGAAGTCATGTTACGGATGACAAATTTACCGGAATGCAAAAATACAAATTGTCGTTGTCGAGTAATTTTTGTAAAGTTTTCAACCAAATGAATCAAATAAAAGTTATATTATATGCATACTAGTCCCATATAATCATTTAAGTTATTGTATCGTCGCTAGTCAGTGAGTGGCTTGAGTGTTCTCCCCGTATCATCATAATATTTTAAGCGATCGTGTGTGCGATCGGTTTAACAATCCAGTATCCCTCAATTACTGTTTTTGATTACGGTAATTCGTAATTTAATTGACGCCATTTTATGGCTCCAGTCATAAATTCAATTTATATCAAATTATTAACTTTTAAATTATTAAATTTTAAGATAGCCCATAAACCTGAGCGTTTACAGAAAACATCTTCGACTCAAATTACTTATGTTTCTATATATTATCGATATTAGATCGTTGTTGTCACCGGAAATTTAATGAAAATGGCGTACAGCACTCCTTTAAGATAGTTAAATGCCAATAGATACCCACCCAAAACAACGACAAAATCAAATTAACTGTCATATAGTAAAGTCATGACCGTTTACAGCCCCTCATTTATAGTGATCCTATATCCGCCCCAAAACAACGACAATATCAATATAACTGTTATATAGTAAAGTCATATGGCCGTTTACAGCCCCTAATTTATATTGATGCTAGCTTGTATGTGTTACATTCCAGCCAAGATAAAAATTGGTCGATGAATACGTGAAATACTGTCATACATAATTGATGTGCCCCGGAAAGATATATGCAATTTATTGAATTTAGAACAAAATCTTATCCCGAGTTTTCTTCAGCGTGGGACAATAAAGAGCGTTCTGTGTTAGTTTATTCCTGACATGGTATGGATAAGGAGCGTTTCTCTCCCTTCTGTGAGAAAAACTGAAAGCAACTACAACATTGCTGACTTCGATTAGTTTTTATTTCTTCAGAATATAAAATTGCACCGATATCTCGTGTATGGTTCCTAAACTATAAATTACACCGACATATCGTGTATGGTTCCTATACTATAAATTACACCGACATCTCGTGTATGGTTCCTATACTATAAATTACACCGACATCTCGTGTATGGTTCCTATACTATAAATTACACCGAAATCTCGTGTATGGTTCCTATACTATAAATTACACCGACATCTCGTGTATGGTTCCTATACTATAAATTACACCGACATCTCGTGTATGGTTCCTATACTATAAATTACACCGACATCTCGTGTATGGTTCCTATACTATAAATTACACCGAAATATCGTGTAAGGTTCCTATACTATAAATTACACCGATATCTCGTGTATGGTTCCTATACTATAAATTACACCGATATCTCGTGTATGGTTCCTATACTATAAATTACACCGATATCTCGTGTATGGTTCCTATACTATAAATTACACCGATATCTCGTGTATGGTTCCTATACTATAAATCGCACCGATATCTCGTGTATGGTTCCTATACTATAAATTACACAAACACAATTATTTTACATGTAGTTTCAAATAAGCCATGTCCGTTTAACACGTTTATTCCTATGATGTACATGCAACAATGTATAATTATAATGCTTTATTCTCTAAATGAGCAAAATATCAGGATACTGAGAAATGGAAAGTATATAGAAAAGAAGGAGAGAAAAATATCTACCCCCCCCCCCCCCCCCCCCACCACACACTTTGGTCCAAATTTGCAACAGTTGGAAATGTCATGCCTAACAGAACATTATAGTTGGGAAATTTTACATCATATATATGTTAAAATTGTTCTCATTGTTTTGAATTTTCAACTAGTAATTAGTGGGGAATTGTTTGACCAACAGTAGCATATATTCGAGTTGGCTATTAGTTAGAAATTGTCCAACCTCAGGGAGATTTCAGGTTGGACATTTCCAACAGTTGGAAAGTTCGAGGTAACCGTTGGAAAGTTTCACCAACCAAAGCGGTGATGGATGCAAATAGTATTTCGTGAACATAAGAGTTTGATCTGGTTCAAGGACATGGGCATTTGGACATTTGAAGGTGGACCCCCCCCCCACTAACTCAAGCGGAGATTCGCAATGTTAAATCACTCTTGATAAAGCAGCACTGTCTCAAACTTTTTAATGATATCTCATCGTCAGATTCGTCTAGAGCAGTACTTTACAGTAAATTGAAATCACATTCGGATATTTGTAAATATTTATTGAATTTACCTAAACATCGTTGGCAACAATTGATCAAGATAAGGACGGCTAACCACAGGCTACCAATTGAAATGAAAAGGTGGAGGAAAAATGACAACAACAAAAACTGTCCTGCGTGCAATTCGGAAGTGGGGGACGAATACCACTTTCTCCTTATTTGTGATAAATACAACGATATACGTGAACGTTATATTCCGAAATACTATTGGGAGAACCCCACCAAAGAGAAACTACATGGATTAGTATCAATAGAGAATATTTCGCGCTTATTCAAGGACATGAATAAATATAAATAAACAGTATATACAGTAACTAATTTGCTCAGCGCTATATTCCAGTTAAATTGACTAAGCATAGACTGATAAAAGTCTGGGTTCCAAGAGGAACCTATAAATTGCTTCTATATATGTTGTCCTGTATTCTGAACCAAATTTAGAACCATTCGTGCATACGACAAACGAATGCCGCTTAATAAAGTCTTTTTCAACGCAAGAAGTATGGGACGCCTGCATTGTATATTTAGACGAAAATACCTTTGGTTTAAACAATATTTATTCCGCCCTCAATTAATAAATGTATACATCAAACGAGACAATGAACAATATGATTTAGATAATTATATGACAATTTAGAATAGAAGAGGGTGAAGAGGATCTGACATAAGCGGTTCATCGTTTATCTTAAGTTATTTGCTCAGAGAAGAAAATCATTTAGACTACAGTATGTAGAAGGAGCGTATGACAAGAGTCCGAGTTGAAGAGAACAGGTTGAGGGGAAATGAAAATGACAAAACATTAAGAATTGTATATTTATTATGAATCAGTTGAGGCACAAGAGAAAGAAAGAATGTGACAGAGAGTGAGTTACCACTGCAGTGTGTTTATAAGACAGAGAGTGAGTTACCACTGCAGTGTGTTTATAAGACAGAGAGTGCGTTACCACTGCAGTGTGTTTATAAGACAGATAGTGAGTTACCACTGCAGTGTGTTTATAAGACAGAGAGTGAGTTACCACTGCAGTGTGTTTATAAGACAGAGAGTGAGTTACCACTGCAGTGTGTTTATAAGACAGAGAGTGAGTTACCACTGCAGTGTATTTATAAGACAGAGAGTGAGTTACAACTGTAGTGTGTTTATAAGACAGAGAGTGAGCTACCACTGCAGTGTGTTTATAAGACAGAGAGTGAGCTACCACTGCAGTGTGTTTATAAGACAGAGAGTGAGCTACCACTGCAGTGTGTTTATAAACAATCTCAAACATATCTCTCGTTATATATTTGTTTTTCAAAATAATGGACCGATTGACATTTAACAGAATTCTAACGGAAATCCAATGAATCAGGCAAATATGCTACTTGATTAATACATTAGACGAACTAGTATATGAACAAAGTTTTGTTCAGTTTATATTCCATATATTATGATAGAAGACTAAAAGTCCTTTGAGCTAGCCGCGTAATATTCACCCCCCCCCCCACACACACACACCCTCCCTCACCCTCACACACACACACACACACACACACACACACACACACACACACACACACACACACACACACACACACACACACACCCTCACCCCCCCCCCACACACACACCCTCACCCTCACACACACACACACCGCACTCATTATAACCTATATACGGGTTCTTCGGAGAGCCACAAGATTCTGATTATAACAAATTTGTTGTTCGTAGAAGAACAATTATGGCGCGTTCACATGTAGCCACAAGAAAATATCGGCAAGAAAATATCAGGTACAATTGCACACTGATATTTTCTTGCTGCAAAGATTACGCCCGTGAGAACGCGGAGGTTTAGACGGCGTTGATTGAGCTCAATCAGAACAGTATTAGTCATGCTGGTTCAAGTGAATTGCGTCCGGTAAAAAAAACTATAGTCCATTTTGGCAATTCATAGCTTTATGAAATTTCCAACTGTTGACATGTATTACCGAAGCCGGTGGGATGAGGCACCCATCGAGCTGTAGCAACGTTGCTGATCTGATGAATAAAGGCATTGTACATAATGAGAAAGTGGTCACGTTATTTGGAAATTTGGAAATGTTATAATTTCATAGTACATGCATATGTGGGGTGACAAAAGTTATTATGGTTTTGTGGCAAATCGGATGACCCCACCCCCATTGAGACCCCATATGAAGTTTTCTAGAGAATGTTGCTTGGTTCATGGGGCTGTGGTGTGTATTACGTTACCGAACTTACATGGGTGCATGTGGGGACATGAGACCCCCGCCAACTATGGTCAAAGTTTTCACCAGTTGAAAACAATATTAGTTGGAAATTTCACACCAACAATGGTTTGAAATTGTTCTGGTAGTTGGCTCGTTTGCATAGTAAAATTATTACGCCACATGGTGGTGTAACTAGTTTCGATGATTTTGATATGGTGTGGTGGACTGGACGAATGTATTCTTGGAGATGTTTTTTGTACCTTACTCAATCGTACCGATAGAATCACATAGATGCTGAAATTGTAAAGTTAACGCCACCGGTGTATAATACGTTTTTGAAAATATGATAAATCGTATCGATAGTGTCAGGACAGGCTGAAATTGTAAACTTACAGTCACCGGTGTAATAATATGTTGTTGAAAATATAAATAATCTGATAGCCTGAAAATATTGTATAACCCATTGGGAGCCCCTGGTGTAGTGAACTGAATTATGGGTAATTTTAATTGGAGCGCGCATGTCTGTTCTGTTGGAGACTTGGATTAACCGCCATCTTTTATGTTCTGGTCATCAAGTCAAAATTGTATCGTATACACAATGTGTTTGTACCGATGGATGTATCGCGACTCGACTCGTTTTCGTGGTCATATAGGCCCTATATAACCTATTATCACGAAAACGAGCAGAGTCGCGATATCTGATAGAATTCCAGGAATTGTACATTCACTTTCAATAGTATAGATTCACTGCAATCTGCCGTGGAAATCCCAAAATTGTAGGTTACTTTCATTTTCAATAGGATTTTCCACTTTCACTTTTACCACGAAAAGCGACCTTAGTTGACACATATATATGACACATTGGCTGAGTCCATGACAAATAGTTTATGTAGAATGCTTCTTTCGTTTAATTAAAGCTCACCTCGTTAAAACGCATGTCAATCGTATTGGTTTACAAATTGCATTGGGTGCGACGATTTGCAGTAGGTCCCGATTTGTGGAGGTCACTTTGCGGAAGTCCCCGAATTCGCGGAGGTCCCCTAAAATGGGCGATATACATAGATTTGAATGATGGAACGGGTGCGTATATGTCAATTGATACGTATCTTAAACAAATAACGACACGATCATCACAATAGAGGTCTGTTCTATCAATTATATATGCGCCGAGTTCACTTGGTGCAAATCAAACGGCGATAAATATTCTCGTGTACCGGAAGGACTCCTTAAAGTTGTGAATAAGATGAATATTTATTAGATGTTATTTAACAAGTCATTAGTTAGCGCCTATATTAGCGCTAACTAATGAATAATATTTTATATTATAATTTATATTTATGGCTAATAATATGATCTTGGTGGCGTTACCATTTCTGACTATGGTTTTCTTGTATGTTATTGTCGAGCTGATAACGAATGCATAAAACACCGATGAACTAGAAACTGGGGCCCGGTCGCTTCATTGTCTGTAAGCGAGAACATTGCACAATTTAATCCCCTCATTTAACGAGACCAAATTGGTAGATCAGTGTCATACTTATAATCATCAAGTTTATCCATCCTTGTCAGCCCTTGTAATTAGTTATCTTTATCCCCATTCTGATTTTCATTGTGCAACTAGTTGCTTGCCATTTTGCAGAATACATGTTATACCAGTATCGACTGTATACGATACATGATGTGGCGTTATGGTACACATATACCTCCCCATGCACATATTATCCCTCTCCAGACCGAAGGGAAGCCATATATATAATGAAGGTTACAATGCCGATGAAAAATGTGTGTACAAAGGGTGGTGGATTTTTTTGTAGATAAATATTGAATTTCAAATGTACGGTATATTTTCTCCTGAGCTAAAATTTATGCGACCCATCTGTCGGGGCTTTTGTTGTTCGGCGTCTGTTTCCGAAGTTTTTGGACAGTTTATCCTAGAAGTGTGCATTACAATTGAATATATAGTTTTTACTCCATCGATTGGCATTGGAATTTTAATAATCGGTTCAGGCGTTTGTGAATTGTGGTCATTAGAAATGAGGAGGTATCTGAAATAGTAAACGCACTTGTTACGTATGTATGCACATGTATAGCGAAGCGGTTTTTAAAGTGGTGCGTTCGGTTTAAATATATATTTTTTTAATTCATATTTTACTCATTTTAACGACACGCCCCTGTGGGATTTACATGTACTCAATTTTCGTTTCCGGATGATAACTTTAGTAAGTCTGAACTGAACGGAATGAATGTGGGTTAATTATATCACAAAATACAGGTCATGTTCGAATTCGGGCTCTCCCGCCAATTTTCAGAGTTACGGCCATTTTTGTTGGAATTTGCACTCATTTTATTCCGATGATAACTTTAGCAAGTTTGGATTGAATGGAATGAAATTTGGTATGTCCGTTTACTAGCCTAAAATACACAGGTCAGATTCTAATTTGGGTTCCCACCGCCAATTTTCACCAGCGTCATGGCCCTTTATTGAAATCACAGCGGGCGTATTTTGCCACGCCCTAGCTATGCTCTTGTTTTATACTAGGTAGTGGCCATGAGATTTTTGTTGGCTACAGTTGCGATCATATTTTAGCACTGAACCATATGGAGTGTTTTGCACTATTGTTGATAGTAATATCATTTAATATCGAGCTTGTGTTACTATGTGTTAATACGAAGACAAGACCATTAACTATTTATTCACTATAACTATACGTAATAAATAAATGCAACTGGCGATATAGTTATGCGCCAAGTTACAGTAATTGGCAAAAGCATGTGTCGAAGACCATAGCAACACCAACAGCCACAACATCAGCCGCATGCATTAAACAGCAAATTTTGAACCAATCTCTTAATATAATACATCTAATAGCAGCTGAACGCCAGACGATATTACCTCTCTAAGTTCCTTAGCTTGTGCTCCGACCCTTTGTACCCACACTTATTTGAATGTTTTTAATAATATGTGTAATTTATACTGTATATTGTGGGTCACAATAAAATATGTTTAACATGCGTGTGTCGAATGCCTCGGTAATCTGTTGTATGTTGAGTCCAATGCAAAACATCTCAGTAAGTCTGAAGTCTCTATATATGACTACAGGTTGAATTGTTGTATCTTCGATACTGTTTATCAGCTGATGATTTGAAGCCATTCTATGTTATCATTATGAGTTATATGACAAACAAACATGCAGGTAAAATTACATAAATGTCACTCATTCGTTCGTGTTGTTGGGCGCCAACATCGTCACCATAGTCTATCCCACATACATCGGAAGATTATAGCATGACTTATTCTACTTATAAATGGTTCTTGGTACAGCTTTAACTTTGCTTATAACATTGTATAAGCACTATGGTCTTTTGTCCCTCACTTCCAATGACAGTTATATTTGGCGACTTTTGGTACAGCGGGAGGAGCAGGGCTGATTGTCAACGGACTGCAATCCCAACATTCACTACTCCATTTCCCATCAAAAGCGTTCATTCTTCGTGCATATATATCATATATATATGCGATAACTCACATTCCACGTTGGAATACCACCATGTAAATCTACAGTGAATGGGCACGCATCGTGTGGCAAAAGTTTTAACAGGATTGCACATCGCGGCTAAACTGATGTCAGCTCTGGGATCAGTTTGGAATAATTGTTGTATCATCAATAATAGAACAATCTAAATGTGTAGTATACCATTATATATGATTGTGGACATCAAGCAATCATTTGAAGAGATTACTTCAAAATTTTCTTTATAGTAATGACATCTATATGTTGCAATTTTTTTTTATATGAACATAAGTCTATTCGATATTCCCATTCACCTCAGCGTAGTGTTCCATTTCATTTATAAAAAGAAATTTATAACCTAATGATGCTGACAACTCCTTTCTTTTTTCATGGCCAACCAAATGAGAAATGCTTCGTTATATAGACGATATTGGTGTTCATTATGCTATAAACGACATGCCGATTGCCGAGAACAGTCTTGATTATTATCGGATCAATACCATTTCCACTTGGGGTAATCCTGACCAACAAATTATGGATAAACTAACTCATCTATGCTTAAACGATGTTTGGTAATTTGTTCCATATACTCAAATTAGTAAGAGCCATTGGAAACTTAGCAGAACGTGCTATTACATGACGGTGTCATGGTTTGTGGCTGATAATGGTGTTACAACGCCACTCCTTTTTGTGCGAAAGTGGCATAACTAAATTATATATCGACCAAGATGGATCACATTTATTCTTAGAGCACAATCCCATTGTTGCAATCGTTCCCTGATTTTTGGTAAAGCACATTCCAAAGGCTGGCGAAGGAATAGTTCAGTGATTATCCCATTGTTGGGCACACGAACTCATAACAGACATATCGCACGGGCGCTTCAAAGTGGGACCAGTCCGTGTTGTTTGGGACATATCTGTTCACATTCAACGGCGATCAGTTCATGTTAATCATGTTGTTGGGCGTGGCTAACCGGCTAGACTGTGTCCAATCGCGGCCAGTGCACGGCTTGTGCGTCGTGTTCAAAACACGCTCAACGGCACATTTCCAGTTGATTGCATTGTGTGGGATAAATTGTGCTCTAAGTCGGTCAGAGCAGGCGAATAGTTCTTTACCAGAATAAATCTCGTCTTCGACTCGATTGATTATGGTAAAGAACAATTCTTGTGCTCTAACCCTGACCTATACGAAAAGTCTGGTTATGGAGTAACTACGGGTGTATGTAACATTGACAGGTGCTTGAAGACATGAGGTCATATAGTTTAAAGGTACTCAACCCGTAAAGAGGGTCCCCATCTCAACAGATTCCAACAACAACAATCCGATCAGAGGGTCCTATATTACTATTTCTTTGGCTTTGGGGGTAAAAAATATTTGATTCGAGTCGAGGAACCCATCAAACAAAGCTCAGAGTTATTAGATATTGATTTTTCAAATTTGTTATGTTCTCGAGATGAGTACCAATAACTGCCGTAATCTGCTCTGGATGTGTACTCCAAATCTATTCAAACAGACAAGGATGAATAACTCTAAAATCAAGTGGTAATTTTAACGCAATTTTGAGTGAGTTCTGGGCCAGATAGTATTCCCGATAATGAAAAATAATAGATTTCTAAAATCGATATCTAACAAATCTGAGCTTTGATGGGTGACTTCCTCGACTCGAATCAAATATTTTTGACCCCCGAAGCCATTGAAATAGTAATTGAGAGGAGTTTTATCGGGTTGAGTACCTTTAAACATATTTATTCTCAAGCAACATACAAATCACAATATACATCCGATATAGTAATAATACACGAGAATGGGATTTGGCAGTAAGCTAAAAGCTTGTCGGTGCCATGTCACATAGATAAAATGATATGAATTTATGGACGATAACACGTGACATATAATGCTTCTGATTGTTAATGTAAACAAAATTCTTTTTTATTTTGTTGAATTCAGTTATTTATCTTTTTGGTGTCAGTTGTGGTCCCCGGCTCGAATCGAGATAACTTAGGGATGGGTGTATGTCAGACACCACAACACAAAACAACAGGTGGACGTTCTTGATCTAAACATGTCTATTGTCCCCCATGCAGTTGTACAGTGCGTGTTAATGTTTTAACAACATATGCGCTCGGTTAATAGACATGAGGAGCAGCACTACCAGGATGTGATTAGTGCTTGGTGCCGACTATTGCACACGCCCTTTGTGCTATTATTCCACACAAAGAGGAGGGATAAATCGTCCACTGTTTATGTCAGACAAATTCCTATGTAAAAATCATAAATCATTGCGAAGCGCACCACAAAGCGGCTTAATTCAGAGAATACGTTATGTTTCGATCAAGCATTATATGAACGGTGTGTGGACTGTAGATTGATTGCTCGACAGCGGTTCGCTCTTTACTGGGATTATGCTTTGACGTTTTGTACTCCATCCAGCGAACTAGAACACATCGGTACATGACCAAGCCTGGTGCTCAATATATATAGAGGGCTTCTTTCTGTGACCGCAATAAGAATGTTTTATCCCGAATTATCAACCTTCTTTGTGTTGTTAAAAGATATGTCGTACAGACTGCGTGACGTACATGTATTTTCATGATTGTATTGGTTCACCCAAATCAGTTATAATAATTGTCCTTGGTCATTTATATATAGGATATGTCTGTCTGTCTGTATGTCTGTCTGTTCGGATTTTTCTCCCTGACCCCTGGACCGATTTCAACCACATTTGTGTAGTGAGTCGGGGTACCAAGGCGCGGATGTTATAGCGGTGTTAGTTTTTCTAAATTTTGATTAAATTGTTTTTTAAATATATATATATTTATATTTAAAAAAAAAAATTATAATCAAAATGTTTAAACGGTCAAAATGTGCGCAAAGCGCACAAAGTGACCATTTCTGAATAAAGTCTCTACCTGAAATCAAAATGAGTTAGTGTCATATTATAAAAGATAGAATTGACTATGCCCAATATATAGTGATCCGAGTGGAAGAATAGTCAACGACAAAACATGCATTATTTATTATATTATATCGAACATTGTTATCAAATCTCACACAATTTCTGTGTCTGATTTTGTCACATTTCTAATGCAAGTTGAGTCAATTTGTTTTTTTTGGGACAGAATGGAATGACAAAATTTGTGTAATGAGACTTTGAAGGAGAAGAATATGCTATCTAGATCTAATTAGTATTCGGGTGGACATTTTGATATGTGTCCCTAATATATATGTCCCTAACCAATTAGCAGATCTTTGCATATTATGTCTATGTATATAATTTCACGATATTGGCCAAGCAACCGGATATCACAGGCTTCCAGTGGACATGTCTAAACGTAAATACGAGATATAGAAAAATCACCCTATTTAAACTCGAAGGCATATTATACAGACACTAATACTCGGGTCGAAATCATGTGTAGTACAGTAATGCTCTAAGTAATCGACTTCTTAACCACAGCAGAATTATGGGTAACTTTTCAGGATTTAGTCGGAAATATGGCTTGTTGCCATTCATCGGAAAGCTCTCCCCGAGCTGGAAGTTCTAATATAAAATCTAATAAATCTAATAAATCTCATAAATCCGAACAGACACACAGACAGACATATCGATTTTATATTAGAACCACTCACAAAGCTCATAAATTGGTCTTTGTCTGAAGGTGTTGTTCCTGACTATTTTAAGGAGGCCGTTGTGATTCCCCTGATTAAAAATAATTCTCTGGATCCCGACTTGCTACAGAACTATAGGCCCATCTCAAACCTTCAATTCGTCTCGAAGCTGTTAGAAAAAGCTGTCCTCAAACAACTGAGATATCATATGGAGAAACATTTGCTTCTGGAAAAATTTCAGTCAGCGTACAAACCTGGACACAGTACTGAAACTGCATTGTTGTGTATCACTTCAGACCTTCTTCTTGCCAGTGATGATAACAAGTTTTCACTAGTATCCCTGCTTGACATGAGCGCAGCTTTCGATACTCTTGATCACGAAATACTGTTGAAGCGATTGGAAATTTCTTTTGGGATATCTGACAGCGCACTCAAGTGGTTCGGTTCATATCTCTCTAATCGTGTTCAGAGGATTCAAATTGGCAGTGCGTTTACCAAAACCTTTCATCTGCAATATGGAGTCCCTCAGGGATATGTCCTGGGGCCTGTCTTGTACGTAATCTACACCAAACCACTTGGTGAGATCATCAGGCGACACAGTGTCTCTGCGCACATGTATGCTGATGATATACAGCTTTACATTTCTGGTGATAACCCCTATTTTCTTCTCACTGTAATGGAAAACTGCATCGGTTCTGTGAAATCGTGGATGTTGGCTAATATACTAAAATTAAATAGTGACAAAACTGAAGTAATGTGGGTGTCTAAGCCGTCATACATAGAAAAGGTGGGCATAGATGTTATGACTATTGATGGTAACCAAGTTTATTTCTCAGATAGCGCGAAGAACCTTCGTGTATTTTTGGATAGATCACTCTCTATGACATCACATATTAGCCAGATATGCAAGACAATATACATTGAACTTCGAAAACTGGGTCAAATGAGGAAATACATAAACACTGACTCAGCTAAAAAACTTGCTTCATCTCTGATTCTCAGTCGACTTGACTGTTGCAACTCTCTTTTGGCTGGTATACCATCTATCCAAATTACCAGGCTTCAACGTCTGCAACACACTGCTGCAAGGATAGTTCTGTGTCGTAAAAGATCTGACGACACAGATGAAATGTTGCAAGAACTACATTGGCTACCTGTGACAGATAGGATTATTTATAAACTTGTTACATATGCATATCAAGCAACCCATGACCCAAAATCTCTTCCAGCATACTTCAGTGATATCCTTGTTCCGTATGTCCCACACCGATCACTTCGTTCAGAGGACAAACTTCTTTTGACACCATCTGGTGCTAATTTGATCACGGTTGGCTACCGATCTTTCAAAGTAACATGCGCAAATGCATGGAATCCTCTGCCATTGAACATAAAAGAGTCACCATCTCTTGACGACTTTAAAAAGTCATTGAAAACTTACTTGTTTGCGCGGCGTTTCAGAAAGTGACTTTGATATTGTGTATATTTATATTTCTTGTTTATGTTTATGTCAAGCGCTTAGGGCCCGCTTATTGGGGATAAGCGCTATACAAATATTATTATTATTAGAGCATTACTGTATATTGGAACTTCTACCAACCTCTGAGCTACGGCATCTGTCCTTTGGTTATAAACACATGATGGGATGCCGTCAACTAATTTAGCATACTAACAGAAAAAGTACTGTAACCCCACGCTAAACGGTTATGGTATTACGATTTTAGAATCTAAGCAACCACTTACCAGCCAACATTCCACCATGCACGCAATTCTCGATGCGCACTTGACGTTTGCATGTAAGGCTCCGTCCAGACCTAATTTACTGGACTCGTTTTGTAAATTCCGCTGTAAACTGGAGACGAGATTTAACGGGTTGTGTCTGAAGCAAAGTACGTCTCGTGCACAATACCCACACACTCCGCTATTCCGCTTCCAAATTGACGTATCTTGTTATCTATATATACAAGAAAACCATAATCAGAAATGGTAACGCCCTCAAGATCATATTATTAGCCATAAATATAAATTATAATATAAAATATATTGGTTACATGAATTCACCGCCTCAGAATTCCGTTAAAACAACTAATCCTTCGAATAATTACAAACAACTACGGCTTATTACTGCATGTTTCTCATTCACCACACCAGAAAGCTTCTAAATGCGGAGGTATTGTGTTCCCGCCAAGAGTGCATGGTCCAGCCATTGTTCATACCTAAACATCGAAAGCAATTAACGCGGTCATAATTGTTACATACTGCAATTATAAGACATCCAGCGGATACAAACCCCACGAAAACCCGAAATGCGTTGTCCTGCGAGAAATCCCATCGCTAGAGCTCATTTTGACACGGCCAGATTAGTCTTCCTACAATATCCATAAACAAGATCATATATTATATACCCATGATTTTAATTATAGAATATAAAATATATTGGTTTCGCGAATAACCAACTCAGAATTCCGTTAAAATAACAATAACAACCAGCACCTAATGAACGAACCGGCGGCCGACTCGGCCGTCTCCGACCACAACCATCAGTGGGCTGCAGAACGAAAAATATCTATAAAAGTTGAAATATAAGACTTACTAATTATCTTTTAAATTTCTTTTATTGGTAATTGACATAGCTTGTCACAAACCAAAAATCAACATTATTGACATAATAATGTAAAGGACAATAAACGAAATTGAAATTCCCAACTACACCTTTTACCGGTTACCGGCCTCCTGATTGCGCAGTTCGACTTTTAATTAAACCGGAAAAACCAATTTTCTATTTATAAAAGTCCCATCGGCCTACATGTTTCTAATATTTGGCCACCAGTATACACCGATGGCCGTTAATAAAAACTATTTACCAATAAGTCATGTGATATTCAACAACAGGAACGGCATCTCATCGCAATATATAAGTCATGTGATATTCATCGAGAGGAGCGGCATCTCCTCGCACGATGATTAATACTAACAAGGCTATGTAGGGTCACATTGATCGGTGGCCGCCGACGGTCGGGTCGCCTCATTACCGACGCAAATAGACACTTCCGCCCAAAGAGATGTCGCAACTCCTTTAATTCTACAAGTAAAACAGATTAGTCAAATCACTTCTACTGATGAAACCAGGAAACGCCATCATCGTGGTGATCTATAGCTAGGGTAGGGCGCCATCGTTTTGGCTGACTAGACCGCAAGGGTGAGGTCTCACATGCCATAGATGCATGCAGGATATAATGGGATTGGGATACTACCAAACACAAATTCTCATTTTCTTTTCGCAATTGCCATGTTATGATTGGAATGGCACATTGGTTTGCCCCTCGACTCAAATCATGTTTGTATGTTGGTCTTATATAATTTTAGCCTATATATCGCGTGATTACACGCCTACCCCTCGTCTAGCTTCCAAAACCCCACTCCAAAATGGACTTGTCTCGTTTGAACTTCGAAATGATGTATACTTAATTTTGCAAGAGGGATATCAAGAAATATATACACCAGCAATCCTATGGTCACAGATACCATGTCGGGTGGAGTGCAATCCTATGGTCACAGATACCATGTCGGGTGGAGTGCAATCCTATGGTCACAGATACCATGTCGGGTGGAGTGGTCACAGATACCATGTCGGGTGGAGTGCACAGATACCATGTCGGGTGGAGTGCACAGATACCATGTCGGGTGGAGTGGTCACAGATACCATGTCGGGTGGAGTGCACAGATACCATGTCGGGTGGAGTGCATTGTGATTTTTAAATATAACGGTAGATTCGTGGCTTCGAACCGATGTTTCAACATAAAACATTCTTTTGAAACTAAAACGAATGTATTCTGATGTTTTTTCCCGTTCTAACATCAAATACAGAAAATTCTTGTGTCGTATCATAAAATATATCACGGATGGAAACTGTCAATTTCGTGCTAACAATATCGTAGTATTGCGTAATGTATACATCCAAATTTTTGAAAGCAGTCAAAAAATATTGTGGTCTATAGTTGCCTTCGATCTTGATTAATATTGATAGAGTTACTTCCTGACACAGTTGGGAAAATAGTGAAGAAATGCATTAGTCTTTCGTCTCAAAATGGTACGTTTTTGGTAGTATTTTCGGATAACAGTTGTCACGAAAATCGAATTACTATATAAACAAATAAAGCTTCCGAGGAAACGCAAATTGAACACCACGTTAAATGTAACCAATGTTACGATATTTGCGAAAACGGTTGCCATGACAACCAAGAAGCATCGTCTAATGTCTACTATAATTTTGTTTTAAAGCAGCCTGGGTATCTTGTGAATAGTATGATAGTTGCCTTCCGTCGTGGTAAATAATGTGTTGGTTGATGTTTTGACGACACTGTGGAAATAGTTCGAAAAGCCACAGTAATTCAATGTCATATACGCATGTCCGTTTAGGGATAACAATATATGAACTCACACATATATAACACGATAACACTTGAAACAACACGGCAGTATATATTGATACGATACTTATATCCTATATATCAGATGACTCCGTTTCAACGCTGATATAACAATAGGTGAAGGTCAAAATGACCGAGCGAGAACGTGTATCAAAACTTTATAATTACGACCATTAAAGCGTACATATATCTCGTATCATATCGTTTCGCCATGTAGGGTCTCAATACAAACTTAATCTAGAATACACTAAACGGATACATGATAAATCTAAATGATTGACAGTGTGTTCTTGTGATCAGACCTTATATAGTTACTGTGAAAAAGCGTTTTAGTTCTGTTATATGGTTGCTACAATGATCGTGTATAAATTAAGCTATAGATTATCCTGACGGTGTATCAGAACACCACAGCGGAGTGTATCACGCCACATTAATACCTGATATATGACAATTGACGAATGTGTGGATCCCTTTAAACCTTATTATACTAAATACTCCTTGACGATTAGGTATCACTTAGGAAATGATAACAACTTAAAAAAAAACTACGATAGGTCGTTTGTTGAAATTAATATATTATCTGAACATTTCTCACCACTGAATATATTTCATTCTGCACATTCTATTGTCTGCCGTGTGCTCATATTTCATGAACAATAGACCATTGCAATGTATATCTTGTGAATGAGTTGGAGACTCCATTTAGTATAGAAACTGTTAATACGAGGCGTATCTTGTAGCTTGTAACAGCTTCTTGACAGAGCGCATGTCAATGGAGCAGCTCTGATCTTTTTCAAACAAATGTTGTGATCTGACTCTGATCTGAATACCTTCTCCAAATGAATATTTTATTTCCACAGCAGCATCTCGCATCTTTTCATCCCCTGTGGAATTGATTTCACCACACTGCCACACAGTCGTGCAACACATAACACAAACGCCCCGGAAATATGCCGAAAAACTCCTCAATCTAAACAAGAAAACCATAGTCAGAAATGGTAACGCCACCAAGATCATATTATTAGCCATAAATATAAATTATGATATAATTATAATATAAAATATTATTCATTAGTTAGCGCTAATATATGCGCTAACTAATGACTTGTTAAATACCATCTAATAAATATTCATCTTATTCACAACTTTAAGGAGTCCTTCTGGCACACGACAATATTTATCGCCGTTTGATTTGCACCAAGTGAACTCGGCGCATATATAATTGATAGAACTGACCTTTATTATGATGATCGTGTCGTTATTTGTTTAAGATACGTATCAATTGACTTATACGCACCCGTTCCCTATTAAAATCTATATATATCGCCCATTTTAGAGGACCTCAGCGAATTCGGGGACTTCCGCAAAGTGATCTCCACAAATCGGGACCTACTGCAAATCGTCGCACCCGATGCAATTTGTAAACAAATACAAGTTTTACACCCTCGCAGAAATAACCATTAACAGCTGGGAATTATAAATAATGCTGATGCCTCCTATTTGCATTCAGAGTAAATGTTACACGTTTCCGAACTATACGGCACTGTTGATTTTCAACGGGAGATAATTCATTACTCGGAATTAGGAATAGACGGCTACTATTTGAGACAGTCCAGTCATTAAAAATGTTCTCTCTTCCATAGACCGATTTTGAATAATTCCTTACGAGAATCTAATAGCCGACATCGATAATATTTAACTCGACAACGATACAATAAATAATACAATATCGATATTCGATATGATACAGATCATCCGCGAACCCGTATATGTGGATCAAAATAAAGGTCTCCAATCAGGAAGAGTAACGGCCCCTGCAAACCATATTGCTCGTTCTCTCTATCTACCTCACATATCGTGTAACCACTTCAACCTACAGAGAAATAAACAAGAAAACCATAGTCAGAAATGGCAACGCGCTCAAGATCATATATTATATACCCATGATTGTAATTATAGAATATTTTTCATTTCTGTTAATTGTAATTGGCATAGCTTATCACAAACAAAAAATCAACATTATGGACATAATGTAAACGCCAATAAACGAAATTGAAATTCTCAACTACACCTTTTACCGGGCTCGGCCTCGGGGTCGCACTACAGCTCGGCCTCGGGGTCGCACTACAACTTTTAATGTGTCCCAATAATTAACATTCTATAAATAGAACCCCCAGTGCTATGGCAGCGCCCAGGCGAAATAAGAATTTGTACATTAGTATACACGCGGCGCGCGTAATAAGGAGTATATATCGACGAAAGTTGTAAATATGAACCACTCCACAAATCGTATAACCACCAGGGTTCTCAACAAACGTGAACCACTCCACAAACCGTATAACCACCAAGGTTCTCTTGAAACAAACATGAACCACTCAACAAACCGTATAACCACCAGGGTTCTCAACAAACATGAACCACTCCACAAACCGTATAACCGCCAGGGTTCTCAACAAACATGAACCACTCCACAAACCGTATAACCACCAGGGTTGTCAACAAACATGAACCACTCCACAAACCGTATAACCACCAGGGTTCTCAACAAATATGAACCACTCCACAAACCGCATAACAACCACGGTTCTCAACAAACATGAACCACTCCACAAACCGTATAAACGCCAGGGTTCTCAACAAAAATGAACCACTCCACAAACCGTATAACCACCAGGGTTCTCAACAGACATGAACCACTCCACAAACCGTATAACCACCAGGATTATCAACAAACATGAACCACTCCACAAACCGTATAACCGCCAGGGTTCTCAACAAACATGAACCACTCCACAAACCGTATAACCACCAGGGTTCTCAACAAACATGAACCACTCCACAAACCGTATAAACGCCAGGGTTCTCAACAGACATGAACCACTCCACAAACCGTATAACCACCAGGGTTCTCAACAGATTGCGTGAAGTTCGACCACAGAGTGCTCAAATTTCACTTTGATGGTTCGCAATCATTTTGTCCTAAACATATTCGTGAAATTTGCAATAAATTCCTTAGTTATTGATCGGATAATCATGAGATATAACTGGTGATTTAGAGGAGGATGCGGTCATTTACATTAAGAGTTTTGTTATGTAGATTACGTCGCTGTTGGGAGTAAATGAATTTACTATTTGGTTTGATGGCCAGCGGGGGGATTTAGAGACAGACGCTGAAACACACTGGGAATCGTTGCAAATTACTATTTTGAAGTATCACAAGGTCATACTATCGGAGCCTGTATATACTTTCCTGTTCCGATTGAACACGAGATCCTAACATCAAGACTGGATGGCGGAAATCGTTGATGCTGGTAACCAATGTAAGAAAATTAAGGAATGACGTCTAGTCAATGAAGGCTCCTCGGTCAAATTTATGTAAGACACTCTAGTTGGGGCGTATCCACCCTAGCTGCATTTCCCCCTCACACCAATAAGACAATCGATGTATACGTTCTGGTGCAAAATATATGTAATTGCATCGACCAGATACAAGTTCAGTTATAAGACCCAATAATAATGCTAAGTCTGGTTCCTCGCACACTATATTGTCCTCTTAGTTTGGATTTTTACTTTAAACATGTTAATGTATCCAATAAGATATATACCTAGGGATCGGGGCACAAGTCACAGAACTTACAACTTGCGCCAACGTACCCCGAGCCGTAGCTTGTTTAGTGATAATGAACTATTTCGGCCGGTTACGACGCCTTTTTGTAATCGGTCAAGTTTTTTCAATAAATAATTAGGTATATATGGAATCCCATACGACGTCAGCGTAATCCAAAATGGGAAGGATATATATATCTTATAAAAGTCAAGACCAATGTGTTTATGCAATCCTTAAAAGGATACAATTTCGTTCTGAAATATTAAAAATGGAGAGTTATATCTAGGCATGAAGGAGAATGATATTGCATTGGGTTTCTTGGGATTGAATGAAACCGGACCGTGCAGCGAAATTACGAGCAGACGAGAGGCAGACGAAGAGATAATACGAATGCAGAAGAAATCCTAATTATTTAGGGAAATGTTCAGATAATATATAGGTTCAATAAACGACCTATGGCCGTTTGGTGAATTAATTATCTGAACATTTCTCAAGAAACTACTCGTCGATGAGTATTCCGTAAAGAAGGGGTTAATCCAAACTTAAAAAGTAAATTTTCATCTAACAAGACAACTCAAAAATATCCTCAGCCAGCTTCCTTCATTGAACATGTGGCCGTTTGCGGAATTTATTATCTGAACATTTCTCAAGGGAACTCCAAGGGAACATATATTCCTGGCTAATATCCAACCCCTCCGAAGCATCTAAAGATATAGAGTGCAACCAACTATCATAATTCACAACGCTCTCCAACTATCCGACAACCAATCATAATCGAGGTTATAAAAGTAAACCTGATAGCAATGTTTTGTTTGTAAGTAGATATTTTATAATGTAAGCCTCCCATCGACAGTTCATATGTTCATACAGTAATTCTCTAAGTAATCGACTTCTTAACCACAGCAGAATTATGGGTAACTTTTCAGGATTTAGTCGGAAATATGGCTTGTTGTCATTCACCGGAAAGCTCTCGGCGATGAATGGCAACAAGCCATATTTCCGACTAAATCCTGAAAAGTTACCCATAATTCTGCTGTGGTTAAGAAGTTGATTACTTAGGTCATTACTGTAGGTTCGACCTCACTCTTTTCTGGCATAGAGACATTATAATTGTATATATATATATCGTTTAAATATGATAGGCAGCTTTACGGTGGAACGTTATTTGCAGGTATCAAATTAAACCTGATAACTGCTTGCTTTTGTCTCGTTTCAGTGTCAACATATAGGTACACATATATGCGAAATACTACGGACAATAGATATATTATAGTTGAACACAAATTCGCACATATCAAAAATCTAACCAGCTTCGTTCTTTCTATGCATCTTTACGCACTTTACCAGCCGAGAAACCGGGCGCGTTATTTCCCGTTATTGAGTTATTTTATATACTACTAGAAGGTGACCCGACTTCGTCCGGGCTTTGACCTTGAATTGTCCATTTTGAAGGTCAAGGTCAAGTGGGGTAACGATTTGACCAGTCCAAAACACTGCCCGGACAAAAGTACCCGACAAACGTGCCCGTCGAAATCCATCCGGTTTTACCCGATTTGACCTTGAATTGATCATTTTGAAGGTCAAGGTCTGGTCGGGGTCACGATTGGACCCGTCCAAAACAATCGGTGAACAAAAGTAACCCAACGTATCAAATTTCGTCGAAATCCCATCAAAATTGGCGATTTGACCTTGAAGTTACCCGATTTCAAGGTCAAGGTCACGTCGCACGGGCAAATGAATATGCTTATGAGACTCGCCATAAGAAAGTACCCCCACATACCAAGTTTCATCGAAATCCCGTGATATTCGGGCGTTTGACCTTGAAATGACCCGATTTCAAGGTCAAGGTGACGTCGCACGGACAAATTAATATGCCTATGTTCGTCCCCGGCCGAAAATACCCCCACATACCAAGTTTCATCGAAATCGGTTGGGACGTTTTCGAGTTCATCGCGAACACACACACAGACACACAGACACACAGACAGACAGATCTTCCAAAATATATAATAGATAGAATAGAAGTAAAAACGAAATCAATTTCGAAAAAATATATAGCCTAAACCTTGAATGCATCTTTAACACAACAAAGGGCAACATTAACCCGTTCATGACGGGCGCTGCGCTGGTGCAGCATTAAAACCATGTGCCAGTGTATTCTCTTATATATGCGAGTCTCCCATATGGAGGCATGCATAACAGAATGCACTGGCTTTCAGGGTCAATATATTGTTAGTCCAATGTATTCTCTTATATATGCGAGGAGCCCCATGGGCGACTCGCACATATATAAGAGAATGCATTGGCACATGGTTTCTCGCAAAACTTCAGGAAGTACCAGTCATGAAAGGGATAAACATTGAACTATGATAAACTGATCGGAGAATCTTTTCATAGCCAGATAACTCCATTAAAATTGATGCAAGTATATAGTGTGAGTCCCAAAGCGGCGTATAGGAAAAACTGGTATCACTTGTGTCGATGGTCGATTGAGTTATGTTGAATCTCTGAATATTTATAGTTCATTAAATCATACAGCCAAGATAAATTCTATAAACATATTAGCCATACCATAAATCAACCGATTACCATATACGATAACGCTATAACAGCTGTGCAATCTGCTCTCGTGGTGCCAATTCTAATGCATAGTAAATCTGTTTTGACAAATGCTCATTGGCAGATAGCGAATCCTAGTGGATTTTAATATATATAGGGCAATCCACAGCGTATATTCTTAATTGTGGATTGCATGTACATCACGCAGACCGAGTTCACGCGGATGTTTCGTTTAGATTCTGTTGCGCGTGCAGATTCATCCATGTATCGAAAAAACAACAACAACAAAAAGAAAATCAATACAAAAAGCAAGCAAGCAAATAAACAAACAAATAAACACACGCACTAAAATGTACATGCGCGACGATTTTATGTTTACCGAGAGCATATGCCGAAAACTTCTCACAATAACAAGCACCTACAATCATTTTTAAAATTTATATAGCTGTTTGATGATTTATTCCCATAAAAAAAGCTGAGTGTATTATTATTTATTTCACAAAATCTGCCGAGACTATCCCAAGCAGCACATTAAGACAGCTCAAGATTTCCAAGCACTTAGCAATGATAACGTGATCAATATAAATAACTGGCTTCAGATTAAATTCGGCCGAACTTTGAAAAGCACGCCCAATTATTATGCTGACAGCTTTTAATGATTATGTTAGATTAGGTAGACAATTTATGACGTCTGTGTGTTGCTGGTGGCACAGTTGACCAATCACCGACCACGATTTAGAGTAACACAGACGGGCTATGTAAATATGATCACATTTTTATGTCCTTTTGTGATAGCCATATAGTTCATTGAACAATATTCTATTTATTATTTTGTTTTTATTTATTGTATTATGGTAGGCGGGTGGCCTTAAATAGATGTTTATCGATGAATGATGACCATTTTTGGTATGTGAGTTTATAACCACATGCAACGACTACATGCACACATGCACCCTTAATTTATTATCGGATTTATGGCCAAATATAAAAATCTTTCAAAGTCAAATCAGTCAAATAAAAACCGAATTTGAGCATGTCAGTCATTGTCAAAGCACATACGTGATTCAACCAATGTTAGATCTTAGTAAACGAAATGGTGTGTTGAAACGATCTTATTATCGTAGCGAATCAGGTGGGGGGTTTTTATAGATCAAATTACGTTCTGCAATTCTGTTTCTGACAACTTAAAGATGCATAATCAGAATTAACACTCGCAAATTACTATTTCCTTGGTTTCGGGGATAAAAAATATTTGATTCGAGTCGAGGAACCCACCCATCAAAGCTCAGATATCCATTTTTGAAATCAATTATTTTGTCACCACAGATAATATTATGTGGCCCAGTAAAAAGTCGACGAGAAGACCGTCTCGGACGAAATTGCGTATGAAGATGGATAACTCTAAAATCAAGTGGCTTTTTTGTGTCAGATATTTGACAAATCGGCAAAATTTCGTTGATCAAAATGTTGATAAATAACAGCAATTTTATACTATAGTTTGACCGTTGTTAGCATTATTTTTGGCAATTACTCGATTCTGATAACTGAAGCGGCATTTCAAAAAAAAATTGTTGTTGGGATTGATGATATCGGGACCATCGAATCGGATTGTGTACCTTTAAGTCTTTCGATGAACATTTTTGGAATTGATCTGAATTTGATGATGAATCTCTCTGGAATTATATGTCCGACCGGGACGGGGTTTGTTTCTACGCGTAGAGTATAGCCTCTTCGTGGCCGATGGATGATGACAAATAGTGAATACTATTTTTACTTTTGTTAAAGGCAATTTTTATCCTGCAGCTACCATTTTAGATGATTTGTCTCTTTCCCAAGAACTATATAATTATCCATAATAAAATATTCCTGCCCTTTGTGTCCCTCCTCAATAACCGGCCACTCAGGTCCTCAAGCCAATCGTTGTTTTATTGAGAATATTAATACACTTTACGAATGGACACGTGTGCGCGTTCGCTTATTATTCCAATCATATTTTTATTGATTCTCGAAGTAATATACTCATTTGTATTCGAAGGTATGATAACAGATTTATGGTCAATCTAACCATTGTACAGCGCGAATCAAATACACAAGGCTACCTCGTCTATGAAGTTCTTAATCTACCAATCTACTATATATACGGTCTATAGACAAAACTCATACTCCACCCGAGTGGGGTCACTGAATGTGCCAGTCCAAGTTTCCTTCCATTCTAAATCCAGCTTGTGACATCGGTCATTTAGGATACTTTCATACTCTCTAAGAAAACAGCTGCTCTTGTTCCATCTGGAACCAATATCCTAAGTTTGGTTCTTCAAGTAACTCACATAATTCAAGGTTTGTTGGGACACGGTCACGTGTCCACGCGTTTTGTGGCTAAGACGATATGGTGAAGACTAAATAAAGCGGGATTCCTTTGAAATACCAATGCACACACGCCTATAAACTGTTTAGAGTCGTGTTATATACTCTGATTATTTGCTTGCTGGTAGGGGTAACTATATTGCTCATATCACAAACTTTGAATAGGGTGGGACGTATGGAACAATACATTTATTTGTTGTAATTTGATATCTCCTTCAGACATCAGAACATTTTCCGATCTTCGGAGTCTATTCGGCGAACCAACATCGTGCGATGTCAATTTTAAACGGTAATATAGTATATGGTATAACGTATTTTTACGAACTAATAGAATATTCAGCAACAAAGACACATCAAGCGTGCTTATAACCTACACATAGTGTCATGGGACAGTGTTTCCACAAGCACTCAAACTGTTTCCTATAGTAGGCATTTAACGAACAAAATGGGGAACCCAAGGAACTATTTGGTTCCATGTTCTGGTTCTATGCGGGGAGCCAGATATATAATCAAAGCAGGTCACATTGGTTCACCCCTCAGGACAAATATTAGAAACAATTTTGGTTCCACGTGCAACCAAAATGTCTGTTGTGAACTTAATTTGGTTCTTTAATTTGGTTCTTGTAGGAACCAAAATATGTTTGGTACTTCATTTGGTTCTTTATTGTGCTTCTTCGTGAAGAACCAAAACATGTATGTTTGGTTCTTCATTTGGTTCTATAGTTTGGTTCTTCGCGGAATCAAAACATATTTGTTTGGTTCTTCGTTTGGTTCCCCTACTGGGACAAACCTATGAACCAGTTTTTGGTTCCCGGGCAACCAGACTTTCTCTGTGTGTACACTCGCAAATTTGCCAGGCGCACTTTTGCAGGCATTTCGGTATAGAAAGTTATACAATGTGCAAGAAACCGAATGCAAAAATTCTTATAAAATATAGCTATATACCACAGCTACACTGCAAATAAGAGTGTTCAGATTTGAACGCGTTCAGTCCCGGATGTGTTCAGTTACTGAACAGTAAGTGTTCAATTTTGAACGTATATGTTCAGAAAACTCATTTATTAACGGTAGTGTTCAAACCTGCATGGACGTCGATCCGCTTGTGTTAGTATACTTAGTTACTTCATATATATATCGCATATGCTTACGGGATTAATGAATACTCGTTTGTGAAAATGATGTCTTGTGACTTCTATTTTGAACAATTGTGAAACTAAATGCGGATGCGCTGGTCTATTTTGCTTCACGGTGAGTTTTGTTTTGTTTTGAGCATTTTCCAGATCGGTAGAAAACATATCAGGGACGTGGTGGCGACACGGGGGAGGGGGGGGGGGGGTAGTTGTAAATTGCAAATCCCGGATATAAAATTACACCCCTCCCCAAATGGAAATTAACCCATTTAGTCAAATCCGCATCACATATCCATGAATATATATAGTGTTCATATATTGATCGATGCCGATACTTTTTATGTTGCCGGTTCATCACTTGTGTAGAAAATCACGATATAATACGATCCCACGCTATTTTGTGTTACAGTAATTTCAGTATTGAACACTGCCGTTCAGTCCGTGTTCGATTCTCTTGAACATATGTGTTCAAGGTGAGACCACGTACGGGCATGGTCATTAATCATTCACGCTTAACTAATGGCATGTGATCCCACTGGACTGTCTGCATTGAGTTCTCTTTACAAAATAGCATGTATAGCGTCGTCTTTTGAAACATGATATCGTTCCACGCAACTGGCATTAATTAATTTCGGTTTGAATATCTGTGCAGTTTAATGTATATGGATGGATAAAGCCTTCACATTAATGGAACCAAGTCAGTTGCGCCATTCTTTGGCGTTAGATTAAAGGTTCGAAACATAGTTGGTATTTATAGGGTCTTTACTGACAGGAGACAAGGACAAGTTTATCAATACAGCCTGCACTCTGCATGGTAAGTACCGGTATATGTAATCCAATGTATCATCGTCATAATTATCAGCATAATTTATGTGTTTATGTATATATTTATCTAAAAACATGCAAAGTTAAAATTTTGACAATTCAGTTGAGGACATTAGTTGGACATTTCGCACCCAATTGTGGTTGAAATTGTTCAAATTTTTTTGTTTGATATTCCGTCCAGTTATTAGTGGGGAATATGCTGATATCTGTTGATTTTTTTATAATAAGTGAGTGTCTCATTCATGCAGGTATACTGTTTAAAACTTATGTGAACTTTGTCATAAGCATTCTCATGGTTAATTTTCTCGCAAAAACAAAACAAAAACACTTGAGGTCATTGGGGAATATTCGGTGTCACATATATATTAAATTTTATTATATTAGTAGATCTCCAATAAAAATATATTGATGTGCCAGTTATGCGTACATGGATCATTTCTAAATAGACCAATACATTTTCTAAACTAGTAAAGTGTGCTGTTCCACCGTTTTAATTGGTGATGTTAGAGTGTGTCCAAATACTGTTTTATAATTTCGGAAGCGGTGTTGACTGGTGTCTTTGAATTGGTGCGGTATTAATATCAGGATATCATAATATGACTGTAAAGCCGGAAACTCTGAAAAAAGTGCTGGGTGGTAAGATCGCATCCTAATAGCATCCAGAATTGGAAAACTAATATTCTAATATATTAAATTATTCTTTCTTTCAGGAGCTGCATATAGAGCATCGATCGAATATCTGCGGAAACTTTGGGCACAACATATACGGATGCTATACAAACTACTCACGATGGGTGTAGCTGAACTACCAGAAATTATGTGACCGCAGAAATGTCTATTGCTATTAGCTAGCACCGTCAACAAATTCTAGTGACTGTTTAAGCCATCACTGCATGGTGTCAGCTGGTACCAAAAATCGAGAAAGCAGGAACCGGAGCAGAAATACATCGCACATTCAATGTTAAAAGATTTGTGGACTAATGTGTGTGACTAACTCCGATAGTTCAAAGAATGATAAACCTCACGTCTATAGCCTTACCTAAAACACGGCAACTGTGATGCACCGTCCGAGATATAAGGTTGACAGTTTGTTATTAATTCAGTGGTTGAAGGATATTCCAGATGTTCAGGATGTTTATTCGGCCAAATTGATTTTGTGCGAAATTAATACTGTTGCCAATGCTGACCAACACGGCATGGATGTTTTTGGATACGGATTATTCAAGTAAACGCATAGACTGTTGTGCCATTGATTCATCAGTTTATCAGTCTTATTAAATGTTATTTACCTATATAATACTCACATTTTAATTAGGTTGAATGACCTTATTCCCCAACAATTACATCAGCATTTCATAAAATATACATGCTTCTGTATGGAACGGTTGCATTATATTTAAGTTATTAGCGATAGCTTCAGCTTGTTCTCAGTAATCATACATTAATAACCACAAAGGTATTGGGCCAGTTAATTTGTATTAGATGTACACAGGAGAAGAATGGCACTAAGACTGTTAAAGTGTGACTACAGACTGTTTACAATTTCTCACCCATTTTATATTGAATTTGATCTCGCGTTTATCATTTAAATTTAGTTCTTTTGTGAACATATGTGTTCAGATTTTGTTGTTTGAACGCATATAAGTGTTCAAAAGCTGTTGCAGTGTTCGGAACACATCAAGCGTTCACATATTTCGAACACTGATGTTCAAATCTGAACATGATGTGTTCAAAACTGAACGCTTATATGCATTCATAAATTGAACACATCCATTCAATTCATTGAACACATGCGTTCAAATCTGAACACCGGGGGCCGTTCAGAGTAATTGAACACATCTGTTCTAAACTGAACACTGAACAGTGTTCATTATCTGTTGCATTTTTGGCGTTCAAATTTGAACACTTTTATTTACAGTGTAACTGCATGACGATGATCAGTTTCCCTGGCAATTTCCAGACAATTCGTTGTTTAACCATTTATTCACTGCATGGATTCTCCCACTCAGTTATAAAAGTATACATTGGAATCAGACTGGTCGCGTCATACCCGAAACTAGGGGTATAACCGTAATACATTTGTAATGATGGTTTTGTGGTGTTATTTGAAGCCGGGATATATCCTTTATATCTAAACAATCCGCTAAAATCAGCTTTGAGCAAAAATATTTTTACAGCGCTTTGAAACTACCCTGTCATTAGTCCCGCAAAGTCGAATTTTCAGCCCGATGTCTACACATGTAATAACGCTTCGACTGAATATTTATGCATGCAATTGTGATCTTTAAATACATGGTTTATTCCAGTGGAACGGATTACACCGCGAACAAGAACGTTTTACTACATACTAGCCTATGACTCGGTTTATTTGTAGCATTCCAGTGGAAACGATCTTTTTTATCAGTGACATCCATGATTATCATATGGAAACGCTCTTTATATCAGTGACATCCGTGTTTATCAGGTGCCTATATACCATTAGGTCGTCGATTTAACTGTTTGTGGTCAACTGTCTTTAAATCCTTAGTACTATCAATTCCATGTGTCGTGTGTAGCATTGTGTTGAGCTTTATATACATACATTCGCCTCCCGTTGATACCTATAATGGTGAGAACCACACATGAGACGTTTGTGCTTCCCTTCTCATTGGTTAGGTTGTCCCAACGAGAGTTTATATGTGCCATTTTGACGTTCTATACTAGCTCCAGATAGTTTATTTTGTTGGGAAAAAAAATGGCCGATGCAGGCGAATCGATAGATTCTGAAGTTATTAGTTATTCTGACTTTTCTGACGATCTTTGCTTTATCTGTGGTGGGGGAGTTGGGAGGAAAGCCTATCACTGAGTTGGAAGGACATTTCGACGATGCTTCAATATTGTTGCAAACGTGACAGACCACTGTTCATGCAATATTTACAAGAGCGGATAAATAGACGCCTGTTGGCCAAGTGCTAGTCCACGAACTCTGTCATCGAAATTTCACAGATAATAAAAGGGGGCTTTGGTATTAGTTGCGATACAACCGAAAATGTATCAGCTGAGAAAAAACTCAGAGCATTCACCATTGAATTATAAAGATGATTACTTTCTGTGCGGCAAGAGTGCACATGTCGACGCAAAAAACCCACCGAGAATAGAGATACACAGTGTGACGGTATTACTAATGCGGTCAAATCTCTTTGAAATTTGCCTGTTCCATTTAAATTCAAACTCATCTCCATGGGTGTTTATGCTTAGTGGCAACCGAAGCCATTTATCATGAGACCTGCTTAGCGATATTCGCATTTGGTATAGGGGTGACCCTGCTGTCACAAGGAAACCCCCGGACGCAATTTTATTAAAAAAAACTTTGATCATCTTTGTATTGTATTTGTATTGGGTTGAAACACATGTAGGGGCAGAAGTTTATACTCTTAGCTATCTTCGTGGTAAAATGAAAGGATACGCAGGAGAATCTGACGTCTACTCACTCAAATGTCTGAAAGAGAAACTACTCAGTCACTATGGGGAATTCATATTTTATGCCGAGATGCACGGGAGGACGAATGTTGTGTGCTTCAGGAACATAGCCAGGTTTATTATTAATGATAAGTGGTTTTCAGAAAGAGAGAATGACATAGAAAAAGATGCTAATCGGATAATATTTGACTGCAGCTATAAGCTTATTACAGCACAGCTCTTACGAGAGTTGCCCTTCGGGACTGAATTTTACCGGGACATCTCATATGTTGACATTGGGAGAGTACCGGGGCATTAACTGACACTGATATATAGGTACCAAAAGTAGCACAGCAAATTAGTACCGGATAGTCAATTATTCAATCGACAAGACTACAGTCCGTGAATATGAACCGTGATATCACAGATCCCATTCGATCTCGGTGTCGAATTAGATCATGTGTTCGGATCAAAATAGTTATTGACGGAATTATCTCGACTAGGGTTTTAAATAACATATGATGATGCAGTGGACATATATAAAAGGTCAGTTATCTAGTCTGAAAATCACGACGACCTGGTCCCTGCGTATTGTCCAGGGGATTTCACGCAATGGGTCGCAGATAATGTAGACCACAACGTTGAAACAATTGACGGTCTTGTGACTTTTCACGGGATGGGAATTGTCGTCGAGCCCCCCCCCCCCCCCCCCCGACGAACTCAGGGTTTCAGCCTGAGGCAAAAACTATGTAACATTGGTGATGTTATTAAAGATAAGGAGTTGCCACGCAATCACTACGCAGACTGGAATCTCATCGCTGACATACAAGCCTTTGCTTGAACTGCGATCACCATGTACTTTACCCCAAGTATGAATTCATAACATGATAACATGGTGTTAGCAATACCCGTGGATTGCCACATGTTGTATCATTCATTTATTAAACAAGGGTTACACGCCGTTCATAACCGATTCTGGGCTGGATTATCGACCAATCAAAAGCAGGGGAGGACTGACGAGATGGAGGGGGTAGAGAATCTGTTCGCACAAGGTGGTTGTTGTATGCATCGATGTGCTGACATCCAGGAGTCTATTACAAATATGACACAAGTCAAGCACATGACTTCAGAACAGCAGATTAAGCTCGGCAATTCCAGGATCAGATACAACCATGACGACATCTTCGAAATTCGGGATTGGTTTCGATATCAACGAAAGTGGGCTCCGCTCTCCGACGACGCTGACATTAACTGCGAACGGGTGGAAGAAGTCGGCCATCAAATACAGATGACACTTGACAACAAGCAAGTAACGCCAGTAACAGTGAAACGATACGACCGTATCAAATCGTTGGATCACTTGACATCCTGGTCAAAGTGGACAACAAGAGATTGCATATCAATGGAATAGCCCTAATTTCTCGTTTGATTACACTTGTCCAGATATAATAAAATATCGCAAGTCGCTTCGCATATGAACTCTCTGCAATACCAGCATATTTAAAGATAACTCCATGGGAAAAGCTATGTTCAAGCCACATCGTATTTGACGGATATGAAGAAGATTTCTCGACCAAATACCATGAACACGTCAGAAGAGCCAGAAAGACATGTGCTGACATAAATGTTGATTCCACAAGGGCTCATACCAACATAACTCTTCTTGTCGAATTGGAAGAATAAGGTCCAGTTTAATATACTACTGACCCGAATTCTAGAAAGTGAAGGACATAATGTCTGATGCAGCAGCATGCAGTGATGCACATTGATAGTGAAATGTACTCTTGATATAGCAGCTGGTGATTCGCTTTTAATTGTGGTCACAGACCATACTGATCTTTTCTTCTGATATATCGTTGAAATGGGAAGATATGCGAATTATATCTTTTGTAGGAAGTTAGGATAACCAAGAGGAGAAGCCCGGGTTCCACAAACTATCCAAAGTTTCGCAGAAGACAGCCAAAATAAGAGCAGACCACTTTCTCTTTATTCGTGCCTGGGTGTATGTGACACAACGTGCGTCATCTTTGGCCAACTTAGGCCAAGGTATAACACAATTGGTGAAAAAAAAGGCTGAACATGCAGACGTACAACACATTTCCTGCATTAAGTGCGACCCCGGTGCCACTCCACAAATGATTGGCGATGCTGGCATCAATATGTTGTATAATGTTACTATATAAAAACCTTGTACAATGGGGAAGCTACATGCTATAGTTCGAATGGCTTGAGGTTCATGGAGATCGTCACTGCAAGTAAAGAGCCAGCATTTCAAGAGGTGTTACCAGCAACATAACGAACGAGCAGGACATTGTCATAGCATCAGAACTCATCTCCAGGTGTCGATTTGAAAACGCTTAACAACAATGTTCTGGACCCAACTGATTGGGGTGGAAAAACAGGACAACTATATTGCCACAAAAAGACTAATATCGAGCCAGCCCCCTGGTAAAGTGCTGATAAACCAGTATGATTGAGAACGGCGGGACAATACAGGCCAAACATGTGGAAAATTTAAGTGACAATCATGAATACTTTCGAGGTAGCCATGGACAGCCAACATTTTATCTCATCTGACATTGGTTATACATAATTTAGCCGATATCTCTTAGGACACGTGGATAATGGTCGCCATTGCTCCCCGCCATAAACAGTGAGGATATAAAATTGTCGGCTCACTAACACCTTGGACACAATTTGGACACAAGCCAAGCACAGGACTTCAGAACAGCCAGCACATTGAGCTTGGTAGTCTCAGGATCAGACGGAACCATAACGACCTCTTGAAAATTTGGGATTTGTTCCATGCACACGAGACTTTCGATACCAACGGAAGTAGGCTCCACTCTCTGTCATCTGGTCTCACGGCTGGCGACGACGCTCACATTAACTGCGAACGGGTCGAAGAAGTCGGCCATCAAATACAGATGACACTTGACAACAAGCAAGTAACGCCAGTAACAGTGAAACGATCCGACCGTTTCAAATCATTGAATCACTTGACATCCCGGTGAACGTGGACAACGAGAAATTGCATCAATGCAACAGCCCTTATTTCTCGTTTGATTAAACGTGTACAGATGGAAGAAAATATCGCAAGTCTCTTCGCATATGAACTCTCTGCAATACCAGCATCTTTGTTTAAAGATAACCTCATGGGAAAAGCTATGTTCGGGCCACATCGTATTTGACGGATATGAAGATTCTCGACCAAAGACCATGAACACTTCAGAATAGCCAGAAAGACATGTGCTGACATAAATGTGGCTGAATTCAAAAGGGCTCCGAGTCATACCAACAGATAGCTCTTCTTGTCGAATGGGAAGAATAAAGTCCAGTTTATTAAACTGCTGACCCGAATTCTAGAAAGTGAAGGACATAATGTCTGATGCAGCAGCAGTGATGCGTACACATTGATAGTGAAATGTACTCTTGCGATAGCAGCTGGTGATTCGCCTGTAATTGTGGTCACAGACGATACTGATCTCCTTCTTCTGATTTATCATTGGAATGGGAAGATGGGCGAAATATATCTCATGTCTGAAGCTAGGATAACCAAGAGGGGAGCCCGGGGATCTACAAAATATCCAGTTGCGCAGAAGACAGACAAAATAAGAGCAGAGCACATTCTCTTTATTCGTGCATGGGGAGGATGACACAACGTCCGCCACCTTTGGCCAAATTAGGCCAAGGTAAAAAAGGCTGAACGTGCAGACGTACAACACAATTCCTGCATCATGTGCGACCCCGGTGCCACTCAACAAATGATTGGCGATGCTGGCATCAGTCTGGTGTATAATGTAATATATAATAACCTTTTACAATGGAAAACTATATGCTAGTTTGAATGGCTTGAGGTTCGCCAACTTCATGGAGATTGTTACTTCAAGTAAAGATCCAGAATTTCCAGAGATGTTACCACCAACAGAACGAGCAGCACATTATCATAGCATCAGACTCATTTCCAGGTGATAATTTGAAAACGTTTAATAACAATGTTCTGGACCCAACTGATTGGGGTGGAAAAAAGGAAAACTATATTGCCCCAAAAATGACTAATATCGAGCCAGCCCCCTGATATGCTACTAAAATTCGTACGTTCCAAATTCAAAATCACGTGCAAGAATCCATGTGGGACCAACTTTTGCATAGGTAAGAATAATGGGCTAAAGTGTGTCATTTCTTGTGGTGATTGTCAGGGGAATGGATGCTGAGGAACTCTGAGGAGATCGTGTTTGATTGCGAGGAGGACGGCAGATGAGTTATGATGGGTTAAGTGCTGATAAAACAGTATGATTTAGAACGGAATATGGGTCAAACATATGCAAATGTTGAACATCTAAGTGACAATCATGAATACTTTCGAAGTAGCCATTTTGACAGCCAACATATTATCTCATTAGTATGGTGACATCGGTTATACATAAATGAGCCGATATCTCTTAGGACACGGGGAGAATGGTTGCCATTGCTCACCGCCATAAACAGTGAGGATATAAAATTGTCGGCTGACTAACACCTCTCACGCTGAATTTGTCACTGGCATATTGTCGTCTCCGTTACTCTTGGTGTGGGTGTCGATGTTGCTTCTGAAGGTATTCCTGTTGTTTGTGCACTTTGGCACGAGATATCGCGAGCAGATGATATATTAGGTTGCCTGCAAGTCAGTTATTCTCATTTCGAATCTTTCGAAAATGACAACTTGATTTTCGACCATTTTGGTTATTTGTTTGGCGTCGCAATTGAACACATTTCCCTATTATCGATTTGTTGTTAAATAGTTTGAATATAGTCGAAGCCTAGTTGTGTAGTGAATGTTAAATTCTGAATTTTTCAACATTTTTTTTATGCGAAAAGGCGGATTTTGGATATGTGATTCAGGACTCTTTCTAGCACAAAATGAGACCACGAAACCTTCATTACAAATCTATTCCGGGTCTAACCCTGTGACGACCAACCTAAATGGTCTATAATTCAGAGAGAGTGGTGTTCGTGTAATAATAGCAGACGACACAGACACAAAGCTAATACAAGTGTAGAATGATTCCTTTTCATTGGTGGGAGATGTTCAAATAATAAGTTCTATGCTCCTTTGTTGAACTTATTATCTGAATATTTCCTAAGAGAACTACTCGCCAATGAGTATTTAGTATAGGAAGGGTTAAGGAAGACATGAACGCCAAACAACTTATAAAATGTACATGCCCAAACGTTCAATATATGTATGTGCACAGCAAGATCTATGTAATTCCTTAAGGGCAAGTTTATACACTGGCAAATTTGCACGGTATTTTTTTTATAGAAAACCCCATGGTTCCAGAAAATGAACGGCACCATTCATATGCAAGCACAGATATACCACAGATAACTACATGAGAAGGATAAAACATATGGTTATATAGTGGTGTAAATATGACTCGGAGCGGCTTCGACCGGATATACGGGAGGAATCTGTGGGAGAGAGAATAACATAGACACTGGGCCCTGATTGGTCAATAGCCCTGTATTTGATTTAATTAGCATAAAAATACAACACATCTCTATACACTATACATTCCACAGGTAAAATAGACATTTAGCATGCCTAAAGTCACGTTTCTTATTTGCATTCTGCTTCTTGTAACTGGTTCCAGGCCGTGAGACCTTTCAAGATATGCTAGTCGGCCACAAAAAGTTAGAAAAAATAAGTTCAGTATCTGAAAAGCTCTTTATTAAAGACATTTTATGTACTTGTTCGGGTGCGTGAAACTGATAAGTTAGTATTCAGGCGCTATGGCAACTGGAGGAATGTAACATTCTACTAAAATCGCCGAAAGTTTGAAGCAAGTCGACCGTACCACTCCATAGAAAACATAGTCAGAACTACGTTCAATTGTAAATATTTACTACTCGGTTCAGGACGCATCTATCGGCGATAAACTAACGAAAAACGATTTCGCATCGAGAGTCACTGTATTTAACTCATATATAAAAATGATGGCATATGTTGTCAATTTGGATATACTATTTGCAAAAATTACTATACTTTGAACAAGATCATTCTCCATTTCTATTTGATCACCCTACCGGAGTGTTTCACATCACTTTAATTGGTCCCATGTTGCCTATTATCAACCTATATCGAAATACATTTTATATGTCCTGATAGAATGGCATTTTGTCATACCCTCACCGACTGGAGACATCCAACATTTCGTGCATGCATGCGGTTGGTCGGAGCCTGAAATATGCCTTGGGATATCCAAAAGACAGAAGAAGAAAAATCACATTTCTTATTTACCAGCCGTGTTTTTGTGACGATGACCACCCCCGTGTACGTGGTATCGCCAAAGCCGAGGGTATCGCCAAACCCGAGGAAATGGGGAAGTCATTTTCACGTATATGATATGGGGATATGTTTGTTTCTCATCATAAAACAGACATCGAACATCGTATGTGTATGTCCACACGAAGCAGGAGTATTTATCCACCAGTTGTCAATCAGTTTTCCCATGCAGATCAGACCATTATTTTTGTTTTGGCGAATTTTTTCAATGGTGTTTTTGCTTTTGCTCACTCAAATTTTCGAGAACATCCATTCACTAGTATAGTTCCTGGACTTCCACGCTTCCAAAACAAATGCCGGTATATAGTTGAATCTGTCAATGAAACATAGGATTTGACAGAATTTAAAAAATCCGTGTCGTACAGTCGAATGTCCGTCTTGTGAAAACTAAAGATGATTGCATATCACTTTGTGATCGCTTGGTTGATACAGTTGTCGATCGGGTTTCCCTTTTTACGATATTTCATAAGTATGAAAATAATGAAATACTTTCGTCACCTAACTTCGTCTTGAATGTCGATCTATTGAGCACTTTTGTCAATTAGCTTTCTTGCTCCATGCTTTCAGTCTCCATATGGGTTAAAAAAAAGTTTAGCCAAAAGTTTAGCCAAAAGAAATTTTTATTAGCCAAATTCGAAAAAGATTAGCCATTGGCTAATTTGGCTACCGACAGCGCGAACACTGACTCGTACTCAATATCCGCGCGATATGAAGGGACCACTGTCGGTCCAGAAAGATGCGAACGGCACAGATGAAGATGCGACCAAACGCCGAGTTTCTGTGAAGTAAATATGCGTATTAACTTAAGGAGTTCTGATGAGTTTTCGAGTGTTTTTATGTGTATCTGAGACTGATCAATTGGACTGCGAATGTCATCTGAAATATGAATCCATAACATATTCGAAATATTGTGTGCATATATATTATGAATGTGTTTCAATTGAAATTAATTGAACATCCATCTCAGCATTCAGATTTGCGATCTCAAGAACGTGAATGAATGATAACGCGATGCCTTGATCACACGCATGCTGAATGCTGCCGTTCGCATGCATGCAGCTAATCGGATATTCGTTTAGTATTAACATGCTTGGAGTTTGTATATAGACCACACATGACGGACGACACGCTACGGCGTATCAACGATTTGTTATAATCATGTTTATTTTACAGACTTTATGACTCGTTCCCACTCGAGTAGACCGTTACGCGACAATGAAACCGAATCATCTTATCGAATATACATATATCGTATTGCTCCAAATTATGCAATTCTGGCTTTTTTAAGAGTCATCAGATAAAATTGTAACGATTCTATGTTAACACACTAAACATCCGAACATATATGTACACACACACAACAAAGTTACTGCTATTTATAATAAACACTTCACTGTGGAACATGTGTATACTGCCATGATTGTTATGTGCACATGTAAATTGCACTATAGTTTATAACTTTTCTAATTTAGCCCTAGGACCACATATTTAGTGGGCATAATATTTACACAAGACTTCATTATGTTATCGTATAGGTTGCATATACTGTAATTGATATGTATGTTTAACCGAAATGAATCTTATCTTATCAGGGTCTCCGTCCTGAGTTTGGTTTATGGTTCTAACCAAAATTGTTATGGATGTTCAGCGTCAAGTCGCATCTGACTTTCCCTAACGCTACGTATATGGGCACAATTTCCAATGGCGCATCTGATTCAGACATGGTGTTTCATAATACTAAATTCGAGATGCCACAAAATATCCGCGCAACACATAAGGGACCGGATGAATTGACTGATTAAGGGATTAATTATAATTTAATTAAACCTTCCGCGCCCGGTGATTTTATGCGGACTTGCTGTTTTTGCTTTGTTCACAGACAGAGATAATTGTTGTGATTATAGCTCCACTCGTGCAAACATTCACGAGACACGATGATGAGTATAACGTGTCATGCATCATAAATTTATTTGTATTCAGGGAGAGTATTTGTTTTGTTGGGGGGGGGGAGTCTTAACCTTTGTCAAACCATTCAACAGAGAAACATGTATACCATAGCACATGGTGGCAGTCAGGCGAGCAATTTCCAATGATAATTCTTATACAAAACATCACAGGAAAAAAGATAAATATTTATACGTGCTCTATCCGCGAACATACTAGGCTACATCCGAAGATCACATGTTGTCTTTTAGTCGGCTAATTCATCCACCCGGTTATAGGGATGTGACAATGGTGTGTTGGTGTAACATAACACTTCCCCAGATATATATATATATATATCGAAACCGCATGGTCTGGTTTGATTTTGTTTAAACATGGTGTTGTAGGTTGGTAAGCTGACTACATGTGCTACATAGACACAATACAGAGGCCCATCGACATCCAGATAAGAAGGCACACGCGTGTGCCACACATAGCACATTGTGATGATATATGTACGGATGTTTAAGGTTAACATAGAATCGTTACAATATTATCTGATGACTCTTAAAAAGCCAGAATTGCATAATTTGGAGCAATACGATATATGTATATTCGATAAGATGATTCGGTTTCATTGTCGCGTAACGGTCTACTCGAGTGGGAACGAGTCATAAAGTCTGTAATATAAACATGATTATAACAAATCGTTGATACGCCGAGCGTGTCGTCCGTCATGTGTGGTCTATATACAAACTCCAAGCATGTTAATACTAAACGAATATCCGATTAGCTGCATGCATGCGAACGGCAGCATTCACGTGCATGTGATCAAGGCATCGCGTTATCATTCATTCACGTTCTTGAGATCGCAAATCCGAATGCTGAGATGGATGTTCAATTAATTTCAATTGAAACACATTCATAATATATATCCACACAATATTTCGAATATGTTATGGATTCATATTTCAGATGACATTCGCAGTCCAATTGATCAGTCTCAGATACACATAAAAACACTCATCAGAACTCCTTAAGTAATACGCATATTTACTGCACAGAAACTCGGCGTTTGGTCGCATCTTCATGCATCTGTGCCGTTCGCATCTTTCTGGACCGACAGTGGTCCCTTCATATCGCGCGGATATTGAGAACGACACGGATTTTTTAAATTCTGTCAAATCCTATGCTTCATTGACAGATTCAACTATATACCGGCATTTGTTTTGGAAGCGTGGAAGTCCGGGAACTATACTAGTGAATGGATGTTCTCGAAAATATGAGTGGGCAAAAGCAAAAACACCATTGAAAAAATTCGCCAAAAACAAATTAATGGTCTGCATGATCTGAGAGAACTGATTGACAACTGGTGGATAAATACTCCTGCTTCGTGTGGACATACGCATACGATGCTCGATGTCTGTTTTACGATGAGAAACAAACATATCCCCATATCATATACGTGAAAATGACTTTCCCATTTCCTCGGCTTTGGCGATACCCTCGGCTTTGGCGATACCACGTACACGGGGGTGATGACTCTATTAGCAAAATTGCTTTTTGTTCCTGTATTTCCCGTGTAAAGTATATAACGTGTAACACTTTCTTGTCAACACACACGATTACACAAGCGCATATATATGTCCCTTATATGTGGATGATCTAACATGTCCATGTGTGTATGAGCTAGCATATATAGATAAGGAATTCCAAAACATAAAAAACACGATTTTTTTTTCTCAGCGTGTTTTCGAAATGGTCTCAGGCGGCCTGATGTCAGCTATTCTATATATAAACAATGTGGATATAATGATCTCTGGAAGCTGTGGACCAGGCCAGTCATAAACAAGAGCATCGCTAGGGCGTGACAAAATACGCCCATTAGGAATTTCGAATAGTACTACCGCAAAATAAAATAATAATTTGAGCAAACTAAGAATATCTGATATACCCCTAATTCCAATGCCAAAATGCGGTCAAATTCTAAGTAAAAAAAATGGCCGTAACTCAAGTGACAAAATAATTGGACAGAACCCACATTCGAACTTGGTCTGTATTTTTAGCTGGAAAAAACACACACCAGCTTTCGTTCAAATCAAATAATCCAAACAGGAGTTACCGGTCGGAAAACCGAAATGTTATGAAATCAATCAAAATTTAAGTCGAAAAAGGGCCGTAACTCATTTAATAATAAGTGGACGGAACCAATATTCGAACTTGGGCTGTATGTTTAGCTTGGAAATACACATACCAACTTTGGTTCAGATCACATAATCCAAACTGGAGTTATCGATCGGAAAGCAAAACTGTTAACAGACGCAGTCAAATTCTAAGTCGAAAAAGGGCCGTAACTCATGTAAAAATAATTGGACGGAACCCATATTCGAACTTGGCATGTATCTTTGGCTGGGAAATACACATACCAACTTTGGTTCAGATCAAATAATCCAAACTAGAGTTATCGATCGGAAATGTTATTGACAGACAGACTGATTACATAATACGACCTTTTTTTCCAAAAAACAGATTGCAAACAAGAAACTAATTCTTCTCTAATATATGGGGACGAGTGGCATATCCGAACTTCTGCAGACTGCAACGGACAGACCAAGGGCGTATATGTTGTCCCATGACGCTGATAACGTGGCAATAACACTGTTTTATCGGGACATAACCTTCGTGTTGTCTCGAAAGCATATGCAACAAAGCGCGTGTGTATGGTGCGTAAGTGGGACTAGGGATATCCAAACAGAGAAATAAAGTTTCTTATCTGCCAGTCGTTTTAAGCGTTGTAAATGACCAACTATCTCACGCAAATAGTAGTCCGATCATATGCAAGGAATAATGTTTCAAATTTTCCAGTTGATTTTTGCCAATGATCCAGCACGGCTTCTTGTGATAAAACTACCAATGTCGTTTGACAGTCAGTGTCTCGCGAAAGAAGGTGGACTAATGGTCTTTTTTGTATATATAATCTGAGCAATTATTAAGAGACGACAAAAAAAATAATGAATTTAAAGTTTGAGAGCTTGAAAATATTATTTTCTTTTTTGTTCCTTTCGGTACCAAGAACTGCTAGAATAATTAATAATTTCACACAAAACTCCAATCACCAAAATAGCTTATTGTCTCTATACGAGATGAGATCTCATTTGTATCATAATGTTCAGTTAAATCTTTAATTGCATAATATAAGAATAATTAAGTCTCATTATTGTTGAAATTTTCCAACTGATTGCTATTTAAGTTAAAAAAATTGACCGAAAATAGCTAAATATTCGACTTTCGGTGAGAACAAATTCAACCTACTTTTGGTCTTTGGTCTGAAATTTCCAACTGTCAAAATGTTTTGAACAAAGTTTTTGGGGTAAACCACCCCTCCCCGTGAACTAACTATGGCTGCTATGGTAATGTTACTGTGAATCGGGCGGCTGGTTCAATTGGGACAAGGACTCGAAATTCAGCAACAATTGTCTTGCTTGATTTATTTATTTTATTTTATGACTAGTAAAATAACATTTACAGACAAACACGTGATTAGTGTAATATGTATGTATAATATGTTTAACAGCTTTGACTAATAATATGTGATGTTAAGATGCTGCAAAATGGATCGGATTGAAACACAATTGTTTAATATATGCTGAGACCGATGAAGTTCAAAATAAATTCAACATGCACAGACTAGCCATCGGGGATGGCACAAGAAAGCACAATACATGCTTATATCCGTTGTGGTCCCCGAAAGCTATCGGACCACGCCAAAACAAGGATATTGTGATTCACATTTTCTCTAGATGTAACATATGTCATGTTGAACGTATAAATCATTGTATAGCAGTATTAATATCATTCTGATGTGAACATGTGTTACGTGAGTTGTGCCGTATATGTTCTGGATTGAAAAAATCAAGAGTTTTTGCGAGAAGCCTATACTCTGGGTTCCAAGTTAGGGCAGTGATATTGGATTTTTTTTTTTGGTCTTAGTTTTTATTTCACGGAAGTAAAATTACATTGGAACAATAGCAGATGTTGTTTGGAAATAAATACATGTACACTGAGTCATATTAATGCGTCGATGTATATTATCTAACAAGCCATCGCAATATTCCACTTCACTTAAAAGTGGACGTACTTGAACATCGAAATCAAGAGTACATTTAGCACAAGTTAGGGCATGTGACCTGCTATCCAAATTACAGTTCGACAATGGATCACAAATCATGAACACCAAATGCGATGTTAAGTGCTCACTCTTAACACATTACAATTCCATTATCGAAGTCCAGGAAAGAACAGACGTTATTTGCTGACATTTCGACTAATCGATCTCGACAACAATAGAAGTAACATTTTTTTTCAATGACATGTTCAAATACCTAATGCAAAATGTGATGTAGTTTTGGGAATACGTTTTACGTAACACACAAAGCGACGCAGCGATCGACAAAAGTTCCGATAGAAGTAACTTGGTTACAAATTCTATTTCCCGGAAAGCGTGCTGTGTTGATTTTTTGGTTGTTTGTTCCATGATCTCGGGAGAGATACATAATTAATATTAAAACCATTGCCTATGAGTCTGGCTGGTCGATAGGATACGTGGCCAATTACAGAAGGGAACAAGTTTTGCATTTCTGCGCAACGGATTGACAGTTAGGTCCGTCGGTTGGGTGCGGAAGAAGGCTAACACTATATAGCTCAGTATAATATCCGGTGACCGGCACCAACTCTAGGACTTATATTCTTGTTATTTGCGCGGGAACTAATTGCTTTGAATAACAAAAATTGTAATCGTCAGTGAGGACATTCCAGACAGTATCCGCGGAATTGGAGAACGCCTTGAACGTATCCACGTTAGTTGACTTGCTATTGTCATTCAGATTTATGCCATAAAAGGATATCGAAGCCATTACTTTTCATTACCATCTGTTGCTAAACAGATAGTGATCTTACTTACCAGTACAACTATATAATAGCGGTTAAAGGACGATGATATTTCTGTTTGGAACATTCTCGTCGTATATATGTTCCATGTAGCTGAGGAATTTAAGTCTTACTCATAAAAGCGGAAGTAAAGGATTTAAAATAGTAATAAGGAACGACAACCATGACTGTTGTTCAATCAGACGACACTTCTGCGAAAACAGATAGTGAGAATATGGAATTAACAGACCCCAAAAACGAGGACCGAAAGATTTTGTTAGATGATGGAAGGAGAACTGACATTGATGTTCGATCAGTCACAAATGTTTCTCAGATATTACGTCACTGTGCTCGGAATTCTTCGATGCATGGAGTGCCCACAATCGTGTCATCAAGATGGTATAGAGGAAGGAGGTATGTTATTGGTCTTATTCTTCAGCCTATTTGTTTACTAAATAGTTTATCCCACCCAGTGATAAAAGTATACATTGGAAAGGTATATTATGTATCTTGATCATCGAGGGCTGTTCAGGTAAAACAGCTGCCGAAAGACGAAATAAAAGCTAAAACGAGTGCACGTTTGTTGGACTTATTATCTAAAAATGTCCTAAGGGAACTACTCGTCAATGAGTACTTATTGAAAAAAAAGAAAAGAAAAAAAAGCGTTATTAATTATTTTGACGTAGAAAATCAAAACACGTCGTTTCAATCGACTCATGAACGAATGAAAATAACCATGTCTGTGAATTTTATGAGGCAATAGTCTCTCGCGATACGGTGAAACAATCACAGAGAAAGGAATTTAATGCGTGGTTTATGATTCAAATCGTCTATCTCACATGCGGTTGCGAATTCTGGGTGAAAATCGAACTCTTATCTCTTAGTAACTCGTGATAATAAATTCAGCCTCAACAAGATCGAGTTTCCTTATAGTTATGTACGCAAGTCATTGTAATTGTAGCAAACAACCACAACGATGAGGATATAAATTATTTAAAGGTACTCAATCCGATTCGATGGTCCCCATATAATCAGATTTCAACAACAACAACAACAACAACAACAACAACATTTTTAGAAATGCCGCTTCAGTTATCAGAATCGATTAATTGCCCAAAAATAATGCTAACCACTGTCAACTTTAGTATAAAATTGCTCGAAACGTGTTATTTATTAACATGTTGTTCTACGAAATTTGGCCTTATTATCAATACAAACTGACAAAGCCTCTTAATTTTAGAGTTATCCATCTTCATCCATAATTTGGACCGATACCGTCGGCTCGTCGACTTTTTACTGGGCCACTGATAAGTCTCGATGGTGAAAAATAATAGATTTCAAAAATCTATATCTAATAACTCTGAACTTTGATAGGTGGTTTCCTCCACTCGAATCAAATTTTTACCCCCGATTCCAAATAAATAGTAATTGAGGGGCGCTTAGTCAGATTGTGCATCTTTAAATTCCGTGGGCAGAAATCAAATCTGTGCCACTTCGTAGAAAATAGAGACTCAACATTGTTCTCTGCATAGCCTTACTCAACCTTTCTATCAAAATGGATTCTTCCAGTAATATAAAATGTGTACATCGGAATGGTCTATTATTTATTGCAGGGATGTACAGGTAATATAAACAGACGACATATAAATACAAGTATACAGTATGAGTCCCATTTATTGAGGGAAATTTTTGAGGGAAATGTTTAGATAATAAGTTCAACAAACGGCCTCATCAAACATGGTCGGTCAAACATGGTCGGTCAAAGATGGTCGTTTGTTAAGTTATGTTAACCTATATGTGATAACTACTCGTCAATAATGCTTTAGTATAGAACGGGTTTAATGTGCCCCTTCACAATTCAATGAGATATAATGTGAACATCAGACTGAATTATTGTCAAAATAACACTGGCGGTTGTATTCATCGTACTGTGTGCAACGGTGTTTATGTTCATGCACGGTCATCTGTGTTATATCCAATCCAGTTAAAAGATATGTACTCGCTTTAAAATTTATTGCAAAATACTCACAGTGGATACTTGCAAATGTAAGCAGAATATGCGAAAATATACAGTATGTTAAAGCTATATTAAGCCCTTATTAAAGATACGGGCGGCGTTGGCGGTGGGTATATATGCTGTTAAAATATTCACCTCAGAAAAACCGCCATAAACAGAAAGAATAGTAAAATATAGACAGACCTTATTCTTATACCAATCTGAAATATGGCATAAACAGTATGTTATTGTCAAATGTTTTTCCTTTGTTATGTAAACAAAAGCAAAAAACGTTACAGAACCTGGCTTTTGTTTAGATCCGGATATGATAAACATAAAGAGCGTTATTTGTTACTATTTTAATAAAGAGCGTTTATATCATTTGTGTGTGATTAACCAATAGAATTGCGCTGTGTTATGTAAACAGAAGCAAAACTTATTTAACACCAACAGGCTCTTGTGTACGTACACCATCGCACGTCTTGGCGGCAATATACTATCTACGCGCTGATTATGTTTGGCATATGAACAAAACTATATATATTTTAATATTCCTTCTGTTGATGGCGATTTGAACAAATATGAATATTTCCGTAACGAACGTCGCGCGTGTCTTTAAATGAGTACACCGTTCACATTCAACACCAGCCACGCCAATCGTACTATTCCAAAAAAGCATAGTCTGAACTACACTGTCAGATGTAAATACTCAAAACTGATTTCGGGACGAATTAGTACGGTCTCGGGAGGTGCCAATTAGTGAACTCTGTTTTTATTTCGGTATATAACGAAATAAGATATCATTATAACGAAATAACAGTTAATCGTTATTACGGAATCGTTATAACGGAATAAGATTTCGATATATCGAAGTAAGATATCGTTATAACTTAATAAGATTTCGATATATCGAAATAATATTTCGTTATAACGAAATATGATATCGTTTTAACGAAATAATCCGAATTAACGCTCCCAAATGACTATTTCTTTGGCTTGGGGGGGGGGGGTGAAAAATATTTGATTCGAGTCGAGGAACCCACTCACCAAAGCTCAGAGTGATCAGATATCGATTTTAGAAATTTGTTATTTCTCGAAATGTGTAATTAGTTGTGGCCCAGAAACGAATCACCAAACCGACTGTCTCGGACAAAATTGCGGATAAAGATGGATAACTCTAAAATCAAGTGGTAATACGGGGAAAATCGTGATAAGCAAGTGATTAAACGGCCATATTTCTTTGAACAACATGTTGATAAATAACTCGTTTTGGGAAATTTTATACCATAGTTGACAGCGGTTAATCAATTCTGATAACAAATGCGTATTTTAAAGAAATGTTGTTGTTGTTGTAACTTGATGATATGGTGACCGTCTGATCGGATTGAGTACCTTTAAGCAGAATACAGACAACCGAAAAGGTAATAAAAGCGCAGAAGGGTTCCTATATATAAGTTCAACAAACACTATGTCAGTATATGTTGAACTTATTATCTGAACATTTTCTAATGGTATTTCTCGTCAATTTGTAAGGAAAGGGTTGAGACTCCATTGAGTGGCTCATTTTAACGTACATTTGAACCGTAATTTCTGGAAGGGTGGTATATTATGTCGACAAAAACGCCGAACTATCAATATACATGCTGTATATAATCGAAGAACATATAGTTCCGACGATACGTAAACATAGATGTATCGGTCAGCAAAGTGCCATCCTTCGGGCAGTGATCTATTACAGTGTTAACGGAGATGGCGCTGCACGGAGTTTGACGCTTATAGGATGCCGGCGACGTTACGGAGTAGAGGCATTGAGCTGGCGTCCGATCCAGTCGCTTGCAGACACCAACTTGCTTCCATTTTTTGTAGACGCAACTTGCACCGAGCTACGAGAATAACGTTGGGAATGTGAGCTTAATGCACCGAGCTACGAGAATAACGTTGGGAATGTGCATGCGCTTAATGCTCCGAGCTACGAGAATAACGTTGGGAATGTGAGCTTAATGCTCTTTTAATCTGCCAGTTGACTCGTTTGAGTGTAATTATAAGCAAGGGATGTTGATTTTGTTCAGTTCCACACAAAATGTCAGATCAACTTGTATCCATACTCTATCGGACGCAAGCAAATCAACATCAATCTCTTAAGAAAAGTCAGAACCTCATTTTTTCCTATATTTCAAATATGAATTGAATGTGTCTTTCTGTGGCATATACGATCCGTATACAGATATCTTGACATACGGTCTGTATACAGATATCTTGAAATACGGTCTGTATACAGATTTCTTGACATATATGGTCAATATACAGATTTAATTACATATATGGTCCATATACATATTTATTGTCCGTATACAGATTTCTTGACATATACGGTATGTGTACAGATTTCTTGACATATACGGTCTGTATACAGATATCTTGACATATATGGTCCGTATACAGATTTCTTGTCATATACAATCCGTACACATATTTATTGACATATATATAGTCCCTATACAGATTTCTCGACATATATGATCCGTATACAGATTTCTTGACATATACGGTCTGTATACATATTTCTCGACATATACGGTCCATATGCAGATTTCTTGATTGACATATACGGTCTGTATACAGATTTCTTGACATATATGGTCGAAACACATATTTCTGAATATATATGGTCCATATACATATTTCTTGACATATACCGTCCATATAGAGATTTCTTGACATATACGGACCATATACATATTTCTTGACATTACAGTACATATACAGATTTCTTGACATATACAGTCCATATACAGATTTCTTGACATATACGGACCATATAGAGATTTCTTGACATTACAGTCCATATACAGATTTCTTGACATATACGGACCATATAGAGATTTCTTGACATATACCGTCCATATACAGATTTCTTGACATATACAGTCTGTATACAGATTTCTTGACATATACGGACCATATAGAGATTTCTTGACATATACGATCCGTATACAGATTTCTTGACATATACAGTCTGTATACAGATTTCTTGACATATACGGTCTGTATACAGATTTCTTGAGATATACGGTCTGTATACAGATTTCTTGACATATACCATCCGTATACAGATTTCTTGACATATTTTGATCCCCGAAGCCGGTCAGGGACAATTTTAATTATATTGCAGTCTTAAAGGTACTCATTCCGATCAGACAGTCCCCATATCATCAAGTTACAACAACAACAACAACATTTCTTCAAAAATACGCGTTTGTTATCAGAATCGATTAATTACAACAAAATAATGCTAACCGCTGTCAACTATGGTATAAAATTTCACAGAACGTGTTATTTATCAACATGTTGTTTAATGAAATATGGCCGTATTATCACTTGAGTATAACGAAATTTGGCCGTATATTACCACTTGATTTTAAAGTTATCCATATTCATCCGCAATTTTGTCTGAGCACGTCGATTTGACGACTCTTTTCTGGCCCGCAAATAATTACGCATTTCGATAAATTAACAAATTTCAAAAATCGATATCTGATCACTCTCACCTTTGATGGGTGGGTTCCTCGACTCGAATCTAATATTTTTTTACCCCGAAGCCAAAGAAATTGTAATTTGGGAGCGTTATTTCTGATTATGAATCGTTAATTGGTATCTTAGAAGAGAATATATACTGCATGTGTTAGGCTGAACCACACCAGCATGTCAGGTGGTCCTGTTGTTAGATTAAAGTTTGATGGGTCTGCATTTAGAATATGCAACGATGCCGGTACACGGGGCAAAGTAATGCGGTTAAAAATATCGTTCATATTTCTTAAAGACATATTATATACTTATATCATTGAATAAAACCATTCAGTTAGTACCCAAACACTGTCGCCATTGGAAGCATGTAGCAATGTACTAAGATTGTTAAAAGTTACAACCACATCGACTATAACAGTTCAGAGAACGCAACGTTTGAACTATATACGTATAAATGTTCACTGCGTATATATCGTTTGTAACAATGAAGCTGTTTTCTGACTATTTGGATATCAAATAATTTATTTTGGCATGAGTATGTCTTATTCCGTTCAGAACATTGCAGCGGAGTGTTTCACATCGCTTTAAACTTTTTCAAATTTGTTTCAGTTCCAAATGATTGTCTAAAAGACAATTTAAGACATTTTTCTGTTGGGGTATTTAACTATGCCTGCGCGAATTGGTACGAACTGACCTCATCCAATCGTTTTGCAAATATTTGTGGTTCTTGAATGTTTCCTACAGACAAACACTTTTCCTCGATTCGTTCATATTTATCTGATCATCTGCTGGTTGGATTGCTAATGGAGCAGAGGTAATGAAAGAATATTGACACGCGTAGGGTTTCCTTCATGGATTTGCGGTTGTATGACTTGAAAAATAGCAAGATTTTCCATCTGTGTAACAGATTTAGCATTGCTACTCAAGTAGTAACATTTGGATTTTAATATCTGTTGGTATTGTGATAGACCGATATAAGTGAAAGTATACTCCTATACAATGGGTTCATCAATTGATTTTCTCCAGAGTTACGGATATTCTTAGACATGACAATAGCAAGAAGTTGCATACATACTCTATATAAACAGAGCCTAAGTGAGTAAGTAATGCTTTATTCTCAGCCATTATACATGGTACATGAGAAAACGTATATACACTATATACAAATTAGAACTTTCCAGGGTTTGTTCCGAATATTGGAACGTACTGTAATTACAAGTATACATAGATAAAATACAATGCAGACAATAATCAGTTACGATTAAATTTTACATTATCATGTCCGGAATAGAAAAATCAAATTTCGACAGACCTATCTAAAGATTCTAAGCGAACCAAAAAAGAAAAGAAATTACATTAGGTATACATCCTGATCAATATATCGTGCTGTTTTGTCATTGTTTTTGAAACCAAGATGTTGTAAATAACGATGTACCAATATTACGTACATGATTATTATCTGTAATGAAACTGAGTTATATAATATATATATACACACTTGCATACACACACCCTCACCCACACACCATCACACACACACACACACATATATATATATATATATATATATATATATATATACACCACACACATACATGCATATCATCACATATAAACACACACATAACATATACATACACACCCTTACACATATACATATATATCAATATATATGTATATATATACACCCTTGTTTGTATTACATACGTTGTGGTGACATTTCTTTAGAAATTCAAACAATACCGTAGTTGTGAGGACCTCGTTATTTCGTAAATATATCCAAACTCGGAGGGTACCTTTAACGAAATAACGGCAATCTTTGTAACGCATGCGTAGTATCATTTCCGCCTAGTGCGGACGAAAAAATATCAAAAATTTCAAAAAATACAAATTTCCGTCGCCTTAAGGGAAAAAATTGTTAACATTGTGAGGACATTGTTTTACTATATGGATGTCCTCACAGAGTTGGGTTGACACACTCACACATACACATACACATTATATATTGGCACATTCGTTATTCGTTATGAAATCTTACATATCTAAAACACGTAGAAACCATAAAAATAGCAACATAATATGCATAGTTGTACTATGAATGAAGAAAATACGACGTGATCTTCACATATATGAATGTCTGCATGTTCACACATACAGACGCACGTACACATGTAAGCACCACGATCGCCAAATATTTGAATAGTTATTTAAATTGCTTCAACCCGATTTTTATAAAGTTTGAATGTGTTTTTTTAGCTTCATTGTTTCAGAAGAATTTAATAAATCATAAAAAGACTCTCGCGATGGATTTTTCCAGATCGATTCGTCAATATATCTCATCCGGCATTCACGTAATTTTGGACAAGATGATATTCATGGCATATATATATGCCACGCCTGGCGTTTCACTTGTTATTATAGTCATGATAAAACATGCTCCATCAGCTTGTTATCGTAGATATATAAGGATTAACTGTCATGTGGACTATTTTTATGGAGATGTAACCGTGAGGCAAGTGGATATAACTTGTGTAAAACCCGAAGGGTTTTACATACAAGTTATGACCACTTACCTCACGGTTACATCTCCATAAAAATAGTCCACATGACAGTTAATCCTTATATTTATATACATTTAGCGAAAAAGCCACTTTTGTAAATGTATTTAAATCGAAAAGTGTATCGTAACAAAAACAGCCCAAAATACCCAATAGCACCCTTGGCAAAAGTTAATAGGAACAACTTCTCTTCATATTGAAACCCGATGATGTATTAAGTCAATCCTGCGCGAGTTCAAATGCGCCCAAAACATTACGAGTTCGTCTTTCCAAACCCAATGACGTATCGATGGTGTTATGAGCTTGGTGTCATGAGGCGTTACGCATTCACCGAGAAATAACTGCAACTAGCCACGTGGGCGCCGACCAATCAGAATGCTGGATTTAGTGATGACAACACTTAGTATGTAAATATAAGCACATAACTGGATTATTTTTGTGAGCGAAATAAGCTCATATATTGGCATTATTTAACCTCAATACACGCTCTATATGGACCTAAAACGCGGTTTTTAAAACAGTTCAATATGGGACTATTTCATACGAAATAAGCCCAGATTGGCATTATAAAAATCTATACCTTTTTTTTCATCGCCACGACTTACCAGATTCACGCTCTTTATAATGTGTTTTCGCTGCGGACCGCGCCATTCAACGGGATAACGGATATAACTATATAATGGGCTTATTTCAAAATCAAATAAATCCAATACATGTATGGACCCGCGTGAATATTTAGGTTCAATAAGTTCGACACACTTGTTGGGAAATCAATGGAATATTATGGTAATTATATATCTTACTGTGCGAGACAGTGAAGTAAGACCTAGTATATGTAAGTGGGCAGAGATCAGTTGTGGGTTTTAATGAATCACTTGAAGGTGATTATGAAAACAATATATCGTCGCAGATTGTGAATTTCATTCGATACGCGCATAATAAAGATAAAATCTAGCATCCATCCACAAACACTAGCAGTCAGATGCTCGTAGCCCGTTTATATATAACCATGGGTATATGCGAAAAATACACAACGAAAACACACTCCACAGTTTGGATCGATAAGTCTTGCCCTGTGTATTTTGATGTTGAAATTTGTGACAATCGGTCTTCCGTATAATTTCTACAACACAATTATCGTCTTACTTGCAGCACGACTTTATCGTGTGATCGTCACGGAAGCGTTTTCTTTCAGAGTATGGTTAATACATTGCCGCCGGCATGGGCGTAGCCAGCATTTTTAAAAGGAGGGTTCGATTATTAACTTGAGGGGCACAGGACCGAGGTGAAAAGCTCCGACCGCGCCGCGTGGGAAGGGTGCAGGAGGGAGTGTCCCGCAGGTGGGTGTCCGAGGGGGGGGGGGGGGGGGGGGGCTCCCCCGGAACAAAAAATTAACCCATCGAACGATTATTTGTGTAATATCTGCACGTATATTAGAGAGGTAATACTGTTTTACTTTGATCTACCGATTATGTGAGAATAATTATTATATGACATGGCAGTATTTGTCTTCATACATGATCAAGTTTTGTGGACTAATGTTTTCTCCATGTATGCATGGGACCGTGACCGCGTGTAGTATTGACTAGGATAATAAAGAACGATGATAAAACCCAACCATCCCCAGATATAATCTGCATATGATATAACTTTCCGATCTTATGAAGTTTTGTATAGACCTGCACTCAAAATGGTTATGTTATTGGCTTAAGTGGGCTATATAATATATGGAATTGAACGACAGTAAATCACTCATTGCATATAGGCCAATCCCATTATCGTTAGATCTATATATACATGCATGTAGAACATGATATGTAAAGCATGGAATGTCCTGCATATTTATTTCCCTACACTATATACATGAACAAACTGTATTTGACTTATTCTATATACATGTAATCTATAACCCTGACCTAATGCATGCCAACTTGAATTTTTAACAAAGTTGGGGGGAGACCCGCAAATCCCCGGCGCCACGTCCCGCTAGTGGACACTCGAAATATTGAACCCTCGGACTGTCGCACCCTCGGAGTATCGTACCCTTGAACCATCTGACTATTGAACCCTCGGACCATTGAACCCTTGGACTATTGAACCATGGGAGTGGCTCGGACTAGCGCGCTGTACCCCGGCCTGTAATCGAACCATCGGACTAACGTGCTTGTGGCTATATCGAAAAGTTACTGGGCATGTACAGTCTCACACACCAACTAATAATGTGCTCCATTTTGGTTGATAGGAGTGGGACTTCAACTGAAACCCTGTTTTTTGGGGGGGGACTTCATGTTCAGAAACTGTGTTTGAACCCTCGCACTGTAGGCCTAAGAATCGACATACAACGTGATCACACGGGAATACAACTTCACACCCAAAAATGTATCCTATACATGTAGCGTTTGCATACACTGTATATTCGTTCATAATTGCCCATGACTGTGAACACTAGTTTGACGTGCACACATTCATACAGCGTCACGTTAGTTGAAACTGAACACAATGCTGTCCACTTTAGACTAGCAACGTCATATGCCGACATGCCATGCATGTGACTATTGATTTGATTCACATTAAAATCTAATTTTCGCCCCGGCGTATATATGTGGATTTCACTGAAAAATACGGACCTCAATTTAATGTGAAATAATCTAGTATAGGCCGATCATGCTTTTGCCGACTGCTTAAGTTCCCTCGTCGCATGACTTCCAGGTTTCGATGGTTCGTTGGCTCGGGCAACTTCGGGGATCATGCATTAATTTAACGAACCCCCGAAATTGCCCGAGCCAACGACCTCTCGAACCCTGGAAGTCAGGCGACGGGGGCAACTCTGTTTTCAAGGGCGGGTTCGTCCGAACCCATCAAACCCTCGCTGGCTACGCCCATGGCCCGCCGGTGAAGTGTATTCTCGGATAAGAAACAAATAGGCCTATGCTGAGGGCAGAAACTAAAGTTGCGAGAGGCATCCCTGGTTGAGTGTGGGATATTTGGCACTCGAGACTTGGTTAGAGGGTTTTCGTTGGGGTGGTCTCCACCTTGGAATTTCCAAATGCACCCCACCCCATTGAACCACACCAAACTCATAAGTTTGCGTAAATCAATTTGCACCCCCCTTTGATTTTTCCCAAATGTTCCCTCACATACTATATACCAGATGGTAGACTATTCCAAATGAACCAGTAATATTGTGGCCACTTGTCGTGCGGGGGGGGGGGGGTGCAAAAGATGGTTCGGCCCAGTATGAGATTAAAACATCTTAACATCTAGTGGTATAACACCACACAAATTTATACCCCGATCTATTTTTTCTTAAATTAATTAGCGAGTAACTACTGGCAAGGACACAGAGCACACGCACGGGTCGGCCGATGGTTAGGCCCGATGTGAGAACATTTTTGAAATATGAACATGAACATTTGACAATCCTATAGCATAGACCGGCCTCAAGTTTTCCAATTCTGGGAAATTATTAACCTGACACTCACCCATAGGTTTCAAAATTGCCAACTGATGGACATTTGAGTCCATAATTTTGCAAATGAAAGGGAAATATGCAAATGTTGGTCTAAAAATAACAAATTCGTCACTAAGAAAGTGTTGGAAAATCAAACTACGAGAACAATTTCAACCTAATTTTGGTGTGAATTTTCCAATTAATTTTGCTCGGGGTATTAGGTATGACTACAATTGGGGGGTAAAACCCCTGCATAACCACCCCTGTCGACAAGTCCCTACTTGACACACCATGCTAAATAATCGATACTAAGTTATGTTGGGTGGCACCCGGGGGGGGGGGTCAGGGGCTACATCACAGCCCTGTCGGGGAGTCATAGCCATCCCCCGTCGGTGAGTTATGTAATGGTCAACCCGGCAGCTAAAGCCCGCCCCCCCCTGTCGGGGATATCCTGGTGCCACCCCCGTTTGAAATCATATAAAACTTTTAAAGAAGAAGACCACATATTGAGCAGAAATCAGGGGGAAACGAGCTCTCGTAACCACAAAAGTGCACTAAAGACATCCCAAGAAATCCAAATTAGATGCAACCGCATATTGTATATATATGGTATCGTTCTGTTTGCCTCTCTATATCCAGGGACGTGGCTATATGGTTTCCGTTAGGGGGTGTCCACCATGGGAAATTCCAACTGCACCCCCTTGAATCAGAATCACCCCAAACACAAATTCCATTTGCCCCATCCCCCTTGTACATCAGTGCTCACGCCTAATATCCTATATATATTTCAAAAAAACATGGTTCTATATTCCAGGTTTGAAAATTCAGATAGTTTAACCTGAACAATTGCATAAATCATAACATATAATGGTCTAACTCCAGACAAATTCCCACGGATACGGGCAAGAGGCGGGGACACACCGGGTTGACCATGGTTCTTCGGCCCGGTGTGAGAAAATTTTTTAAACTATAAAAGAAAATATTAAATCCTAGCATGCATCTAGACTGGCCTCAACTGAACCTTTCCTGGTGTTGGAATTTTCAAACCTCATATTCCACCTCAGGTTGGAAAACTCTCCAACTGATGACTATTTCAGTCCACAAGTTTGACCAAATGAAGTAAAATATTGTTTTGTTAAACTAATTAGCAGTTTTGTATTGGCCATGGGGGAAGGTACAATGACAACGATAGTCGTCGGCCCGGTGTGCAATTTTTTTTTAATCTGAACAAGAAAATCTCAAAATCCTAGCATCTAGACTAGCCTCAAACCTTCCTAGAGTTGGACATTTCAAACCCGACACCCCCACTTAGGTTGGAAATTTTCAACTGATGACAATTCCAATGACAATGTTGACCAAATGCATGACAATATTATTTTCTTAAATTAACTAGCAGTTTTTTGACTGGCCACGGGGGAGGGACCATGACACAAATTGTCCAAGTGTTGGAAATTTCCAACCACAGTCACCCTCCTAAGGTTGGAAATTTCCGACTGATGCAGGGGGGGGGGTCGTGCAAAAACATTCAGACACAAGGCCGGGGGGGTGGGCGGGGTGGGCGGGTCGCAGCTCCTGAAAACACGTTTTTTCCGGTGTTTTCTGGTGCTTGCAAATGTTTTCCTTTTGACCTTTTTTGACCTAATTACAAGCTGTTTAGCCTATATAATGATTGTTTTGATGTGTTATGATCTAAATAACACCCGTATTGTACACACAAGATACTAGGTACAGTTATCTGTGGTCAGGTTGGCCTCAGAATGTTTTGATTATTTGGTCCATTCTAATACTAAGTACACCTTCGTGAAATTTTTATCTGTGCTGGCCCACCTGGGTTGGATAACCACTTGGTATGTAAATATATTATAATGAACTCTAAAGACAAATAAACCACATATACTTCAGTAAGTAAAATAAAATATCACATTACCACTATCTGTGGTATCAAACTGAAATTCAACTCTCCAATTAAGTCTGATATAAAACTGAAATAATGTGTAAAATAAATGTAGAACATGCCTGTTCTCTAATCTATAAACATGTTTCTGGCACAAAGTTACTAATACTATAAAAGACAAAAGTGCTACAGTGTTACATACCCAATTATTAATGAACAGACATTCACACGGATCTCTATCAGTCTCAATAGCATTTTCTTAGTAAAACATGACTGTCTTTCACTTGTGAAATAATGAGATATTATTTATTTATATGCGCTATTCTACAACCATTTAGCTATTGTTAATATTAAAATGATCCATCTAACCACGTACAGTGCATATTGTAAAACAGGCAAGAAACAGTTTGATAAGTGTCTAGTCTGAAATACTTGGGTAATTTTGTACCAGAAAATGTAACCAAAGTTTCTTGTTAAACTCATTCATTTCTTAATCCAGATTAGATACAGATTTTGTAAGTCACTTTGCACAACGATAATTGAAACTTCACCTGAGTTTAAAGTAACTTAAATAATTCTTCAATCAGCTTCAACGTTTTTCAAAATTCAATTTAGAAATGTTAGTTGAACGACATCGATGATAAAATGAAAATGAATATATCTGATACATTTTGCATAGAAAGTCACTGCTACATCTGCCTCCATTAAATCCAATAAGATCGGAGTGGATCGTTCATAGGAAACTATATTAATACCAGCAGTCAAAACACTTAAAAGGACACACTTCCAATGGAAATATATAGGACATACACTTTATGAAATACTGCATAACAAAAAGAGCTGAACTGTCTCCTCAGCACAAGCAATACACTCATATGAGATTTAAAACATTTATTTAGAAAACCCCATCCCAACCTGGGCAGCATATAATTTTCCGGTGTGTTGTGTGTTTACAACTTCAATTTAACTAGTAACTTTAACAAATATATAAAGTAAACACGAGTGCATTTCATGGATAAACGCACATTACACAAAGTCCAGTGCAAAGTCTGGAATAAATAATTAGATAAAATATTTTTTTAAAGTTGTTTCACTGGTTGTGTCAGCTGGTTGTGTTGAGTTTTTCATGATAAATGTTTTTAATCTCATGAGTGTATTGCTTGTGCTCATAGTTATAATTTATTAGTATTTGAGTTTAACTGGTGGCGAAAGTACACCAAAGTTGGATGATGCTTGAAAAAACAGAATGGTCAAATTACGAATGACTGATAATTATTATATATGTTCATTCTAATTTAACCATTCTCTGTTTCTCAACATCAGCCACCTTCACTGGACATTCTACACCCTGATGTTTTTGCCTATAATGGCTCTCCAGCTTGATAAATTTCATTCAAATGTGACTGGAAAGGGGGGGGGGGTCCCAAAACCATGAGTGGAAAAAAAAAAAAAAAATTTGCACAAAGAGGGGGGGGGGGGGGGTGGGGATCCAAAGTGCTGCAAAAAAAAAAATCGTTGTGTATGCAATTTTTTTTCTGTCCCCCCCCCCCTGACTGATGACCATGTCAGTCCAAAATATTTACCAAAAATAGGAAAATATGGAAATAAATTGTTTGAAAATCAAACTACAAGAACATTTTCAACTTAATGTTGGTGTGAAATTTCCAACTAATGTTTTGGCAGGTATGAAATTTCCAACTGTTGAACATTTTGACCAAAGTTGGGGGGGGGGGTGAGACACCCCAACCCCTGTCGGCACGTCTCTGTCTATATCGTATAAATACTTTTTCTAAAAACCCTTAAACCAACTCGACGTGCGATTTCCCATGCGCTCCTGTTGCGCAAATTCTAGTATAAAAAGTGCGTCTATTTCAGACAAAGTTCAAACAGTAAATGTGACCAGACAAGACATAGAAACCGCTAATCTCATATTACCAATCTGACAACACCAGTCGAACATGATTACCTTTCAAAGCAATAACACCGGGCACCATGTTACGGACAACCACAGGCACGCACACCATGGATAAATAGACGGTAAAAAGAACGGCGTTTTTTTTGTACGGTTATATCTGGCATATACCCATGGTTATATATAAACGGGCTACGAGCATCTGACTGCTTATATCGTCGGTATATACGACCATGCAAACTATTCGTCTTTCCGGACAAAAGACGCGAGCTTGTCAACATGTATTCAATAGATCCTTGTATATACACGTTATAACAGGGATGAAACATCTCTGATGACTGAGGCCGCGTTCCAACACTGACAGGTGTGTCTGGTATTTTTTGTAGGCATTCCGTCATATAGAAAACCACATGGTGCCAGAATATGAACGACAACATGCGTATACAAAATTTACCAAAACTAACGACAAAGAAGTAAAATGTCGGTAATTCCAAACTCATGTACAACGGTTCTATATACTACAGGGATCCGGGAACTTTATTTTGTATTATATATATATATTCGATGGGTCCCAGGTCGATTTTCGGGGAAATCACACTAAGTCTGAGAAAACCCCCTTCCTTATAGATATTATTCTTCAAAACTAACTGCCATAAAATATGATAAAATGAAACCAGTTTGAGAAAATCTAACCTCCAAATCCAAAAGCTTATCGATTTTTTTTAATATGCGTGTACGTGGGGCAAAGTGTTGTTAGAATCGTGAGATTGGACGAAATTTAACCCAAAATTATATTATTATCACGGACAAATCCATATAATGCGTCAAGGTACCACCGGGAATCAATACTATATATCATTACTATATACAAGCACCGCCAAACGTCAGTCAGTCAATCATGTTTATTCTCCAGACTCACAAAACAACATGAGTATTGAGATATATACAACATTTAACACAAATACATTAAGAAATAACAATACTATTATATATGTACATATGTATAAATGGGAGAGAAATAAACTGATCAGTAAATGTTATTTGTTCCAAAATCCACATGTGCATGACTCTGATCGCAGGCATCCAGTTTCCAGAAATCCGAATATGTTGCGCACGCAATTTGTAACGCGTAACATGCGTTACTAGAGACCTTTCGCAAAAATCACTATTACGATTACGGATAGGATGTATTGTCCTAGTATGGTTGACACCACCATAATTTACCAACGATTGCTAATTGGTGACACGGCATGTGTAGTTGTAACGGCCTAAAATTCCTTAAATCGACATGTAGTTTGCAATCAAATCGAAATTATTTTTTTTTCGATATGCCGGTTATCATCATCATAATATGAAAATATAGTATGTGTGGAATGTGTCACGTTAAAATGAGCACCGGAGGATCATGTTCCTATTTTTCAGATGCCATGAAAACGGTAGGCATTTTTATGCATGTTTTCTCCGTTACCAACCCGAAAAGGTAGCATATTGTTACGTGCAGTCCATTTAAACATGTGGCAACAGTTTTATATTGTCAGAATCAATACACAATGGTGGCTATAGTCACATGCATGCAATTTTTTAAAATACTCATGATTCTAGCTGTCACTAGCCATATATTTAGGGTCAATGGCTACCCGTATATCTTAGGATTACCGTGCAATTAAAAATTCATTCCGAATCGAACACTCTCTATCACTCTATATGGTTTATAAACAGACATAATTGGCCAATTTCTTATGTGGGGATATATACGTTTTCGAAAACAAAACATGTGGAAAATATTGATGTGGCGTTTGTGATATGCGACACACATATATTACAGTGGGCGTGGTAACGGAGAAAACACATTTTGGGTCTTTATGTTCCTAAATATTGCGAATCGTTGATACACACTAAATTTTGAATAATATGTGACACAAACGTGTTCGGTTGAATTTCTAACTTCGCTGGAAACATGTTAACTATTATTTGAAACTACATGCATGCAGTCCCATGTACTTTGAATGTGTATGTGTTTCCAGTAAACCCATATCATTGATCTATGCTGGTGAACACAATTCTGTGCATCTAAAAATAAGACCTGCATAATCATGCCATTCAATTTTATTTAATTACATAAATATAAGAATGTGTTAATATATGTCGAACAAGGAATACCTGACAATTCAAACGCCCGATGTAATATTAGCATGGACATGATGGTAACGGAGAAAAAAACCTATATATAGTTATATACGACATGTATGCAAGTTTATGAATGAGGAATATTTTGCTATACTCAAACCGGTTTTGGACAAGTTTCCAAAACAAGACAGTCAATGACTGCGTGGTCGCTCACCAGACTGCAAAGAATGATAAGACTGGGACTCTGGAGATCACAACAGTCAGAACTTTTCATAATCACTTTAAAAGAAGTAGATCTAAACAGGATATGTGGCTAGAGAGACTTCACGTATGTATATTGGTGAAAATCTACCTTGAGATTACCAACTGTACACTACTGATCACCCCCTCCTCTAGCTCAACAAGTCCCCTCCCGACTGGGCTTCAGACTCCCAAGTCTTAGGTTGGAATTTCACAACCGATAATTCGAAATTAATTTTAAATAGCTAGTAGCCTTCAATTAATTCCTGCCTATATAAATCAATATAATAAATGTCATCGTTACTAGTGTCATCACATTGAGTCTATATGTCTAAACATGACAAACACGTGAAATTATCACCGTTGTCAAAGACACCGTAATCCTCTCCGCAACATTCATGAAACCACTTGCCACAATCTGAGCACAACACCCATTCGTCGCGTTTACTGGGGTCGAGTGGATCATCATAAACCCATCCCCACTTCCCACAAGGATACGCATCTTGACAGTTATTTTCCGCACTCTTTTTTGAAGCTCGCTTGCCTTTGATGCCCGTGGACCATTATAGACTCGCGAACATGTGGTGCAGACATCGTTGTAAACTTCCAATTGCATTTCAGTTCCGATTCACCATTTGAAGCTAGAAACTTTAAACAATTGGCGCAGAAACATGACGTTTCTCTGGTAGCAGTGTCGTTTGCGTGTTTGGTAGGAATAACCGCGTGTACCTTGAGTGTTCTAGGAACGGGTAGGACATCGGGAAAACCAACTACAGGGCGCTTTCGTTGAGGTGAATAAATGCGACATTAACCTTGGTGTGATTGCCCCAATCACAAAATGCGGCGGTGTTCTGTATCACACATTTACCGGTCTTCACTGCAACGTCAACCAACCTCTTGGAGGTCCCTCCAACTCCATCACACGGCCCCTTTCCATGACCTGCTTCCAATTATTGCCAGGTAGCTTTCACGCCCATCTTAGAATGATTACTGACAAGGAAGAAGATATGTCTGTTTCGATATTGGCTGGTGGGTGAATCCGAAATGTATGGTGGATGTATTTGACACCAGGAACAATATATAACACCCTTTGTTTGACCTAAATCGCCCAAGGGGCTGAGAGATATTGTATTCAGTGACACATTTATTTGATGGAAAAAGTAATATGTGTCTCTTTCAGATCCTATGTTCGTACCCGTGTGTTATACACCACACGGATAATGTTAGAGCGTCCCCAAACAGGGTCGGTGGCACATCCTTGACACATCTGCTCATAATTAAACTGAGTGGGGTATATTTGGTCTCGCATAAGAACCTCGTGTGTAAAAGTCAAATTTTGGCCGTATACTGCCAGGATATTTCCATATCCGTAATCGTATTCGTGATTTTGCGAAAGGTCTCTATTATAAAACGCCTGATGATTAGACCAGGGGTCGCGTATCTTCCCCTTTTGTTCACAATTTTATACTGAAATAGGCATCAGTAAAATATTTTCCACCCCATAGAAGGGTGACAGATGAGAATTTGCCAACAGATGAAAGCTTGAGGTACAAGTTGTACCAGTTGGAAAGTTATAAGAACTTGGAATGTGAGTTTTGTCTGGTTCAAAGGGGTAGAGTTGGAAAATAGTCATGGTGGACAGCCCCCAACGGCGGCCCTCTGGCCACGTCCCTGTGTGCTATTGTCTATTTCCCATTACTACAAAATCAGGTTATTGAACGCCCATTATCCCAAAAAGTTGACATTTATTGTTCACCAAACATGCCCATGTATGCCCATGCCATATCGTGTGAAGGTAAATATTTATCGGGGGAAAAGGCATGCAGTCGTTACCAATTTTCGCATCCAGTTCTATCGAGCGGTGAACTTAGCACTTTCAACATATTATGGTATTATTTCAGAGGTTTGCTTCTGGTTTCATATAGTGCGAACACATAACCAGTTAGTGAGTAAGAAAGACGGATATAATTTGTCTCCACAGGCTCGAGTATTTGAGAGATATCATTCGTCATGTGAGCACGTGACATTATGGACTCTCGAGTTGTTGTTCTAAAATAAGTGCCACCACTCCAGACATTTTCCGATGCGATTGCTCGTTCTATCTATTAGCGCTCTTTTCAAACTCAGAATATTCGCATCGAGGTATGTGTGCGTCTACATAGAAATATTGTTAGGAGCACGTTCGCTGATTATCGACTTCAATGTATAACATGTCGTCGGCTTTTATGCAGTCAATATGAGCCGGAGATTCGTTGTTTGAATGACATTTGCAGCATATCATCAGTGTTCAGCCGATCATATTTATCAGACGGAATCGCTCAATGCGATATTAGAGTGCTCTTCTATGAATTATCTCTTAATACATCAATCACGTACTCACAGACACTCCACAACAAGTCATGGGGAGATCTTTTTTTTTTATTTTAACAAATGATTCAACACAAAAGCTAGCATATACATCTACGTGTTCATGCACTATTTGGGACGTATCTAGCGGAGTCTCGCTTTGGGAGGTGGTGCTGTGAACTCCGACATCCAACTAAATCATCTCCCGCTGCCATTATCGTGAGTGTTAGCTGAGTATCTAACTTTGCGAATATCAAACTTAGATCAATAAAAGGCCATATATATTCTTAACATCTCCTAAGGGAACTGTACTCGCCGATGAGTATTTAGTAAAGAGAGGGTTGAATGTGTATATTCAGGGGTTCGTGATATAGTGTCCAAGAAACCTGCTTAGCTTTGTGCTATCATTTGTATTTCAGAAAGAGAAAAAAATATATCTGGAGCCCGATGTTACACACGGAAGACTATCATGTTTGATATAGAAGTTATTATTCACTTTTTCTTCCTTCTTCAATAACAAAATGACATCGTTTTTTTATGATTGTGTAATCTAGTGAAATTTGGGTTTTAACATTCTGTTCAGTGGAACAACAACTGGTGCTGAATTAGCTGATAATGTTCAAATGTTGTTGTAACTAGAGGTCTTGACTTTGGGACCATGAATAAATCCTTAATTTAATGTTTGAGTCCCTGATTATTTCTATACAGAGTCAGCCTGTTATTGACTATTGTTGGTATGAAATACAACCAAAACAATATATTACCATCAGGATACAGAACAGCCGTGGCCTAGGAGTGTCAACCATGTCATATAGATTCTCAGATTCACCCAAGTCTTCCCCCTGTATTTACCCAGAATACATCAAAATTAAAAACTAGATGATAAAGTTATTCCCCTTCCATCGATAATAATAGACTGGCAGTACAGTCGATATCAAAATTAAGTACATAACCACTCAGAACACACTCGGGTACCTCGACAAAAAACAACGTGTGTTAACAGTTTATTCCACCAGATAAGTTGATAATACAATGTTTTGGAGCTTCCTCTTTCAAATGGTATATAATATGTAATATGCTGTATATAATGTGATTTGAGATTCGAACATTAAGTGGGCCTTTAAGTATACTGGCAAAAACACTCGCAGTATTTTGAAATGAATTACAAATTGCAACCTCTGGGTTGTGGCATTGAGTTATGGTTTCTATCAAGAAATGCTATGATGTGGAAGGAACAGTTATCTCCCACGAATAAACCTAATTGTTGACCCCCAGGGGTAATCGTTTGATAAGGATGGTCATTTCTATTAGCGCGTTATCACTATTCGAGAGAATTAATCCCCCTGGTGTTTCTCAACGTCGCTCTGCGGCGCGCAAAGTATGTCCGGTCCAATTTGGGGCGCACAAATTTCTGATAGTGCGAATTTCGTGTCAGTGGCACCATGGGGCACCGGAAGTGTTTTAAAATACATCGTGTTCAAAATATGAATAAAGTATGTGAAGCGCTCCGTTAGCCTAGCTGTCCAGATCCCAAAGCCAATGATATGGATAAAAACTTAGTTGTTTTTTTTACAATTATGTTACCGGTATTGCAACGCAAGGCATCAGTCTTGTACAGGGGCGTCAGAAGCAACCATGGGCAAGTAGCACAACTTCCAGAAAATGGCATTTTTGTCAGTCAACAATATTGGTAAAAATGCCGTTAATGCCAAATGTTTTAACACATTGTGCAGCCCCTAAACCATCCATGTATTGTATCTAATCCAGCCAATACGCCACAATATTGGATAGCGAAATATACTTAATCGGGGGTTCACGCGATTGGACAGCGAAATATACTTAATCGGGGTTCACGATTGGAATGCGAAATATACTTAATCGGGGTTCACGATTGGATAGCCGAAATATACTTAATCGGGGTTCACGATGGATAGCGAAATATACTTAATCGGGGTTCACGATTGGATAGCGATTGATATTAAATCGCAGTAACACGTGCCACTCGAGGTTAGGATTGAGGCTAGGATTATTGTCGAAATAACGGAGATGTTTGAAGAAGTGCT